>CM045456.1:15341355-16005058 GCA_024666655.1 Dascyllus trimaculatus | reverse complement strand
CGATCTAAAGTTCTGATTTAGATTAACGAATGATACGCTAAAATTAAACCTGTTATCAAGTTATTACAGCATCAACCCAATCAGGAGCAGATAGAGAGGTGGGCTTTGCCTACTTTGAACAGAGCGGTCTGGTCGGAGCCTCCGTGAGCTGGAACGTGAGTCGGAACCGTTGAGTGACGAGCCTCTGTGGATGCTTTCCGGAGCGTCGTCTCGGTTGCTAGGCAACGTTCTGCCGTTGGAGCCCTCACAGCCGTGTAGTACCAGGGATTTTGCCAGCAAGATCCCGACGTTGGCACACAGATGGTGGTCGGTGGTGGTAGGCAGCCGGGCGCGGAGTGCGCTGTCGTCCGGGTTGATGGAGAATAACTTGATTATTAACTGTGGCTCTGTTAGACTTGACGGCGTTTGGTGTTAGCCGCAAAATCTCTAAAAAAAATTAAAAACTGTTCTGTTAGAACAGTTTTCGGCTTGAGGAAGAAGCGGTCGTGAAGCAGCTCGGACTTAGATGAGCATGAGCACAATCTAAATAAAAAAAAGTCTAAAAGAGTAACAAAGAGCCACAACAATAAGACGCGCAAAAATTTGACTTAGCAACTAGACGAAGACGAAAAGGTAAAAAGCGCGGAATATCTGAAAAATGGTCAGAGAAAATAGCAAGGAAGTTTTCTAAAGAAAAAGAGCCTAAGAAAAGAAAATGTCAAGAGTGGCGAGAGAGAGCCAGGAACGGAAGACGGCGAAAAAAAGCACAGGACAAAGCGGTTTTCCACTTTTTATCCTCTGGCTTCTGGTGGGTGTTTATTTTGGGCGTGGATAGCCGTTTCCCGCTAAGACTGGTAATCTGACTCTGTTTCTTTGTCTAAAAGAAGAGCAAATTGCCATCTCAGATTGAGATACAAAAAGTATGTTATGTGCGCAAAAACGATCTATCCATCTCTCACCATGACCCATCGATATGAAACAAAAGATTGGTAACAACATATACATCATAAGACGATCGATTATACCAGAAAGGGAATGAACATAAAAACCATTATATGTTAATATGCAATTGTATATATATCTCACGTCCATCTTATCACTGGTGAATATAACACATTGGATGAAATGTAGTAGCTAAATATGTCAGATTTCCCCCACTATCACTTTTAATTCATGACAACATATCACTACAATTGGTTGTTTAATGTCGGCACTCCCGTGCATCTGACGTCGCTAGATGGCACTGTGGGTCCATCTTAGAACTGTGAATAATTTTGCAAATCCTTATCTTCGTTCTCATATTACTTAGAAATGCGATTTTTGGACAGTTGATATAGGACATCATGTTGAGGCAGATGCAGGTACAAACACATGAAACAAATAAACAGAACCATAGTTATTTAGTCCGTGCCTGTATGAATGGATGAAAGTAAGACACAGTTCCAGGTGTCCCTCTGGTATGTGGTCACAATTTATGGCCTCTCCTTATCAGTTAGGAGTGGAAGAGTTTTAAATGAGTCCATGGGGAAGATGCAGGAAAAACATTCTCAACTCAGAGTGATTTGCGCCAGTCCCTTTTGAAGTTGAGTGTCAAATGGTGATCCTTCATGAAGATGGTTGTGGTTCACGAGCCTGGATAGTGTTCAATGTGGCAGTTTAATGGTCAGAGTAGACGCAAAGTCTACTCAAATGTTGTTTTTACCTCTCACGTAGCATTCCAGAGAGAGAGGGAAGTCTGTGTCCGCTACATATCCCCCACTCGGCTCGATGATTGCCTTCCGGGAACTTCGGGCCGTCAGGTTGAGGACATCAGAGGTGATCAGGAACAAAGAGACACAACAGTTGCTGCTCTGATCTGGGTTGATGTATGCTAGTACTAAATACGATATCTTAACACTTTTGCTAGGTTTTCCTAGTGGCATTTTAAAGGATAGTCCTACGTTAATACTTAAAGACTGACGCGGTTCTAGTCTGATAAAGAAAAATAAAATAAAGTAAACAGAGATATATAAACTTAGAGGAAGAAAAATGATTAACATTATATACAGACTCTTGAACAGGGAGTCTTTACAAGAGTCGTTTGGTTATGGTTGATTGGTCATTTAGCCGTATGCGAGTTCAAGAATTGCAGGGGCATGGAATACATTGCTCCCTTCCAATTCAGTTTTTTCTCAATTACCTCAAGGGTTCTAGAGGTACGGTCCTGACCTTGTTTGTTGCGCCTGAAGATTTTGTTTATTTTCTCGTTTTTGTTTGTTTCACCCCCACTTTGTTTTGTATTCCCTGTTGGTTGGACAACGATGTAGTGCCACACCTTGTCCCCCACTTGGAGTTTGTTTTGTTGATTAGTTTTTATTTCTTTATCTACTCTACCCTTTGTTATCTGCACTGTTGTATGTTCGTGGTTTCCTATGTTTCGTTGGGTCTGGAGTACGGTTGTCCCTGATGAGTCCCCTAGGGGTTTTGTGTGGTTTGATCTGGTGATCGGTTTTGACCTTGCGTTTGTCTAGCAAATCCTTTCAGGGCTAGTCCCCGTAGCTGCTGACTGGATAAGGTGCGGGGGCATGCGGAAACCCCTAAGTGATGACTGGTGTTGGGATGGAGGTTCTGAATGAAGAGAGTTTTGAAGTTCAAGTCCTCCTCCATCCCAGGTTCATTCCGGGAACCAAAGTAAGCTTGACGAAGTCGATGGTAATATTGCTGGGGGGACTCCTGTCGTCCCTGTTTGATTACCAGCGCAGCGGTCAACCCAGTCTGCGATATGTAATCAGTAAATTCCTGTTCTAGGGCCTGACACAGTAGATCGTAGTCATTTCTAATGTAGTCAGGTTGGCGTTCAATGAAGCTGCTGACATCACGACTTGATGTCACTTTGATTAAGTAGGTTATGTCGTCTACTGAAGCGTTTGGAAACTTTCTCAAGTAGAAGTCGATGTCTTTCAAGTAGGTGTATGTGTCATGAGAACCGGCAAGACCTGGTTCAAAGCGAGATATGTTGCGAGCAATCTTGTCTAGATCCCGATCGGTGGGGCCTTGAGGCAGGAAGCTGCCTGAGGTTAAGTAGGATCGAGGAACAGATGCTGTTTTGGCTTGGTCAAGCTGTGCCTTACTGTCTCGGAAGCGTGGAACCGTTTCCAGTGTAGGCAAAAGAGAGGTGGATAAAAGCGGCCTCCTTCGAACATCACGAGGAGATGAGGTGTTTCTCCTGTTTTCAATGACATCATCATCGAGGCGTGTTTGTTTATGGTGGGTTATCTCCAGGGAATATCTCAATTCCCTCTCGACATCAGCTAATTCTTCCTCTTTGATTTTGTGTAATTGTTGTAAACTTGTGAGTTTATCTTTATTATCTTCTAGTTGTTTTTCTAGGTCTTCTTTCCGCTTTTGGTCAATGTCTTTGCGTTTAGCATAGACTTTGACTTGAGCTTTTAAGTCTTTGATTTCATTCACTGCTCTGTTGAGTAGGACTTTAGTTTCAGTAAAGCCTTCATTGGATTCTTTTAATTCTGCTTCGGTAGTTATCAACTCTTCTCGTTGTTCAGAGAGAATTTGTTTTAAACTGTCAATTTTTTTCTTAGCTGACGTGTTTCTTCATCGTCAAGCTCTGTGTCCCTGACCTTGGGCTGAGTACTCAATTGGGCTTCCAGATCGTCAAGACGTGTCTGGGATTCGATTAACAGTTGTTGATCTCGATCATGTTCTTGTTGACCTGCTTGAACTTCTTTTCTTAAAAGGTCAACTTCTTGTGAGCGAGATTTTAGTGTACTGGTTGTCTGTTCTAAAAGTTTGTATGAATGTTTAAGCTGTGCAGACATTACTGCAGCCATGCTTCCTAACATTTTAGCTAGGGGTTTGTCTTTAAGTGGTTTTGCGAGGGCATCATCGATGAGCCCTTCCATGATTGTTTCAAGGCCAGAAGGATCTGCTTGGTGAACACGGTTTGTAAAGCCAGGTATCAGGTCTTCAGTCATGTCCACTAGCGCAACTTCTAGGTTTTCAAGGGTGTCACTGTGGCTGGATATTTCAAGAGCCATCTTTGACGACGATGGTTAAGAAAAATTGACACCAACAAACAAGTTTTAAGCACAAGGTAGGCCTGTTTGAGCAACGAGCTTGATTACTTATTACTTTGAAGAGAGTAACAAAAGAAAACAGCAACGACAGGAAGTGCAGTAGATTTGCATGCAGTTTAGTGGTTTTGGACTATTTTCAAGTGATTCTGTACACTGCTGTGGTTTGTGCGTTTTTAGTGTTTGATTATTTGTTTAAGGGTTGCGAGCAAACACTCTTGGTGTAATTATTTGATTTGGTTATTCTTTGTTGATGAAGAGAAAGTTAAACCTTGAGATTTGTTAACGAGGAGATAGGCTGGTGGATGTAGTGTAAAATGAAATGAAAATCAAATTAAAAAAACTTTGCAGTGTAAGTTAAATATTTCCTTTAAAGATGTTCAACTGATTAGTTGATACAGTTAAAGAAAGACAACTCAAACTGACTTGTGTTACAGTAATGAGTTATTATCATATTAGGTTCTGAATTCAGAAGCTGAGTCTGAAATTTCAAAGAGTGAGTGTGATTTTATTATTCAAACATGGATTAATGTGAGTGGAATTTATTGTGTAAATGATTACTGACAGTGGTTTATCACAACAGGTCATTTACATTTTACAAAATCACCATGCTTTACTTTATCATGCGTGTGTTAGTCATTTTCTGCGACATGCATCAGTTGCTGTAAGAAGATTTTCAAAGTATTTCACATCAAGCTCAACAGCTCAAAGCAACCACCAGATGGAGCCAAACTTGTTTCTGCTCTAAGTGTAGTAGGAGGGGTTGGGTGTATGACGTCGGCACGTCAAGCGTAAGCACCGCCCCCTGATAGACCCGCAGGTCTGAAGTTGGATCGATTCACACTCTCTGGGGATACAGAGGTGATTACTGAAGCGCTGCTAACTTAGTTAGCTTGGGATTTTCTCAGACAACGGCAAGGCGCGGCGGCCTTAGCCAAAGGAGCACACAGGACATCTGTGTGAATTTAACAAGTATAAAGCACTATGGCTTACAAATGGTTAACAAGCATTTAATTTTTTTCACTCTTCACCGGACAGCAGGGACTTCCCACTTCCAATAAGAACGTGTGTTGAACTAAGTACACACAAGAACAAGCGCTGCTAATCTAGTTAGCTCGGCGCAGCGGCCTTAGCCAAAGGAGTACACAGGACGTCTGTGTGAATTTAACAAGTATAAAGCACTGCAGGCTTACAACTGGTTAACAAGCATTTAAATCGCTCCACTCTTCACCGGACAGCAGGGACTTCCCACTTCCAATAAAAACGTGTGTTGAACTAAGTACACACAAGCACAAGCGCTGCTAATCTAGTTAGCTCGGCGCGGCGGCCTTAGCCAAAGGAGTACACAGGACGTCTGTGTGAATTTAACAAGTATAAAGCACTGCAGGCTTACAAATGGTTAACAAGTATTTAAATCGCTTTACTCTTCACCGGACAGCAGGGACTTCCCACTTCCGATAGAAACGTGTGTTGAACTAAGTAAACACAAGCACAAGATACCTCGACTGACGTAGCAGTTGTCAACTTATTAGGTAGCTAATCTAACAGTTAACACCGAGGGTCTGAATATGCTAAAGCTTTCTGGAACTTCGCAGCAAAACCCAACAATATTCAGGACGAGATCTCTGCTCTGGCCCTGCGCAGCAGCAGGGACTCGTCAGACAGGCCTTTTACAGAAAGCGCACGGCGGCGCGATGTAAACAAATAACTGGTACCAAGAAAAAGATATGAACCTCCGGGGATACCCGCTGTACGGTTCACACAATTAAAAGCTCAGTTACAGTTCTGGGGGCTCGCAGCAACTGTAATCAATTGCATAGTGTATATCGGCATTCCTGGCTCAGCGCAGCGAAGTTTGACACTGTTTTAGGTTCTGTTAGGCGTACAGCGACGCCTTGAAGTTTACGTAGCACGGAGCTAACTGCACCGCAGCTTCACTAGTGCTATTCTGCCGTCACACGGCTGGAAGATTTATTTACAGTAACGTTGCAGTTAATCGCAGACGTATTGTAACAACGTGCGTCCACGAAGTTATAAGGTCTGGGTCATAACTAAGTCTTAAGGCTCAGATTGAAATTTATGCGCAAAGTTAACGTTTAGAAAAAGAAATGTCAGTGCTCACACACATCAAAACAAGCTGAATCGATGGACAGAAAGCTCCTGTTTGCTTTAGCTCACTGGATTTATTTAGCAGAAATTGTATTTCTTTGTGGGGAACATTGGTTTAAAATCGCCTCACACGGGGCACCAAAATATGTAGCGTACGACCGCACCAATTAAATGTAGCGTAACTACACTTTACAATTAAAATTTGCACTCGTTAATAAAGGGGCACCATCTCAGATTACTGAGAAAATTATCATTCTAGATTAAGTCTCAAAGAAACTTTAATTGAATGAAGTAGAACAGTCTCTTAGCTGAAAGTCGTGAATTCTGATTAAATTGACCTCAGTTCCCACACAAAGAAAAACACAGAATCAGGAATTGGTCTAAATGAATATATTTATTAACTAATCTACTAATATACATACATGAGCTATAGCAGTTGAGTCAGAGTGTGTGTATAGTGAATGTGTGATGTCAGATTATCAAACAGAATGACGAGGATGATGGTGAAAGAAGGGTAATTAGCCACCGATCTAAAGTTCTGATTTAGATTAACGAATGATACGCTAAAATTAAACCTGTTATCAAGTTATTACAGCATCAACCCAATCAGGAGCAGATAGAGAGGTGGGCTTTGCCTACTTTGAACAGAGCGGTCTGGTCGGAGCCTCCGTGAGCTGGAACGTGAGTCGGAACCGTTGAGTGACGAGCCTCTGTGGATGCTTTCCGGAGCGTCGTCTCGGTTGCTAGGCAACGTTCTGCCGTTGGAGCCCTCACAGCCGTGTAGTACCAGGGATTTTGCCAGCAAGATCCCGACGTTGGCACACAGATGGTGGTCGGTGGTGGTAGGCAGCCGGGCGCGGAGTGCGCTGTCGTCCGGGTTGATGGAGAATAACTTGATTATTAACTGTGGCTCTGTTAGACTTGACGGCGTTTGGTGTTAGCCGCAAAATCTCTAAAAAAAATTAAAAACTGTTCTGTTAGAACAGTTTTCGGCTTGAGGAAGAAGCGGTCGTGAAGCAGCTCGGACTTAGATGAGCATGAGCACAATCTAAATAAAAAAAAGTCTAAAAGAGTAACAAAGAGCCACAACAATAAGACGCGCAAAAATTTGACTTAGCAACTAGACGAAGACGAAAAGGTAAAAAGCGCGGAATATCTGAAAAATGGTCAGAGAAAATAGCAAGGAAGTTTTCTAAAGAAAAAGAGCCTAAGAAAAGAAAATGTCAAGAGTGGCGAGAGAGAGCCAGGAACGGAAGACGGCGAAAAA
Source organism: Dascyllus trimaculatus (assembly GCA_024666655.1). Classification (NCBI taxonomy): domain Eukaryota; kingdom Metazoa; phylum Chordata; class Actinopteri; family Pomacentridae; genus Dascyllus; species Dascyllus trimaculatus. Next base: position 15,997,633 of record CM045456.1, on the reverse strand, counting down.
AAGCACAGGACAAAGCGGTTTTCCACTTTTTATCCTCTGGCTTCTGGTGGGTGTTTATTTTGGGCGTGGATAGCCGTTTCCCGCTAAGACTGGTAATCTGACTCTGTTTCTTTGTCTAAAAGAAGAGCAAATTGCCATCTCAGATTGAGATACAAAAAGTATGTTATGTGCGCAAAAACGATCTATCCATCTCTCACCATGACCCATCGATATGAAACAAAAGATTGGTAACAACATATACATCATAAGACGATCGATTATACCAGAAAGGGAATGAACATAAAAACCATTATATGTTAATATGCAATTGTATATATATCTCACGTCCATCTTATCACTGGTGAATATAACACATTGGATGAAATGTAGTAGCTAAATATGTCAGATTTCCCCCACTATCACTTTTAATTCATGACAACATATCACTACAATTGGTTGTTTAATGTCGGCACTCCCGTGCATCTGACGTCGCTAGATGGCACTGTGGGTCCATCTTAGAACTGTGAATAATTTTGCAAATCCTTATCTTCGTTCTCATATTACTTAGAAATGCGATTTTTGGACAGTTGATATAGGACATCATGTTGAGGCAGATGCAGGTACAAACACATGAAACAAATAAACAGAACCATAGTTATTTAGTCCGTGCCTGTATGAATGGATGAAAGTAAGACACAGTTCCAGGTGTCCCTCTGGTATGTGGTCACAATTTATGGCCTCTCCTTATCAGTTAGGAGTGGAAGAGTTTTAAATGAGTCCATGGGGAAGATGCAGGAAAAACATTCTCAACTCAGAGTGATTTGCGCCAGTCCCTTTTGAAGTTGAGTGTCAAATGGTGATCCTTCATGAAGATAGTTGTGGTTCACGAGCCTGGATAGTGTTCAATGTGGCAGTTTAATGGTCAGAGTAGACGCAAAGTCTACTCAAATGTTGTTTTTACCTCTCACGTACCATTCCAGAGAGAGAGGGGGAAGTCTATGTCCGCTACACTGCACTCAAACACATAAAAACATTTCCAAAATATGGAGTATTAAACTGTTGATAAATCAGATAAACTGCAAATAGATGGCCTTCAATGATGCAGCTTCTCTTGAATTCTCACAAAGAATATGAACCTTTAAAGACATTCAAGATGTAACATTGCTGGCTTGAATTTTTCTGTCAAAGTAAGGGCGTTTTGGAATTCAAACATGAAGCTCTGTTGCGTAAACGGTCCACACTGGAACCATTTAATTGTGACGGGGCAAGAGACAGAGCTGGAATGCAACATTTGGCATCTGCTGAGAAAGAGACGAGTTTAAAAAACTTATTTTGCAATTGAATATTTGTTTATCTCCATGAATTGAAGGCCCCTTGTTATCTTTTCGGATCACTGGCATCTGTATGGAGACGCATCAACACTAGTGCACGCACGTGGGCAGCACAGTTCACATTCTGCCCTTGGGTTCACACTGTTCCATCGATCGACAGTTGGTGGTAGTAATGCACCAAGAAACATTGTAATGCGCTGACAAAAGCAACAAAGAAGAAAAACCTGCAAGCCAGTGAGCATGGATGCAGGAAGAGGGAGATTTTACACTTTTAAAAATCTTTTGTGTGGAAGAAAATGAATTCAGCACATTTTTTACACCTCAAAGATGCATGTCATGCGAACTGGAAAATTTATTCACGAGGAATCTCCACTTTTATTTAAGACTCTTGCAAGTGACAGTCATCACCTCTTCTCACAAGTCCAACCAACCTCGACCCGCTAATACATTTTCTTAATATATTCTGCCTACTATCTGACAGCACCTTAGCAAAGTTCAAGAAGACAAGGCTCATGACTCATTTCATTCCTATTTGCTCACATGTAGTATTTTGCCAGACTATCAAGGCTACTGGAAGAAGGTCACATGAATGAAAGATAAAAAGTTACACTGATCATCTGATAATTACTGAGGGTTTTTATTACCCTTTCTTTTACAGACTCATGCAACATTAGAAGAATTCCCTCAATGAATTAAAACTGGCTCATCTGCGCTACTCCACAGTATGTTTAACTGATTTTATTTCCTTTGTACATAGTAGATGATGATTAAATGACATTTTTTTTCAGTGCTCTAAAAGCGAAGAAAGGAATTCAATTGAATCACTTTCGCCTCAACTGTATCAGACTTGTGCTGCCTTGGTGAGTGTAACAGGAGTGCTGTGTGTGGGTCTCTTCCAGCTTTTATAGCAAAGCAACTTGTGACAAATCTACCTGTCTGACAGAGGCTTCAAAATATAATATTCTTTCTTTCCTTCCTACCTCAGAGGAGGCATCTTGTCTCACTCATTGCCAAAATGCAGGCAGTTTCCCTTCTCCTAATTGGATTATCAGTAATCAATAGTGATTATGGGATGGAGCTGCCTTGGCCTATAGCTGGCCTGTGTGTGCCAGGAGTCAGGAGTCAGTAATCACTACAGCAGAGGGCTGGAGAGGGCCAGAGTCTTTTCTCAGCCAAATAACACTGCTGCCAGGTCATCACTGTCGAGTCCAACAGCAGAAATCATCCCAGTCACACCAGTGCACACTCACAAAGGTATGCAGAGTCCTATGGGGAAATGCATATTTGTTGACACAGGGTGCATCAGTGAGTCAAAACATTGTTATTGCGCACAGATGAAGCAAATTTACGAGTTTTATTTCAGCACTTTTTCATTACTTCCAATAATCAGTGTGTTTGATGTGGTGTAAAGACATGAGCAAGTGGATCAGAACATCTTGGAAACAACACACAAACAATGAACTGGTAACACAGCACTGGCTATGTGCTGGAACAAGTCTGATCTATAGTGGCTCACAACAACACAGCAAGGTAACTTTAGAAGCCATGTAAAGTCCATGCCTCGATAGATCAGAACAGCTTTGGCAGCACACAAAGGACCAACAGCTTAAGTGGTCATAACACTTTGGCTCATCTGTGTATGCTCAACAGAGAAATGCATACCTAAAAGGATTTTCACACACCTACAGTGTACACACATACTGTATTCCACATGATATACCTGGAAGCAAAGGTCTGCTCTAAAAAAAGGTATGAACGTGAGTTATCACTCAAGGTTATTTTCTGATACCCCCGAGGGTTCCTTCGTGCCATGAAGACAATTAGTAGTCCTGAGTCATAGCTGGCTCGAACCGGGAGTGTAGGAGTGAAAGCTGCTAAAAACAGCAGCAACAACACCCTGATGTGAGAGTGAAAGCTACTGTCGAATGTTAATTTATCAACGTGAAACAAATCCTGCTTGGCGAAGGTAAAAGCTGAGAACTTGCCAAAGCCCACATCTGACTGGAAATTCATTTTAAGTGCATGGGGGGCTTGAGTTTATAGTTGCAGCCATTTGAAAAGATGTCGAAGGGGTGATGCATATAAACGCGTTGCCTCGGATACTGTAACAGTACGGTGGCTTTGTTGCATAATGCCCTCAAACTTCTTCCGGAGAGACCATGGTATGCATTTTTCTTTGGCTGCAGCTACATGCTTGAGGCTCGCATCAGTTGCATGAAACGTCACATAATAAACGGAGAAAATTGCTCAAGGCCAGTCAGCCAGTCACTCACACACACAGAAAAGTCATGTAAGGTTATAGAAACCCATTCAGCCAATGGAAACGTGAACACTGTTGGATTCTATGAAACTGTGAAATGTTAAAATAAGACTACTTTTTACAATAAGGATTTGAAACAGAAATTGACCTGCACAGTAAAGGCTAGCAGCATTTTTAAAATTTATTATTAGAATGTATTTAACTATAAAGGATGGATACTCTGCTTGTATGTGTGCATTTGTGAGGGTTTTCTTCACTTTTTCCTCGACAGCCAGTTATCCAATGTACTGGGACCCGAGTGCAGTGCCCAATGTGAAGTTGTTTCCTCATATTTTGGGCTGAAAGTTGTTTTCCGTTAGATTTTGACAACAGTATGCTGGGTGTCCCTTCGTCATTAGGCGGTGTTGACAGCTCACTGACTGCAGCTCATTGGCCCAATCTCAGTCCATTTCCGCTAAGTGCGTAACGCCTCGGGGTTGTGGAACTGTCAAATTGTCAAGTGCATAAGGACTCTGATGTGAACTTTTTGATGCTTTCTGTGAGTCCACATGTCTGCAGATTTTCCTGAGGGACTTCCCCATAGTGACACCGGTTATGTATGGACACGATATTCCTCTTCACACATCTGGCTGTTTGCTGTCTTAGTTATTTAGTGCACGTTTCTAGATTGTAGATTTTTTTTGTCAACCGTCCTCATAGGATTCACAGATGTTCATAGCTTTTTTTGACTTTCATAAGTTGGCTAAAATCTGCCAACACTTAAATTTCACAATCGGTGATTGATAGCTGCATCTGTCAAACACTAGATTACATTTGTTGCTTCCAAGCAGCACATTGGTGTGTCCTGTTACTTCTTTTATGCCACTTTGAGCCCTCGTGAACTCACACATTCAAGCACTGCAGATATGCACACAGGTGATGTTGTTTAAGTAATAACCCTCCACTTCCGTGAAAAAAATTTACATATCAAACAGGCTGCTTTGCACAGCCATAAGCACTCTTTACTTTAAGAGCGGGTAATTTTGAGTTTGAACACACAGTTGGCAAATCAAATATGTAACTTTTCACAATAAACATGCAAAAGGAGCATTGACTGAAGTTTGCTTGTGTTTGTTTCCTCTTAGAAAACACCTAGAAAATTAACCTCTGCAGTGCTCTTTTGATTATTTTATCAAGATATTACACATGGCACATTTACACACACAATGTAGCTTTAAAAAAAGCGGTGAATGAAGAGGAATCATCATTTGTTTTCGGTTAGTGAATCTTTCTAGAGCCAGTCATAGTGTCTATGGTTTTGCTGCTCTACAATTTGTTAGAAGTGTGTTATCTCACACTAGTCTGGTCTTGGTTTTGGCTCAGTTTCTTTCTGCCTTAGTCTTGACCTTGGCTTGGTCTCAATTCCTGAAAGCGTTGGTCTCGTCTTAGTCTCAATACACTCTGGTCTCGGTTGTGACCTGGTCTAGACTTAGGTGGGTTGAACTACAGCATGGGACTGTTAAAAGTCAAGTATACACTGTAGCTTTGTCATTTTTCACTAAATGTAATCTGCATGCAAACCTATTATCACCCAATGTGGATTTATTTAGGATGCTATTTCTATTAACTGTCATCTGTCCCAGTATCATGGTGTTTTATCACCACATAGTTCCTAACAGGCTTGTTTTGAACGGGCAATGCAGTTTAAATGAGAGAAAATAAAGTAAATTCACTCAAAAAGAAGTTATTTCCCTATTTTAGAACATGATATCACTGAGAAACATTGTTCCACAATAAAAGAACAAAAAATTAAAGGTAGGAGTGAAAAAATATATGTGTAAATGACATGACAGTCACAACTCAGAAAACAAATAAACTGAAAAGTCTATTGAAACGCATTTTCACAAACGTATACTTTTTTGAAATTCCAAACAAGAAAGAAAGAAGGAAGGATTTCTGTTCATGTCATTACAGATTACAACAAACAGACTTAACTGAAAGTTTTTCTGTTTTTGTAGATACATAAAACTTCCATTATAATAACCTGTGATTCTTTAGTCCTGCAATCACATCTAAGTCCCCTAAAGTTCCTTTTTAAATTGAATTAATGACATTCCCGAACTTCAGACCTTTAATTCTACCAATATTGGTGACATTTATTGAGTACACACAGTCCACTTGGGTTATTCTTCTACATTTTACATAGACACTCATAAAAATGCAGACCTTGGTCTCTGCCCTCTTTGTTTTTCTCTGGTATTGCAGTGAGAAGAGTTGAAGAATTAGGTTTTCAGTTCCCCTCTGGGTTGATAAGCTCAGCAAAGCATCAGCCACAGATCATTTGCATCAGTGTCTCTCTGCTCTGCTCTCAGTGGAAAACTTCATTCATGGGCTGGGAAGATGTTATCCCACGGGGGACACACAAAACAAGACAAACCTTTCCATTTCCATGTGCCTACATGTGTGTTTCCACAATGTGTTGCATTGAGGGCCTGTTTAGGCACTTGATCAGGATTTCCTATTTAAGGCCATTTATTCCAACAACACACACTCTATATTGTGATAACTGTGACTCATTATTGAGACATCTGTATCTCTTTTAGGCCCAAAGTGACATTATCACATCATAACATGCTTGTTAGAAATAGAACATACACTCTCACCTCAGCATCTACACCCAAAATAGCAATGAGAATTAATTAACAACTGGCAAAATGTTCAACATAAAAGAGACTCCTCTGTTGTCTTTTTTAGCTGCCATGTGACAAAAGCTAAATCTCTTTCTCTGAGTGTTCCTCTCTGTCTGTCTCCTGCTCTCACACACAAACAGCACACATTTTCACTGCCTTCTCTCTTTCAGTGCTCCTCTCAGCCTGAGGTAACTTGTGGCATTTCTATGGTTTTTCGCAGAGGAAGCCAGCGGCTCCCACTGCTTTCCTTAATGCTGCCCTTCTGTCCTTGATTATCCTTACTGCATGTCCTCACTTTCTCCCTCCTTCAGTTTCTGGGCCCTGTTTTGGCGTAGAAGCAGAAAAAGCCAAGTGTTGCTGGCAAATGTGTAACCCTTTACTGTTTTTCCTGTTATTTTTGAGGCTTTGCAGTTGGGGATGCATCTGACGATCCAGTAGTACATTGCATTTCTAGTATACACCGATCAGACATAACATTATGATCACCTGCCGAATACTGGGTTGGTCCCCTTTATGTGGTCTAAAATGCTCTGAATGCTCAGGGCACGGACAAGAGGACCTCTCAGGATGTCCTATGGGGTCTGGAAACAGGACCCTTTGGGTACTCTGGCTTGTGCAGTGGGGCTTCTGTCAATCAAACTTGTTCCACTGCATCCTGTTGATGCTTGATCACAATGGGGTGTAGGATATTTGGAGGTCAAATCAACATGTTGGCCCATTGTCATGTTATATGTTCCTGATTGTTTGAGTTTCTGCTATATGGTGGGGTGCATTTTTTTGCAGGGGTAGGCCAGTGACATTTGGGATTTCCATTTACATGAGGGAGTGTGCTTGTTGTGGGACAATGTTTATTTGGGTGTCTAAGTCTCATCAACACAGATGGCAAAATCTTATGTTTTCCATCAGAACACCACATAGTACTAATATGATCAATGTTATTCACTTCGTTATCTGTCAGTGGTCATAATGTCGTGGCTGAGCGGTTTATAGACATAACTGTGGCTGTTTTTGCACTGTCTGCTAACCGTCTGCAAAAAATAGGTGAAGACAGCACTGCACAGAACAAAAAACTCTGTCACATTATAACAAAGAATACACTATTCCCCTAAAATCACCCTCATGTACCTGTATATGATATCATCATGTTTCACTCTGACCACATGATGAACACATATGTATAGCAGATATTCAAAAGTATATTCAATAATGCCAGTAGGGTAGGGTGAAGGTACTGAAAGAAGGGTCATGTGTTAATTTAGTGTTCTCAGCAACAAACCACACAAGGGAATATGCACATCAAACTAATTCACCTTGCTGAGCTGCAGCTGTTCTGAGGGAATGACTGACAGCATATTAGGCAGGGAGGTCGCAAATTTCCATCTCATCAGTGTATGTGGGATAGTGCAGTTGAGCTCATTATTCGTTCTTACATTACTGTGATGGTGAAGTTCATGAGTTGTCAAAAGTGCTGACTTGTCAGCTCTGCCATACTGCAGTGAAGCAAATCAGAAAAGATGATTTCAGCATGTTTTTGCATCTTGCTGCAACGCTAGATCTTGTACACATAAAGGTCACTTTTTCGTGTGTTTTAGGCTTGCTATTAGCTCCATACTCTTCCGGAAACACTTGGTTATGTGACTGGAATATTTTACTTTTGCAAACACCTTCCTCCTGGAAAAATATCATCAGAGGTTACAGTAGGACCGGGGCTGTAATAGGTTACTGTTTGCTTAGATTTGAAAGAAGCACTTCTTTTCAAAAGTATAAAGCAAAAGTATAGCTACATACTCTTCTTTGTGCATAGCCTGAATTAAGGCTTTAGTGGGTCACGCAATGCTATGTGCGAGTGTCTTTTTGTGACGAATCAGGAATTTTTTTCACAAGGTGGCTTTGATTTATTTGTACAGCTCCATATTTCCTATAGTTGCTGCATAAATAGTCTAATAACCAGGATGTAGACCTGGATATACACCACTCTCACTGCACATTTCAAGCAGCATGCATGGTAAAGTTGGCAGGTTTTGACAAATATTTGGATTGTGAAGCAAGGTGACGAATTAGCCATTTTAACCCAGTGCTCTTCTCCCCGCATGTAATTGTCCCACCTAAACAAGTTCCTCATGACACTTTTTTGCACTGCATTTCGGTCTTAGCATCACCCAAGATGACCGTGATTGGTTTGGGGGGAATACAAACGAGACAGAGTGTTTATTTTCCTGTAGCACAAACAATAATGGGGTGCAGCCAGGCCATTTTCAGCGCTGACACAGGGCTGTGGTGATAGGTCTGCCTCTGCGGGACTACTGAGTCACTTTTTATTAAACAAAAATCACACATCATTAAGCACGGTAAACATGAAAATCTCAATCCAGCTCAAAAGCAGCTTTGCTCTTGTTTTCCCCACATTTAAAACCTGCACACAACCGTACAAGTGAACTTAAAGGAACTCACTGTATCATTACTGTGTAAGGTAACATGAAGCCCTGTAGGAATAGATCAAGATGGTACTTTTCTACTTATAAAGAGAGACAAAGATACCAGAACAGCCCCTTAAACTGCACAAACTCAGGCTCTTTCCCTCTCCATAACCCCTTTTCCTGAGTTTATCTGACCGCAAAGGAACTACTCCTGTCCCGGTACTGTATTTGTTGTGAAGTACAGGCCATCGGAAATAGGCTGGTACAGTAAGTGATGACTGTGCCAGCCACAATGACACTCAGGAGCCTAGAGCTACAGCACACTCGCTCAGAACATAGCACAGTCTCTAATTAACTAATGAAATATTAACCACCTCTTCATTTTCCTTCTATTCTGTCTGCCTCCTTCTACACTTTTCTCTCCATGTTTCTTATTACCCATCCTCTTTACCCCCATTTTTCACAAATGTCTCATGTTCTTACATATTGTATAGATGAAGTCATGCCTCTGTAAAATGAGGTGAGGAGGAAAGACGTCTGTGTGTATTCCCTGCTCTCATTTTCCATTGATATTGATTTCACATCACTGTGTCGTTGTTTTTGACAGAATAGATTATGACATTTAAAAATTAGAGGCAGCGGCATAAAGAAAATGATGTTTACTGAGTTTAGAAAAAAATCTAATGACATGCGCTCTTGTTCAATGAAAATGCCATTGGACCATCCCATGTTAGGCTCATATTATGAATGTGTGTGTGAATCCATGTGTGTGCAGCCAGAGCTGTTGGGATGCTCAAAAGCATTTATCTTACATTGCCATGAGGGACATTTTATCAAAGATGGAAAACAAAAACGTAAAAAGTAGAAAGTAAGAAAGTAGCACAATACAGACACACACAGTACACAAAGTGCCCCCACCCCACACACACACACAAACAAACAAAAACAGACCAAACGACAGCCTCTAGGTCCATGTGCTGCTGTGATATTGGCAGCTCGGCTCGGTGCCTATCAATAAAGCTCTGGAACAGGCCAGAGGGCCAAGACCCCATACTGTTCTCCCAGGTGCCTGATCTATATTAAGGTGGGTTTCCAGACCAGCTGAGCCGGCAGGGGGTGCACAGTGAGGGTAGAAGAACAGTAGTTGGCTACCTCCTGCCACAACTCTCTCAAAGGAAAGCACTTATTAGCCACACGGGCACAAAAGAGCAAGCAGTTTAATGCATACAGTCTAAAAATTTCACTTCTGGTGGCAGCGGTTTGGCAAAGGGAGAGAGTAGCAGCACAGCATCTCTTTTCTGTCACATGTTAGCACTGCAATTCTTTTTTTTAATCTTTGGAATATTTTTTTGTTGTTGCTCCCAGCTAAATACTTAACTTGTGCACAGCATTATACACCGATCAGCCACAACATTCTGACCACTGACAGGTGAAGTGAATAACATTGATCATAGTGATACTATGTGGTGTTCTGCTGGAAAATCTTGGATTTCGACATTCGTGTTGATGAGACTTAGACACCCAAATAAACATTGTCCCACAGCAAGCACAAACCCTCACAATCCCAAATGTCACTGGCCTACCCCTGCAGGAAAATGCTTCCCACCACATGGAAAAAACGTCAAACAATCAGGAACATGTTGAGGAACATGACAATGGCCCAACATGTTGATTTGACCTCCAAACTTCCTACACCCCATTCTGATCAAGCATCAACAGCATGCAGTGGAACAAGTTTGACTGACAGAGGCCCCACTGCACAAGCCAGAGTACCCAAAGGATCCAATGTCAACGTCCTGGTTCCAGACCCCATAGGACACCCTGAGAGGTCCTCTTGTCCATGCTCAATGGTTCAGAGCATTTTGGACCACATAAGGGGGACCAATATAGTTTTGGGCAGGTGGTCATAATGTTATGCCTGTTTGGTGTACACTGGTGCAAAATGACCACTGACACATAATACAGTTACAGGTCATTGCAAGCCATCAAAACAGAGCCAACCTGCTGTGACATGGTTTTAAAGGCACCCAGTCACACCTGTGCCAAGACCTTCGCAGCATCTCCTTTGAGTCCTTTAATTTGTGAGGTGGAGTCGCCAGAGATCAAATTTGTTCCACAACATCCCATCCCCCCAATGCCCTGTCACCAATTTATTGTTTGTCTCTGCACAGGCCCCTGCCAGTAGGTACTCAACACTGCTCAGTTTCAGAAATGATTGTACAATTTGGCCTTGTTCAAATATTGTTAGTTCCTTACATCTGCCCAATTCTCCCTTATCCAAAATCCTTACATCTTTGCCCTTCACATGCACTATTTTTAACATAGTCTTTTGGTTCCTCAGTGTGCATTAGTGAAATATTTAGGATCTTTTTGTCTATTGAAGTATGTTAGTGAGAGATTAGGGACAGACTACTACAAACAAGGGATCAGTCTGTTTTGGACTGATATAATCAAAGTTTTAGGATGATCAGGATAAGTCAGTGTGATACAGATCACTGATTCATTCCTGCTGGTAAATGTATTAACATGCAGATCTACTTCTATGTGACTGTACGTCATGAAGTAAACCATGCTAACTCTCAGTACAGAGAGTTTATATCAGGTAGCACAGCTTGTGATTCTGTGCAAGATGTGTAGTTAACAGGCTTTTATTAGAGAAAGGTCTTCATATCGGAATTTTGCGAGCACCATATACATCCATTTATCGCGGTTGGGTTGTACTTTTCATTTGGTGTCCATGAAAATCAATGCTTCCAGGACACATATTTCACACTAAATGCATTCCAGCAGCAGCTCCCTGGAAGGCATCGCATGCTGATTTCTGCTAAGAAAATAGCAAACATTGATGCAACCAGAAATAAATCTCCCAAAAGCCCATTAAATTTAGAAAAGCACACTGATATTCTTCACTAGTTCTGTTCACATTGTTAGCTTTAAGCATACTCAGACCCAAACACTAGCAAAGCCCAAAGGTGCACCGGCCTGCCAACAATCTTGACTCAGATTGTGAACCACACAGACCAGATACTAAAAAACATAGCTTAAATGACAACCTATTTTATGACCTTTATTTTTCTAATTGGTGATTTATTCAAGTAATTGCAGCTGCAGGGCCAACCTTAATAAGTCTCATACTAGATCAGAAATACGGTGAAAAGCAATTACTGTATATAAAAACACTGAGTGGATATTGTTGAAATGCAGAATATAAACAGGATTTGATTTAATGAAAATCTAAAGGATCATAACAAGTGGTTTATTGTCAACAGATGTGCACTTAAAAGCACAATGTAACTATCACAGTGTTTCTCCTGAGACACAAACTGTCTAATTTGCTTGCACGCTGCTGATTTTTGTGCTAATAGATACGTTAACTCAAACAGTGCGTTTGCATGTAAGTGCAAATAACTGCATATAAGGGGCATCTGTAAGGACTAAAGAAAACAACAGGGGCACTTGATTGCATACCCGAACATCTGGCATCTTCCAGTTACAATTAATTAGCCGTGGTCATGGTTCTCGGGCTGCATCAATCATTTCAAGCCACCAGCATACAGCGTTTCCTCTCCGTGTCCTCAAACGATTCGCACTTTTTCAACATTTTCCGTTCCCTCTTAATCCTTAGAAAACCTGCGCATTTGTGTGTTCATGTCCTCGCTGTATCAGTGTGTGATGCCGAAAACAACTGGGCAGAACAGCAAACAACACAATACAACAGCCTCTCTGCTGCCTTTCAGGACACTGAGTTTATATTAGGTGACAAAGCCCCTGCTGAATATTTCAGTGATACTGCCTTGCTACTGGGAGGGATAATACTTGAAATGAGAAAGCTCTAAGGAAGAAAAGGACCATGTGTCACTAGGTAGAGCCTGGTCATACTGTTTGTGAATAAAGACAGAGTAGAATGGTAGATGTACCTCTGTTTATCTTTTTATTTTATACCCAATGAGTCTCGGATTGAAGATGTACAGTGCACAGTAGTTTTCATTGTTGATGATGTAGTCCACCATTCCGGATTCAAATTGCCTACACAATCACAGAAGGAGAAACACGCATTTAGCGCAGTTTTACTGTTTTTAATTTCATCAAACTGATATGAGTCTCTCAGTTATTCTCCCACAGCTATGTCGGAACTGTATGAGAGTACTGCTAATACAAACAGAGCTTTTTCTTACTGTTTCTGTCTCACATTAAAAGCATTCTCGAGGCAAAGCAGACAGTGGTTTTTATTGTGTAGCTGTTAATGTCAATGAAGGAGATGGTCTTCCTATTAAAAAAACAACCCTGTAGGTTTTAGTGGTCATGTAAGACGGAAGCAGTCATTTACTTATATTTTAGTGATAGTTCAAATAGTAGTAGTTCAAACTGATAGTCGACCTTGTTTCTTTGAATTATCAGCGTTTTATAATGTAGCTATGTTGTAACTGTTATAACCATGACGACAAAGGTGCCGTTGTGGCCACTGTAATTATAACAGAAGTGTGCTGATGTTATAGAGCTCCAAAGTCCACTTAGTTTGGGGTAGATGGAGGGGACAACAAAACACTGGACTTTAACATGTGAAATCACTTCTTGTTTTTAGTTCCACCTGAGAATCAACATTGTTTCTGTAGATCGTCAGCGTTCTGTAACTATGTGGTAACTGTTGTAGCCTTGACGGCAAAGGTGCTTTAACATAAGCAAAGTACTTACTTTAAATCAAACTGAGATCATTCCCTGAGCCTTATTAAGCTTTTATAAATCTCACTACACAGGCAACTGACTGTATTCCACATATTCCACCACATAAACTGTAATTAGACAGCGACCGACATGTTTCAAAAAGTTGAAAGAAATGCTGTTTAGCCAGTTAAGACTATATCACTCAATCTTCAGGCAAAAAAACGCATTATGATTGCAGGGACTGTTCAAGGCACTTGGTCCTTTAAGAGATTATACAAAAGACTGATTATAAATCCAAAAGGATTGAAGATTTGCATAAAATAGCTTAATAGCAGGCCAGTTACCAGTGTTCAGCAGGGTCCATGGAGGACTTGAGAAACCTTTCTTTCTTTCTCTACCTGGCGCACCTGGAAAGTACAAAATCTGCCTTTCATCACCAGACACTGATAACATCAGGCTTCAGAGAGGCCATGCTGACATGGGACAGAGTACACACAGGTGCACAGCTTACAGTGGCTCTGTGTGTGTTTAAGTGTTTAAAACAACAAACAAAAAAACACACTGTACAAAACACACACACACACACACAGGCACTCACAGGGGCAAACCTCTGACAGGTAAGGGGAACCCTTACAGTCACAGGTGCCATATGCAACCACAGCTGTTTCTATATGATCTTTGATAGGAAACTCTGCACACAGAGAAACAGTACGACCTTGAATTGCGGTTTTTGCATTTGCGTTGCTGCTCTGAAAAAATTAGGTGCATTAAAGTATAATTTGGGTTATTGTGGAAAAATAAGAAAATTGTTGAACTTTTTTTATGAATAAAAAGGGTTAACTGACCTTTCAGTTGGACCAGTAGGGGAAAATGTGTAATACAACATGTATTTATTAAAGTGAAAAGAAAGAATTGGACACACAATAAACTGTGAAACTCCAAATTACATTTAGAAACACCTGAACAAAATTATTGCGAAATTGAGACAGTAACGTATTTGACGTCTGAGTCAAAATATTAGCTGTATTTTTACAGACATCTAAATATGTTAATGAAGCAAAATACATGAAAGTCGATTTGTGATTTTTGATGAACTTCTAAAACTCTATGTGAGTACATTTCTGTTGACTACATACATGCAAATTGAAGCCTTTGAGCTGCAATTTTAAGTGTGGGCCAGTCTCTGTGCTCAAATCTGAAGAAATATTGGAAACACTAGAGACCATTGCGATCTGGAAAAAAAAGAAAAAGAAAAAAATTACAATTGGCTGTATACATCTTGTAATATATTTCCCCATTCCCTCTAATGCTCCATATCAGGCCCTGCTCTGTTACATAAAAATACTAGGTTTGAGTACCAGAAATATGCAGGACACTAAATACTTACAGCAAGGAATCAGTGCCAGGCCCTACTCTTTAAAATAAAAACAAATAACTGATTTCTTATGTCCTCCATCTTCTGTAATTTTGGAGGGATTTGGACATTTTGGGCCTGTGGGTTTGGACGTTGCTGCTGAGCTGCTCGCTGGCTGGTTGAGTCGTTTTGAATGAGAGTCAGAGAGGAGATGAGAGGGGAGGGGGAGCTGTAAGGGGAGCTGGGAGCTTGAGCAGGCAGTGTTCGACAAGGTCCTAGTGCGTGCCATTTGTCATGTTGTTTATTTACAACAATATTAGTTTTCAGACTATAAAAAGTAGACGGATCCAGTACTGCCCAATGAAAAAAATGCTGTACAATACCAAACCCTGTTGTTTGTCCAGTATCTCTTACTTGTGGATATGAGAAGCAAATACCTAAAAGCACCTGACAACAGGATCTGATTCCAGATCTTGGCTTTAGTCACATAATTCCTGGTGAATGTCCAAGTGAACTAAAATGAAAACTAAACCAAGGCGATGTTTAGAGTTAACAAGACTTCAGCCAAAATGCACTAGGTGTGGGTTCACTCCAGGTAATGCAAAGTGAGCTGAAGAGACATTCACACAACTCGAAAATGTTCCAACCTGAGAGAAAATGTTGTTTTTAGAGGTGCACGACATGTCAGGAAAAGAGGATACAGGAATAAAAGGTAGAATATCAAAAGCAAAATGTTGAAAAAAATGCTCCTGTTTAGTATCTCACACATATACAGACACCTTGCACACACAAAATGTGCATTATTAGCAGCTGAAATGTGCAATGGGATAAAATGAGAGGGCTTGCACTGGATAACCAGTTTCTGAAAAAAATGTCTCACAACGGAAGCTTTTATCTCATTGACAGACGATTGCTCCACTAGTTGTTGGATCACTCAGGGCCTGATCCCTCTCATAATGTAGATGGAGCTGCATCTGTTAAACTGAATATTCTACATATCAAGGTTCCATCTGTTGGAGCTATAGGCCACTTCAGGAGAGAAGAGAGAATTTATTAAGCTATAGCTCCCATTATAATACCCCATATTACAATAGTTGTGGAAAAAGTAAAACAGTAGATCTATTTCTAATTTATGAAACTAATTTGTTTTCTAATTTATTTGTCATTGTGTGGAAAAATCGCTATGGGTGTTGAGAGAAGGACTGCTGAACTGAAGGAGGAGAATTCCAGCCAGTCATTGACAATTGCTGGACTGAAAGCAGTCCATGAGGCACTGTAAATACAAGAAAATAACAAAAAAAACAACAACTTCCATCAATCATGTTACAGTGCTTACTGACCACAGATGCAGCCAGTGAACTGGCCGGGGCAGAGCTGTTCATTTGTAATGCAAAACATTAGATTTTAATTAGACTTTATGAATTTCTTTTATCACTCTCTGTAGCATTAAAAATGTTGATGGTTATCTGTCAGAATTTTTTGAGAAATACCCTTCAAGCTCATTTTGTTGCTCCTCGGGGAGCTAGTAGCCTACACAGCCAGTCATCATGCCAAATATACAGAACACCATCTGTGACTATTCAGCAAAGAGAAACCCAAAGAAACCTCAGCAGTGGTATACACATCAACACTTCTATCCAGAACAGGGGTGGGAGTAGCAAGTGATTTTTTTATTATTATTATTATTTTACTGTCATCACTGTAAGTCATTTCTGGTAGTTAATGACAAATAGTATACTTTCTTACATTTAAAGTTGCAAATGTTCAAGTAAAAACAAAGGTCACATAATGAAGTCAAAACAGTGATTCTTCTGTGTTTGAAAGAGTTTATATTAACTGATCCAGGACTGGTAGTTTGCTGTCATTACAAAAAATACACAACATTTCAATAAGATCAAGGATGCTGATACACCGATCAGGCATAAC
This sequence comes from Dascyllus trimaculatus, assembly GCA_024666655.1. Classification (NCBI taxonomy): domain Eukaryota; kingdom Metazoa; phylum Chordata; class Actinopteri; family Pomacentridae; genus Dascyllus; species Dascyllus trimaculatus. The sequence continues at coordinate 15,981,035 of CM045456.1, read as the reverse complement.
ATTATGACCACCTGCCTGATATTGTGTTGGTCCCCTTTATGTGGTCTAAAATGCTCTGGACCATTGGGCATAGACAAGAGGACCTCTCAGGGTGTCCTATGGGGTCTGGAACCAGGATGTTGGATTCTTTGGGTACTCTGGCTTGTGCAGTGGGGCCTCTTTCAGTTAAACTTGTTCCATTGCATCCTGTTGATACTTGATCACAATGGGGTGTAGGAAGTCTGGAGATCAAATCAACATGTTGGGCTATTGTCATGTTCCTCAACATGTTCTTGATTGTTTGATGTTTTTTTCCATGTGGTTGGGTGCATTTTCCTTTAGGGGCAGACCAGTGACATTTGGGATTTCCATTTGCATGAGGTAGTGTGCTTGTTGTGGGACAAAGTTTTTCTTGGTGTCTAAGTCTCATCAACATGGATGTAAAAATCCAAGGTTTTCCAGCATAGTACCAGTATGATCAATGTTATTGAGTTCAAGATGATGGGAGTGGATCCTTTGGGTACTCTGGCTTGTGCAGTGGGGCCTCTGTCCATCAAACTTGTTCCACTGCATCCTGTTGATGCTTGATCAGAACGGGGTGTAGGAAGTTTGGAGGTCAAATCAACATGTTGGGCCATTGTCATGTTTCTCGATATGTTCCTGATTGTTTGATGTCTTTGCCATGTGGTGGGGTGCATTTTCCTGTGGGGGTAGGCCAGTGACATTTGAGATTTCCATTTGCATGAGGGAGTGTGCTTGTTGTGGGTGTCTAAGTCTCATCAACATGAATGTCAAAATCCAAGGTTTTCCAGCATAGTACCAGTATGATCAATGTTATCCAGTTCATCTGTCTGTGGACATAATGTTGTGGCTGATCGGTGTATTCTCATGGTAGACCCTGGTTGAGCCTTCATTCAGCTCAGTGTTTGAAACTTTGACAGGAAAAGCGAGACAGTCAGGTCAAAGGGACTGAACATAACATTTGAGAATTAACAAGCAGAGGAGTTTAACTTTAAGCAGACAGGAGGACTTCATGGAGCACAAGGCTTGCAGAATGAAGTTCAGACAGGTGAGCACACGTAACAACGCAATCACTGTTGAGAAGAGAGACTGTAAAGGATCGCTGCCTCGACTGTGTAGCAGCTTTTTTGCATTAAAATATGTGTTAGTGGAGGCAGCCACTGTGGAGTTTAGAATTCTTTGACGCTGCCAGCCTTAATGATGTTTTATTCTGCTGTTCATTCTAAGAGAAGTGGAGCCCTATTTAATTAACCAATCCATCTGTCTTTCTCACATTACATTTTCCCCATCACTCGAGAGCAAGATCGCTAAATACTTAAACTCCTGCGCTTGGGGCAACAACTTATTACCAACCCAGAGGAAGCGAACAACAGGTTTCCAGCATAGAACCATAGCCTCAAACCTGGAGGTGCTGACTCTCGCCCCGAACACTTACCCCAGTGTGATTGTTGCTTGAGATCAGTAGCACACAAAGGCTGCAAATATCTGCCTACAGAAATAAAATGTATTTTTAGTGCATTGTTTGTTGGGCCATTAGGACACCACCTCACCGAGTACGCACATGCATACACGCTGCTTTAAAAATGTAATGCAGCCATGTTTACCCATTCACATTCCACTTTAACAAACTTGATTCATAGACTTTGACTAAGACAGACATGGAGAGTCAACAGATCTTTTCTCTACAGTACGATTGAAGTTATAACAAAGGGGTGAGTAATAGGCCACTACTAAAGAGTGAATAATACAGTATTCAGATTTTGATTGTCCAAACTCTAGAATAATAAATTGTGTTAAAGTTTAGCTTTGCTTTCAGCGGTGCCAGCGGTGACTTACAAATGGATGTTTTCCCTTGGGGGCTTGCTGCAAAGACAAGCCTGTTTTTTTATCTCCTTTTTTCAGTCCACATGCACCATTTACACACATTTTCAGCTGCATAGCATTAGTTTGCTAAATTAATTAAGCTGTCCGGCCTTTAGAATATTCAGCATTTGACAGTTTGATAGATTTGACCTACCCAACGGTGGAAATGAGGTTGTTAGATTTGCTATTATTAGCAATGATGCCCAATAGACGGTTTACGTACAAAATCTGGCATTTTTAAATGGGGGTCTATGTTTATATGTAATGAATTTACGAGGTTGTTTTGAGTTTAGTGATAAAAAATGACTAGAGCAGAACTCATAGCAACAGGAGGACCCTCATAGAATGTTAAGGTCACAGATGGTGTTAAGCAGTGAATTACAAACCTGATACGAACTAGTACAGAAGTGAAAAACTGCCTCATAGAAAATACATTCATAGACAACTAATTTGCAACAGCAACATTCAAAGGAAATTGCACTGAACACCTGATACTGAGACTGTTGACACATTGTCAGCGGACAGTATGCGAGAGGGTGACACTCACTATCATACAGCTTTTTGTCTGCCACTTTTGCAACCCCATGATTTATTTGCATCCCATTTGAGTAACCAGGTTAGTTATGTTCCCTGCAAACATTATAAGATGATCCACAAGAGGATAAATTATGCTCAGAATATGGATTACACTGTAGGAGTGCAGCTGTGTCCTCAGCTCAAGTCATGTAGCAGTGAGTGAGTCAATAGGTTTAACAAAAGAAAGCCTAGCGAGATAAAAATTAAAAGATCGGCACCCTAAAATTAAAGTGAAGTAAAGTCATTCAGACATATCCGAGCATTTATAGGTGGCTTATCAAGAATAAATCCAGATGTTTGCTCCTGGAATGACAGCTGTCAACATCACCCCACTGCACTCTGTTAGAACGTTAAACAGACGGCATTATGAGTGAATACACAGCTGAGACGCTAAACATAGAAAAATAGCATCAGTTTCCCTTTCAGGCATTTAACAGTAGTATTGTTTTGTACCTCTTTACACTGAACTGCCACAACATTATGACCACTGACAGGTGAAGTGAATAATATTGATTATATTGGTACTATGTGGTGTTCTGCTGTCTGAGTACCCAAAGGATCCGCTGCCAACGTCCTGGTCCCAGACCCTACAGGACACCCTGAGAGGTTTTCTTGTCCATGTCCAATGGTACAGAGCATTTTTGACCACATAAAGGGGACCAACACAATATTAGCCATGTGGTCATAATGTTATGCCTGATTGGTGTATATTGATATTTAGAGGAAATCTTTAGTTGAAAATGTCAGTGTTTTGTTATTGCTGTTAAGAGGTGTTGTTCTAAACCATGTCCAGATATTCTTGCCACAACAGATTCACACTGACATTCTCTGTTACAGAAAATACAGTGGACGTGCATCTTATGTGCATCTTAATTCTAACATTTTCAGCTCTTAAACAGATGTAAACATGTTATGCGAGCATCCACTTGCTAGTAGCACCTGATAAAAGTTAATGATAGATTGTGGTCAGGTTTCATACACGAAAGGGCTGGCAATGATTTGATGACTGTATTTTTTTACATTTAACTAAAGTCAATAACAAAATAACAAAAGGGTTTTTGTTGCTAACCTAAATCTAACCACAAGTGACGGTCTGGATGCACATCCTGGTCTCTGGTGAGTTGTGTGTTTGACATGTCCACCATCCACCCTGCTAACCTCTTTGCGACCTTGTGACTGTGCTCCATTCTGTCAACAATACATTGCAGGTAAACATAATCCAGGAAGCATTTACCTTGCACCCACAGCACAAAGAGGAAACCCCTTTCATACTGTACGTACATAATGTCTAGGAAATGGTGTCTAAATTATCTGTTAAATAATAAAATTCACAGTATTAACTGTATGAACAAAAAAAGAACAGGCATCTGTGCTTCTAATTATACAAACCCACAAAACTGATCAGTAGACTGCAGAAAAAAAAATCATTATGAATTCCAACCAAACATCAAGGAATTATAGAAATATCTATTTTTGCAATAGTATAACATGCATTACATAAATTTAATCTAAGATTTGACTTGGATAGAAAGATTGTGTGAGTTGACCTTTCAGAAATCCCCCCTTTCCCCTGGGGAAGCATACCGAAGATGGTTACTCTCACACTGGTGACAGAGTTCAAAGCAGTTACAGAAGACAGACATTACAAATCTTTACTTTAAATACGCTTCAGCCAGGATGATCATTAGTTGATTCCAAGTCCATTTGCTGGACAATTAATGAGAAGCAGGCGAGGAGGAAATTGGAATAATAATGATTATCCTTCCTGAACTTACACTGAAAGCGACAGTCGAGGTATTATTTTGGTACATGGGTAAGTGGTTTGAGATTGTCAAAGACGCAGCGAGAATTACTTGAAAAAAAGGATCGAGTGAAAAGTGATAGATGTAATTTACGAAAGTGCAAGCAGAATTATTGTATTAGGGGTTCAGTCAAAAAGTAGGATGACACCAGACGACACTGTTTTAAGCAAAACCATCATTTTTAACTTTAGTTAGCTGAATTCCTCATATTCTACCCTTTGACACCTGGTTTCCATATGTATGGTGACACTATTGTAGTCGTTTTACTTGATCATTTCCTTATTACAGTGGATATAAAAACAAGGGCTGTGGAGCTAATTCTACTTTTCCAACACTAGGCACTGATGGGGTTCCTCCGTGGGCTGCATGGTCATTAAGGCCATGTCAGCCACAAAAATAATCATATTTTTTGTTGAGATGTTGCCTAAAACAACTAGTGGGCACCTTGCCTAAGTGTGGTTTAGAGTTTGTTACAACTGAATCGTATCCAAGTTCACTTTTTTCACCCTATGAGGAAATTCAGAATCTAGTCAGTCATGTGTTCTCTATATGCACACTTATATTAATAAAGTAGAGGGAAAAAGAAGGACAAAAAGACTTAATTCCTCCGAAGAACAGATTTGTTATAAAGGCCCTGGAAAGACCATTTAAAATTGCTCTTCACTTTTCACATTAAATATTGACGAAACTGATATCAAACATACTGAAAAGGAATGTTCAACCAAATGCCCTTGTATTGCAGGATTAAGTGTTCTATCTTGAATGCATTAACCTTAATTAATTAAGCAAAAGTTTGCAGTGGTCCATTTATAGAGCGACTCTGACTAGATGAGCTTAAAAATGGCTGGTTAAAATTTTTAAAAGCCAGAGAGAAAGCGCACATTTAATGAACTGGTGTGTACTTTATGTAAAACATCACCCACTGTACTGACAACTTGCTTCTTCCTCAGAAAGTATTTTGCTGTTAATTTTCTATAAATACTGGCTGTACAGTAAGTCTTTAATCCTCTTTATTTGGAATTTGTCAAATACACCGATCAGCCAAAACATTATGAACACTAACAGGTGAAGTGAACAACACTGATCATATTGGTACTGTGTAGTGTTCTGATGGAAAATCTTGGATTTTGACATCCATGTTGATGAGACTTATACACCCAAATAAACATTGTCCCACAACAAGCACACTCCCTCATGCAAATAGAAATCCCAAATGTCACTGGCCTACCCCCGCAGGAAAATGCACCCCACCACATGGAAAAAACATCAAACAATCAGTAACATGTTGAGGAACATGACAACGGCCCAACATGTTGATTTGACCTCCAAACTTCCTACACCCCATTCTGAATAGGCATCAACAGGATTCAGTGGAACAAGTTTGATGGACAGAGGTCCGACTGCACAAGCCAGAGTACCCAAAGGATCCACTGCCAACATCCTGGTTCCAGACCCCATAAGACACCCCTGAGAGGTCCTCTTGTCCATGCTCAATGGTTCAGAGTATTTTTGAGCACATAAGGGGGACAAACACAATATTAGGCAAGTGGTCATAATATTATGCCTGATCGGAGTGTAAAGATCCCATTTGTTCTCTATTTGTAGCTAAAGATTCCCTCTGTGCACTAAAAGTAATCAATTCTATTAAATACAAATGTTGCTGTGTTGTCAGTATAATCGAGTGTCTGTATACATGGCTTAAGTGCAAGTTACTGCTGTTAACAAGAGCACCACTCAGCAAGTGAGCACAGCAGTAAAACACCGTGACTGTCATCAAGTTGACTCCGCATGACTAAGTGAACCTGTCACTTACCCCTACAATAGGAGAACAATAGTAATTCATATCATTATGCCCACTGTGAGTGAGAACTACCTGGTAACTATGAGGCTGTTTTTTTTTTGTTTGTTTGACAGACACACAGAACGCAGCCAAAAAATACTTGACATGTAATTTCCAGTGCCATCAACTTGCTTCAGCTCACTGCGTCCGTCCTTTAATCTCAGCCAAAACTCTCTCAAACTCAACACCAAAACAGCTGCCCCAGGCTTTTACTCCCCCCTCCCACTTACACACACCAACACACCAACACACACACACACACACACACACACACACAGCAGCAGCAGCAGCAGCAACATCAAAAAATGGCCTGAGCACAAAGACAAACTAAGAAATCCACCCGTTTAAATGGCAGCACCGCGCCAAGCCCTCGCTTTGTAGTTCAATGAATGTAAAGCTGATGTTTGTCAACTTTGTGCTTTGCGGCAGATGCTTTGGCGTTGCAGCTAGGATGCTGCATAATGCAAATAAGAGACCCCATTTCCACCAGAAAAGAACTACTTCGGCAGCCAAGTCCCACTGCAGGTGCCGAATGTTCGCTCCCTGAGCCTCAGTGTTTGTCTCAGCCCCTGACCCTCGAAATGTATTCTCTTTCTATCTGTCTCCGTCTTTCACTCTCTGTTGTTCCTGCTGCAGAAAAACTGCAGATCTGCGTCACCAAGGACACAAGAGACGAGTCTGATGGATCTGCTATCACTCCCTCCGTTCCTTTTCTTGCTTTCACTTTCTTGCTACCTTTTTCATCAAAGCTGCCTTTTCCCTCACTCATGTAGGGTGAACTAGTCCCAACCACACAGTCTAACCTGTTTTCAACTAAGGCTGCATCTAATGACAGATATTTGGCTAGTATGCATCCACACAGTCCAGACCAGGCGGAATCGGTTTGCTGATGCTCGCCTTGAATGACCCAGAATAGAATTTCTGTGCACATAAAAAAGGATGTTAGCCTGTTAGCATCCTCCTCCCCAGGCAAGAACTACAATGCTATAGTAGTACAGCATGCTCGTGTTAGCATGCCGGAGCAAGTGAGGACACTAGGTGTTAAAGGCCGATTAGCTGGACCGTGTGAAAGAGGAGAGAACCGACCTGAGTGCAGACGCCCATATCCTCCCCTGACCCACTTCTCTCAGTCTCGCTCTGGTTCTTTTACTTAATATGCTTGCTGCAACAAACAACTCCGACTAACTTGGTGCAGAGCGCTCAAAGCTGTGCTTATTCGAGCAGCATGCAGAGGTGAGTCGAGGGATGGGTAGAAATAGGACGCCAGTGGAGGAAAAACACACAGTGGAGATTTAACACAGCGCGCTTCAGCCATCTCGGATTACAATAGCAGTGGTAGAAACTTGCACTCAAGTCATTTATTGTGGTTTTTCTACTCAGTAAAACGGCCTACACCACATCTTCCACTCAATTCCAACCCATTTCCTGTTACCATAGCAACCTATCTCTTCCTCCTTTCCCAACTCTTCCCTCATTCCACCTCTTCTCTGTCATTCATTCCAGCCTTACTTCAGCATCAAGCATGTCTGGAAAGACAACCGTTAAGTTATTTAATGAGAAAGCAGGGGCGGAGAGATACAGTATGTTTCATCTCATCTGGTAAATCAGCTGCTTGTAATTCCCCAACTTTTTTAATAGTGCGCGCTATTAAACGAAGCAACCGTGTACCGCTTAATCTAATTTTGCCGACATGAGTAATGAAATCAACAGCACATTAACAACGACTAAGAAAAGAAAATGAGGAGAACGGGTGCGAGGAATCATTCAAACTGTTAACTTAAGCTTTTACACTCTCTCACCCTGACACACACACACACACACACACACACACAGACACACTCACACACACACGCGCGCTCATGGTGGGTAGACTTTGCTGCAGTGGATGTGTCGCTGGTGTCTTCACAGTGACATTGGTGCTGAGTTACAGTGCTAATGAGAACTTTAATGTCACCCACACACAGAATCCTAGCAGACAGATTAGAGCTGTGATTACACTGGGCCCCGAGAACACACAGGAACACAATTATACACACAGAGACAGCCCCCCCACCCCAGTCACGGTCACGCGTGTCGACAAACAAACATAAATGGGGTTGAAGTTTCACAAGCAAAGGCTAATAGCGTCCTGTGCTCCACTTTCTGATCTTCTCCTTGCGGAGACATGCAGAGAGAGATTCAGACAGAGGAAGCTGACAGGGAGAGAATGACAAGGAACCCAAACTTTTGGATCAATACTAGAGCAGGACCAATCCATGTTTTTCATTACTATATGATGATGCATCCGAGTCTCTCTCTGCATTTGCTGCATTTCCACAAATACATTATAATGTGAAGGCCAAGGCAGGCTTTTATTGTGCATTTAGAGGTGTTGACAATGGCTTCAGGGGTTACATCACCACGTTTACTTCATGTAGTTTTATAATGAGGTTAATAAAGCTTGATGATACAATATTGCATTTACAACAAACTTTCTGGTCTGAGGGGGAAAAAACAAAACAAAAAAACGAGCCACAGACAGGTGAAGTGGTTTAGTAAAAAGATGTGGAAGCATGTAATTATGTGGAGGGAAGCCCCGCTTCTGACAAACAGCAGCTCAGTGCTGTTGTCAGGTCTGTCACAACAGCAGTTATTATACAGCTCTATCTGTGTGTATTGGACGAGAACAGGATGATGTCTTTGTTGTCAGGAGGTTGACGCACTAAATGACACAATTTCATAATCCTTCGAAACAATGGGAATAGGAAGAATGTACTGCATGTTCTTCAGCTCTGTTTTTGGACAGAGAAGTCAGATCAGAGGGAGAAATAAAACAGAGACACAGAAAGAGCTAATGTAGCATGCAGGAATCAGGGAAATGATGGTACAATGGGTTTGGTGAATAGATGGAAACAGAGGAAGAGAGACTCTGTCAGTAATAGTCCTGCTGTCCTCTGTACAGGATATGACCCTAATTATCCCCTCTCGATCAATCACCATCATTTTCTATGCCAGAGCCGTGCTACCAGCATCTGTGTGCCTTGACTGATAGCATCAATCTCAGATGGGAAGGGGGAGGTGTAAGGTCAAGCCCTTAGTGCTTCCCACTACCAGCCCTCCCCCCAGTGTGTCCACTCTCCTTCCAGAGCACCAAATCATGATCTGTATCATTCTGCCGACTATCTCCGACCCACTACCTTCTCTTTTTAGTCTCTTCTTTCCCTTTTTTCTGGAGGACCCCACCTCTCCATCTCTCCTGTCCCGAACCTCACCCCAGCTTTTGAATGGGAAATCAATAAATCCGTTTATGAAAGTCGCCCTCATTCTCTTTCTTTCTCTCTGTCTCTCTCTCTCCCACTTTTTGGCTTATTCACTTACACAGTCACACACACAAATACAGTCATATATAATATGCCTTCCTTCATATCCCACCAACACTGCTATTAACACACACACACACACACACACACACACACAATCAAAGCCTGAGACAAAGAAATTTTGAAAATCTGTCTGACTAATTCAGACCTTCTTTTCATCCTGTCCCAATCAAAGAAGCTGCACTGCAGGAATGGAATAACACACACGCTGGATTATACTGTAGGAATGATGCAAAGGTGCTGGAATGCATATCATAATTAAATGATACGGTATGGACAATGAGAGGTAATGAGGAGTCCGCAGTTATTTGTCAAATGAAAGTGAGGATAATCATGTTAGGAAGAATATTGTTTAAAAATATCACTATACAGTATAGCACACAGAGCATGTTTCATCTTTTTATGTCTTTCAAAGTCTGTATTCAAACAAACACTATTCCAGTCTTTTACAGAGAGGTCTCTTACATAAATTACACCAGTGTGTCACAAAGCCAGTTAGCAATCAAAATGTCTTCATTTTCAAAATGTCCTTCCTTCATCTTTCTATTTTTAATTCCTGTTTAACCCACTAACCACAGTCTTTTCAATTACATTCCTACCATTCAGAATAATGGTTAGTTTGTGTTTTTCAGGGACCTACATAGGATTTTTCTTTCCATTGTGCAGCTACATTTTATACTTTCCAAAAGAGCATGACCTTGCAACAGTGGAAGCTACCATAAGAGTGCTAAAAGGAGGGATGTAAAGGGGTTCTGCTGTAAATCCTGCCATAAAGAGAAAGGATGGGAGACAGCTTTATCCAGCTAAGAGCCTGCACAGGAGGATTAGGGCTACGGGGAGCAAGATAGGGGAAGAGAAGGAGGAGGTGACGAACAGGGGGCAACGTTTGTGTGACGGGCAACCACCTTGATAAAAATGGAAAGAGGGAGCAGAATAAATGCAAAGCGGAAATGGGCAGTGGGAGAAAGGGAGACGACAGTGTGGAGGAAATGTCAATACAGAGATATAAAGGGTCAGACTCTATAGGATTACAGTGGAAAGACGATATCTCCACCAAAACACATGCATGCCCTCCAGGTTAGAGCAAAGCAAACACACACACACAGACACACACACAGTGGCTTGTCTGGACTCCAGAAACAGCTTAATTTTAAGTGAGCCTCATCCCCACCGTCTCAACAACTGCTGTCTCAGCTGTGCTCTGTTGGGTTCAGGACACATGGATGTGTGGTGCTGCAAGACGCATGAGATTTTGGTGCTTGGAATGATAATTCTGGCACATCAAGCACACATAAATGTGTCTTTTTGATAAAATGGTAATTGAAGCAAAGAAGTTCCTGAAAGAAAGCACAGGAGCTTTACAAACATGACGATTTAACATGTATGTACCTGTTTTCTTGATATGTCAAGATCTAAAATAAAAGATGAGTAAATGAAGTTTAACATGTAATGTTCGCATATAGTTTTTTTTTTTTTTTTAATTACTGGTCTGTGCTTGTGATGAAAGAAGATTTGCACAGGTAGAACAGAATTTTAAAGACAACAATGCCTGTTTCCCAAGTGGGTTTTCTTGTGCTTTTGTATGTAATAACATTGAAATCAATTAGTTTCTGTTAATTCATCCCTCCTTTTTTCTGGACTAATCAGAAAATTATCACTCCTGTTTGAACTTTAAAAAACAGTAAAATGTTCCAAATCATAATATTAATACAAATTAAACCAAACAAGTAATAAACAACAAATAAGTGAATCCTGTATTTCAAAGCAGTAAAGTGAAGGTCTGGGTGTTGTTAGACAATATGACTTTATTGGGTGCAAATGCTTGGGGACAAACATCAGATGTTCTGTTTGAAAGAATTTCCGAATTCCTGGGAAAGTTCCTGCAATTGCCAAATGAATATCTGCAAATATGTTGTGCGTTTTAATTCGGACATGCTTGCATGTTTTATATGAGCAAAACGTTTAGCTCATGCACATGCCTGCAAGCGTCAGTCCGTCTTGAGGCACGGTGCTGTGTCACAAGGCTGTGGGAGCAAAGGCAGAGGAGCGTTCCAGTTCCTCCTCTGTGCTTTTTTGAAATGTTGGTGATAGATAAATAATTTAGGGGGAATCACAAAAGGCCTGTCGGTGCCACTGTAAAAGAAAAAGTGCAACAAAAGAGACAAATCAGGACGGGACTGGAGCTCCATCCATATCACACAGGTAGTTTGCTAGTAGGTAAAAAAAATAAAAGAAGAAATATGATTTCAAAAAAAGAGGAATAAATAATAAATGTGGCAATAAGAAGTTGAAGAAAGAGTGACACGGTTGCAGATGTGGCATATAGGGGACAAATGGACAAAAGTGTTTTAGACAAAGAGGTAAACTTCAGCAGGTGAAAACCCCCCATTAACCCCTTCCACTTCACACACACATACACACAGAGCAACAAAAAACCATTACGAAGAGCTGCTGATAAGAGCCTCATCATCAGGTCAAGCTTCCCTCCATTCCTCTTCTGTCTTGCTTTGTTCCTTTTCCATGTTCTATCTGTACCCATCAATAACCCCTCTCTCTCCGCCCCTCCCTGCTTTATCCACAATCAAATTACTCTGTCGGACCAGAGGAGGTGTGGTGGTGGCTGCGGGAGAGGATACAGCTTGCTCAGCTCACGCAAAATCCTTAATCGGACCACCAAACTTAGGTCTGACATACTTACATACAGGCTTGCATCACGTAACAGAGCAGGCTCCTCGGCGGCGAGGTGGTTGCTAGGTGCCACTGGAGTAATGATGTGAATAATCAGCCTCTTTGGCTTCATAATGAGGACTGCGAGGAGGACAACACAAACTCATTTGCATTGGTTTTAATGGAGGCGTTTAGTGTAATACGGTCTAAATGCTGATTTGGAGCTTTTTTCTGTGCCACCTTAAAAAAATGTTTTTCGTAAAACAAAAAAACACAAGTAACCGCACACGAACCACCATTTGGAAATTACTAAAACCTCCAAGATTAAATGTTCAACCTTCCATCACGCAATGCTAATTACCAAGCAAGGATAAAAATATCCATCGTGACTGAAAACATCTAGATCAAAGCATAGTCAGATTTTATTTTCACCCATCAAGAACATCTGCATCAGCAACCCCCACTGTGCTTTTATGTCTAAATGGCATCACTGGTCAAATTTATATCAGAACGCTGCAGCTAGAGCTATAACATGTTTTGATTGATCAGTTAGTTGATATTGAACTACTGTTTTGCTTTTAGTGGATCATTTATGAGTGTATATTGAAATAGTTTGTCTTGAATAAAACAAGCAACATAGATACACCAGTCAGTCACAACATTATGACCACTAAGAGGTAAAGTGAATAACATTGATAACATTGGTACTATGTGGTGTTCTGCTGGAAAACCTTGGATTTTGACATCCACGTTGATGAGACTTAGACAATGTTGTGGGAAGTTTGATGGACAGACCCCACTGCACAAGCCAGAGTACCCAAAGGATCCAGTGCCAACGCCCTGGTGCCAGACCCCATAGGACACCCTGAGAGGTCCTCTTGTCCATGCCCAATGGTTCAGAGCATTTTTGAGCACATAGTAGGACCAACAAAATATGAGGCAGGTGGTCGTAATGTTATGCCTGATCGGTATATGTCACCCTGAGTTCCTGCGAAGTGATAACAAGCATTTGTCATTATTTTCTGATTTCCTTACAAAAAACTCAGTTAAATTAGACAATTTTAGGAATTAACTGTCCGATTAATTTAGAACAAATTCAGTTGCAACTTGTAAAATGAACATATTACAGTTTTCAAGTGATGGAAAATATGTTTCAGCAAACATAGGACTTTAAAGTAAATTATTTGGCTTTTGGTAAGTATGCATATTTGCTTTCTTGACAAGAGTTAGATGAAAAGATTAATGATACTCTCCTGCCTGCATGGTAAATATGAAACTAGCACCAGCAGTGTAAAGTAAAATCCACTTACCTACACATCAAAAATGTACTAATCAAGACCTTAATTCATACAAACCTAAAGAGTTAAAATGACAAACTGCAGCAACGCCCTGCAAAACCACAAATGGTTCAACCTGCCGCTGCTAATAAGCTAATCATCATCTGGCTTCCTACTTAACAAGCAAACCTGAGAGTAGTGTCAATTTTTGCATCTAACTCTTGACAAGAAATTGAAGAAAGTGGCATATTTTCCATAACTATTTCTCTATAGCACCTTTTTTTTTGCATGTGACAGCGGAAACGGTTCCAACATGCCATTTCCACTGTGCCATCGTGTGCTCATGCATGCACATATGCGCCCTCGCTCACCACACATTCGCTCATTGAGAGAAACGTTGGGCTGATTAAAATGGAAAGGATTACGCAGGAACAGGTGCTCACATCGATTGACAAAAAAACAAGAGAAAATACAGTATGTCAGGGGACGTCAAGGCTGTCTGACACAAACCCATCATGCTGCACACATCACTGGGCATTCCCTCTAATCTAACCATTCATTTGTCATTTCCTCTCGCTCTCCAGCCCTCTTCTGTTTGCTTTTGTCACCTGATGGCTGTCAGCCTCTCCCCCATGTTTGTGTGTGTTTTTACAGTATGTGTCTGCTCATGCTGTGTACATACAGTATGACTTTATAGACATGATACTGCATGTACATGTGTCTATCTTCTCTCCCAGTTCTGCGATGCGCTCTCTGAATCAGGACATGCTGTGAGCGACTGATGATGATGATGACTCAGTAATGTGAGAATGTCACCAGAGTCTGGGAACTGTGACTGGTTTCTGTCTCTCTGCTCAGACTGTAGCTCTCTCAGCATGATTTAATATCGCTGCTGTAAGTTTCTTTCTGTTCTCCTCTTGTCTCTTGTCTTCATATGAGGACAGAATAAGGATATGACTTTACACACTCTGTTTTTACTTGAATATATAGTCACGCAAATTGTAGTCGACATTGCTTCAGTCCTGAGGCTGGTGGAAATGCACCCGAAGCTTTCTGGCTAAAGCAACAGCAAGAGAAGAATAACTTGTGCACATCTGTAGAAGGCTCACAACATTAGCATTGCTAGCTCACGTGAAAACTAGCAAATACTAGCAAGACGAGTTGTGCTCATCGCTGTTCCTTTCCAGGTAACAGATCAGTGCTCTCTCACTAGTATTTTTTGTTTCTACAGCTACGAAAAGTGTCAATTAGTCACCATTTTAAAGCAAGCTAAACTCACCTGAGTGCTTTGTTTTGTTCTTGATACACCGATCAGCCACAACATTATGACCACCGACAGGTGAAGTGAATAACATTGATCTTATTGGTACTATGTGGTGTTCTGCTGGGAAACCTTGGATTTTGACATCCATGTCAATGAGACTTAGACACCCAAATAAACATGGTCCCACAACAAACACACTCCCTCATGCAAATGGAAATCCCAAATGTCACTGGCCTACCCCTGCAGGAAAATGCACCCCACCACATGGAAACAACATCAAACAATTAGAAACATATTGAGGAACATGACAGTGGCCCAACATGTTGATTTGACCTCCAAACTTCCTACACCACATTCTGATCAAGCATCAACAGGATGCAGTGGAACAAATTTGATTGACAGAGGCCCCACTGCACAAGCCAGAGTACCCAAAGGATCCAATGCCAACGTCCTGGTGCCACACCCCACGGGACAGCCTAAGAGGTCCTCTTGTCCATGCCCAATGATTCAGAGCATTTTTGACCACATAAGTGGGACCAACACAATATTAGCTGGGTGGTCATAATTCTATGCCTGATCGGTGTATATAGCTGCTAATTAGTCTGCAGAGAAAGAAACAACTGGCAAACTTTAGACTGGGAGCATATGGCTATTTCCTGGAGGTCGCTCAAACCACTGCTGGCCCAATACTTATCAAAATAAAATAACAAGATTTGTTTATTCATTTGCAACCAGCCCTCTCTCTCACCCACAGATCACAGAGCGGTTGCACCGATCATAGATCAGATAAATGCCACAGCTGCACATTATGTCTTCTGTCTGACCTTATGTGTTGAAATCACTCTGCTGCTTTCTCTCGTTTGCTTTCAGCGTGACAGGAACAGTCATTGCTAATTTCAGTGTCGCATCAGCTTTCATTGTCGTAGGTTAAAGGCTACTTCCATGCACTGTTCCATGATGCAGTTACTCTTGGGAGGACAAACGATACATACAGCCATCTATCAAATCAAAACATGTAATATAATCAAGATGGTTGAAGACATGTTTGCGGGGGTTTAGGTTACAGTTTTACCTGAGGATTTGTTCCTCAGGTTGTGACAAAATTCTGCCTCGCAAGTCAAGCACATGTGAACAAGGTAACCTGCTATCCGTGCATGCAAGTGGTTTAGTTTGATAAAAACTGTGAGCCCGTTTAAGATGAATCCCTTCTCGCCTGGAGAGAGGACAAGAGCTGGTGACTGCAGCCGGGGGAGGTGACAAAAAGCTGCAGTCAGCTTGGACGGTTTCCAGTAGTATATACAGGGAGTCACATACGCATTCATCAGAATCAGGCTGAATAAAATGGCATTTATCTGCTCATTCTATACAACTTTCACAGTTCTACCAAAGACTGATGGTAACATACCACAGGGCTGTTAAAAGCACATTGTCATGATCATTATGGTGTTTATTCTTTAACCCTCATTCTTTAAATCTTTTTACATTTCACCCTCTCCACTTCAAATTCATTCATAATTCAGATTTAAAAACCTAATGTGCTGCTCCATACCATTTCTCCTCCTATATGCACGCTGCACCGAAGCTTGCTGATATTACACCTCAAATAATGTCCAAATAGCACATCTGTCCACTCCCTGCTTTATAAATAGCTTCCCCAGAGCTGCTTCAATGAAGTTCTGATTAAATGGATTCCATTTTTTATCAATGAGTCATTCCATTGAAAAGCAAATTTCTTAGTCACTGTAGCACTTGCATATAGATACTTCAATCAGCCACAACATTATGACCACTGACAGGTGAAGTGAATAACATTGATCATATTGGTACACTGTGCTGTTCTGATGGAAAACCTTGGATTTTGGTGTCCATGTTGATGAGACTTAGACACCCAAATATACATTGTCACAGAACAAGTACACTCCCTCATGCAAATGGAAATCCCAAATTTCACTGGCCAACCCCTGCAGGAAAATGCACCCATTGTGATCAAGAATCAACAGGATGCAGTGGAACAAGTTTGATTGACAGACGCCCCACTGCACATGCCTGAGTACCCAAAGGCCCAAACATCCTGCTGCAAGACCCCATGGGACACTCTGAGAGGTCCTCCTGTCCATGCCCAATGTTTCAGAGCATTTTTGAGCACATAAGAGGGACCAACACAATATTAAGCAGGTGGTCATAATGTTATGACTGATCAGTGTATGTCACCCTGAGTTCGATGTAGATTCCGTTTTAAAATCAGGGTCCTTTAGACAATTCAGCCAATTCTACTTAAAACTGAGCTATAGCATATATCAAAAAAAAACAAAAAAAACTAAAAAAACCCTGCTTCAAAATCTGCTTCGAAGTACAATGTTCACTGATACAGTGCTGATGGTTTTATATAAATATGGGATGAGAGACACCCAGAATTATTACTAGCTTAAATGAAATCCTGATGTTTACCGATTCGATGCCTGCAGTGTTTAATGCATTTTGTATGGAGTTATCGAGCCATTTCCGCTCTCTCGCCCCTCCTCTCTCTTCACTTTGTCACAGAAAATCAAACATAACACATCACCCACTCATCAACTCATTTATCTAAGCATACCAGAAAGAAAGAGAGAGAGAGTAGAGACAGATAGCAAAGTGTGTATTTGTGATTAGTTTATGTCATGGACTTGATTGAATCGGACGCGTTAGAGGAACTCATTGCAACTTTTATCTCATTGTGAGTGGTGCTGGGTTATGGCCTGCAGTGACTGGCTGTTGCTCTTGCACACAGACACAATTCACAGTCACACTCATGTGTATGAACAAGCATGGAAGCCTACTGTAGTCTTTTAGCTTTTTTAACCGACTCAACCACTCGACAGAGAAACAAGACATATACTGACACACTAACTGTGTGAGGATCAGAACTCATTCTGAATAGTGGCCCACAGAGAGAAAGGAGGGGAAAATACATGGAGAGAAGGAAATGGTTGTGGATATGTTGATTGGAGCCGAGGCTCATGGCAGTGAAGGAGGGAACTGTATGGTCTCATTGTGCTGTGTAGATGGGGAATAGAGGATGACGAAGAGGCGTTTCCATGGGAGTGCTGCTGTGTTCTTCTCGAACAGACGCATTCCCTTATCTCCTGCCTGGGGAGAAACAAACACTGGCAGCTCATATGAAGGGGAGTTTCCCTGGATCTATTTGAGCTGCATAGAGAAGCAATGGAGCCCTAATTGAATTTGAGGAAGAGAGACAAAAGTGCAGGACATCCACTAGGGCCACGCCGTCTGTGTTGATAGCAGAGCCATCTGTACATTATATGCTCTGACAAAGCCTCTTTTCATTTAATTTATATAAAAGCTGTTCATTTTAAGAAATGTGCCGTTAAGCACGATGCAAATTTACATTAAAATAAAATGTGTCAACAAAAACACATGCTGTTGCCACGTTTTCTACTTATAGTGTTACTGCCAGTAAATGTGTAGTGATCCCAAACTTAGCGTAAAATACAAATATATTGTACATTTAATTTCTTTTATTATTGATTAATTAGCAGGGCCAATGCACTGCACAACGTATGTATTGTACCAGATATAGCAAAACGCTAAATTTTATCTCTAGTCCCTGCAAATGTTAAATACACCGATCAGACATAACATTATGACCACCTGCCTGATATTGTGTTGGTCCCCTTATGTGCTCAGAAATGCTCTGAACCATTGGACATGAGGACCTCTCAGGGTGTCCTACGGGGTCTGAAACCAGGATTTTGGCAGTGGATCCTTTGGGTACTCTGGCTTGTGCAGTGGGGCCTCTGTCAATCAAACTTGTTCCACTGCATCCTGTTGATGCTTGATCACAATGGGGTGTAGGACATTTGGAGGTCAAATCAACATGTTGGGCCATTGTCATGTTCCTCAACATGTTCTTTCCATGTGGTGGGGTGCATTTTCCTGCAGGGGTAGGCCAGTGAAATTTGGGATTTCCATGAGGGAGTGTGCTTGTTGTGGGACAATGTTTATTTGGGTGTCTAAGTTTCATCAATACGGATGTTAAAATCCAAGATTTTCCAGCAGAACACCACATAGTACCAATATGGTCACTGTCATTCATTTCCCCTGTCAGTGGTCATAATGTTGTGACTGATCAGTGTACTATTATCCATGCTAGCGCTAGGTCAAACTTTACTGATCCACCTCCTTAGTGACACCATGTTACGTAGCTTCTGTCCACATCACACAATCTTCCTCCAATGATGAGGAATAATCTTTCAGTCTGAACCTGTAAAAATATGGATGAAACGTCTTCAGCACTTTAACATCCACAATTCCATCACAAATTTTCCAATCATCTGTTGAGTAAGATCGTGTAATACAATCAGAGGCTCGAGCTACTATTTAACCTTGAGGTGATATTGCCATCACTAAGGTCAAGAATGAACTTTCAGTCTCAACTGTTGGATGGATTGCTGTGAAATTGGAACAAATGTTTCTGCTCCCCTGAGAATAGAGACTTTTTTTACACAGTGGCATTATCAGGTCAGAGCGTCTGTTTACGCAATATATCACAACCGAAAACCTGAAAAACTAACACTAACTAAAACTGACGCCAGCTCCCTGAACTGTACTCAGTGTTTGGTGCAACTGTGGAATTAACACATAAACCTAAACAACTCAATTAAATGGGGACTCAACTGAACAGCCGTGCAGAAATGGAGAATGATAGAGGAGTAAAGGTGACTGACAAAGCAAAGGGCCAGAGAGGGAGGATGGGGAAGCATACTGAGGAATCTGTGTGGACAAGCCTGTAATTGAAGGGAAGGAAAAGACCTTAACCTAGATCAGTATCTGTCACTCCAGCAGGAAAAGAGAGCTCAACACCCACATGATTCCAGAAAGGCATAAGGGAAAGAGAAAAACCAAGGCCCCTGATGGGAAAATGGTCTATAAGGACAAGGCAGAGGGAGGGAGAGGGGAGATGATGCAGAGGCAGATACTGGACATGTGTATGTGTGATGCTGCTGCTGCTGCTTCCGCGGACCTCTGGCACAGATGGGAGAAAGACAAAGCGGGAGAGGATGTGAAAGTAAGAGAGAGACAGTGACAGATAGAGGGAGAGAGGAAATCAACATGTTGAGACAGAACCCTGGAGACAGAGCCACCAGAGAAGCAGAGAATTATGGGAGTGCAAATTAAATTACACCGGAAGGGACAGTCAGGTCTGGACCTGTAGGAAACACTGCGCACAGGACTCTGCATGTGTGTGTGTGTGTGTGTGCGCGTGCATGCGTGCACGTGCGCACATGCGTACGTGTGTAAACATACATATGTTTGATTATGAATGTTTCGTGCTCTTACGTGTCTTGAAAAATAAATCTCAATCCCAATGAGAGAACCTGATTCAATAAAGTTTATGTGTGTGTGCTTGTGTGAAATAAACAGGTACATTCAGCAGAGCAATGGTGTGAAAAACACAAGTGGATTTTGGATTGCCTGCCTGTGTGTGCAGCTGTGACACAACAGAAGTATTAGCTTAGTGCGTATATGTCTTTGAGTGTGTTTAGTGCAAGAGTAAGAGTTTAAAATCGCTTTTACTTGGATGCTCTTAACTTCTTGCTGCTGGACTTTAGAGCACACACACCAATCATGCACCTGGTTGAGTTTCTGATGAACACAAGTTTTTTATGCAGCCCTAGAAGAGCATCCAATTCAGTGGACATGCAGCGTAGCTGGGAGGAAGCAATCACACCACCAGAGACAGGAAGATAACCAGCTGGAGGGGTTGCACAATCGAGCAACCGCAGGAGGAGAGCAACTGGATCAGCGGCCAATGGAGCAACAACACAGCTGCACGGAGCTCGCCGACCTGAATCGGCGAAGAAAGAGGGTCTGTGACTGCATGGACAAGCCCAGGAGGATAAGCAACCCTGTGCTGTGACACAGAGTGTAGAGTCCTGCCCAAATGTGTGAGTAGCTTCGGGTAGTGACAGCAGTCTGATGTGTTGTGTTTGTGTGTGGGCTACAGATTTTAGAACTTGTCACTAGCAGTATACTCTCGTTCCCAAGGTCCCTTTGGAGGCCTGTTGAACCCGCGATAACAGAGCCATGGGGACGGTCAATTCAACAAATAGCCGAGGACAACCTTCCAGTGGACAATTAGCAGCAAAGTTTAGTACCCAGTTACCCTTTTTGTCTTTTAAAGGATCTTTTGAAGAGACTTTACTTTTAAAGGGACTTTCAATAGTTTAATTATGAACTGACTTGTCTTTTAAAGAGCTAAACATGTCTTAATTAGAATTTGAATCAGAACTGAAGCAGTTACTGAGTTGGTTTCATAATTGTTTTATTTCAATTCTTTGTTCAGGAGTTGAAATCTTCCCTTTTTACTTCTTGGTCCTAGCACAGTAAATTTCACATTGCTATTTCCTCATCTCAGATAAAATATTTCTGAAAACATCACTACTGAGAACCATATAAGGGAGTAATGGGCAGCACTAAGTCAGGCACTGTATTCAAACAAATGTGAATCAATAGGCTTCACTCACAAGACACATTTTGAATTGTCATAGACAGAACATCCCAGGTGTTACAGTGAGCTTAACAATGGTTCCGTTTTAGTCAAGTGTCACAGTAAGCCACGATAGTGTGACAGTGAGCCATCACAAACTATACCATCCACTCAGAAACTGAAGCTGCTGAGTGGAATTAAGCTATCTTTCATGTTATTGTTTACAAAATGTACTTCTCCTACAGTGACCCACGATAATTTCTTGGATGAAAAAAAGCCCATCAGAATATCTCGTTGAAGTTTAGAGCACGCTAATATGGCAGCATGGTAGAGGCGGTAATCTGAGAATGATAACAGAGCAAAGGAGGTGGGATTTGTTACCCACCTCAGTCAGTGACAGCATATGATACTTACAACTCTCTTTTTTTTGTAATTAGCCTCAAACATGGTATTTTCTTAAAAACTAATTGGGCACTGTAGCTTTTAGTACTTAAACAGTACTGCAAATTGGAATAATGCACAATTAGGGAACTAAAGCTATTCAAAATATACATACAGATATAAGAGAGAATATTGCCAGCTTTGTCCTTTGGATAACTTTCTAACATGTGTAACTTAGCAGTGCATATGATCATAGTGAAACACCTCAGTTAAAAGTACAGATCAGCACCTGCCTCCACATGGAGTTGATAGTAAGAAAAGCACCGGTGACTATTTCTTTTTCCGCTGACAATGCCGAGCCTCTTTTTTTGTTTGCATTCACTAATACATTACACATGCTGGAGGTTTGTCCATTGAAGCAGCTCATGCATCAGCTTCTCTGACTCACATACAGATACTAAACTCATACTTGTAAGATATTTAGAAGCCCTTCAAATTCATGTTTTGGAAAGCTATCACTTAGCCTTACCATGTAAAGTGTGGAAAGTTATATTATAATGTTAACAAAATTTTCTGCCTGCTTTGCAATATCTGCTAACATGTTATTCTGTCATATAGTGAACAAACTGGTTCAGTGCTACCTTCCATCCACATAAAAAGAATGCTATTGAATGATGATGATAGAAGCCCACAGCTTACATCTGTTCATGAAGATTAGTAAGATAGATTTATATGTGTGTATGTGCTGCTGAGACATATTGGTATTATTGCCTAACTGTGACATTTTCCCATCTTCACTGCAGTTATTTTTCCTCTCACCTCCTGCAAACTCACCTTTTAACCTAATTTATTCTATTATCTCTCCATCCCTTCATCTTCTGAAGATGCACAACAGTGACGCCACACGAGTAACACAAACAGCATAGTTCATTTAGTGTTTCACATGCAAGTGTGGAACATTTTCTTGAATGTGGATGAAGAATTTACAAGAGTGGGGAGGCTTGAGATGAGAGAAAAGCAGAGATAAGAGTGAATAGAAATAATTATTGTTTCAAGCTGCCTAATGTCTTTTTATTGTCCAGCAGAGTGCTTCTTCAAGGAGCAGTGGCTTGTGATGCAGGCCCGGGGTGCTGTGCTTTCACAAAGGTCACACGAACACTGAAGCAGATTAGCAATTCAGATTGGGCTAAAGGGGCTAAAAGGCTGCTGTAGCCCTGCCTGAGTCTTATCACATTAGCAAAGAGTAGGAGTGCAAAAGCACACCACTGATTAGATAGCATAATAAGGAGGCAGCTATAAGATGCCATAGGACATAGTTTCATGCACGTACATGTAGCACATACATATGCATGCACACATTCTCCGACAAACAAGCAAAACAACCAGGTATGACTCACGAAACGCAAACTATGCATACTACAGCACATGTTTCCATTGTGAAGGTTTATCCTTTGTGTAACCTCCCACTAACTATCCTTCCTCACACACATGGATTATCAGCACTCGCGGCCCAGCACCCTGACCATCTGCCCTTGTACAACATCTATCTTGCAGAAATGGGTTTGGGTTGCAGTATCATTATGACAGGAAATCTTCTTTCAGGGAAGATTACCTGTTTTCCAAGATTCATCCTCTGACCTTTTGTCGTGGTGGCGCTGCTGTGGTGATAATGCAGTGACACATTTGATAGTATCTGCTTCTCAAAATCTTAATGTTCAGAATGAGAAAATGGGCCAAGCTGTGGTGAAACTCCAAAACATGTCACAGCACAAGAGTGAAAGTCGAGCTGCGGATACAGTGCTGCAGTCTAATGATGCAGGTACTGTATCTCCACCGGATACAGTGCAACCAAGGCTAATATCATAAATTCTACTGTCCCTGTCAGGCCTCACTCCCACATACCCACTGCCTCTAACTATACTGTATAGTTTCCAAACCACTGATTCTCAATCCTGCTTATGGAAGTCCCCCACACTGCAGATTTTATGCCTCTTGGTGTTGTGTTCAGCCAGGCAACTAAATATTCAGGTGTGGGTAGACTTGTAAGAGATGGAGAATGTCCTGTGGTAAACAAAGTCCAAGAAATGAAGCCGACTGTGGTCTTTGTGTCAATATAGTTAAGTGCATAACCATACTTTACTGCCATGCTGCCAGCATAATGGATATAACTGAAGGTTTACACAGCTAAAGAAGAAATGTCCAACTATCAGGCCCTTTTGCAGAGATTTCTTTCAGCACCATGGACAGTGAACACAGGCTCATTCACTGGTAATGGAGCCTCTGCAATAGTCCAGTGCACAACAAATGAAATAGACTAAAGTGTAATTTAACCGACGCATCCCCTCTCCTGTTTCTCTCTTTCACTGTTCAACACAGCAGAGCAAGGCTGTGACAGCACGGGTAACATGAGGCCAAATGTCTGCCTCTGTAATTATGGGTGACACAGGTCCTTGGTTTATTATATGCTGCTGATTTTGCACAACATGTGTGCAGGTCGAAAAAAAAAACCCAGACATGTGTTTTTCTAAGGCTGCTGTGCTACTGGAACAACAAATATACTGAGGGGCAATGCAAAGCCTGGATTAGGTGCAGAAAATCACTGGAGTGCTATTAACGATATTGAAATGTGCACCACCAGACAGCCTCCCCTCCCCTCTCTCCCCTCCTCCTCTCCTCCCCCTTCATATCATACAGCTGTGGCACAAAACCAGGACCTTACTCTAAAATGTCAAGCATCACAGTTCAACAAAAACCAGTCCAATATGAGAAATAAGGAGGTGCAGCTTGAGTGTTGCGTGCAAAAAGCCCTGACAGCTCCAGCTGATGCTGTGGAGGCACCGGTGGCCTGTTGGTGGTCTGAACTCCAGAAAATTAAATACCAGTACCCTGACAGATATGCCCAACGGTTGCCATGACGACCGTGAACCCACCCACTTTAAAAAATGCACTCGCGAGTGTGTGTGTGTGTGAGTGTGTGAGTGAGTGTGAGTGAGTGAGCGCGCGTGCGCGAACCCGGCCTCGTTCACCAGTCTTACCATGCACTCCTCCATGCACGTCCTGACCGAGTACGCATCCGTCTCGTATTTCAGAACCAACAGTTCAAACTCCCGGTAGTTCTCCTCCGCCCGCTGGTCAAGACGCTGGTAAGCCCGGACGCACTCGCTGCATCCCAGCAGATCCACCCCCTTGGCCATATCCAGGGTGCAATTCAAATCGTCCGGACTCGTAAACCCGTGAAACAAATCCAAAAGTGAGTAGGAATTACAAAAAGAAAGGTACAAATCGCTCAGATTCACGTACGCCAACGGTGTCCCCTTCTCCCCTCCGTCGGAGAGGCCCTGGCACACGGTCTCCGCGTCCGTGAAAGTAAAGCAGTCTTTGGACACGCTGTCGGGCAGACAGGTGTCCATTCGCCACAGAGGTTTGGTAGAATTCCCTAGAAAAATAACATCTTGCTTTCTGGCGAGACGGTGGGGGTCGGGTGATGTTGGGATATGGTGTCGCTGGAGGGAGTTTGGGTACTCGCCCATGTCCGTAATTGCAAGCCCTTCGTCCGACCGCTTGTCTCGGGTTCGCGTCAGTTTCGCCTCGGCGCAGAACCACAAGTGATCAGAGAGCAGGACGGTGATGAAGAGCAGAGAGGCCAGCGACAGTCGCCATCTCTGGGCCCGCTCCGACTCGGTAAATGGCTTCTCGTTCTCTCGGGGTGCAAACCAGTATTTTAAGCCTTCGTCATGCTGCCGACGCATCCAAGCACCCCTGGTCATATTTTAGGAAAGTGCTGCCCTGGCCGACTCCACCGCGGGGGCTCCTCTGCCACAATACTCATTGACTTGTTGGGAGATGGACTCCGGTTGGTTCTCCTCTGTAGCGGTGGGGTGCCGTGCCTCCGCCGGTCCAGGGCGCTCCACTATCGCGCCCGCAGCGATCGGTGCTATTCCGATCCAATTAGCGTGCCCGCACAGATTAAGCTTCGCGCTGCCGCATCCCGGTTCTCCATGGCTCTCCGGGGGGAAACGGCGTCCTCTTTGACCGCATGCCCCCCTTTTTCTCCCCTATACCGTCCCTCCTCGGGTTTCTTCTCTCGTCGGGGGGCGCAGGGAGACCAGCTGTTGCGAGCCTCTCGGTGCTGATGCTGCGCGTCTGCCGCCGTTCGCTTTGCAGATTCACTTAAAGGAGAGCGACGAGCCTTTTGATGCAGGCAGGCTGGTTTCTCTGTCCCGTACCTGGGCTGAAAGCCTCGAATCCTGTCTCCTGTTGGCCATTGTCATCTTGGACCACGGTTAAGTTGCCGCCATGTTCGTCTTGAAACACTTTTTCGGAGAGCTGGGTCTGTTTGCGTCATCTCCATCGTTGCGATAGCTCCATCGTTGCGCAGTGGCGGAGCAGCTTATTATCTATATGCACACCACACTCACACACACACTCACACGCACGCACATTCGCGCGCACTGAGAGAGAGGGTGAGGGAGAGACCACAGACACAGAAAGAAAGGTGCTTAATGTTGTTTTGGTGATCCACTCAGCTCCTCATGAGCAATAGTCGCCAAACATCCTCCTGGCAGGGAAGCAAACACACACTTGTGGCGACATCTTGCTTTTGGTGCAGGATAGACGCGAGTCCATTCACAAGAACAACAATGCAGTTAAGAGATCACACTCACTGTTTGCATACAATCATGGAGATTCACTGATCCATTCCATTTTCATCACCATAAATCCTGATTTTTTGAAAAATTATTTCCTTCCCAGAGGAGAAAATTAAGATGAAGGGCTACACTACAAAAAAAAAAAAAAAAAAAACTCGTCAGCCTTGAACCCTCTGAACAAGTGGAAAGCAGCTGAACAAGCATAAGGCTTGTAGGTTTAACAATATTATCTGTCCCCTGCAAGTGGGTCCCATTTTTTATCAGCAGCGTTGTGTTTGGTCAGTGGGTTTTAAAACAAGCACATGACTTGCAGTATGGCTCCATAAGCAATGTGTGTGTGAGTGTGACAGTGAGAGGGGATGGAGAGATAGATGGCGGCTGCTCTTAGGGTGCTGAAAGTAAATTACAGTATTTATCCTCATCCTTAAAGCTACTAATCATTGTCAGTGTGCACGGCTCGGAGTGCTACCAGAGAGACAAGAGAGTGTTGCTTAATGTTAATGGGCTGTATTGGGGAAGAAGACAAGAGATGATTACCTGATTAATTTGTGCTTAAGGCCGTGCGGGAGGCAGCTTATTTCACGATTTGTTGTTGAGAGGAGGGGGGGGAGAAAAAAATGCTGGTCCAACACCAATCCAATTAGCTTTAGTGCAGCTAGGAGTCCCTCTGCCAAAAGCTGGTGCAACAACATATTGAACATCGCAGCCAATTGAATCCAGATTTCATATATTGTTTGAAAACTTCCAGCAACTGATTTTCCCTGGATTTCAGCACCACGGAGAGCTCACCACTTTACTGGAGGCTGCATTTAAACCACTTTCCCGGCACAAATGCTTTACAAAACTGCTCCCAAACACAACAAAAGGAGGTGCTTGTTCCCTCTCTTTCGGTCGTTGATAACATTACACCTCTCACTGAGTGTGCTTAAAGTCCCTCTCTGGTTATTGATGAACACCCATAAAAAAGAACCTCATCTTTGTGTCTCAAAAGTTGTATATTTAGATGTTGAAAACAATCCCTTCCCTCCTTGAAATGGCTGAAATGTAACTCCACACTGTTCCCTTCCTACTCACTGCAGCTCGAGAACACCAGCTCACCCACGACTTTGCAAAAACGCTGTGAAACTGCACTACAAAATGGTGAATTTGAGTATTTCAGCCATACATGTTCAAACTGGAAAGTGATTCTGAAGAAGGAGAATGATACAGAAAGCCCCAAAATGCAAGTTTACAGGACTGGTTCTTTAAATTTGTTACACATGAAACCCCAGAAGTCTGATTTTTTACTTTTTAGTGGTCTTCTGTGTCTTCTAGCATATAAAAACACTACATGGACATGTAAAGTAGATAAAAGACTTGATTTTTACTCAAGGGCAGGTATAAGAGTTGTTAAAAGGGCAGGTATAAGAGTTGTTAAAGTTCACACATAACATAATCAAATTGCATCTTTGTATAAACTTGCTTTACAAGCACCATTTCAGTAACATAACTCCTTCTGTTATGTTTTCCTTGGTGGACAAAACGGGTCCCGTCGATAACAGAATTAGCTGATTTATTACCAAAATGCCACACAAAGCAGATTCATTTTGCTGGATGTTTTTGAACCCCTTGTTCGCCCATTCACGTACGATTGTTATGGCAACTGGAAGTTCACTATGCAAGGGGTCCAGATTTTGGTAAGAGTATTAGCGGCAATCGAAAACGGTGGATGGTGATATGGGAAACATCTGTTGTGCCGTTGCTAGGGGTGCCTGAATGCTCATTCATCACTCATTGGTCTCACATATTATGTCACTGCAGGATGCTGTGATCATACCTTGTGGGGATAGATGTCCTACTTCGGCTGGGATTGTCTAGTCTGCCTTTAACTGTAGTTGCTGAATTTCACGCTCTGTCTTTGACCCTGACTGTTGTATGTGTGTTATATGTGTGTGTGTGTGCACACCTGTTCCCCTTATGCTCTGCTGGAAGACATATGGATGTAAGGATGCAGAGTCTCATAATATCATTTCCATATCTTGAGTTTGAGCGGTTCTGAATGCCTGACTTATGTCGGATCCTGAGAGGGGACCAATCAACAACATATGGAGCTGGTGTCTGGCACAGCAGAGAGTTGTCAGTTTCACACCACCCCCCATATTTTTCTACCTGTGTGTTTGTGTGTGAAGGAGACAGAAGTAGTGCGAGGGCAAGAGAGAGACAGTGGAGAGACAGAAAAGGGGGAGAAAGAGAGAAAGGTAGAGAGTCTGTGAGATGAATGCAGATTGCTGGCCCTTAAATCTGGAGCCATCAGAGTAACAGTAAGGACTGGCAGACATGACTCGTCCACTATCCATGCCGGGGAACGTGTGTGTGTGTGTCCTCTCTGAAACAACTATAGCCCACATGCATGTGCAGAATAGATTGTATTTTCCTAGAATTGCCTCTTCTGTATTTGTAAGTTTCTAGGAACTTGAAAGCAGGTAATAAGTGCGTAAATCAAAAGGACTTTTATGTCTATTTTTATATCAGTGTCTTGTCTGGCTTGTCAGAGGCACTTTAAAGTGTATTTCTGTCATTCAGTAGAAGCTGTAAAAGATCTATTTATAAATGTCTATTTAAAAATGCTTAATAAACAAATCGAAAATAACCAAGGGGAAGGTTTAGGGGCTTCTGAGTGCTTCTCTTTGATGCTTTTAAAGTCATTCTCATCCATTGAAACTATCAAAAAGTAGCCGCGCTCTATGTTTTTTTTCACAGGAGCTTAATGTTTGCTAAGAGTGCATTTTTAATAAGCATGTTTGATGAACATTGTAAGTTTTTTGTCGAGACCTTTTTTTGCACCCAGATGTTCATGATCTCATCCATGCAATGTGTTTCCCGCCTATCAGGATGCCTGATGGAGACAGACAGGGAGGAGGAGAGAGGTGGATGCTGTGGCGTCGACCTGCTGACAATCGGGAGGAGGAGGAGGAGGAGAATGGCGAGAGAGAGAGAGAGAGAGAAAAGAGACAGGTGACATCATCTAACTGTGCACATGGCCATTTGCCAAACTGTGTCAAATCGACAACCTTCACACCTCCTCCGCATTGTGTCAGCATGGAAATGGACCTCTTTAAGGGATGCTGTCGCTGCATCTCTTTCCATCCCTTGTTTTGTTCTTTCTGGCAGGATTTAAGATGCATCTTCTTCTCATTGTCTCCTCCTGAGTATCAATTTTTTCCCTTCTTTTCCTTCTCTCCCGTTTTTTACTCAGCTGACCCCACGGACTCTTCTGATATGTCTTCCCCTGTTCTCGTTTCACCATCAACCTGTCTTCCTCGCTTCTCTCCCTTTGTGGCCTTTCAGCTGCCTGACGTCAGAGAGGAAAAAAGAGAGAAGCTCGGCCTCTCTGATTGGTCAGAGAAGACAACGCCCTCAGCCTGGGCTTACTGTCCTGAGTGGTTGTTACAAATTGACACGACAGGTGTGATATAAGGTTCGCTCAAGAACATTTGTCTTTCGTGTCTCCCATCAAATAACCAATTACAATTATCTTTTGAGTGTAAAAATAAATGAGTTAAAAGTAATTAGCTTTTTATCAGCATCTCGCAGTCTCCATTCGCAAATAAAAGCTCCTCTGTTGTTATCGCATCAGTATTGACATATGATAACAGATCATATATGTAATATTAGTATAATAGTTATGAGATGTATCCTTTATCTAGTATATCCTTTGTTTTTTCACATTCGGTGTCCACTTAATTAATAACATAAGTGCAAATAAAGGCAATCTAATATGACAACCATGTTTAAGTTAGTGATGGTGCTGTACTGGACAGCATTACATAGAGTGTTTTTAATATTCTGCCCCCTCATGCACGCAAATAAGTATGACAAAAAGCTAGAAACACCTCTCAGTATAATGTAGTGCAGTATATCAACACCTTTAAACATGATCTCAATAATGAACATATAATTAAATGTACATATTTCTGACAAGGTAATGAATTAAAGCTAAAAAAAACTGTACTGAACTGAAGTACTTAAAATATTACTTATATTATTATCTTATTTGCATGACAGACATTGGTTTCCATTGAAGTATTCGTGAAATTTGATTGACAATTCTGCAACAACCATGCTATAAACATGCTCCACTCATAATATTTAATGCTATTAAAGCGTTAAATCTGCTTTAGTGTTTTCCATCATTGTTGCTACTGTAATTCCTTTGAATAGTCTGCTCTGTGCTGCCTTAAAACTGTATTTTTGACAAAAAATATGCATATGTAATGTTCACTGAGACGGATTACTCAGTCAATTAAATTCTCAACAGTAAACCAGTTGTTTTCTTAACCATACCGAGGGGAACCAATAGCTGCATGGAACGAAAAATGTAAAAAGCTCTGAGAAGGGGCCTGCGAAATAGTCGGCAATTATGTAAAGTGTTTATAGGATTAAAGCTAGAGTGCAAGACTTCTACATATAAATGAACACCAGTTATTGAAGCTCTTGCCAAATGAATTCTATTAGCAAAAGGTAAATCACTATATATTCCACAGTATGCAAGAGTTTTTCATCTGGTTTCTGTGGTGTCATTCCCACACTGCTACTGGTAGTATTATGACAAACCTAGGAAGCATCCAAGAAAAGCTTCAGATATTTCAGATAAAAAAAATAAGCTTGGTATTCAGATGAAGGATTACAGTCTAAAAATAAAAGCAGTATGTCATAGGCATGCGTCAACAGTGTTTGTGTAATTACTCTTACTGCCAGAAGGGGGAGACAAAAGTTCCACACTGCTGGTTTAAATATGCAAAATTACAGACACAGTCCTTGCATGTATTTACTACATGAAAAACCTTTTTTAACTTGTCATCAGGCTGCATTCCACTTATGGAGGTCCTACTCTTCTACATATTGGTTCACAGTGTTGAGTACCAGCGTTGCCTAATGGAACTGAGCCAATAATAATTCCACCTGTGTTTTCCCCACTGTGACAAGTCAAAATGTCGGCTGCAAAAAAAAGAAAGAAAAAAAGAGTCTATTTGGTGAAACAGATGTTCATTGTTTAGAGTGATCAAGTGGTGCCGGACTCGAGGGGGATTAGAGCAGTGATGGAGATACAATCATGCAGTTCAGGCTCCCACCGCACCCAGCAGCAGCATCACCACCACCACCGCCTCCGCCCAGCCTCAGGGTTTTACTCTCATGATCGATTGGCTCACCCCATTTCCATTCCAGGAATCCCTAAGCGGCTTATCAACGCAGCTCACTTTCCCAAGGACACTGCCCATTCCCATGTCCGTGATCCTGAATTCCTGGCCTATATTCCCATCGTGTAATCTGTATCTACGCCTTCACCCAGCCTGCAGCTTCAAAGGAAATGTGCCTGTCAGAGAAGACGGTTTTTAGCCTGGCAAGGAAACATACAGAATACGAACACATGGTAGGGGGAGACCTGTTTGTGTGGGTCTTTGCACTATTGTGTATATTCTCACTATTGAGTGAATCCCGAATGCACACAGGTTAGTTATTCCCTCTTTATACTCTCTAAAGGTGCACATCTTATTTTAAATATTGAATATTGAATCCCAATCCCAATAGTTTGCAGCAGTTATATACATTCAAAAAGGTATAATTGAATATGTGTATAACATACTTAAATGTATTTCTGTGTGTAAGGGTGTGTGTTTGTCTTCACCCTCTCTTACTCTGGTGTTACATCACTGATGGCCTCTGACTGTATCCCGATGCTCTCTACACAATCTGTTACATGGGGGATGATTGCTCTCTCTGGGAAATGACCAGAAGGCTGTAGAAATGATCATCAGACAGTGGATTTATACTTCTTGCTTTAATTCTAAGAGCATCGCAAGACTGACTCCTTAAGCAGCAAGTTGTTTCTTTATAATGTGAATGATTTCAGTGCACAGATGTTGTAAATTTTTTATCTTAACCCCACTAGCAGCTTGGCTCTCCACTTCAGCTGAAATATGTCAGCAGCTACTCTATGAGATATAAGATTTTGGTTCACTCGCTGACTTTTCCTCTCATTACCACCATGAGGTCAAATTCCAGGTCATCCTTTGATTTTGTTCATGATTAAATGCCAGCAAACTGATAACATTTTTATCAGAGACGTGCGAAACGAAGATGATAAAATATTTTAGCTGTATTGTTGCTGCAAGCATGTTAGCCTGCTGATATTAACCTTAGAACACTAGCACCAGGTGATTTTCTCCCATGCGATTGTGGTTACTTGATTTTCATTGTGTTGCCATTGTCTGAGTTGTGGGCCTCCTTGTGTAGCTTCATGCTGCTCACTGACGTCACAGAAAGTAGACGTGTTTCCCTGCTCCCATCACTGTTTTTTTCAACAGTTTCTCCCACAGTTGTCAGTGATACAGAGAGACTGTGCTTTCACTGGAAAAGTTCCCAGCTCCATTTTTAAAGGAATTTTTTGTGAACGATTCCCTAATTTTTCATGAATTTTAGAGCGTTTTTATAAGTTCTCCCCTTTTTCTCGTTTTATGAGACGTTGTATAGGGGAAAATAAAAGAAGAGTACTTCAGTTTTCCATGTAGTGTTGTACTTTAATATATTTTGATGAGAATATTTTTTATCAGGTATATTATATCGGGTAAAATATGCCCACCATTAGTGATGGTGTTACTAATTGTTACAAGAGTGTTCTAAGGTTAATACAAAGTAAAGCATCACAGTGTCGATAGCATGGCTATAAACTTGTTGACTTTACAAAAGGAGAGCATCACCATCATAGATTTCAGAATTAATCCCAAAGTAGCTTTAAACAAAGGAATAAAGCAAATCAATTCTATTTACTATGTTTGATCAATCTAGAGGTATGCACACAGGAGATCCTAAACTCATGGAGAACTCCATCGACATCTCCTCCAGATGGAGAGCGCGGGCTCCTTTAACATCAGCTTTAGCCTAAATGTAAACAACAGAAGGCAGAGTTAACAGGGACTCCAGGGTTGAGACTGAGGCTCCACACTCCAGCTGAGAAAGCAGAAGCCTAGCCCAGAGTGTTTATGTCACCATGCATCCCTACTGTCATCAGCAACCTGGGCTGGACCTGCAGGAGCCTCATTTGTTCTCAACCGCTTTCAATTCTCACTCGGTAGTCCTCTCTGTTCCCGTTAAGTTCAGCTTCCTTAATAGAGATCAAACTGATTTGAAGTGGCTGTTCTTCTGCACCTGCACAGAGCTATTGGCATCATTTGAATTCTGCATTGCTTGTGCTGCGTGAGCACACATACATGTTTTATATGCCAAATTTAATAGGACAACAGAGAGAAGACCTTGGATTTTATTAATGCAAAGCATGGTAAAGGCTCAGTGTGTGAGCAAGGAAAATGAGCCTGACGTTTCTAAATGCATTTGCCTCGCACTAATCTGTGCTGTCAGAGAAAAGCACCTTCTGATGAAAGGGATATGTCTTCCCCTGGATCCAACAGGAAAGTAGGGGGAAAAATGCATATTTCAGCCTTTGAAGAACTAGGAGTGAAGTCACATCCTGGCTAACATGGAAACTGAGTAGCATCCAGTGCTGACATCCAGTCACCTCTCATCCTCTAGGAGCTGTATGTTCACAGGAATAAGCATACAGCTACAACCCAGATTGCACTTGGGATGGGGGCTGGAGGAAGGCCAGTTTAGCTCTGCTCCAATCCACCCAGCCTCATCTCTCTTTCCCTTTCCTCCTCGCCTCTGTATGGAGTGTTTAGTATGCTGAGCCTCAAAACATCGCCGAGCAGTCACTGCCACTGTGTTAAAACACAGCTCACAGGGCTAATCACATGGGTCCATAGCAATTTCTGCTCTTCAATCTTTGTTTCACTCATGTCATCACTGTCTTACTGTGAAATTGCAAAAATGATCCGCAGTGAAGATTGCTTAAATCAGCTGCAATGTATCAGCAAAACGATTATGTTTTTAATCAAATATGCCACAACAGCCTTTTTTAGAAGCCTTATTGCTTCTCATTTGGTGCTTGACCATCTTCAGACATGCTGGTGGTGTCTCTCTCTCTGCATGTCAGTCTGTCAATCAGACTTCGGTCCAAACTGATTAGTGGATTGTCATGAAATTTAACACAGATCCTGTACACCTAGTTGTTTTTACTAAAAGTGAAATATTTCATTATATATATCACATCAGGTGGACTTTAAAACTCAGCCTCAGGTTTACTGTTTATTGCTAAGTAGATAAATGTCTTTAATGCCAACATGCAAACATACTAAACTAATAGTAATTACTGCTAAAGTTAGAATTGTCACTGTGAGTATATCAGAATGCCTACTTCAGCTCAAAGCACTACTGTGTCCAAGCACACCCTCAAACAGCTTTTCTAAGGCCGTAACCTGTTAGTCTTGTTATAAGATAGTATGGGTCGTAGTCCAGTCTGCACCACCAGGGGTCAGAATGCATAGTTGCACATGCAATGCACCATACCTCACTGCTTATACCACAAAGTGGTGGGCCCACTGGGTGGTGGAGACATGTAGCTTCTTTGGGCTCTACCTATTACAGATAAGGTTGTGCTGCTCCATGATTCCTGATTCAATGAGGTCTCATTCTCCAAGCAAATTAGTTTCGGTATCTCAAGATCTTGTTCACGAGTGATGGAGAAAAAGGAGCATGAAATGGAGAGATGGATTAGTGCAGGCGTTGCACTGGAATGTCATGGTGAAGAGGGAGCACAGACGGAAGGCAAAACTCTCAATTTAGCAGTCAGGCTACATTCCAACCCTCACCTACGGTTGTGAGCTCTGGGTAGTAACTAAGAGAATGAGTTGAAAGCTGGGCTAGTCCTTAAAAGCAGGGTAAGGAGCTCGGAGGAGACTCACTGATTCTTTGTGTCGACAGGAGCTAGCTGAGTTGATTCATTCAAGCATGTGATTCGGATGCCTCCCAGGCACCTTACTCCATCTGGGAAGAGACCTCAGTGTAGACCCAGAACTCGTTGGGGAGATTACATATCTTATCTGACCTGGGAACCCACAGGAGGAACTGGAATGCATTGCTGAGGAGCGGGACATCCGGAATGACCTGCTTAGCCTGCCACCACCACCCAACCACGAATAAGCAGAAGAAAATGCATGGATGGATGGACAGCTTAAAGTCGATTTCACCCAGTGACATCAAAAATCAGCAACATGCAGGAGAAAGCACAAGCAGTCTTGATGTAGTCATCAACGCCGTTGCCACAATGTATAGCTACATTCCTGCAGTACACGTCAGTTACAGCCACCATATGCACCATGTCACCTTTAACACTGTGGTATAAATCCACCTAACATGGTCTGTGTGGCTTTTTCTTGTTTTAAACGAAGCTATGGTTCAGTTCTTATCTGATCTACTATGCAAAGTGCAAAGCCTGGGCCTGTGTGGCACCGTGCTGTACTCAGCCTGGGCCCTTACTCTGCGTCATCTATCTCATCACACAGACTGACCGACCTCAGATGACTTTGCAGACACACTCTGCAGTCTACCAGTCACGTGCGAATCTCTCCCTCTCCCCCTGTGGTGGCTTGCTCCACTTCTGATCACAGCACACATCTGTGCTTCTCCTGGCGATCTAAAATCTAAGCCGAACTGAGACAATCAAACGGGTGCCTTCCATTAGCAACAGTTTACAAGTAGTTTGGGGGGGTTTTTTGGTTTTTTTTTTTAGATGCACCACCATAAATTCCATTAGCCCAGGGTCATGTTAAATGTAAAGATTATGCCAGTGTAGTTTGTGCTAGCCGTCCATTTTCAGCTTCGCAAAATGCTCCCTAAAAGCAGCTTTTGATGTGAAGGAGGCTTTCCTTCTCCACAGCAGCAAATCACATCCACTCACTACTTCCCTCTTCCCATACAGTCATCGTCTTTTCTCTCTCGGACACTCATTCTTCTCTCTCCATCACTCATGCTGCTCTCCGCGAGACTCTGTAAATATCTGCCACAGACAGAGTAAAGTTCAGGAAAAGGTCAAAAGTGATAAATTCTGTGCCTGCTCAGCCTTCTGTGTCTCAGTGTAAAACCAGAGTTTAAGAATGTGACCAGTGTTCTGCCTCACTGTCGCTAAGATTATGAGACAGCAGCAACGCGGTCAGCCTACGTTTTTCTAACACCTTTCTATCAAGCATGTAAACCATTACTGTAACCATTAAACAGATCCTCTCAGCAGTGATGCATGGAGGAGCATCAATCCTTTTGTTCACCGTGCTCCGCTAGGCTCACTGGAGCCGTGATGCATTGCACCACCGAGATGCTTGATTTGACGGAAGAAGACCAGGGTATCATAAATGATATGCCGAAATTATGTCTGTAGTTAAATCAATCAGCTCAAGTAGATCGGCATCATCTGATTTTGTGAGCTCCCATCATACAGAGGGGGGCTAGTTTATGGGGTCACAGGGGGGTCATGGCTGTAGCTGCAGTGATGCACTGCAATCAAGCCGTGGTCCGGGGAGCTGAGGCCTGGGGACCATAAATCAGCCGGATGAACTGCAGTTATATACTGCTGGGTGGGGGAGCGGCACAAACATGTACACACAATACACGTGCAAAAAAAAAAGAAGAAGCTGTGACTCGTTTAACCAGGTATCATGCGCTGTCATCAGGATGCACATGTTCACACACAGATACAGAACAGCCCACTCTCTGTTAATTTCCACCATTAACAGTGACATTTAAAGATATCTCCCCAGTGTCACAGCTGCCAGTGTAAAGTACCTTTTCATTAAGCTCTTATTGTGTGGGGCCCCAGGGGTGGGAAGGGGAGGTGCCTGGGAGTGTGTACCTGTGTCTATGTGTGTGTGTGTGTGTGTGTGTGAGAGAGAGAGAGAGAGAGAGAGAGAGAGAGAGAGAGAGAGAGTGAGCAAGAAGAATAGCTTGAAACAGACAACAACTAAGAGCCAAGTGTGGAGATAAAGAGGGGAGGATGAGAAGGGGAGGCAGTGATAGATCACCCAGATTCTTGGGTTGAAACTCTTGTCTTTAAATCACAAGGCTGCCTGAGCAATGGTTATTACACTGACTTACTACAGCGTTGTAGAATGGAAAGAAGGAGCAATGTAGGAAGGCGGATTTGTACATGGACTTGTTTGCCTGTCCTTCCTCTCCATCATTCTTGCTTACCATTTTCACACAACCTTCTCTATGCAAACCACTCAGACACAGAGAGCTGACTGTGTATGATAATTATGTCATGTTCTGGAAAAGTGTCCTAAAATTACTCCTATCGCTGATTTTACAGCAGCCACCTTCTGTGACTTTAACTCTAGCACTGGCAAGTAATTCTGGTTCCTGCAAGGTTTCTAAGTGGACAGCTCATTGTTGAGCCTGCAGTGACTAAGGAGGAATGTTTGGTGTTGACACTTACACTATTTGCCCCCAACCAGGCTATTAGTCTTTATTTGCAACAAGGTACTACAGGACCTGTTTAGAGCATGACCTGCTGACACGCACTGATGAATAAGTACCTTCCTCATCCACTTGCGTCACATAAAGCATTACTTTCAAGGCAGTGCCATACTTAAGCAAATGACAGTGGCGTGTACTGAGAATTGACTAGAAGCCCTCCTTCTGCTGGTATGCATGTACAGAAACATTCTTATCGAGCTTGTAAGCTGTTATCCAGTGTAAATATGTTTAAATAATTCATTAGCTAATTGAATTTTTCGCTAAGATTCATTTTGTAAGTGTTCCAAATTTGCGAAGCTTCTGTATTATATAAACACCATCATCTGTTTTGCATTTGGCTGCTCATCAGTGTTATTTATCAAGTACGCAAACCAGTTTAAAAAGGTTAAAAACGGAAAATTTGGAGACGGTTATTCACTCCCTGCGTTTAAACCTGCCATGTTCTTATTCAGTACATGTGCACTAACACACCCCTACCCATGCAAACCCACACTCTGGTGCAAAAAAACACACACACAGACTTCTTAAATGAGAAATGAAAGATGGCCTTTCCGTCCACACAGGATAAAACAGTAACCTTTAATCGGGACCCCAACCCTGTCTGTTTCTACTGGCGACCAGACTCTACATGTCCTCGGGTATCAGCTTAGTCAGGAGTGATCTCCCAGAACAACTCAAACGATCACTTATTACTGGTCTGACTGACCTTCACAAAGTGACTGAGCTTCTCTAGATTGAGTGAATTTGCTCTACGTTTACCAGCATGACCCTATATGCACTCAAAATTCCTACAGTTTAGTCCACCTTTAGAAACCTCTTGACTTCACTCAGGCAACGTGGCTACATTTTTCAAGGGCAGCGGGTTCTACTTCTCTGCAGAGACTCCGGTCTCCAAAGGCTAAATCGAACACATTGTAATTACAGCATGCCCTTGATATTGCTCTTTCTCAAAACAGTCTTGCTGCTGACATTATTTCATGGTTGCACCTCCTTCAGAGAGAGAATGTCCTTGGTTTTTTCCAAATGTGTTGAGCTCTGGGCACAATATAGCTACTAAAGTATTGCACTGCAACTGGGATTAATAATGATGGTAATGATGAGGATGAGTGGGGAGCTGTGGTGGTGGTAGCTGAGGTGGTTTTTGCCTCGGAGGAATAGTGTGACATTGCGTGAAATATGATTATTCAGTTTTTTGCTGAAACAAAAAGATCGATAGCACTCTCACATTTGTCATTGGGGAGCTCTGTCCAAAGTTCAAAGACCTGTCTACCTTCTAGAGTTCACTATTTAGCACTGTAAACCATCAAGAAATAGTTATATCTTGGAATGCTACATTAAAACACATATTTCAATTTTATCACTTTTTCTTGTGTGGATTAAGAGATACAATGTAAAGTGGTAAATGGTAAATGGTTCGCACTTATATAGCGCCTTTCTACCTTAGTGCCCAAGGACACTTCGGCATGCATAGACGCTGGGGATTGAACCTCCAACCTTGTGATCAGTGGACAACCCACTCTACCACCTGAGCCACAGCCAGAGGATGTATTAATTCCTAGTTGTAGATATGCAGGTTGGCATATTTTTAAAATTTGGATAGCTTGCTTCCAATCTTTGTGCTGACTGGACAAATTGCTTTCTGACCTCAACTTCATGCTTAATCTTTGCTCCATATTTGATTGATCACTAGCCTCACTAAACGAAACATAAAAAATATGAGGGCAAATGCTGTTGCACAGCACTGTGCTTGGACGAATTAATTTCCCCTTGAATACTGCTTGGCTTAGCAGCTATGGCAAGTAAAATTACCCCTGTGGAGACTTTTCAAGGGTCTGGAGAGCCAAAGAAAGCTTTCTCTGAAAATGATCTTTTCATTTTGATTTTTGGCACTTTGGCCAAATGTGTTAATTGTCTATTTCTACCATCAGAGGAGATCGAGGCAAAGATCAGAAGAGTGATGATGACTTAGATTACATCATTCACACTCTGAAGATGCTGAAGATATGTTAGGAGCCTTTGAGGGAAAA
Organism: Dascyllus trimaculatus; assembly: GCA_024666655.1. Taxonomy (NCBI): domain Eukaryota; kingdom Metazoa; phylum Chordata; class Actinopteri; family Pomacentridae; genus Dascyllus; species Dascyllus trimaculatus. Next base: position 15,941,443 of record CM045456.1, on the reverse strand, counting down.
TGGTGATCACTGTTCCTTTAAGCTCAATTCTTCACAGTATGAGGAATAAAAACAGAAGAAGTTTGAGTGTCACACTTTTCTCATGGCTACACAAAATCCTATCACCCATTCAAATATATAATAATAACATGTAATTACCATGCACATTGCTGTTACTGCTTTATTACTGCACTGAATGGTCTGTTTTTAAATGTAGTCTCCAACTCATCACCACTCCCTGAACGTCAGCAAGGAGGGTCTCTTGCTTAACACAGGCACTGGCACACATAAACACAAGCATGACAAACCTATATCGGCAGGTTAATTAGAGTGATAGATACCATCATAAGTGTGACAGAAGGTTTATTTGCAAGGGAAATGAGCGAAATGTAGCCTTTATTAAATGTCTACTTCAATGCCACAGGAGGCCTCCTAATTGCAGCCTGAGACATACAGCAATTTCCAACTAATTTATTCCTGGCAAGCATCGTGTATAGGGCACACTGTGCTGCATGCCTACAATGCCAGGTTGGGTTGTCTGTTTCACATGAATGTAAATCACTGTACAGTGTGCAGTTTCATTAAATCTCACTGACACTACAACACAGCAATCTGGGCTACAGTAGCTCCTGCTTTGTTAATTATGAATTAGAAATAAAACGGAGTCAGATGCCGTACTGTGCTGACAGGTAACTTCTGCCTGTATTTGCCCTCTCTTCTATGTTGTGTTTAAAATGAAGAGTTGCCATTATGTAGCTGTCCTCTCTGACTCAAAGCAATGCTCTGTCTCCAAGGTGACAACACATTTACATTGTAGCCATGGACACCACCATCTATCACCTTATGTATGGCATTCAGTGACTTGCAAATCAAGAGGCATCGCTTGCGATAATGTCAGACGAGCTCAACTATGTCTTTTACAAACCCAACAACAATGCAGCCATGGCAGCTCCTACATGCGAGGAGTTAAAGTCACAGCATCAGCCGTAAAAAGGCGCTGACTGACAGAAATATCAGTGCACATCAATAGCTCGGCATCTGCATTAAAGCTGAGCGCAGTTTCTCATTTTATCAACAGGAAGCATGGGTGTCTTGTAGAATTATATTCTGCCGCTCCGGTGTCCCTAGGAGGTCACTAGGATCATGACGTGAGGTGCATGGTAAGTATGACCCTTGGCCTGATGATATGATATTCCCAGCAGGGTCATCACAGTCATTCCTCGTACTATAGCAGCTCTGACTTAGAGTTATTGAGCTGGGGCCCTCCAGCTGTTTAGAGTGCTATATTTCAAGTAATTTAGTCGTGGGATACGAGAGTGGAGCTGCAGAGCGCGTGTGCATAAGAGTGCACGAGGGTTTGTGTGTGTGTTAGTGTGTGCAATAGATGTTTTGACTGACATGTCAAAGGTAATTGAGTCATAGGTAAGAGAGAGTGAACTTGCCACGTGTCAGTCTCTTATAAGCTGAATCTGTGTGTCTTTACCCTTAAGAGACAAATGTATGAGAGTGTCTGTGCGTGTGTGTACTTTTGTGCTCACCCACCATACATTCTGCTGAATAGATACCATACAGCACCTCAAATCAGGCAGGGCCGCCGCAGATGAAACGGCCACTGCACTGTGATTCTACACATTCTGAATAATGAATAGAGTCTGAACGCAGACGTAATCTTAAAGTCAATCTGTTCAGGCTGAAAAATACAGTCATCATCCCTGTTCCTAAGTCAGAATGATTAAGTTCAAAGAAACCATTTTCCCTTTGGAGGCTGTTTTCCAAGTGAATTCTTTCTTAAAATGGGGCACAGTGGAGCATTTTACCAACAAAAATGAACCACGGAACATCTGAACATATGCAATGCAATCTTTTGTGCTGCTCCTTGTTGTTATACAAGGTGCGAAATGCCCCTGAGCTGATCAGTTGTAGTTCTGTAAAGGTTGTAGAGGGTTTTTTTGAAGTCACAATACTTCTACACACAACTCTCAGTGTTGATGTTGCAGCTTTAACATTCATTATTGCTATTGTTAAATTTTTTGCATTATAAACCATATGCTTTCATATGCTGACTTTATTTTGGGTGTATTGTATTCTGACTTGGGCAGCATGGTGGTGCAGTGGTTAGAACTGTTGCCTCACAGCTTGAAGGTTCTGGGTTTGAACCAACTAGGACCTTTCTGCATGAAGTTTACATGAGTGGGTTTTATCTGCAGTTCAAAGACATGCATGGTAAGTTAAGTGGTCATTTTAAATTGGCCAAAGGTATGAGCTCTGCAAAAGTCTGGCGACATGTCTTGGGTTTACCCCACCTTTTGCCCAAAGCCAGCTGTGATAGGTTCCAGCGTCTCTATGACACTCTGCAGGATCAAGCTTGTGTAGCTAACAGATGGATGGATCTATTCTGACTTAATTTTTGCAAGCATGTGAAATTTTTGTCCAAAAGAAAAGAACAGCACGCTCCATTCAAAGGTTTCAGTGTTGACTTGGACAACACAGAATCAAATCAACGAACCACAAGGACAGAATTAAACACCTAACAGCTGTGCTACTGTGCACATAATCTGTCTGTCTCATCCAAGGTCATAACGAGTGTGAGCAAGATGTAAAAAAACAAGACTACAAATGTGCAATCTACAAAGATGGAAAATATCAACATATGCTATTCAAGTTTTTAAGTAGCAATCCCTTTGCACTGTGCTGTTATTTGAATTTCTGCAAAGTAATAAACAGTATGAGTGTCATTACCAACAGTCAGTATAACTCAGTTACCTCTCTTTTATTTGTTTTGCTGAACTTACCCTGTAAAATCTGCATAGGTTGCCTTGTTGTCCCAGGTAAACAGGAACTGAGGTGGTAGTTGTGTGCAGGATGACATGCTTCCTGCCCTGACTGTTCTTTCATTGATTTTATTCATGGGTATTTCCGTCATCACCCTACGCCACCAGAGTGTTACGGGTTTCACACCTACAGCTGGCCCACTTTTGCAGGCTGTGAAATGTGTCAGTTCTGACTCCACCAACACGCTGTCAAAAAGGAAAGGAAAAGGACTATTCTTTAGGTAGTTAATGGATTTGAAAAAGTATTTAAAATATTTGAGGCCCTCTTTTTTTTAGGAACGTGGTGCTAATTTTTAAAGGCCAATTTCAGCATCAAAAACTGCCTGTATTTGCCTATGTGTCATAAATGACAAGCATCCTACAACTCTCCACCTATTTGTGAACGGCACTGGTTATTGTTCATCTTCACTTCAACACCCTTAATTAAGTATATTTGAGTTCACTTTAAACACCAGCAAAATTGGGCTTGATGTGGTGAGTTTTCAGAATTATATTCTATCACACAGCATCACCTGGTGGCTTAAGATTGAATTGCAAGTGCAATGCTGATTAGTGAACTTCAGATCAAACCCTGTGTTTAAGACGCTTGCATTACTCGTTATTAGTAAAGTTTGATTTATATTTGTATTAGTAGCTGTTGCTTGGTATTTTAACAGACTGCTACACTGGTTAAATTGCTGTGTGCGGACCATCCGTTTACCAGAACTTTCCTCCTTGCGCTGAGCGCTACCCGGAACTCAAAAAATGCTACACCAGTAATGCTAACCAGCTGTGTAGCTAGTCTCACCGGTTGTTGCTGACAGTCAAGTCACTTAGCTTGTTACTGGAGCTGTAATTTTGTTCACCGGTATAGAGCTGAATGACAGTGACCGTGCTTTCTATGTGTCACTGTTTCGTACGAATTTCATGCAGCTGAGACGCTAAAAATGAGAGAAGGGTGAGTAGGTGGCTGCTCTGCTAACCATTACTGAGGTAGCTAGGTGGCTAACTTGTAAGGCTACATTAACAGTGCTAACAGCACTAGCAGGGTGATGGGAGGAAAGGATAGCTTAATTGTTAGCATGCCTGTCACTGAGCCAGCTCGATTGCATCTAACGGTGGTTTTAAATTGGGTTTAGTTCGATTTAAGGGTCAGAGCTCGGCGTACCTCCGAGGCTGAATTGACACCTTGTTTTGACGGACCAGAATTGATGCTGATTGACGGCTGCCGTTGGCGTTGGTTAACATAAGCTAGCTAACTGGCAAAGCTGCCCAAACGTTAGTCGTGTAAGCTTTACATCAGACTTGCAGCAGCTGTCACCATCTCTTCCTTGTGGGTGGGGTCGATACGTGTTTCAGTCTCTTTTTTTCGATATTTGTCTTCATTTTGTTCCCAGCAACGCTAATTTATTCTACCACTGGGGACCTGGAAAACCTTATATACCTGCACACAATGTCTACAACTGATTGAGCTGGCATTTTCAGTTCATCAGAAGTTGGTGCCCATCAAATCTTTCTTGGCTGACTACACCTGATCCATCTAATTGGGTGTAGTTACAGCAACACTAGATGGAACATTGGGATTCTCCAGGATCAGCTGAGAGCATCACTGGTTAACATTTTTCTAGCTGGTTGTGACACACTGACAGACAAGTGTTGTTAAGACTGATTGCAGTTCTCCTGTCACATCATTACACAGTATTTTGTGGTAGTTTACGATTACTATTATTATAAAGATCTCCAGTGCTGGTTCAAGTTGCTGGATGCTTTAAATACAGAAGACTTACAACAGAGGTAGTTTTGGGTGGTGGTGAATGATTGTTAGTGATAAATCCATTAAAATTTTATGGGGCATTGGGTAAGGGTTTCAGTTTTGATGGGAATTTCTTAACCTTCTGCTTCAAGTAATGCTTTTATTGTTGTCTTTATTTGAATCACATGTCTGCACTGTATAATAGACTTTTGAATAAATCTGACTGCATTCCAAAAACATTGAGTTCATCTTATAATAAGATGAACATTAACAGGTGTTTTCTTCAGCCATTTATTGCATGATTGTTATACAAAATACAGTTTATGTTTTCATATTCTCAACATTGGTTCATTAGATTTGGGATTGTTAGATTACACACCCACTTTGTTTAACATTGTGTTCATATTTTTTAATATTAAGCAAGCAGTAGACAACTAGACTCATGGATAATGAACACAATGTTCATTATTTTATTAATGCCGAAGAGAGCTTCTGTATTCTAAAATGATTTCTTTGCAGATTTATTAAGTCATTCTCCCTTTTCTTTTCCCTCTCTTTGGTTTTCTCTGTATTTGCAGAGTTTGTGTCTTGTGACTGAGCTCTTGTGTAGCCATGGAGAAGCCCTGGAGGCTGTGGGGGGCAATGGAGCGCTGCACCCTGACTCTGGCCTCCTGGTCCTGGGGTGCCTGTCGAGTCTCTCTTTTGGCCCTCATCCTCACCTTCCACCTGTATGGAGGATTTTTTCTCCTTGCTCTCATCCTAGCGTCTGTGGCCGGCATCCTCTACAAATTTCAGGATGTTCTCCTCTACTTCCCTGACCAGCCCTCCTCCTCTCGCCTTTATGTTCCCATGCCAACAGGAATCCCACATGAGAATGTGTACATTCGCACCAAGGATGGTGTGAAGCTTAACCTCATCCTTCTCCGTTACACAGGAGGGGACGCACCTCCTGGAGTCACCTCTGGCAATCAAAGCAGTCCCACTTCCTCTGCTCCACCTACTATCCTTTATTTCCATGGTAATGCAGGTAATATTGGTCACAGGGTTCCAAATGCCCTGCTGATGCTGGTCAATCTAAAAGCTAACGTGGTGCTGGTGGACTATCGTGGCTACGGGAAAAGTGAAGGTGAGCCCAGTGAGGATGGGCTGTACCTGGATGCCGAGGCCACACTGGACTATGTTATGACCCGCCCTGATCTGGACAAGACAAAGGTGGTACTGTTTGGTCGCTCATTAGGAGGCGCTGTGGCCGTGCGCTTGGCATCAGTCAACCCTCACCGCGTAGCAGCCATTATTGTGGAAAACACCTTCCTCAGCATCCCCCACATGGCAGCGACACTCTTCTCCTTCTTGCCCATGCGACTGCTGCCCTTATGGTGCTATAGGAATCAGTTCCTGTCCTATCGGCAGGTGGCGCTGTGCCGCATGCCTTCGCTGTTTGTGTCTGGTCTGTCAGACCAGCTCATCCCACCAGTTATGATGAAACAACTGTATGAGTTGTCTCCTGCGCGGACTAAACGCCTGGCTATCTTTCCAGAGGGCACGCACAATGACACGTGGCAGTGTCAGGGCTACTTCGCTGCTTTGGAGCAGTTCATTAAAGATCTGCTGAAGAGCCATGCTCATGAGGAGAGTGCTCAACCCTCAGCTAGTGTCACCATTATCTGAAAAATCAGTCGGGGACTGACTGTTGACTTCAGATTATGGGCTGGATGAAGTAAATTGATTGGAGGGACTTCATTGATATTTGGAAAGAATGTACATTTTTTTATGCTTTTGTCTGGGTTTGTATTTTATTTCACTCTTTTTACCTTTCTGTAAATTTAACATGTTTTCACTATTTCAAAGGGTTTGAGAGGGGCTAACAGTGTCCTCCTGGGTTCTGTTGTGTTTCAGCTATGAATGCATGTATTTATGACCTTTTATGAATGAAGCCAGAACATACATGCCCACACCACAAGACATGTCACAACCACAGAAGAATTTGCTGTAGTGAGTCTGCAGAAATGAATCAAAATAAATGAAACAGTTCGATATAGTACTGTTACCGTACAAGGGCCTATGGTGTTTCAGCGAAAATTGATAATTACTGGATTTAAAATTACAGGTTTTCTGATATACAAAATTAAACACTGACAATATGTGGGTATAAACTGTAAATATATATATCTTTGTTAATACATTGCACTTTTCTGTCCAGATTTGCCCGTGTTTGATTATGTGAACTAACATCTTCTGAGCAATACCAATACTTTGAGGAGCATAAGGAGTGTTTTTGCTTTCCCCCTTAGGCAAGAAACATTAATATATATGTGCAACAAGCCTGGCATATCCTGACATTGTAGTGATTAATATTTCTGTATACCTTTGAGCGTTTCGTCTGCAACAATAGCATAAAGCTTACTGTTGAATAATTGTGTTCAGCTACAAAAGTGTTTGCTGAGATGAAGTGGTCAGGAATGTGAGGTGACATGTTCAAAAATAGCTTTTTTTGTCAGACTACTTCTGTTTCTTTGGGCTTAGGATAAGCTACAAGCTCTTCTCCCTGGTATCGTGTCCTGATAAAATACAATTAGCACACAGGCTAATCTTTATTTTTCAATGGGCTCCAGTTGCTACTGCACAAGTTTAGCTTCTCTAGTTTTGTAAGGAGCTTTTTCTGTGTGTGGTTTGTTCTTTACAGATAAGTTCAGATTTCTTTAAGGCTATCTTGATGCAGTGCTACAATACATGCCAGTGTACTGAAAGAGCTACTGGTTGCTGTAATCCTCTGGTCCCGACTGACAATTAGGAGATAAATTCCTTAAGTAAATCCAATGTAAGAGATTAAGAGACAAAACATACAGTCTCTCATTTTGTACACACAGTTCTGCAAGTAAGATAATATAAGGTTTCGGTAGTTTGAATAATACCATCAGGTGGGTATTTTCCAGAAAGCTTTTTTGAGTAAGAAAGAAAAGCACTGTGTTGCTATTAATGTCTGCTGCAGATCAACAAGGAACTACAGTCTGGCACATTCCATAAACGGGAATTTTTTTTAAAAAGTACTGGACTATAAAAAGTGTCTGAGTGCTAAAGCATGGAATACCCTTGCATACCCGAGACACAGAAAGTGAAACATTTACCTAAAATTGGCCTTTGTTGCGTAAAGAAGGGATTGCTGAATGGTCTGTACAGACAGAAGAATGATTTACCACGACAAATAGTTTATTTAAGTACATATTCAGTATATGGCCGTGTGAGTATAGTACTAAGATAGTTTTTTTTTTTTAAATCTGAGCCTGTCCTTTGAGAGCTAGGAATGAAGTGTGAGCATTTTTAATCAAATGTTGTGTTTATTTGTTAGCTTTTATCATCAGCACTGTAATTGTAAATTGGAGGATTCTGTCACACCATGCTGATGTGGCAAAATGGCTTTACTCACTTGGAGGGCTTTTAATGAGCTAATTAACCTTTCCTGCATGTCTTCCATGGGGTGGAGCAGAGTCTGACAATTAAAACACTATTATCTGCTCTTGCTTTTCTAAATGCAGCACACTGCACTGCAGTGGTATTAAAGCCATTTGAATACACTCTACAGATCTCCTTAGCCATATTTGATACTGTTTGTAAACAGTATGCGAGACAAAATTTGACGACACCAAAAGGCAGAATTTGTGTGTGTCAATGTGACGACCACTTGAAAAATGGTGTAAAGGCTACTGTGAATGTAAATGGTGGTCTAAAATTAACATGCTTTATAAAAATTGTGTAATTATAGTCTTTTCTCCTTTTTTGTGTGACTTCTTTTTTCCACTGGTGACACTGAAAAATTTCAGGCATTTTTTGGTATTGCATCAAATCCATATGCTGAGTTAGTGCACACTGTGCAATCTGAATATTCACTCCTTCTGTTACACTAGCTATGTTTTATACACTTCTGCGGTTAGTTTGCATTGCACCATCTCTGCATACAAGTAAAGATTCAAGAACTTGTTGCCATTCATTTGATGTAATGATTCATTGGCTGGCCTAAAGCAAATTTAATTCTAAACAGAATATTATCCGAGACAAATGTATTGTTACTGTCCAGGGCTCTGCTGATGAAAAGAAATGGAATCAAACTGAATGTCTTTTAATTTTTTATAGAAAATCATTAGCCAGGTATTGTGCAAATGCACTAGGAAACATGTTTTTTTAAGATTCAGATGATTGTGAATAGATTGGATCGAGTACTGTTGAAAATGTTGGCATAATTTGAAATTTGCAAGTTGCCTTTGCGAGCTGGCATGTGATTACATTGAGTCTTGGCAATTTTTTTGTAATGATCCTGCACAGTGTTGACATACTTTGTGTACATCTACCATAACTTACCGTGACTCTGCATTGAAGAAGCACTGATGGGATATCTGAACAGACGGACATCTGAATGAGTCAGTTTGAGTGATTATCCATTTCAGAGTTGTGTTTCTTTTCTATTTCCAAACAATGTCGACAACTTCTTTTGTAAGCACACATTTTCACGATTTTCTGTACTGTAACATGCAATAAATTGATACATTAAAATTCCCTTTCTTGTTTCCCTCTTCTTTTTTTAAAGTTCCAAAATAATTCATGTAACATTTCATCACTTCGCTTTTTGTTCTGAGAATTTGTTTGTTTTGTCATGTTATGTTGCTGTTCAAAGCTAAAGGAAATTTTTGCACTTCCTTCTTTCAGTGGGTGTCAAATTTAGATGCTATGGTGTCAATAATAACTATTTCTCCTTCTTAGTCTTAAATTGCTACTTCTATTTCATAACCAGGCTGTTTCTCATCATTCTGCCAACCCTATTTCCTGTGTCCACTACCTGGATGGTTTGGTAAAATGTGGAGAGGCTGAGATGCGTTTTATCATGATGAAGATAGATTTGTCAGGGCTGCTGGTCAGGCAGGAAGCAGTGAGTGTGGTTAGCTGAGCGGAACAGTAGAGGGGAAGCTGTTTGCCCTGTTTTGTACTGTATTTTTTCTGCGTAGCCCTGCAGACTAGACTGGATCCAGCTACATAAAGACAAAAACGAAAGTTAAGGCATTCAGTCTTAAAGACGGGAGTTAAGGCAAAGCTAGCAGCTTTTAAGAAATCCTGAAGGCAAAAGAAAGCATCCACCATTCCTAATTTTAGTCTGTCAAAAGAGAGGCAACGTAGTTTAGCCGTGAGACTGGTCATGCTGCCAGCGTGATCTCTCTGGAGACTGTATGAGTCCTGCTATGGCGGTTTTTGCAGGTGTGGATCCTGGGACTGGAAAAGGGGCAGGTGAAGGAAAGCTGTCCTGGCCAGTTTTCCTACTGACGCTAGCCGCTGTCACCTCCTCTTCTCTGTCAGTTTTGTCCATGTACCACCTGGTAGCTCTCAGATCTGAAGTAGAGGGACTCAAATTAGAAGTCTACGGCCAGAGAAAAGAGGGTCAAGATGCCAGGAGCCAAGGCCAGGTGAGAGAACACCAGTCCTCAGGGACATACCAACAAAGTTGTGAAGACATAGAAGGTGTTGTATTTCACATGGTTTCACTGTGTTTCCACTGTATCATGTCTGCACAGACTGAGAGTGGCAAGAGAAGCAGCCAGGATGTGGATCCAGGGTCTCCACAGGACTTAACCCTGATAAGGACGAGGAGGACGGCTGCTGTAAAAGAGATGTCTGGTAAGACCCAGTGGATTCACTTGAGCCTGGCAGTTCACTTTTAACATATAAGATGTGGTTATTATTTTTCTATTTATACTAATCTGTTGGTTCACTTGCAACAAGAGTAGTATTATATGCAATACAACATATACCTGAGTAATTATCTTTCTAGAGTTTAATTTCCTATACTATATGTCAAGTCAAGGTTATTCATACACCAGAAAATCATGATCTGTCTGCATCGTCTGTCTTTAGACCATTGACAGGAAAAAGAAAAGTTCCCCCAAAACCATTACCCACTGCCAAACACACTAATATCCAAGTGGAAAAAACTTGGATTTTAGTTGATAGCTTGGATATCCACAAGAAAAGTAACAAGTGTCATGTGGTGAGATATTGCTACCATCTATTAGTTTTGTCCAAACAGGAAAGGAGCAGTAATAGCAATGGAATGAGCTATGTTTAGACAGTAAAGAAACAGCTGACCAAAATTGCTCTCTTATGTTTTGTGACAGTTTCTCAGCCTTGCCTGCAGTTGTTGGCAAACAGTAGCAGAAAAACCTCCAGGAAAGGTACAGTATATCTTATAGTGGTAATGATAGTTTGGGGATTTGTCTTTTTATTGAAATTTCATGCAGTGTTTATTTACTTTCTGCTCTTTTGGATTACTTTTCACTAATCACATCCATTATTCCAGAGGTAAAAATAGATTTCACATTAAAACTAATATTATTATTTATGCAGTAAATTCTAAGCAGGAACATAAACTGGTTTATTAACGGGACAGATATTTGGTCGTTTGGCCTGTTTTCTAATATAATGTTCTACTTTGGATCAGAAATTTCATCAGAACTATACACAGGTATCCCTTGGCAGGCTGGGTTGAAGAGAGGCTCTGCCCTGGAAGAGGACAGCGACCGCATTTTAGTCAGAGAGGAGGGCTTCTACTTTGTGTACAGTCAGGTAGGCTTTTTTTGCTGTCATTTCACCGTTTTCCCACCAGGGGGTGCTACTAGCCTATTTGCAATTTGATTTTTTTTCCCCCCTACATTCAGTGCAGAAAAAAGGGTGTGCTCAATGTAAGCGTGCACTTGGTTAAGAGACCTTGAGGAAAGGTCAGATAAAGAAGACAAAATGCAAATTATGCATGAATAATAAATGAGGTAGCAAATGCTATGGCACCCATGCCTCATGGATTTAACGCGGTAATTGTGATGTGTGCAGGTCTACTACATGGACAGCACCTTTGCAATGGGCCATGTGGTGATCCGGTGGAAGAGGAATGTTGTGGGTGATGAGCTCTCATATGTGTTCCTGTTCCGCTGCATTCAAACCATGAACCCTGAATATGCTTTCAACACCTGCTACACAGGAGGTGAGCCTGCATTTACTGTGTGTGTCCAGCTATGCTCAACCTTTTAGCAACAGCTGTTAGGAGGTCAATCAGCGTGTCTTCCCCCTCAGGCAAGCTGTCTGTGAGTAGCTGGGTGATTGTGATCAATGTCAAAATGCCAGTTCAAGGTCTGAAATGGGCATCTGACTCCCTCAGGTATTGTGAAGCTGGAGGTCGGGGACTACTTGGAGCTTCTGATCCCGCGGCCCTCTGCCAACGTGTCCCTGGACGGTGATTCTACCTTCCTGGGTGCTTTCAAACTGGCTTGAAATGCATCACCTCACACTGGACCCAAGGGATGCAGTCGCAAGAAAAGAGGTGCCACCGTTGGGGGAGAGGAAGCAACACGACACAGTTCTGGTGACCTTGCCTGACTTTCGGTGTTGTGAGAAAAGTACAGGAAGCAGCGGTTTCTGCACTGGCTGGGTGACAGACTGTGCGACTCCGAGCTTGTTCAGCCTGAGCTGACGTAAAGGGGACAATACGTTACGGGCATATTCTTTACTCTTTAGCTTTATTATATTAATTTGTAGCACACATCCAGGCAAAACGTTCCAAAAACTGTCGGAATCAAGTGTATATTCTTCAAATAGTTACAAACATGGCAACTTGTAAGAGGAGTGTCTGGAATCATTCTTTTACTGTGTGGATCAATAATCTTTCCCTTTGCAGCAGCATCACTGTACCAGAGGTTCTATTATGCTTTACTATTCTAGATATTTGCACATAAGTGTGTTCTGATTTATCATATGAATGTCATCATTTGAATTACCTGTATCTGTATATACCCGAGTGATATGGAAATTCTTTTGCAATAAAGTGACAATTCTGGCACGAGAGAATTCTTGGTGAAGGGGTTCCATTGTTGGCCACGAGAAGGGAACGCTTTTGTGAGGCAGAACAAAAGCAGAGAGAGAAATCAACGTAAGCTTCGAGCAGGAACACTGAAAAATCCAGCTTACGAGCAAATTTTCAGCTCGAGGAGAAACTGTAGGCAGATGATGTCTGCACTTTCAAAGGAGCTGATCAATGAATTTGTCCTGCCGGAGGACCCCAGAGGAAACAGTGAAAATATCTTCAGTGGGTAATTCTTCAGTTGATATTGTGTGAAGTTAGACGCTGAGGAAGAGTCGGAACTGGCTTCTTACACAGTTTGGACAATTTATTTCAAAGACTTTTCCATTAGTTTATACAAATTTTCATTACAGAACATTCTGTGAGTTTGTTGTATGTCATTTAATGTGCGTTTAATAGGTGGTGCCAAAATAATTACCAGTACTTTTGCACACAGTACCGACTTTCAGTAGTATTGTAATATGTTGGTTTTATAAATGAATGATTCCAAGCAAATAATGATTAAAAATCAAGCTTCAACATGAATTTTAAAAAAGATTGGAAGTGTTTATCTATATGATTTAGGTTGAATTTGGTATATCCTGATACAAATAAAGGTAATATAAAAATATAAATAAATTATCTGAAGTATTTTACTCACCCCTTATGTATAGTACTTATAAAACGTGTTATTGACAGGAAAATCTGGTTGCTATTTGACTGGGGAACAACTAAAACCACAAGCACCCTCCCAGAAAAACAAAGTGTTTTGTTTTGGATTCGTTATTTTGTTCAGTGGCAAACATTTTATGTTGCAATAGTGTAAAATCTGAAAAATCTTCGCTTTGCTGTGTTTGATGTCTTAACATTTAAACCTTATTTAAAAAGACTATTTCATTTGATTCATCTTTGTGAATGTTTATTTAAACTGCTCTTAGTGGGTTAGTATTGATTTTGTAAATTGATGCATCCTTCGTTTTTTGGTTTTTAGATATCTAAAAAAAACCTAAATCCCTTCACAGAGCATCTTGTGGTATTTTAAGGCACATATTTTCCAACTTGAGACTGAATATATTCCCCTACCTGCCATATTCTGGCCTGTATTTCTGCAACACTCCGTCTCTCACACACAGGCCTTCTGTCCATTGGGGCAAAGAGCTAGACAAAGCCCAGTGGGTGGCCACTTCTTCTCCAGGCACTTTGCCCTTGGAGTCATGGCTCCATTTGACAAGAGAAGAAATCAAAAGAGGGGGAGGGAAGAAGGAAGTCTAAAATAGAAGTCTGGGAAAGAAAGATTTTAAATGGACCTAATGGATACTATTAGCGGAAGAGCAAGTGGAAGAGAAGAGAGAGGCAATGAGGGTAAAATGCAGACGGAGCGCCAGGCCAGACCCAGGGAACTCTAGCCACAGAAGTCAGAGAGACTCTTTGATGATCTGGTAAACAGAGCAGGCGGCTGGACAAACAGCAATTGGAAAAAAAAGAAGGAGGAGGGTATAAGAGAAGAGGGGAGTGGAGCCCAGACCTCTCCTATAAATGTGTCAAGCATGATGCTTCCCCTCCCTCGAGGCTAGAAATGTCTTTGTGTGGTGCCATGGTGACGGCTTGTGTGTTGGCGGAAGCTGATGTCATTGTGTGCTCGATTCTCAAAAGAGAAACCAGCATCTGACCGGAGAATCAGGAAATGAGACCTGCTGTGTACACATGCTGACACTGTGGATAGTTCACACACTCACACACATGTTGAGGGTAGACAGAGTTGTGTTACTGAACATATAAGAAGCAGATATTCCAAATATCTATCAATGAAAAGTTTGACGTTTTGAAAATGTGCTTTTTCGCTTTCCTGTTTACAACAGTACGACTTTGCAAACATGACCACAGACAGCTGTGGAAACCATGGATGCATAGCTATTGTTTATAAGGCCAGTGTAAATTTTGTCCATGCAGACCCCTCTGTACATGTCCACATTCAGCCTGGCGACTACTAAGGCAACTGTATGCATGCCTGTTAGTTTATGCTTAGAGCATGTAGATATAATCCCATGTGGACGTATGAAACTAGAAAAGAAAGATAATAGCAACAACTACACGACCACTGGTGTCTGCAGCTGTCCTTGTGAGCGTCTACAAATGTTAATTATAGTCCCTTGCGGATGCACACATGGTCAGCTGTGGACACCACGGATGCATGGTTGTGATATTAAGCTTTGATCACACTTCAGTGAAGATGGACATGCATAGTTGTTATTGTTACACTTCTTATCTACTCCGTGGGAGTCTGCTTGGAAGACTCTGTTGCATACATGCACAGTAGTCATATCCCAAAATCTGTGGACTCTCATGGACTGGGGACCCTAGTAAAGCAAAGTCTTGCATATGGAAGGTATATTAACAGCCTTATGCTACTTTCTAGTCCAATTGGAGGACTTTTTTTCTTATGTGTGTGTGTTAGATTAGCATCCACGTGTTCCAGTTATGCGCGCTACTGCTGACCATACTCTCTATGGCATGATTGCTGTCAGGACATATTCTAGGGTTCACATGTACATCCATGATTGGGTCCACGTGGCCTCTTACAGACATGAGGAAAGCACGAAATTTACATCTTGGGGATCCACACGTACTTGTGGATGACAAAAGTATAACATTTCCCACTCTTAGCTAAATCTTATGCCTCCAGAAGTCTAGTGGACCCTTGCATACTCATGCACTCACATACGCTTAATGTGTAACACCAACCTTACACTACTTTCTAGTTCGCTTGCACTCCACGTGAGAACTCTTTTCCATACTTGTGCGGTAGATTGGCATTGCTCTGCTCATGCCCCCTACTGCCGAACATGGGCACTACTGTCCTTGTAGCATGGTTGCCATGCAGACACAAATTTTGGGTTGTACGCAGATATTTGTCATGGAGTCCACGTGGACTCTCCCAGACTTGTGGAGGGCACTAAATTACATCAAAGGTACCTTTGTGTACTTGAAGATGCAGAAAGTTAAACACTGGCTCATCTTAGCTTAATTCATGGCCCCTCTCAGACCTCCCCAAGTATTCTCAAATGCAGAAAGTATAATAGCGGCCTCAGACCGCTTACTAGTTTGCATGCAGTTCACTTATTGGGCTCCGTTCCATCCATGTGCAGCAGATTGGCATTTATGCGTTCTGCACATGCACTCTACTTCTGAGCATGTATCCTACTGCTGTTGTAGCATAGTGGCTGTACAAACTGTGATTGTAGACAAATTTTGGGTTGGGGGCATACATCTGTGGAGGGGTTCATGTAAACACTCACAGACCTGAGGAAAGTGCAAAATTTACATCACACGGACACTTGCAGATGTGGGAAGTATAACACTGGCCTGACTTAGCTTAGCACAGAAGCTACAAATAGCACCTTTAAAGGTTGTTCATTAACCAGTTGTAACTTGTTTGTTTACTCTAAAAAACAAAGAATAAGTTTTTGTGTCAAGCAAAGTTAGGTGGCTGCTGGGTGTAGCTTGATACTTGATACTTACAGATCCTAGAGTAAAACCAATCATCTCATCTAATAAATGTTTTCCCAAAATGTCAAAAGTGTCCTTTGAGTAAAAGACCAGTCTTGTATTCATTTTGTCAAAGCTATTCAGAGCACATAGTACCCAAAGCAAGACATTTCTCAAGATCGCTCACAGATTTGTTGCAATGTAAAAGGGTAAAATCCAAGGAGTCATGAGTTTCAGTTTATTAAATTCTGTCTCCATCGTTTCTTCATTTTTCAGGCTGCATTGCTCCTGCATCTCCGTGTCCCCACCTGCACTCTAATTTCTTCCCTCCCCTCTCTCTCTCTCTCTGTTTGGTAGCTTTTAGGACAGGTCTTACTGATTAAAGAGGCTAAAGGTGATCCCTGAATCCTGATTATAAAACCAAACATGCTCTGTTTCTGCAACAAGCCACCACAAACAAACAAACACACTGCAGCTTTCGCAAACAGGCCTATACTTGCATATGCACATAGACACTCATACTGCTACATCTGCATGCCTTCACCTTAGCTGACCTCCGATAAATACTAACAAAATTTGCAGCACTCACATTGTCTCTCTGTGCTTTAATATACCACATAGTTATTCCATGTACATACTTATGTAGTATTTGGGGATTACTTCGATCTGCTGCAGTCAGCCCAAAGTAATCAGGCTGATCCAGGGCCCTCCAGCTGAACTGGCAGCAATACGACGTGGATTTCTCATTTAAGTGAGGATTTGGTTTATCAACAAACTGGATTGTGCCATCCGTTACTCTAAATTCTAAACACCATGTTCCGTGCCTGCAATGCTGTTTTTTTTTTTTTTTAATCGATTCAGATTGAGGAGACACTAATTGTTTTTGATCCGAAACACGTGACTGACCCAGCAGAGTAAGAGGTTTATTTGTTTTTTTAACGGTGTTATCGCTTGATCGGGTTCAGTTTTTTTTACCCCCCTCGCTACACAAGATCTGTCGAATATGAGCTGATCTATAATTCATACGGTTCTGCTTCTGCCTAGAATCAAACCCTGATAAGACGGCAGGCGTGAAATCTGCATGTGTACTCGGAAATTGCAAGCAGATTTAAAAGTTGTTCAAGTTCCTCTTGATGAATCTTGCTGTTTTCAGACTTTTTTCTCTCAAGGACATGAACCTATTACAGAGAAGAGGGAGAAACATCAAATGGATGAATGAGAAGAGAGAGCCTCCTCTCGCCGTCTCCGGATTTTCCACTCTCTACTTCAAGATGGAAGATACACAGAGAAACAACAACACTTGTCTACACACACAAACATATTTAGGGGCTGCTGCACAGTTTGTATTCACGGCAAAATTTAAAAAAAAAACTGAATTACACCTGAAACTGAGAGGAAAGATGAATCGGAATGTATTTATTCAGAATTTTTCATTCATTTATTCCACCGTTTTTTTGTTATTCACATTGTTCAGACATTAATTGCCCAGGCAATGGCTGTAAATGTTGTTCATTGTCAATGAGATGACATATTTTTCATGTGTATGTTGCTAATTTCCAATGTATTAGCCTTCAGTGGCAAAATGAAGTGTGAGAGGGAAAATAGTGTCACAAGAATTGTAGGTTTTCCAAACAGATTTTATATTATGTACCTCTTTATTCAGTATATTTGAATAATAAGGCTGTTTTTCTTCATTTAGTCTGACTTACATGACGTAGATTGGGACTATAAGTTTTCCACTGGTGTTCATGATGGGGAACAACAACCACATTCTCCAGTCAGCAACCTACAAGCTAGAAAAATTTCAAGATTTCAAACAACAAAGAGTTTTTCTTTTCTTCTGTGAATTATCCATTTAAATGAAGGGATTGCTTACACCAAAACAATTCCCCATCACATTTTTGGGTGAACACCACTGGTGCATCCTGTCCTTAGCCCAGTCCAAGATGACTGTGATTAGTTTAATCCATCCTGCTTTGATAATAGGAGATAAACTATGTCCACATCTATACTTCTGGCATAGCTAAAAATGAATAAGCAATTTCAAAAAAGGCACAAAATGAAGATAGATATAAATAACTGTATCGTTTTGTCCGTCTGTCTGTCTGTCTGTGTACATGTCTCCCTCTCTGTCCAACCAGTCTTTGTCATGCTGATGTGGAAGAGCACCAGTGGGGAAGGATAAACCCAGATAGGTTGGGGCGAAGAAAGAAGCCAGTAAAGATGAAAGTCACCGAGAAGGCACAGAGTAGGAGCTGCACTCCTGTTCAGCACATCTGCTGCTGCTTTTTGTCCTATACGGTTTCACTTTCACTCCATTGTTTGTGTTTGCTTCTCCTCCCCTACTACTCTGAAACACACAGCATGCACACACGCATGCACAACACATGCATAGCAGAGTATAGTGTGTATAAAGTCCTGTGTCACTCATTCCCACCATCTGCTTATGGGCTTGTGATAAGCAGTAGTAATTAGAGATTTAAACTCCTGTCTTCATCGCTTTCTGTTTATCTCACACACACTCTCTCAGACTCTCACATCTCTCACTCTCTCACTGACTCTTGCTCTGTCTCCCTTTCAACTACTCCCCTTTATTCACCCTCCTGGCACACTCCCTCCTCTCCCTCTCTCTCTCCCTTTAACTCTCTCTCTGATGGGATGTCAGGGAGGGTTTTAGCCTATTGGTGTAGATGTAGAAGGGGAGCTGGGAGTTGATTTCTCTGTGGCTTTCTCCTCTCTGACTGTTTCAGATCTCTTGCAGCTGAGACCAGATTGTCTTTGGATTTTTTATTTCCCAGCTGGAAAGAAAAGCACCAAGAACAGCAGTTGGGGGGATGCTACAGTAAGGTATGGTGCTAATTGTCTCCTGATTGTTTGTGTGTGTGTTGTTCAGCTGCACGTAAATGTGTGAGAGTTTCTGTTGGTCATACAAGGCCTGTTGGACCACTGGCAAAAAGGGTTTGGATGAAGCCTTCCAAGCTATGATTTGGAATAATTCATCCTTTTCATGAATGTTTTCATAACACCAGGCAAAGAGTCAAGATATTAGCATCTGTCTAAATAAATTTATATGTTTTCCCTTTCCTTTTGCCTGCGTGTTTGTTGTGTTTGTTTACCGTCTGCAGGCCGGCCTTTGTTTCTGTTCAGTTGTTTTTCCGTTCTTGCGTGCCGTCGTTTGTCCAGAGATGTTCCATGTGTGCCGACTGGCAGCGCAGAAAAAGGGAAACAGGTTTGTTGGCTTGTTCACTGCGCACACAAACACACACACACCCCTCCAAAGAAAAAAAACCTTTGGGGTGCTGAGCGTCAGTTGGGAATCGTCCCAGTTTAAGAGGACCTTGGGCAACTTTGACATAAACGCTGAGCGGTTGTGTAGAATGTGTGTCTACATGTCAGTGTGTAGACGAAAAATGCAGGCAAGAAAAAATAAGAAAGAGACATGAAAGCTTACTGCAGTAGTGGGCAGACAGAGAAAAACTGTGAAAACACAGAGGAGAGGAGAAGAGATTCTTACAGTCTGTAACTTTTTCTTGATGTGACTGAACATAGCATAGAGTATCAGACATAACTCTGGCTGTGTCTCCCCCCAAAAAACTCTGCTTTTGTTTCACAGGAGCTCACAGATGGCCTCATTCAGACTAAGAGCCTACACAAGCCAGTGTGTGTGTATGTGTATGTGTGTGTGTGAGAGAGAGAGAGACAGAGAGAGAGAGAGAGAGAGAGAGAGAGAGAGTGCACGTGGTTTGAACTTGTTGGTGCTAAACCCCGGGGATGATATGATACAGATTCTGTTAAACACTGTGTAAAAATCAATCATGATGTACAGGGAGGATCAGCCATTTCAGAGAGTGCACAGCCTCTTTTTCAAGACGATGTGCACGTGTGTGTGTGTGTGTGTGTGTGTGTGTGTGTGTGTGTGTGTGTGTGTGTGCATGAGCATGTGTGTGTGTGTGTGCATGAGCATGTGTGTGTGCGTGTGCTACACCCATCTGTCCTCTTGTTTTGCCAGATTGTGGGCCTCTGTGTCTCACGACATTATATGGAGGTATCATTCTCCTTTTTAAACTGAAAGGATTATCTCCAGCACACCACCACCACCCTTCAACAACACCATTGTCCAGCAGCTGCATCCCAGTTTCTTTTTTCTTTGCTTTTCTTTTTCGAAGTATGACTCTATGGGTGTAGCTGGCGAGAGACTCATGTCTGAACTCTTCAGTCTGCTGGCCTGCGTCAGGACGCCCAGTCCCCTGCGCTGTAGTCAGCTGTTGAACCACATGGCCTCAAGACTTAGTTACCACACTCCCTCATAATTACGGGTTGATTTATGAGCTGGAGAGGAGGGCGATGAGGAGAAGGACAAGGAGGGGAGATGGGACGGCCGTTGCGAAGACTTTAAATTGTGGGAGGGTTTTTTGATGGATCTTCCACTGTCAGAACTCCAGAGGTAACCAAGGAAATTACAGGCGCCCAACTGTTTCACTCATGTAAAGCAGCCCACCGGCTGTGTAGTGATGCCGAAGCCCCATGGCTTTGGCAAGATTTAAATGACACCTTTCTTGCATGATTAAGAAGGGGAGATGCTCATTCACAGAGGTCCGCAAGACACTGCTGAGGAGTCGTGAAAGTCAAGTCTGCATAAAATTGAGAAAGGTATAACAAGTAGATAATGCCACCACCTGTTACTTTGAATATTCTGCTTTGCTATTTGATCAGTTAACTGGACAGACATTCCTGGTTTGTAACACCTCAAACTGAGGGGGCCTCCAATCGGCGAAAACCTTTGTCTACATTTTTCTGTGTCTAACCTTTGGTCTCTTCACCAGCTGATCTATTTTTAAGTAGGGGCTGGATGGTTACCACGCTTACTGGATTTCCTTTGCAGCTCCTCTGACACACAGCCTCCCAATAAGCTCCTTCAGAAAAAAAGAGGCACATGCACACACACACTGAGACTCTGAGTAGATAGTTGCATTTCATGTGCCTGACGTCAGACGGCAGACAGCTGACTGAGCAGACAAGAGAGGGGGTAGGACTGGATTAAGGGGGTTACTGTTCATCTGGGGAAGCCATAGATTTATCTCACCCTCGAATCTGATTAGTGCAAACTGTAATCCGCACCAATATGTGCTATTTAGAATTCTTGAACTATGACTTGAGATGGACGTCTGTGACTGTTCAGTGGAATCATGTGTTTTAATGAAAGCCACGAGAGCTGATTATTCCTAATATTGACTGAACCCATAAATTATTTTATAGACTGAATTGTTAATATTCCTGAGACGCAGGAGATACCTTACTGTAAAATCGTTAATTTCATCTGACCAGCAGTGAAAATATGAAACTTTTTCAATTTAATTATCTGATTTAGCATTGCACAGACTCAGAAGCAAAGGTATTTTATTCCACTCGGTCTTCTTCCTTGTCAAAACCTTGTGCCTACATTACCCACAATGCACCACTCTCAGTTTTGGAGATTTGAGTGCAGCAGCTAATGCGGCGGCCTCAGGCAGTTAGCCTCAAGGAGAAATGAGGAGCAAGCTGCAGAGGCCTGGTAAGCTCACTTCTTTCAACTCCACACCCCTGATTCTTCTTCTTTTCCAGTCCTCAGCCTCGACCAAAGCTGAATCAACTGAAATCACTTGCAGTTTATCAAATTTCATGCAGCTTCCTCTGGAGTCACAAAAGGCTTTGTGCAACTTTCTTCACATATCCAGTAGTGCAACTATCCCTGTGTACAGAAACCAAGAAGAAGTTATTTCAGTCATAATATCAAAGCAGTATGGTGTAGGTTAATCCTCTGCTGATTGATTTGTTTGATAGTTACAGTCCAGTGATCGTGTCCAATGCTGCAAATCACAGATAAGCCTTAAAGGGGCTCCTAAAAATGTGATAAGCAGACATTAAATAAACAGGAGATGTCATCCATTACCTTTCTGCATTTTTCCTCTTCATATATATCTCAAGTGTCTGCGTGAGTAGAAAACAGATCTGGAGAATGGGATGAATTCCCAGACTATTCTTGTGTGTGAAGGCCCATGGGATTGGACAGTTAGTTGACTCAAACAGCAGCTAAAGCTAATGACAGGTGGTGGGAAGCACTGCTGGCAGCAGCAGCGTCAACATGTTATTTGGAAGTGCGACACTTCCAGCGATGGCTAAGATTAAATCCAAACCTTTGGTCTGAGATTTTCATCCACATCTGATGAAACAATATCATCAAAGCAGGGGCCGCATGCGTCCTAAACAGGTGGAGCAGCTGACACAAAGGTTGACCGGGCCTTATATGATGCTTGCCTTTGTCAGGGGGGAGAGGGAGGCTATTCCCCTATGTGGCCTCTTTTTTTATAGAAGACTTCCTCTTATTAAAGCAGGCGTGCTGCTACTGGCATGTGGCGGGCGGCCTTGCAGACTTTGTTTCCCTTCCAAGGCTATCATTGGACACTGTGTCAGTAAGGGACATGAGAGTCAGGGTCAGTGTCTGGGCTTGCCAGAACTTGCATTTCCTATATTTGTGTGTGTGTGTGTGTGTGTGTGTGTGAGAGAGAGAGAGAGAAAGAGAGAATGTGTTGCCTCTCCCTTGTTTACCCTGAGGAGAAACGTTAGAGCTGATTTTATGTGAAAACTTAGTGCTGGAATTCCTGCTTGTGGAGAGCCCTCTGTAAGTACAGATACTTAAATGTTATGAAGGTAATTTAGTGTGTAGGAGTGGGAGTTACTGGATTCTGTGACATGGGGAGCGAGGATGGTGCAAAAAAGGGTGAACAGGAATTGCATTTCTCAGCAAGAAGAGGATAGAGAGCTTGAAAACAGGGACGGAGAGAGCAGCTGGTTCTCTCCCCTTTCTGGAATGTGTACGAGGGCAGGTGTATGAAATGTAGCCGCTTCACTGCTCCCATCACTATTAGGGCTCCAACACACACATGCACATCCACACACGGACCCTCCCCCTCACACACCACACACTCGTCCACCTACCAGGTTCTTTTGCCCGTAGCCAGACAGCGTGTACGACTGCAGAGTGTGAGCTCAGGTGCAGGGCCACGCTAATAATTTGAACAGCATCGGTTAAGCATTCCCTTTTTAAAAAACACCAGCTTTGATCTGTTCCAGAAGCCGCAGGGGGAGTTAATGCTGAGATGAAAGATAGCGTCTGGCTGTGATGTTTGTATGCCTGATTTCAAACATGTCATCTCTCACATTTAACCCTAATCAAGTTAGACTAATACTTAATGGGCTGTGACACCCTCTCCGACAATGCCGTGATGCACGCCCACCTTACTATCATTATTACCTAATCCTAGTCACAACCGATGTCCAAAGAAAGAGATATGTGGGTGAAACAGTGAGGCAAGAGTGTGTGAGTCAGATTTTTTTTAAGGAACTGACATTATAGCTGAATTGATGGTGGGACATGAGGTGAAGGATAATGTGAGTGGGGAGGTGAGGGGGCGATTAAAGGACTGAATGTTAGTCTTGTCACATTCTCTGTTCCTTTCTGTAAGAGCAGATAAGAGTTCTGAAGTGAAGGATAATGTCTAGGTAAAGCAGAATCTGAGGCCATACTGTGGAGGGAATTGCTTCAGGTCTGGATTATCGGGCCCCTCTTCTGGCGTGTGTGTGTGCGCACATTCGACTAGTGTGGTAATTTCATGCCCCTGATGGACCTCAATTCCAAGATTTAATACACACTCACCCCTGAACCTTTCCCACCTTTCGTCTGTGTTCTTACCTCCATCTTCTGCCTCCATTCACCCTTCTTACATTTGCCAATTGACCTCACGGCAGAGTGGAGGGACTTTAGCTCAGCTGGAGCTGTGACCACACACACAAACACACACACCACACACACATACACTGGTGACAGAAGGCAATAGGTAGGTGAGTGCAATAGAAAGTTGTGAGGTCAAAGTGAGGTTAGTCCTGAGTGCTGAGTATGGATTCATACAAGAGTTGTGCTTAGAGATTAAGGAACATTATGAGACACTGGAATATTAGCATCGTCATCTCAGACTGATGGATGAGAGGAACATTTTGCTGCTAATTGTGAGGATGTCTGATCCGGCCACCCAAGAAACAAATCAGAAATGTTAATTATGTTGAATGCATGAGATTAACCAGTTCTAGCAGTGTGTGTGTGTCCAGCAGTGGATGTTGCAAAACCAGAAAAAAAAACCAGTGGTGGGATCAAATCCTTGCAAAGAAAACACAGTTTATCATGAAAAACTGCATGCATTCAAAAATGTTTAATTTTTAAAAGAAAGACAATTCTAATAAAAATAATGCAAAATATCGCAAATTCTGAGTCTTAATCTGCTCACATGCCAACTCCACAGTGAGCTTAACTCCACCATGAGACGGGCCGCCGTAGTAGCAAGTACCAGAAGTGGCGACGGAGGAAAGCAGAAAGTGTGGCCCTGAGGGATCAACCCACTGCAATTTAAGGAAACACCGCCACAAACATTTGTCAGCAATTTGACAACAAACACACAGTGTTTGGGCAAAAAATCTGGAAGGGCGCGATAACACTACCAAACACTGCAACAAACTGCAAATCCAGAAAGTCAAACTGAACACAGAATTTCTGCAAGTAGAGCAAACTACAGTGTTTTGTGGGGACACTAAAAAGTGATGAATAAAGCTGTGCAGCATTCATTATTGCCACGGCGACCCATGCAGATAATGAGGTTGTCTGTGAGTGGTGTTTGAAAATGAGCTAAAATATAAACGCCCTTTTTTGTTTGTTTGTCTAAACATTCTGATTACATAATATAGATATTATTCTAGACGTGCAGTCATCATTACAGCTTGAATCTCTATTTAGTTGTGTTTTTTGTACTCGTAACATGTTTTAGCATGTGTTTTAAATGGGTTTTGGTCAATGTTACATCTCTTAGATGTTTAAACAGAATAATATATGTGATGTATAATAGTTTTCTTATTGATCTGCTGCAAGAGGAGTTTCTCTGAGCTCACCTTAAGTCTGACTTCAAGGTGTGTACTTGGGATCAGGATTAGCGGCATTACAGTTGGTCCAATGCGAAGCTTGAAGTTGCACAGATTTATTTTAGAACAGACATTTTGACTAGTCACAGCAGGAAAAGCATCTATTTTAGCTGGTCTGTTTTCGCCATCCCAGTGTTGTACGTGCTTGTACTCTGTTATTGCATACTGGGACGCTTGATGGCAAAATTTGTTTTGCTTTTGTTGCTGTGACAAGTCAGCATGTCTGCCGTGATCAAGGTCCAGCACAGGCAGTATCATTTTTGCACACTGTATTCAAACCTCTGAATGAAAAATATTTGAACATTTATATACATTCTGGATTTTAGAGGTCATTATAGGGACGTACAACTGTATTTTTGGTTTAATTATTATTTATCATTAAGCAAATTATTAGGTTTTCAAAGCAGAGGATTTTTTTTTTTTTATCTCCCAACAGGAGGAATTTTTTAAATTTGCAGATCTGCAGAGCCCTGAGCTTTCAGAGCCACCGTATAATTGGGTACAATAACTTGAAGAAGTGAACAGGTGCGGTCAGTCACAACAAAGTTTCAATTTTCAACAAAGTAAGACAACTGCACCATTTCTGAGAGACCACGGTAATGCAAAAACTGAAGCTAGCGACACTCAACTTAATTAACACACTTGCTTTTATGTTGAAAAGCTAAGTGGAAGGAAACTGCTAGGCAATAACAAGACCAGACAACCATTTTTGTTTGTTTGTTTGCTTATTTGTTTGAAAAAAAATGTTGTTATTGAGACTGCATTGGCTTATTTTTTTCTAACTGAGAAGTTGTTGCTCCAATATTCCAAAACTCTTCCAAAGTGGTCTGTGGAAATACTGAATTTAATTGTTGGTTTCATCATTGTGGGCAAATTTTCCAGTTGATCAGCAGCAAATGACAGCCGCGTAACTGTGGTGTTGCATGGTGTGTTTGGGTCACAATTAGGGTTCAGGAATTAGCAGCGGCATCAGAAAGCGAAGCCTCTCATTGCCAACAATGGAGTGACACTGATGGTGTGTGTGTGTAATCCACGCTGTCATCTGCAGATACTGTATGGCAAAACTGTTTGGTTGTCCCAAATGTGTGTGTTTGTAGCTCTGTTGATGCTCATGATGTGAAGAATTACAAACTTTTATTAGGCAATCTCTCCCTGTAATTATGGTAGTAGACTTCAGGGGGAATGCAGGGGATACGTCCCCCATAATATTATTACATGTGCCCTCAGTAAAACAATAAAAGAAGAAGCACAGCGCTTTTGTTCTGTTACTCATAGACACAACAATACCAGCGCATGCAGAGGAAGCACAGATTGGTGCATAAAAATTTGTGTTTGTTTGTGCAGAATTTTCAGGAGGAAGATCACCCAAAATCTTCATGCCTGTATTTTTTTGTCAGAACACAACAACTGACTTAAATCGTGACTATACTTGCCACATGTAGGAATGAGGAAGTGAAAACTTTTTTTTTTTTTTTGGTGTTCGGGTGAGAACTCCCATTAATTATGTGAGAAGCAGCCAGAGTGACAGGCTGCGACTGATGCAGACAGATGGAGAGATTTTCCGGGAGGGAAGCACAGGAAGCTAATTAAAAAAGCAGATGATGTGCGTAGATATGCAACAAAGAGGAGATCCCGTTTTTTCCTCGGAGGTCCCCTTGTTTCTCTCTGTCCCCATTTGGCACTTCTTTTATTTCCTGGGTAATTTCTTTATTTCTTTGCCTCTCTCTCTCTCTCTCTATGTCCTTTGTCTCACTCTAGACTATCATTTCCTCAGTGACTCTATATAAAAAATGTAGATATAGATGTGATTACTTTATTTTACCTCATGTCTTCCTGTCCCCATTTTGCTCATATATTCCTCTTCATATGTGCTGCTGAATGCCTTTCAGTGACTCTATCAGTCCTGCAGGTGAAAATGAAATAAGGTAGGAGAGGAGATGCAGGAGAGAGATTTCAAATATGCAAACAGCAGGGTGGTAAATGGTTGGACTCTAGAGTGAAATGGTTGAAGTCGGGCAGAAAGGGTTTGCTTGGAGACGAAATGTGGGTTGGTCGCGAAGGTGCCTTGTAATTGAATAAAAGAGGTGAGGATTATGTGTGTAAGTGTGCGTCTTTGTCTGATTGACCAGGTTTTCCTCCCTCTTTCCCAAGGTCAATATGGAGATTATTAGCAGTGAAGCACTGTTGTAATGATGGTCATTAACTATTCATCACCTCACTCTACGCTACAGAGCCAAGTGTTTGGGCTTATGTGTGTGAGTATATTAAGGAGTTACATTGAAATACACCTGTTTATGAGTATTTAACCTCCATCATAGGCTCAGTTTTTCCTCTGTGTAGCTGTGCAGCTCATGTCTAAACAAGGGATTTCCAGGTTAACCTATTCAGGCTCTGTTGTCTCTCTCGTCTACTTTTTGTCTACCATGTCAGTCTTTATGTGACAAACTATGCCCATTTGACCTCAAACTCATCGGGGCATGTGCACTACATGAGGTGAATTGAGGCACCTCCCCTCTCGTTCCCTCCTACTCATCTTTTTGCAGAAGCTTTTCGGTGTGATAGAGGAAGAAGTGGGGGTTGATGCTTATGAGGCAAGGGGCTGCAACTGCACCCCTCAGATGGAGTAAGTGGGCCGGGCTCGCTGGGGTCTGGAGAGGGGGAGGAGGGACATAAAGAGAGAGAGAATAAGACAGATGTAAAAGAATAAACAGCTCCAAGCGGCAGAGTTGCCATGGCTACGAGGAAGGGGATGAATGAATGACATCACAGTGGCGGGGAGGTGAGGGAGTGTGAAATTGATTTGGTGGCGGTGCGCGGGGAGGCGTCTCTCGTTGGGTTTTCGTCAGGCAGACACATTTCTCTCTCCTCCGTACCCTGGTGTCTTCTGTAGACGGGCTCTCACCGGTAAGGCTCTGCTTTTCTCTCTCTCTTTTCCACCCTCCCTAACTCAGTGAAGGTTGAGTGTGATTTTTTTGCCCCCCTGACTGTCCTCAGGTCTTTCCAGCCTGTGAGACGAACACACAGAGGGAGGACATGTGCGCGTTAATGTGCATGAATGTCATGTGGCGCTCCCGGTGTGTCACTAGGAATGAAAGGAAAGGCAGATGTGCCATGCAGTTGTCATGGGGTGCTAAATATACCACGAGATGCTTAGCACAGAGGAATGTGTGTGTTTCTGTCTGGGAATGAACAGCTGATTGTGCAAGAAAGATGTCAGTGTACCGTAACAAATCTGTGCTGTGTAGGCTGGCACACTTTAGAGCTGTAGTTTAAAGAAATGTACTGTGATCCTGCCCTAAAGAGAGGCATACTATCTTGTTGTGGTGTGTTTTCAATTCTCATGCAGTCAGTTTTTTTTCGGTTCCTGAGGGAAATTTTCACTTTTTCACAGGCAGATCAGATCAGATCAGATCAGCTACGGAACGGCACCCTTGTAGCTGATGTCTTGCTAAAAAAGCACATGAGCAAAAGAGATGATTCTCAACCACTGGAGTGTGAACTTGGCTCTTCTTCCTTCCTCTATACTGCGAGTTCATCGGCAATGCTGCTGCCGTTTCATTTGGCTCTGTGATTAATGAGAAAGTTGACCCACATTGACCTTTGAGGGGGGCAAACAGCCAGAGTTGAAGGGCATCACAGCAAAGTCAATCAAAAATCCTCAGTTGCTCTTCCCCTTTGGTCAGCAACCAGAACAGGGGACAGAGGATGGGGATGTAGCAGATTACATTCGTGATCAAAGGATCAACATTCAATTGATTTGGCAAAATCCATTACTAGTACTATCAAGTGCTTCACAGATCTGTT
This sequence comes from Dascyllus trimaculatus, assembly GCA_024666655.1. Taxonomy (NCBI): domain Eukaryota; kingdom Metazoa; phylum Chordata; class Actinopteri; family Pomacentridae; genus Dascyllus; species Dascyllus trimaculatus. The sequence goes on along the minus strand of CM045456.1, from coordinate 15,912,741 downwards.
GATATACACCCTGTCGGGGTGAAGCCGGTTTGTTTCACATCCTTCCACCAGTTTCATATATGATCTGTGCTTTCTATTTTTGTCTAGGAGGCGAATATGCAAATGGATACCTTTACCGCTAAATATGCATGAAGAAACTTAGCTGTGATCCTAACCAGATTATCCTGTTTTGTTCAGCACCTGAACACAGGTTTGTAAGAGCAGTAATAACTGAAAGTATGAGTGCAAAAGGAGAAACACAGCAGTAAAAATATTATTCCCAGAATGCTCAATGTGTCCAGCCTTGGCACTGTTTGGTAGGCTCGGGACCTCCATTATGAATGAGGAGGGAATGAATATACATGAGGCTATTTTAGACAGTTTAATTTGAAACTGAAGAAAAATGTCACCGGCAGTTGCAGGGAACTGTGCCGCAGGTGTGGGTCACTAAATGTGTCTTGTATACATTCAGATCAGGGAAAAACCTCTTGGCTGACTGTATGTGTTGTGAGGAGAAACCAATGTGGGTCTAAAGGCGCTCCAGTGCAGATAATATAAACCCATGCTGGCGTGTCTTTTAAGTCCGTTTATAAGCTCAGCTGAGTGAATGAATGCGAGTGTGCCAGCTTTTTGGACAGCATGGTTGGGGGCACAAGTGGGTCAGTAGCGAAAAAGGCATGCAGCATCTTTGATATCGCTCTCTTTACTCTGAGAACAAAACTGCCCTGTAGCCAAACAAAACCCAACATACTGGTTGTTTATTTTAAAGTAAATAATCTGAAGTCAGATCTAGGCCATTCCATTTTGGACCTCTCATGCTGCATCCTTTCTTGTGTGCCTTAGTTGCACAGCGAGTGAGTTGTATTCTATATCTCGCGCTTCACTTTGTGCCTCTCGTTATGTGTTCACGACCACTGGAGAGGAGAAAGCATTTCAAGGAGGTTGCTTAGCGACGTGATGAGTTTTGCCTCAGCTGAAGTCAGCTTGCGAGTGTGCGCACTTTTGTGTGTAATCACTCCTACCTCCTTGTGGTGCGGGATTAGTTTTACGACCTAGGTTCTTTCAGCTTCAGTCTTTTGAAAAAAAGTTGTATTAGTTAATTTTTATTTAGATTTGCAGGTTTTATTGGCCCAATTTTAATCAACAAAAACTGAGGGAATTTTAGTCTACGTTTTATCAGTGGCACTTTTGAGGCAGATCTCGCATTACTGCAGTATCCTGTAATCTCAAGGAATTAAGATAGTGATTCATTGCAGATTTGACTTGATTTTATTTATCTGTCTGATTGATTGCTGTCATTAATCCTCTGACTTACTCACCCCTTTTAATAGCAACATGAAAGTGAACTGAGCAACTTTACATCTCCAGCCCTGTATCAATGCTGCTTTAGCTTACATTACATTTGCTATTTATGAATGTAAGCATGTTACCTGTATGTCTTCATAGGCTAAGTCCTTTTCAGACAACATTACTGATTTACTAGATGCTTCCTTTTTTGAATGAGTTCACTTTAATGACTACACAGAAAAGAAGGTGGAATCAGATTCTGGTGCTGTTTACTTGTGGACGAGGTCAAGTGGGTTAAATCCTCTTCAAAACTACTGAAGCTCCTAGGATTTTATTCTGGGCCGTGAAGACGAACGTTTAACTAATCCAGAGTTGTGTGTGTGTGTGTGACAAGAACTATGACAATTTCTTTAAAATGTTGCTTTTTGAAAAATGAACACTCTTTAGGGTGGGATATATTAGGCAGTAAGTGAGCAGTCGGTTCTTGACGCTGATGTGTTGGAAGCAGGTAAAATTAGCAAGCATGAGGTTTGGAGCGATTTTTGACTGTGAGAGAATGATAACTGGGTCAGAGCATCTCCAAAACATAGGCTCTTGCAGGGTATGCAGTGTGCAGTGATTAGTACCGACCACAGGTGGTCCAAGGAAGGACAACCAGTAAACCAGCAACAGGGTCATGGGCACGTTCCAATTTCACAGAAGCTACTGTAACACAGTTGCTGAAAACCTGCTACTTATGGAGTTATGTTGTCACAAACCAATCAGAGTGACCATCCTGACCACTGTACACTGAAGAAAGCACCTGAAGTGGGCATGTGCATGTTAACATGGGGAACAGCTTGTGGTTTATTTAGGTGGATGTTATCTAACATTGCTGCAGACCATGTACACTGATCAGACATTACACTATGACTGCCTGCCTAATACTGTGTTGGCCCCACTTATTTTGTCAAAAATGCTCTGAACCATTGGACATGGACAAGAGGACCTCTCAGGGTGTCCTATGGGGTCTGGAACCAGGACATTGGCAATGGATCCTTTGGGTACTCTGGCTTGTGTAGTGGGGCCTCGGTCCATCAAACTTGTTCCACTGCATCCTGTTGATGCTTGATCACAATGGGGTGTAGGAAGTTTGGAGTTCAAAACAACATGTTGGGCTATTGTCATGTTTCTCAACATGTTCCTGATTGTTTGATGTTTTTTGCCATGTTGTGGGGTACATTTTCCTGCGGGGGTTGGCCAGTGGCATTTGGGATTTCCATTTGCATGAGGGAGTGTGTTTGTTGTGGGACAATGTTTATTTGGGGGTCTAAGTCTGATCAACACGGATGTCAAAATCCAAGGAACAGCACATAGTACCAATATGATCAATGTTATTCACTTCACCTGTCAGTGGTCAGAATGTTGTGGCTGATCGGTGTATACCTCTTCATGGCAACAGTTTTCCTGATGGCAGTGGCCTCTTTTAGCAAGAACAGGGACCCTGCCAAACTGCAAATGCTGCTAAGGATTTGTTGAGGAACATGGCACAAGGTGATGCCTCCTAATTCTCCAGATCTCAGTCCAATCGAGCATCTGTGGAAAAACAAGAGTTGGATACCTGTGGTCTTGTGGAGTCAATGTGATGATGTGTCAGAGCTATTTTGGTGGAACATGGTGGATGTCCACAATATTATTCAGATTGTTTTAATGTTTTTGTTTTAATGCAGAAAAAAATGCTAAATCTGTTCTTTGGCATTTCTATCTTGTTCAGTCTCCCTTTTTATTTCTGCTCACTAGCTGACTAACGGTAGTTCAGACATCATGCAGTCATGCAACATTAAATAATGAAGAAATGACTCAAACTGGAATGCAGAACACTTTGTTCTGTTACTGTGGCTGCCTTAAGATCTGTTTATTTAGCTAAAGCCAGATGGGAGAACTTGGAAATTGCGTGGATTACATTAGGTTAGGTAGCTTTTTTGTTTTGGAGATGGATCTTCTCACCGTTCTCTCAACAAATCTAGCTACAAACTATAAGGCACATTGCCAGAGGAAACATGTCAGTCATGTCTAATCTGCCTTCCACATTTATAGTCAAATTTTTTTGGTCAGTATGTCCATAAACGTGATAGAATGTCCTCTGTATTTCAAAATACGCATTTTATAAATGATAATTCTCTCTGTCTTATCCCCATCTACCAGTTTGCATCACTCTATATCATCGCTTTGGCAAATACCTCAGCCTTGCCAAAAACAGCTGGTTGGGTGTAATCGTGCATCTTGAGGAGCTTGTGCCCAGTACAGCATGTGTGTGTTTGCGCACATTTGCTGACATCCGCAGCAGGCGCCTTAGGGAACATCGGTACTTGAATTTGAGCTCTTGCGAGTTTAGCATAATAACATACACTAAGCCGAATGTTGATGTGGGTTTTTATGGTTGGAGCCAACTGTGCATGAGTCTGTTAGCTTACTGTGAGTCACTAATGCAGTGTGTGTCAGTCGGTGGTCATTGGTTTCGGTCACAATCAGCCGGGAACAGAACAAGGTAAGAGGCGGTCTGTTTACTGAGTACTGTTTGAGTTAGAACTGTTCTCATGCTGGCTTGTGCTATTCTTCTATTATTTGTCTGGTTATTTGTCTTGTCACTGAAGCTTGCATGCATCCCGTATGCTTCCGTGTTGTTCATTTTGCCAGCTGTTTGGAGCTGGGCGAGAGGGAGGTAGGAGACAGACAAAGGCAGAGAGAGAGCCGGACCCTTCCAGTTTGAAGGATTGTGAAGTGGATGAGAGGAGGGGACGGGAGGGGATTTGGAGAGGGACCTATCATTATAGGCAGAAAGTGAGGCACAGGAGGAGAGGCTCCTAAGTTATTAGTTGTTAGAGCTCTCCTCTGTCTCTCCTGCCTTTGCTACATACTAATTTACTTCATTTGTGTCTCAAATTCTCCTGACTCTGACAGCTTTTCTCCCCTCTCTTATGATTCTGTCTTGTCCTGTGTTTCTTCTCCTGGCCAGCAGCAATAATGAGCCGAATCAGCCTGCCATTCCTCCAGTAATTTAAGGACTGGATGCTGCTACAGATGTCCCGTCTTAGTCCTTCCTCCACCCTCTTCTTGACAGCTATTGACTCTTGAATTGAACTGTGGAATTACAGAAATTCAGGTTTATCTTGCTGCTGTAAAGTGTAGCCAATTGATGCCAAAATCTAGTTGTTGTGTTTCTTTGTTAATCTTGATTAACCCTTCAGTGGGTTTTCTTGTGGTCTTGACTGCCAGTTTGATTGACTTCTAAAGCAAAAGAATTACATTTGAAGATGGGGGCTTCTTTTGAGTGTGTATTGGGCTGACTGATCCGTCCTAAAGCGAGTGTTTGTTGTTCCTCGACTGTAAGTGCATACATTTATGACATGACTGTAGAAGGACAGCAGACTAATGGGCTGGGCATACATGATGAGCAGCAGCTCCATAGCAGATTGCCTGTCCTGTCACAGCTGGTGGATGACTGTTTCCCCTGAAACAAAGAAATCCTCATTTGAGGGGAAAAGACATTACAAAGGTTTTATTTTAATGGCCCTTTTCATTTCACACAAGCAGGCAATCAACTGGTACCAACAAAGTGTCAGAGAAAATTGTATTTATTAATATCAAGATAATTTTTGATCTTTTGCTTTTAGAAAAATGCTTCAAAACAGCTTTTTGTTCCAAATATATTATATGTTCAATTTTGTTTTAACTCAAACATCCATTAAATAACTTAATGGAAAATATATGATCGAAGAAAGAGTAAAAAAAAAAGTAGAAATCTAAAAAGCTCTCATGGAAAGTTTTGATATTCACACATTTTCAACGACATCAAAAAAGTATAAAAGCTTGCAACTCAACCCTTAAAACTATTGGACACTGATGTTTTATCCATGCTTTGTTTTGGTCGGCAATGACTCAATAGTGAGCTATTTTCACCAATTATCCATCAATATAAAAGCTGCTGATGAGTCACTCCCAAGCGAAGGTTTGTTGTTTTGCATTGTATGCCTCTGTATTCACGGAAAATGTACAAGCACAAAATTCCACGAACAGTAAGCATATTGTGGGACCGTGTTCAACAACTGAACTTACGGATAATATTTGTTGTGAAGTTGTAATGGAATGGGGCAAAGGTGACACCGCCTGCCGTGTGACAAGCCCATAAATCAGAGTTATAAGAGAGAAAGCTGTAGTTCTGCAGTCATGACTGTTGAGTCAGTGACTGTGAGCTGCTGGTACCAGCACTGGCCTTGTGGACACCTGTCTGTCTGAGTCACACTGGCAGAACCACAATATGTGCAGATGGATAGTGTGGATTGGTCTTTGTATGGACTTTCATCTTTCCAACTGTTGTCCACTGTCATGTGTCTCCACTAGTATATTCAGTGTATTTTCCATGAATAGCACTGATTCTGCACTGTGACGCTTTGTATCTGACACTGCGTCACAGTGTTGGATAATATAGAAGGTGACTGTATATAGAAGGTGGACACAGTGTTGCATGATATACCGATTCTAAAAAGGAAATGCACTTCCCTCTTGTTGAAAACGATACTATACTCACTTTTATTAGTACAGACACTTTAAGAATGACAGTGCTTCAATAGAAGCTGTATCAGGTTGCCTCAATGTGTGACAGCAGGGCAGTGTGTGCTTGTAGCGCTCTGCTTCAACTCCCTACAGGCACAGTGGGCACGCCAAGCATTTTTTTTTCTTCTCATAAGCACATTGTAGCTTTTGTGGTGACAAAATGAGAGGCATGGCTGCAAATACAAGGGCTTTTGCCGCCGTCTCCCTATAAAAAGAATGTTTTACCTACAGTACACTGACCAAGGGAGTCAGTACAATCAGCTTGGCAGAGCATGTCACAGCGACGAGATGGCACATGTGGTGGTTAACATATTCAAATCATGCCTTTAAATACAAGTGTGATTTATTTTGTGACAAGTGAACTTTTGATGAATTTTATGAAGCTATTTAAGGGGAGTGATAACTGTTTACTTTTAGTTTATCTTTCTAGTTAACTTCACAATATGGCAAACATATCAGCTTTCATACTGTAACTTTTTCATAGCTTTCAAGATGCTCAAGATCAAGTATGCAGATCAACTAAATAAAATTTGCACTAAAGTGCTGCCTGTTTTAATTTCTGCAAGGATTTAACCTTTTATAAGCAGTAGTTTGACGTGTGGAGGTGGAGAGACATGGAGTTCTGGTTGGATATGAAAATGTGTGAACACACTGGTACAGTAATTCACTCCTGTTGTTTAATGGCTTCTTTTCACATCCTATCCTGCCATGCATTGACAGTGACTGCTGTTTTGAGTTTTCGCTGCAGTATTGTTTTATTATTGGTATTCATATATTTAAGCAGGAAGTGTATCAAAGTAATAATTTTGTTACGGTAGTGCCATGTCAATTACAAAGTGACCCTGTCCTAAAAACATGCCCTACTTTGCACTGTGCTTTATATTTAAAACTACTGATTAAGACTAGGACTGCCATAATAAAAGATTTTCACTACAAAATTATTCTGGACAAGAGGATTCATGATAAGGATATTACCCTGATATCTGTGGATTTTTGTTAAACTGTGCTGTAGGTTACATTAAAAGTGAATTGCACTTAAAAACGAGTGTAAGGAGGTGGGGAGAAGGTCTGTTACAAGAACTGTACTGTATGTTGGAGTCGGACAGATTCAAGATTCAAGAGGTTTCTTGTCATACGCACAGAAAACGGTTATATTGTACAATGAAATTATGTTGCTTAACCGAATATACACAATGCAGAAAAAAGATAAAGCAATTCTAAATAAATAAGCATACTTAAACAGACAATGGCAGTGGTCATAAAGAGCACTGTGCATTTGTAAACTTTGGTTTGAATAAAGTGACTGTGACAGTGGCAAAGAGATTACAGTAGTGATTATAAAGTGCATCGAGTGTGTATAGATAGTTACTGATGCTGGATTTTTAAAAATATTATCATGTGTATTATTAGATATCAAGGTTATCAACAATACCGGCATATCGTGACACCCCTAACTGAGACCATAAGCTCCTGAGGAAAATGTTTTCAGAGGTAATAAATCAAATAGGGTCATTTTCTCATTGACTTCCACACAATCTTCTTTGTGCAACAGACTCTTTTTTTGCAACTGGAAGAGTCGCCCCCTCCTGGCCATAAGAGAGAATCCAGGTTTTAAAGCACCTCATCATTTGCTTCACTTTACAGATCAGAAGGCTCTGTCCATCTTTAATATACAGTCAATAGAAACTATACATAAATGTCCTTAAACGCTAATCCTCTGATATGTCCTTGGTGCAACGTAACAGTTTGTGGCCATGGTTGTGAAAAGTGAAAAGTAAAAAGAACATCTGTATTCAGTAATATTGTTGGCACAAGTATTACTTTTGAAAGGCTTGCTTATGCAAGTAGTACTGTTACTCAGAATCAACAACACACTCTGCATTTTTTCAGCTTTCAGGTACTTTGATGAATATTGGTTCATCTTTTCTGCATTTATAAGCAGCCAGTTTCTCCGTGCTCTGCAGAGAAATACTTAAATCCTCCCTTCACAGGCGATGATCTACTCTGGAACTGACCGACATTGCTGCTAGGCTAATCACTAGCATTAAGAATATTAGATAGTAATGCCTGCTGCTCAGCTTAAACCTTGACTGAGCTGCTAATTTGGCATAAGAAATGGATTGGATTACACCATAATTCAGTCCGCTGAGTGATAAAAACAGATTCCACACCCGCTGTCGGTGGACAGAAAACTGTATCCGTAGTTATTTTTAATGTAATTCATCAATTATTCATTAATTTGGTCTAAAAATGTTTGACAAACATCCAAGTGAATTCCAGCATTGCAAATTCCTCTCTGCTGTTTACAGTCTTTGCAAGAAAAACAGCCGAGAATATCAGTCGGAAAAGTATAATTTTCTTGCAACAGAGAAGTCCCACACAAATGTCATGCCTAATGCTTGTTCTTTCTGAGCTTTGGGTTTTACTATTACTACACACACACTGGACCTTGTAAAATGCAGTCTGAGAGCAGAAGGGGGAGCAAGCACTGAACTGACCTTCTAATCTTGTGTAACAACCAGGTGTGACAACAGCAGGTGTAAATTGCATCACTACATGACTCCCTTAACCTCAGTGGCATACGAACAATACCAGCATCTACGCTGTACAGCCGTCAGAGGACCAATTTGTTTTCACCACACAGACATTAGATGAAAGCAGTTAAATGGGACGCACCTGTAAATGAGCTACTATCTAGATGTTGTAGGTGTTTGTATTGCCAAATGATATTTGCTTATTATATTAGACTACTATTTCGTTCAATTTAGTCACAAATTTTACTTAACAACTATTCACAACAGCATCAGTACCCTTATTAGTGCATAGTTTGTTGCTGTGAAACCTAGTTATTACATATTCTAATATTTGTTTTACCTAAACCACAAAAATAACAAAGTGGCGAAAAATTGCTAAAATAAAAATAAGACCTCAGGTGACATGATTTACAAAATTCACTTTGATTTGATGAATTATGGCAGTTTGATGATCAGTGCATGATTGAATACACTGCCATTAAACCTTATTTCAATTTAATGAAGCCTAACACACTGTATATACACTGATCAGCCACAACATTCTGACCACTGACAGGTGAAGTGAATAACATTGATCATACTGCTACTATGTGCTGTTCTGCTGGAAAACCTTAGATTTTAACATCCATGTTGATGAGACTTAGACACCCAAATCAACACTGTCCCACAACAAGCACACTCCCTCATGTAAATGTAAATCCCAAATGTCACTGGTCTACCCCCGCAGGAAAATGCACCCCACCACATGGAAAAAACATCAAACAATCAGGAACATGTTGAGGAACATGACAATGGCCCAACATGTTGTTTTAAACTCCAAACATTCTATACCCGATTCTGATCAAACATCAACAGGATGAAGTGGAACAAGTTAGATTGATAGAAGTCTCATTGCACAAGTCAGAGTACCCAAAGGATCCAGTGCCAACGTCCTGGTTCCAGACCCCATAGGACACCCTGTCATCCATGTACAATGGTTCAGAGCATTTTTGAACACATAACGGGGACCAACACAATATTAGGCAGGTGGTCATAATGTTATGCCTGATCAGTGTGGGAAATATTAATGACATCTCACATTTCCACATGAACAAAATAGACAGTTTTACTGGTTTTAATGAGCACAACAATGAAAACAACAGCGGTGTTTGGCAACAAAACAATAAAACACAATCTAGTGACGAAGTGCTGTGGTTGTGAAATGAAATACAATTTTACCTCAGTTTAACAAGCACAACACTGTATCGCTACCGATTTTATACAGTACATGGTAGATTACAGTTTCTTTTTGTGTTTAATTGAGATTCTTATGTGGAACACTGTGATACAATATACGGTATTATTGTAAGTTTCAATGTTGCTGGAAAATCCCTGCAGGGAAAAAAGATTACTTTGACAATGCAGGAGTAGGAGAGAGAGGTTAAGATGTAGACAGAAGGAGGCGATAACATAATCAATAAGAAGGCAGTGGATTAGCCTCAGTGGTTTTGTGTTTTTCTGTGTGCTTGTCCAGCTATGTTTGTGAGGACCAGTGTGACTTTCAGAGAGAGGACATGTTTGAAAACTGAGGGCCTTTTCCCTGATCTTCACTTTTTCACACCCCTTCAAAGGGTTTTTTGAAGGTAAGGCTTGGTTTTAGGGTTAAGAATTGGTTGGATTAAGGTTAGCCGACCTCTGGAGTTTTAAAATCCCTAACAGATTTTGAAACTGGGTTGCATCACGCACATAAGTATATACATCTATATCCTTCCCTAATCTTAGACATGCACTGCACTGCTAGATTTTCAGATCGCATACATACAAATGATGTGATTGTGATGCCATAGAGAGCCATCAGGGGCAGTGTACCACCTTCTGGGATATCATGGGGAAACAGATGTAATCAAAATGGAGACTAATAATGCTTTCCATTGGAAAAAACAACTCAGAATGAGGAAGTAGTTGGGAATATGCAGTCAGAATGGGTTGTCTATTCTTTGGCAAGAAAGAGATGCGATTTTAATTATTACTTTTAATATTTAAAACTAACATTAGCCGCAAGGGCAAAAATGGTTGGCAGGGCTTGGTAAAAGTGTCCACTGCTCCGGGTTCCAATGGTAACCGTACATCGTAATCGTAACTATCCTGGTTTTAACTTGTAAATATTAAACATATTTGATATAAATCTGAGTGCCCCAATAAGTTAAAAACCTGTCGAGCATCAGTTCGGATCTCCCCAAAATGTCAGGAGGGGTAAAATGTTGATAAATCAGCCCAAAAATCCTTCAGCCCCAGTTTAAGGATTGTCATTAAACAATTAGTTGTAATGGTTAAGGTTAGGATAAGGGGCTAAGGAATGCATTATGTCAATGATATTACTTTACACAAATAGCCGCGCAAATGTATGTGTGAATGTGTGCAAGAGACTGTAATCACAAAGTCTAGATGGTACACAAGGTCTTTATCTGCGTCGCAACATTAAACAATCCATAATTCATTCAAACAGTATTCAAAATTTAAATTTTGGCTGGTAAAAAATAACTAAATATTTATTTGTGTAAATATATCACACTTAATGAATAATTGATTCAGAGAGGTCTCATTTCATATATAATGCAACATGCCCAAACACTCCAAGTTGCCTTTGGCTTCGCTGTAATTGGGAACATCTTCTTTCTTCAGGGGCATCCTGCACCGTTCAGTGTCGGTTAAGCAAAATCGCGTGCGAACACCCATGTGCACCCACACCTGGGTGTCAACCGCAGAAATCACGGTGGTAACACGATTGCGGTATTGATTGAAACCTGAGGGAGATGATGACAGAGTGACAGCTATGTCCAAGAGAATGAAATTTGTCATCTCCTCTGGGTCAAAAGCCGCAATAGTGAGAGTCTGTCACTGCTGTAGGGAAGCAGAGACGCACAATCTCAGCCAGATACATGTGCAGCAATTTGAGCTATCATTCATTACATTTACTGTGACATAGATGACACATCTAGACAACGACAACCCGCCGAGGATGGATGTTAATTCTTTGTGCAGAAACTCTCTCCCCCCATGTACTATATTGAAAAAAACAGTTTCACCAGTAATTGCTGCAGTTTTTTCTCCTTTCACGGAGAATTAAATAACTTGCATGTGTGTTCATTATGTACCTACCCTCGATTGTCTTTATTTTCTTTATTTTCTCCATGCTCTCTGTCTACCTCACTGCTCAAGTGCTTGACCTAGTTGTAGTTATAGAGAGGAGGAAATTATTAGACACCAAACCCATTATCCTGTCGCCATTCTACCTCAGATGAGTTGGCTTGCCTTCTGGCGTGGATGTCTCACACTGAGACCTTGTATTACCTTGTGTCCCAATGTTCCAGCACTTCACCCCTTTCCTGAAACAGCATCTTAAATATCTTTAGCTGCGGGCACAGATAACAAACTGTCTCATGAGTCACTGAAGTTTTTCTATCTAAATGAAGACATTTAGATAAAAAAACATACCTTTTTCTTGTCAGATTTGCTGCTTTGAGGTCTGGATGTCACAAGTAAAGTCTTAATAGTGTAGTCTTGTCCGAAAACACAACAGTGTAAATGTATTCAGCAGAATAATGTATTAAGTTGTAGTATGATCTTTGCAAATGCTCGGACACATGCATATGTTGATGCAGGCGCACACAAACCTGCCAACCTGCTGGATGTCGGAGTAGATGTCCCTAATAGTGTTTTTGCAGAAGATGTAGTGAGTAGTTTCTTTGACCTGATTTCCTATGACAGGAATTACTCGAGCATCCAGTCTCACACATACACACACACACACACACACACACACACAATCCATCTCCCAGTCTACCTTTTTTTCTCATTCTCTTTCAAGCTCGCTCTGTTGCTCCTCAGCATTCGCCGCCATCGCAGAGCGAACCTTACCTGCTTCTTCCGTTTCTTTTATCTCGTCTCCCCATTCCCACGTTTTTGACAGTCAGTGGTGAAATAATAGCTCAAATCTCCCACAGAAAAATTCTTGCATGCCATATTACCCGTGGATGTGCAAGGCACCCTGGCACAGATTTTCCCAAAATGTGTGTCACAATCTTTGGCTTCACTCTCACACACTGCACACCCTGGTAAACTCTTGTACGGCCATTCATTTCTTTTTCCCATCTTCCCTCCTTTTTCATCCGCTCACTCTTTCTCTGTTACCCTCACATTCTCACCCATCTTGTGCAAATCCTTTTTTTTTATTGAACATGCAAAGCTTAGTTATTCATATATGCAAATCGGCCTTAAAGCACAAAGTCATAGAGATTGACCTACAGACACACTAACACTGCAAGCACATAGTTCATGTTGCGTCACACCGTGTGTGTGTGTGTGTGTGTGTGCGTGCACGCGCGTTGCCGCATGATAAGTGCATCCAAGAATGTGTGTGTGTGCTAATGTAATGGTGTCAAGCCCTGCCGTTGTAGTAAACTGTACTTATCTGCTGTTAATTTGCAGCCAGTTTAAGACCGTTGATGAACACTTAACCTGTCAGAGCACCAAAAGCCGCACTGCAGCAGCTTCGCCTCTCTTTCTTTTCTCCCTCTCTCCCTCTCTCTCCCTCTTTAGCAGTCCTTCTATCAAATTTAACACTCCCCCTCTCTCCCTGTCTCCCTGCTATCTCTTGCTTATTTCTCTTTCTCTTGCTCCCCCTGCTGCTGCTGTATCTGCATTCACATTTTCCTTTTCTTATATTTCCATCTCTCTGTTTTCTCAAGTGACCTCCGTTACTCTCCCTTTTTCTGATAAAACACAGGAAGGCACGATGAACCCCCCACCCACCATCCTTTTTTTTTTTTTTGCCTGAGAAGATAGAGGATAGTCCAAAGAAATGTGCATCTGTATGAGTCACTGCGTATGTGTGTGTGCATCTGTGGTGAAAGGGAATCTGGGAGGGGTGTGTGGAAGGAGGTGAAGAGCATTGCGTCATTGGGGGTGTGTTGAGCTGGAAGAGGGCTGAGCCGGCTGTCAGTCAGTGACGCCAGTGGAGCACGTGCGTCGGCTATGGCTTGGAAGACGTTGTGCAGTGGTTATCTGGCTGTAGGCGAGAAGAGCTAGAAACAGCCGCAGCTCCCCGTTGCTGAAGGGGTTGACCGAGGGAGTGTATGGCTGTGTGTGTGTGAGAGAGAGTGTGTGTGTGTGTGAGAGAGAGAGAGAGAGTCTGGGACTGAGTGCATGTGCTGCATGGGCTGCAACCGGAGCTGCTGCTGCTGCTGCTGCTGCTGGTGAATAATGCAGACAGGGAAACGGAGTTTGGATGGCATGCAGGGAGACAGATTAATAATGCATCGTGCCGGTTACAAGCTCTGCATTAGTTAGTTTTTCTGGAACCTGTAGCTGCCTACTATTTGCCTGCCTGCCTGACTCACTGACTCCCCGCCTACCTTTCCTCCCTGCCTGCCAGACTTTCTACCTGACTGGCGGACTGTCTGAGTTACTCAGAAAATGTCTCACTACCATTTCATCAAATGTTGTAAGTAGCCGTTTCAGCTGCTCTGTATTTGTGCATGCAAGTGTGTGTGTGCCCTTGCCATGGGTGTGTGCCTGTTGTATTAGCACTTACTCTCTCTCTCTCTCTCTCTCTCTCTCTATATATATATATATATATATATATATATATGTATGTATGTATACAGGTTGTCTTACTGTATGAGTCCACATGCTTAAGAATTCTGGTCATTTGCTGCAGAGACAGCAGCACAGTGTAAACTTCAAATGGGAATTTGTGTCCCCCTTCTGTGTGTGTGTGTGTGTGTGTGTGTGTGTAGTAAGTGGGTGTGTGAGCTTGCTGCAGAGAGCTGCTGCTGCTGCAGATGTTTGAAGTTGACCAGTGAATGCGGCAGGTAGCCACAAAAGGCAAAGAAAGATGAAACAAAACCACGAAGATGCAGATCCCATGGTGACGTTGTTCGTATAGCACAGTGACAGACTGACAGGGAGAGAAAGTCACTGCAGAGAGAGGAGGACAGATGGAGAGAAACTGAGGGTGATTTAGAGGAGCATTGGAGAGAATGGAGGGAATGGCAGGATGGGAAAATGGAAAGGAGGTGAGGATGGGATGAGTGGCATATCAAGAATGCGGCCAAGTGTTGCAAAGAGTGACGAGCAGACTGGGAGAGGAATGCTGGAGAGAAAGATGTTGATATTAGAGAGGCAGCAAGGAAGAAGGGAAAGAGGGAGGATAAAAGAGGACAGATAAGTGAGTTCTATGACAGACGTGATGCCGGCTGTCAAAGTCTCCCCGTCTAACCCTTTAATCCATCCCTATCCCTTTCTTTGTATATCCTGCATATTTATAGTGTCTGCGGTTTCCATCTTGTGTGTTTGTGTGTGTTTGTGCACAGGTGTGTGTGTGTGTGTGTGTGTGCTATTTTGTAATTTACAAGCTCCTGCAGTGCTGTCAGTGTTATTAGCTGGAGCCTGCATGGGATGTTCTACATTCAATCAATAACTGATCGCCTGGAGATGGGATGGCAGCAGAGGAAAGCTCCTGCTTGTCTCTCCCTCTCTCTGTCTCTCCGCTCACTCCATTTCTCTCAGATTCATTCAGCCCTATTTCCCATCAGACCTGCCGTCCTTTCCCACTCTCATTCACATTTCATCAATTTGTTCACAGCCATTCATCATACAGTAGCACCTGCCAGTGTTATTCTATATGGCCGTTTAGTGCGGACTATTAAGCCTCACTGTTTGCAATCATTTGCAAACATTTGAAAATGATTTGCAGAGTTTAGCAGGAATGATTTTTGTCGACCAGTTTGATGTTAATTTGCATCATATGTGTGTGTGAAAAATAGAAACTGATGTATTTGTTTCGTCAGGGTTATTTCTAATTCTTACTTATCGATCGTTTGGTGTTTCTATCTAAAACCAGGAGACAAAGAAAAAATGCTCCTGGGAATGTTCTGATAAACCAATCAATATTTTGTTAACAACACATCATGCAGTCACATTGCAATGGCAGTATAGGAGAAATCATGAGAGACGGATCTTTTTAGTCACAACATCTAAAGCCATGCGTAAATTACCATGCAGCTACTTCCAGAAATGGATCACTTTATGTAAATATGTTACTGTAGGTTGCTCACCTTCTCTTCATATAACCCACTACATACTTTAATTTCTTGTGTGAACCAGTATGTCATCTTACGTGGCGTCTCCCATGTGCTGGGAGTTTATGGGTTTACGTGACTGTAACCTTGAATATGTGTTTAATAGATGATGTATGAGGGTGACAAGGGGTGTGAAGGATATAAGCGGACAAACCGAGGAGCAGATAATGGCCACGGTGAAGGCAGAGTTGGAGACGGCGCTCACTGCACTGACAGGAGTGACAACGCCGGTGTGCTTTATCACTTAAATTTCTTAAAGTCTGGCAAGTTTGTCACTCATCTTCACACTCTCACAGTTTTACCATGGCACCTTCAATGAAGACAAATTATGGAGGAAAATAACATGACAGTTTCTCATCCCGGTGCTTGCATCCCTGCCAGTACCAGTTTTAGCTCAGTGAAGGTTCAGTTGAAGTATTTAGCCGGTTGATTACAAAAAATAATCAATAACTATTTTGATATATTGAAAGCTCAAGTTAATTAACAGAAATCTAAGTATGACCGGTTTCAAATCATCATTTGTGACCAACTGCTGCATTTCTTTTGTCCGTGTAAAACAGAATGATTGATAGTTTAATCAAGAAAAGAGCTTTTCTGAAATATTGACTGTATATCACCAGAGAGCTCACAGTCATCTGAGGTGTGTGCACGTACATGTGCATGCAAATACATTTTGCTTCATGCACCAGAACTGGCAATAAATTCTGCCCTTGATGCACTCATTTTTTTTTTAGCCTTTCAGTAAGCTGTGTGTCGGTGTAGTGTGGATCAGGCCAACTTATGTCACTGCACCCACTTCAGTTAGTATCTGAAGTGGGTGCACTATGGAGACAAACTGAACACACACCACAGCCGTTAGTGCAAGTAATATATCAGAAAGGACTGAAGAGAAGGTGAGAGGGAGCAATATGTGAGTTGAAGCCAAAATGAGGGGAACTTGAGGATGCAGGATGGTGGAAAAAACAGAGTGGTATGAAATTAGAAATGGCAGCAGTTTGAGTGTGTTTTTGTGTTTTTATATGTGTGTCCGCTCCAGCGACAGCCAAGTTCCTAAAAATAAAAATACAGTTGAAGCACCTGGCATGAACAGGTGCTTCGTGCTGCCCCCACCCTCTCTTGTCTGGAACCTGAATACAAAAGAACATTTTTTTTTACATGTCTAACCAGAGCAGATGGCACCGATGTATTGTGCAGGAGGTGTGTGTGTGTATGTGTGGCAAATTGGGGTGGAGGGGGCAGGTGTTTGAATGAATGTGTAAATGTACTGTATTTTAAACGGTAAAAAGAAAAAAAAAGCACATTCAAATACAGCCACGCCTTTTGTCTGCTTGGATAGTCTTTGTCTCTGCCTGATAAAAATCTAGTCCAAACACACCTAAGCCCCTACAGATGGGAAACTGCTGTATAAAGCAGAGTCTAAGTAGCATCAGCACACTTGTGTCTGTTGAGGAACTGTGGAGGACATCTTTTGTTGTTGTGTTGCGGTTCACTCCTGAATGTTAACATTGTTCAAAGCTAAGCTCCAGACTAAAATTTCACACCAGTGCCAGCGAGTCTCTCAGATGTGAGCACCAGTGCCAGACTTGGCGGCAGTGCTTCTATTATGTGGGGAAAAAAGAGTGTATTGTCCTAGAAGTGTCCTTTACCATCAGATATATCTATGATAAACTTATGAGAGATAAAGTGTGGATAATAGTGCAAAAACTGAGATCACAGACAGATGGTCAAAAGCGAACAGGAAAAACACCCCTGGACAAAATTCATAAAGTGATAGTTTATCAGTTGCTGGCCTTCTAGAGAAGATCTTGTGATTTGAATCCAGGAAAAGGCATCTCCTCTTTTACGATGAGGGTATGCCATGTTGGATTTGGCACACGGCTCGGCTTTCTAACTCGCCAGGCTAATTCCCTCGACACCGACAGCTTGTGGAAAGAGAAGCTGCTTTCCAGGCATTGCAATAGTGCAGCACGTTAGTTTTGAGGTTTTGAAGTTTGTTGGGTTTCTTCCAGACTCTCCCATGACTCTCCTGCCTTCTCTGCATCGTCTTGTGGCTCATCTTGCTTTGGGTACGGAACTTCTAGATGTGCCAGACTCAATAGTATGTTACCACTAGTTTATAATACTAGCTGCTATTGCTAATGTCTGCTGTGTTGCAGAGATACAGATGGTTGACGAAAAGGAAAAAAGTGGAACCACTGACTCCTACAATGAGGGGATGCAGTTGAAACTGTGTGGGGCATTTTTTGGCAAGGTTTGAGTCCACTTGTACCCTTAGAGGAGTCACTGAGTGGTTTGATGAGCATGAAAAGGATGTGGATTATATGCTGTGGCCTTTTACAGTAACCCAATCCCAACCCAGTTACCCATCTGTGGGAGATTTTGTGTTAGGCTGTGCTCTCTACCACATCACACAACAACAAACAAGGGAATAATAATGCTCAGTCCCTCCAGTGGAGACTTGTAGCATCAGTGCTAAGGTGCATTGAAGCTGTTCTGGCAGTACATGGTGGCCCAACACCTTATTGAGAAAGCCGATGGAACATGTTGGTTTTTCCTTTAATTTGTTACCCATCTGCATTTTGCCCTTAATGTTCCCATCTCTTTATATCTGCAGGCCTATGGCTATATCACACACTGCCATCTGACTACCAGCACCTATTTATTCTCACAGAAAAAGCACCTTTGACTGAATTGGTGGCAAGTCAGCCATCGTCTAGAGTCCTGCGATAACAACTGCATATCAGGGTTATTTCAAGACACGGTGAAGTAATGAGAAAGGAACAGACAACATGCAGTGCTTTAAAAGCGTCCCTCCGACAATACCTCTTATCTGATGAGCAGACTGATGTGTGCTTATTCACCCTAAAAAACAAAAGAAATAAATGCTCGAGATGAGGAGGTGCTACTTTCAAGCAGATCAATGAACCATAAAAAAGTGCTCCAAGGAGGGGAGAATTAAAGCAAAATGGGCACAAAAGGACAGGAGCTACAGACGAAACAGCAAAGTTTGATAAAAGAAGGGATAGATATAGAGACAGCAGGTCTACGGAGACATGATTTAGTAAGAGAAACACAACACGCACTGCCTCTGCAAAGGCATCTTTGTCTTCATATTTTGCTTGTCCTCTGGGCTGGCGATGACCTGAATTTGTCAAATTATTAGTGCTATAAATGCCAGTTCCCACTCTCAGTGTACACATAGAGTCCCTCCTTCCGATTTCCTGACATTTTTTTTCTCTGTAGTGAGCATCTCTCTTGCTTTCTGCGCAAGATCACTTCTCTTAGGAAGCCCACCTGCTGCACAATCACTGTACATCCTAATCATCCAAGCAGACCCTAATAGGTTCAGCAGCTGCCTTGTGATGAGATCTGTTTGGCTACAGTCCACCGAGAGGCAGAGAGATTATGCACAGTCAGGAGAATTGCCGCACTCTGTCGGGACAGGAGAAACAACACATAAAAATGCTGTGAAGCCCCACTCAACACACCCCAGGGCTAAACAGACAGCAGATATCCTTTACAGTAAATATGCTAAATGATTGCCCACATGCAACTCGGCAAAGTGCTGACAAAGACATGCACTGTACACATGCACAAAACAATAGTAAAAACACACAGCTGCGCCTGGAGGTGAACCTGATACGATCCTTGTCTTATTTGCTAAGTATCAGACTCCGTAGAGGGAAAAATTAGGGACTGTAATGTTTCCGCTGATTGAGCAGATTGTCTTTCTCACTCCTAGCATGGACAGCTTGCCATCAGAGCTTGAATGAAAACAAATAATGAGTATGTAAATTAAATTTGCATTTATTGTTATGCATCATTTTCTGCCACTAAATATCATTTATCTTTCCCTCTTTCTCACCAGGTTGTTTCCAGCTATGTAATGTCTTTCGTCAGAACATGGAGATAGACCAGTGTCTGCTGGAGTCTCTTCCCATTGGCCAGCGCCAGCGGCTGGTCAGGAGGATGCGTTGCGACCAAATTAGGGCTTACTATGAGAGGGAAAAGGCCCTTCAGCGGCAGCAGGGTGGAATCAAGGTTCGAGCCCCACCTGCACACCGCAAGAAGCACCGTGTCCGCTTCAGCCTCGCCGATGTTATGCAAGACGCCATCATTCACCATGACGACAAAGAAGGTGTGTACGTGGCCGTATGTGTGACTGTGCATGTGGTGTAATGAAGAGGTTGTAGTATATGTGGCTGTACACATAGTATAACATAAACTGATTTGGTGTAACATTAAGACCAACAACCAGGTCTGTTTAGTATTGGCGTTGGCAGTGAAGGCGGCAGCTGGATTAGCTTCACTGATCAGGCATAACATTATGACCACCTGCCTAATATAGCGTATGTGCTCAAAAATGCTCTGAACCATTGGGCATGGGCAAGAGGATCTCTCAAGGTGTCCTATGGGGTCTGGAACCAGGACATTGGCACTGGATCCTTTGGGTACTCTGGCTTGTGCAGCAGAGCCTCTGTTCATCAAACTTGTTCCACTGCATCCTGTTGATGCTTGATCACAATGGGGTGTAGGAAGTTTGAAAGGGTCAAATCAACGTATTGGGCCATTGTCATGTTTCTCAACATGTTCCTGATTGTTTGATGTTTTTTCCATGTGGTGGGGTGCATTTTCCTGTCGGGGTAGGCCAGTGACATTTGGGATTTCCATTTGCATGAGGGAGTGTGCTTGCTGTGGGACAATGTTTATTTGGGTGTCCAAATCTCATGAACATGGATGTTAAAATCCAAGGTTTTCCAGCAGGACAGCACATAGTACCAATATGATCAATGTTATTCACTTTACTTGTCAGTGGTCCTAATGTTGTGCTTGATCGGTGTATGTGGATGACAACTGGACACTAGATTTGCCGTGTTTTACCACCTATATTGAATTTTCACACACATGCAGCAGCAGTGGACCAAATCAGTGCTGCTCACTGCAGGTCACACGATTTGTTCTGCTGGAAGCTGCCCACTTGACTGAGAGAAACACAGTGAAGCTTTTATCCTCATACAAACAGTTTTCAAGGACAAAAATACCTCAGCAGAGATGATGATTCCTTCTGCTGAGAGGAGAGCAAGCTGCAATTTAACCAGACTGGAAGTCGCTTTTTCTTGAACTCGAGGGGAAAACAAGCCCATTTACTTTTGTTTTCTGCCACCTTTATGCATTCAGTGGCATTGACAGGGTGGCTCGAAATATTCTTCAAAGCGAGACGAATGCTAAAAATAGTGAGACAATATATGATCCGGCAGCTTGTTTGGTTTGCTAGACCTGGCTGACACAGCCGTGAATAGTTGCTGGTTTGTAGGATTAATATTGCATTGTTTATGGTTTCATGTGTGCTCATGATTGCAACACAAACACGGATGATGCATCGAAACATGAATACTGGGCATTGTTTCAGCCATTCAATCTTTTGTTTCAAACAGCTGGTAGCTCGCCAATACTGAGTGTGCTCCGATGATTTGTGTTGTCGATAAATAGACACGACCTTGAGGATGATAATAGTCAAAATAGATGCAGCAGAGTGTCTAAAAATGGTTGAAAACCTTTTCTTCCTACTTCAGTTTTTGTGTGCTTTTTCTGAGTCTGTTTTTGTGTTTTAAAATGCTTCTTTGTTTCTGGCGGCACGTCTGTGTGAAGTGCACATTTGTTCATTTTTCCACTGTCAGTCAGAGTTGAAGGACTTTTGCAAGCTTTCCTCTGCCCTCAGGCCTCGGGTTTAAGCAGGATCTCTCCCTGTAAAAAACACACTTGGATACTCACAGTTTGTGTGATATCATTTAGTCAATAAACTCATGAGATTTAGGGGGACTTCACACCTGACACTAAAAGCATTGATTTTCATCCAACCCACACCGTCTTTCTGTTTGTTCATGACACTCATTTGCCAGTCATTTACGCAGCTGTCTGGACGTATCTGTGCCAGTCCCTACCAGCAGCCTTTGCAGGTCAGTGTGTTAATCTCTGCTCCCTGGCTGTGAGTGAGATTCATCTGGGGTCCATGGGAGCAGCTGGTGCGCCATTGCAACAGCCAGACTGAGAACAGGGCTCCTTGGCTTGGCATGAATCAGATACTCCTCTGCCTAATCACTCCACCGTGGCACCAGACTGGTACCAGGCTACCATTTGTTTTGCTACGTGAAGGCCCTTCCAACCTTTCGGTGGTGTGCAAGGAGAGAACTGGATCTACATTAAACAAAGTAGTGGACTCGTTCACAGAAGTCCCGGCCTGAGCGACAGATTTACTTCTAACAGACTCTGTCAGTCAAAGGACTGCTTGAGAGCTTTAGTGTCTGTTTATGTCAGACGTTTTTCCTGAATCTGTTTCTTTGTGAGGACCTATGGATCGGTTCAAACCACTTGGAGGTAATGATAGGTTTGACTGGATCAGTACTACAACTTGACAATGGTTCTTAAGTAGTCTTCAGTGGTGCTGGTGCTGTGGGTGATAACAGGTTTTTTCCTCAACTTTGCTGCCACGACAAAAGCATTTTAACAGAAAAAGGAATGTGTACCAACACATGTTGCATTGAGAACCCACAGAGATGAATCTGTTGGATGGTGGTAACTTATGGGTAATGTTGGACAACCTAGTTTTGCTTCGAAAACAAACTGCAAGAATACAGTTGGCGATGGATGATTTCCTGGTGATTTAATGATTCAAGCAGTTTCATCATATCTAATTAAACACGATGATCAGAAAAATGTGTCAATTTCTTGATAATTTTATGCTTTCAGTATTACCATTAAAACTTCATTTCGTGGATCCCTTCAAGGGTGAAGTGTGAGATGTAACTGATAGACTGTGTCTAAACAGCTTAGGCTAACAGAAATAAACGCCTTGTAGCTGATTAGTGGATCAGTTAGATCTTTAAAACTGCTGTTATCTTGAGCAAACTGTGCAAGGCTACAGAAATATAGATATACATATATATCTATATACATCCACACATACAAACGCACACAAACAAGCACAGCCACAAAAGGATTTGTTTTCTTATCAATTGTCTTGTATAGGATGTAAGACGAAGGAATATGAGATAAAGAGCTAGCAGGGAAGGGTGAACACAGTAAGAAGATGAAAAATTGGAAAGCGAAAAAAATTGAATAGCAGCAAGAAAGAGGCATCGGGTTAAGGAGGATATTGTAAGGTTACGAAAAAAATAAATACCAATAGCACACAGCCCTATGGTAAGATAGGATCATATACCATGCCTCATCTCCTTTCTCCATTCCTATCTATCATATGCAAACATCTGACTCAGTTGCATTTTGACATTTGGTGAAATTGGTTTTCCCCCCAAACCAATCTCTTAACTTCATCAAAGTGGGGCACATGTGGAAGAGCAGCAGCTGTAACCATGAATCCTACAATCAGTTTTTTTTATTATTATTTTGTCTTCCTTTTTCAGTAGGATATTGATATAAAATTATATTTTGTGTCTGTGGCTCTAACTAAGATGATGACAGCTGACTAACAAAACAGGACATGGAAACATTGTGAGGGACATAAATAGTTCTGGAGTTTTAAGAAAGCTTTGCCTCAGTTCAAGTACATTTAGTACAACAGGATTTCTGAGTCATCTAATGCTTATGTAACATCTGTTAACAACAGTCTAAACTCAGCACTTACTGAATTACTCTGTGAGGAATGTTTCAAAAAGCCATTTTGTAACAGCTCCAGCTCTAGTGTTGGAGTTTGATTGAGTTTGCACCCTGTTTTCTCTGGTGCTTTCTCACGTAGACAAAACTAATTCTTTAGTTTCAGTATTATAAGGGTTTTCATGCATGTGTGCGATTTGTTTGCTTTTTTGTTGCTGTTGTCGAGCCCACACTTTCAACTTTAGATCGGTCAATCGGTCCAACACTTTGGCCCAGAGGGGAAAAAAATCTCAACAGCCATTGGATGAGTATCCATGAAAACCATTAATGATCCCCAGAGAATGAATCCTGCATCTTTGTTGCTTCCCTGACTTCTTTTCATCTCGCACAGTCCTCAAGTCAAACCTCAAAGTTTTCCCCACTGGCACTACACAACCAGAAGCATCAGTATTCTCTTCAGTGGGGACACAAGTATTATTGGTGGTTTGTGCTTGTGTCTTGTGTCTGTTCGGTGTGCACTTTGTGGAAGTGTAATTACTGTTTGAAGTGTGTCTGAAAAGCCACCCTTCATTATTGATCAGTGTGTATAGATCCATCCTGCAGGCGCAGCACAGGGACTTGTACTGCAATCACTTTACCACAGTGTGGAAATGAAGCAAGTTAGAGAGAAAAGAAATGGTGTTCAGTCTTGTATGGGGTTTTGGAACATTGCTTTAGAAACATAGCATGCCTGAAGTAAGAAAACCATGTGTGCCATGTGCAGTGTTATACACCGATCAGGCATAACATTATGACCACCTGCCTAATATTGTGTTGGTCCCCGTTATGTTCTCAAAAATGCTCTGAATCATTGGGCATGGATGACAGGACCTCTCAGGGTGTCCTATGGGATCTGGAACCAGGACGTTGGCACTGGATCCTTTGGGTACTCTGGCTTGTGCAGTGGGGTTTCTGTCTATCAAACTTGTTCCACTGCGTCCTGTTGATGCTTGATCAGAATGGGTCTGGGAGGTTTGGAGGTCAAATCAACATGTTGGGCCATTGTCATGTTCCTCTACATGTTCCTGATTGTTTGTTGTTTTTTCCATGTGGTGGGGTGTATTTTCCTGCGGGGGTAGGCCAGTGACATTTGGGATTTCCATTTGCATGAGGGAGTGTGCTTGTTGTGGGACAATGTTTATTTGGGTGTCTAAGTCTCATCAACACGGATGTTAAAATGCAAGGTTTTCCATCAGAACACCACATAGTACCAATATGATCAATGTTATTCACTTCACTTGTCAGTGGTCAGAATGTTGTGGCTGATCTGTATGTTGTACGGTAATTTGTGTTGAGCCAGATGAGTGCAGCAAAGCCTCCATACAAAGTTTGAACAGTGCTATTGACTCTAACCCCTAAATGCCTGTGAAAAAGTGGAACTTCTGCAGTCAGTAACGGAATCAGAACAATGTTTTAATCCTTAATCATTAAATTTAAATGAATTGGAGTGAAGTAACATTAAATAATATGCTCAGAAATGCCAAGAAACTGTATCTTTGCTGTAATGTTGTTACACGCTGCGTGGTTTTTAAAAAAATTCTCTGAAGCTGAAAGTCTGGATTGATGCTGTGTACTTTAGTAGAAACCTTCATTCTTGAAGTTATCAGTTAGCCTTCCATCTAAGTGTAATCTCCCTAGATGTTAAAACTCAAACCAGAGAGGGAAGAGGAGAGAGAGTGAGAAGTAAGTGAATATGGATGTTAGGGGAATACATTGATATGTCTCTGCAAGACACCATGCTGGGATTAAAGGCATGTCAAACACTTGTCATGTTTCTGACAGAACAGGGCCTAGACCAGCAGAGGTGCAAAAGAATGATATCTCTATCTTTCTTCATTTATTTATTTATTTTCATTTTTTAGCTTCTTTTTTTGGCATCGAGTTGGTTTGCCTCTATCTAAATAGTGGCAGTGTAGTGAAAGAGAGCAGGAGCAGTAAATGTTTTGCCGTTTGACAATCAAACAGGGGAGTCATTGCTGGCGGCATTTGTACCCATGTGCCCTATCCATGCGGCTTTCGGGTCGCACGGATGTCATAATATCTCCTACTTCATGTATTTAAAAGCTTATGAGTCCCCCTTAATGTCAGCTGTGTCACCCGGCAGTGCACCAAAACTTTTCTCTCGCTCGGGTGTTCATCCGAGCTTCTAATATTAAACTTTCGGTTCATTTGATGACTCATCACTGCTCCTTTAGAGGTTTGGCCGCACAGGTTAATATGAGAGGGAGAGCAAAAGGGATGAAAGAGAGCGCGGAAAAAAATAAAAATGCTTTGTGAACTCGTTTTCTCGCTGAGGTCTACAGTGCTCAGTTTTGAAGTGGAAATTCAATTTAGATGTTTCCTTCTATGTTTGAGCATTTTAATTAACGAAGAAGGAGAAGTGTATAATAACATTTCCCCCCCTCAAATACAGCCAGCCATGAAAACTGATTAAAACAGATTCACTTTTGCAGTCCTGGGTTCTCTTTGCTGCTCACAAACAAGCAATTACATTTTCTGGTTATGGACTGTGGGACTTTATGAGGAGACTTAAAGTACATAATAGAAAAGTAGACAAAGCAACGAAATATCCAGCAACTTACCCGATGCTTGCTAGTCTGAAAGGAACACTGCTGCTGCAGAAGACAAAACCTTTATTTTAGTTCCTTCAAATATTGTGTCAAATGCATGTGTAAAAATGCATTACCGTGCTGGTGTGTTGGAATGCACGGCAAGCTGCAGAGACTGAAATCCATAAAATCACCTCTCAAGACAAAAGCCTGTTTCATCTTACAGAACTCATTGTTGAGATAATCTGCATTCCGACTTAAGCATTATTGGAAAACTGTACTGTACATTTTTTTTCTTCAGCCTTGAAACAAAGGAATAATGTCCAAACCTCATTTCAGAAACATGGACCAGCGAGGTGAGACAGTCTCTCCTGTGACTATGACTGTGTGATAAGGACCAAAGAGACATAAGCATTTATAAGGGCAAGGGATTTGAGCAGAATCTCATATGAGGGTTACCAGGGAATGATGGGGAGAATGTGTCTGGCTGCTATATGAAGAAAATTGGCAATTCTGCTGTAAGAGGCATATTACAGAGCATGCATTAAAGGTATTTGATCAAATTCATAGAATATCATGGTCCAGTAAGATAAGGAAGGGCCGAAGAATTGAAAAGAGGGGTGTGAGAAAAGTACATTTAATCTTGTACTGTGTCTGCTTCAGCATGTGCTCCAGATCTGATTCTAGAAGTTCAAGGAAGAATAATATGGTTATCATTTCCGTGGCTCGCTGTGGAGGTTAGTTATAGTATTTAGCATAGGGAGAAAGCACATCTAAAATGGACTTCTACTGAGGAGAGATGTGCTGTTTATTTAACTGGAAAGTGCACTTATTTAGTAATTTTCTGTGTCGGCAAGCAAAAGATCCTTAAGAGCTCCACTCAGATGTTAAACACACATGCAGATTAATGGCAGCATAGATTTCCAGGTGAGTAGGAAAGTCTGAAAGCTGCAAATTAATTTTTTGTACATGGTTCTAGCTGTGATTTGACTGTAGGTTTAGGCTATTTGTGATATTTTATTAAAGCAATGTAGATGCGACGAGCTCATTCCACTAGCGAGGAGGTCTGATTAGGTCTTAAAGGTTTTACTTTTAAGAATCTGGATGTAGGGCATCGAGACAGTAATTCCCGACTCGCGTCCTTCCGTCAATCTGTACCTAATTTAGGTTTCTCTCTCATCCTCACTTGCTCCTTCTCCCCTTTTCCACTCTACCTACGAGTTCCTATCTGGTTGCCATGGAAACTCCACATATGTCTCGAACAGCTGTTTTGCAATTTTCCACAAAATGACAGCCGACTTTGCTCTGTGCCCACTCTCCATTTCCCTGTCAACGCTCTTCTGATGGAGGAGTAGCACGCACTCTGAAGGAGCAAAGCCTGAGATCAGCATATAATCAAGCAGCGACGGATATATGTAAAGGTTTAACAGGGGGAGGAAATGACTGATGCTGCTGTGGGACGGGCATCTAGCTGTTTTACTGTACCTTTTGTAAATCATCCGGTGGCTATAAATGGCTATCATTTCTATCCAAGGTTCCTTTTTTCCTTTCACTTACATTACAGCAGAGATAA
The DNA here is from genome assembly GCA_024666655.1 of Dascyllus trimaculatus. NCBI lineage: Eukaryota > Metazoa > Chordata > Actinopteri > Pomacentridae > Dascyllus > Dascyllus trimaculatus. Next base: position 15,885,455 of record CM045456.1, on the reverse strand, counting down.
ACGTTGTCATTCTTCTTTGTAAACCTGCATCACCACTGAATAATATATGATAGTGTTACTTTTTTAGTTAAGCACTGAAGAAAATGAAACTGTTCAACATAATGACATATATTTCACATATAGAAATGCCACAACAGCCTGTCCTTGCTTTCTAGAATTTATCAGCACTGCTCAAATTCACCTTACGTTTATCAGATTGGTGAACATTTCCAACAGCTTTGGAGATTTAAGACAAGAAAGACGTTTTTTCCATTCTGGTATTGACCTGGCTTTCTCTCTTTGTGGTTAAGAACTGCTTGTTGGAATTATGGAATTATTGAGAGCTAATTTACACTGCCAAGCTAGGCTTTAAAAGATAAGCTCATGTTGTTTCATCTTTCAACAGTCATGTTTGCTTGCTGTAATCATACAGACCCTTACTAAGGGGCTTTCATTGGGAGAGGTGAAGGACGAAATCTACAGTCCTTGCTCTGTGCAAAATTACATTGTATTTCAAGGTTTCTCTGAAGCTAATGTAAGGCTATGAAATCCCCACTTTCTGTTGGTGACATTGGGAGGGAATGTTACACTGAAAAGACTGTAACTATGCTTGATTTGTCCATGTCAGACTGCTGAGGTGTTATTCAGCTCAGTGTTGCATAGACCAAGGTCAATGGATTTTGTCCATCATCATTGGAAACACATTAGGAAGAATCTTTTAATGGCCAGTATGAACAAGAGGAATGACGACACCAACAACACCTGGATCAGCATTCACATGGACACCTGAAACCTTAAAGTCAACAAAGAAATGTACTGGAGGCAGCATGTTCTACGAGTGAGAAATGCAGATATTACTCTCAAGTGATTGTACGCAAGATCTACTCAGTAGCCTCCATGGCACAGTGTTGTAACGTGATGTTAACAATATTGCCTGATGGACAAACTATGTCTTGATCACACTATTTCTAAATCAACATAAAACAGTTTTCTCCTTCTGTTGTTGCACATGAAGCACACGTACATACTTACACAAGGATAAGAATGCAGAGTAACAAACACTCCACTAAGCAAAAATATACACTGATCAGCCACAATACTGTGACCACTGACAGGTGAAGTGAATAACATTGATCATATGTGGTGTTCTGATGGAAAACTTTGGATTTTGGCATCAGTGTTGATGAGACTTAAACGCACAAATAAACATTGTCCGAAAACAAGCACACTCCCTCATGCAAATTGCAATTCCAAATGTCATTGGTCTACCCCCCCACAGGAAAATGCACCCCATCACATGGAAAAAACATCAGTCAGGAACATGTTGAGGAGCATGACAGTGGCCCAACATGTTGATTTGACCTCCAAACTTCCTACACCCCATTGTGATCAAGCATCAACAGGATGCAGTGGAACAAGTTTGACTGACAGAGGCCCCACTGCACAAGCCAGAGTATCCAAAGGATCCAGTGCCAGTGTCCTGGTTCCAGACCCCTTAGGACACCCTGAGAGGTCCTCTTGTCCATGCCAGTGGTTCAGTTCTTTCTTAGGCAGTTGGTCATAATGTTATGCCTGATCGGTATAGCTTATCAAGCTGCCTTCACTGCTAATGCAAACACTAAACAGACCTGGTTGTTGGTCTTCGAAATCTGCCAATGGTACAACTGTAATATTGATTCCTAATAGCCATATTGCCCCACAAACACTTTGCTGTTCTTCCTTTACTGCCTGAGAGTCAATATCCACCTCTTGACCCTCGACCTCTCTTTAGACACGTCCAATAATGTGCCATAAAACTCAGGCAGGTTCCCTTTATCAAAGCCTCACACTGAGTAACTCTGACAGATGGGAAATTTTACAGGCCGCAGACTCTCCTGACCAATGATATGCACCAATCTTCAAATTCAAGCATATCTGTATTAAGATGCAACTCATGAGATGCCTTGCGTATTTAAAAATCATTGCTCTATGTTCACAAATGAGCTGCGATGGACAGTACAGTTTGATAGACAGGAAAGCAAGAGCATTATCTATTCCCTGGTAACTACTTTAGCATTAGATGAGCCTTAATTGGTACTTTACAGTCCTGAGCCTCGACAGTATGTTGAGAAACGAGGAGATAATTATTCTGATTGGCTCCGAGGTTGGTCAGTTTGTTTCTCATCAACCATTTAAAGGCCATTAGGCACTGAAAGCCATTAGGGGACGGGAGTAATGTCTCTGTATTGTATGTGTTTGGCCTGTTTGGTATGTGTGTGCGTGCAAAGCTTTTAGAATGACATGCCAATTAAGTGATTAGTAAACTGACAGAAGATAAACCGCAATATTAATGTTTAATAAATGTCAAAATAATTAGTAATTAAAGCCTATATTTGCAAGTCATAGCTTCCTGTATGTGGAATCTGATGCTTTCTTTTATTCCTATGCGTTTTTAATTTAACACTTTTAGTTAATCGGTTGATGATGATAGGGACAGCAAATTAATTATTATATGCGATTGATTATTGTTTAGTCTATTAAATGCCATTACAGGTTCCCAGAGCTGATGAAACTGTAATTGCCTGTTTTATCACAAATATTTAATAAGTTTTATCCTCAGATATTTTCAATGTGTTAAGAATTCATTTTCTTTTCATCAGTCAGCAGATTAATTATTTTACCCAGTAAGGTAATCAAGTTATAGGACATAACATACAGTGCCTATAACAGGTATTTGCCCCCCTGTTAAGTTTTCCCTTTTTATTGTTTTTCATCATTGAATCATGGTCATTTGAACGTAGCTTTTTGTGACAAGAATGTACAAAAATGCTCTTTCATGTTAAAGTGAAAGCAGATTTCAATGATGTCAATTTTTTTTAAAGTGCAAAATAGGTGGAGTCACAGGTGTCTTGGTGGCCTTTCTCACTAATGTCTTTCTTGCAGTTGCTCCGTTTTCTGAGGATGGCCTGTTCTGGGCAGATTTACATATGTGCCATATTCTTTCTCTTTTTTTAGTGATGGATTTAACTGTACTCCAAAAGGATATTCAGTGACCTGGAAAGTTTCTTGTATTCATCCCCTGACTTTGCCTTTTCAATAACCTTTTCACCGAGTTGCTTGGAATGTTCTTTTGTCTTCATGGTGTAGTTAGAGCCAAGGGTACTGATTCAAAAGTGACTGGACCTTCCAGGTCCAGGTCTATTTATTTTACAGTCACTTGAGACACATTCACTGCACTCAGATGATCTCAATTTTACTAACTGTGTGACTTCTAGCACCAATTGACTGCAACTATGTTGAATTAGGTGAGTCACTTTGAAGGGAGTATGCAATCACCTATTTCATAGTTTGTATTTTTATTTAATTAACATTAATTTGTAGAAATCTGTTTTCAATTTGACATGAAAGAGTCTATTTTGGGAAATTCTTGTCAAAAAAGCCAATCGTGACTCAAAGCCAAAAAGCAATTAGAGGCGAAACCTTCCAAAGGGAGGTGAATACTTTTTATAGGCACTGTACTGTAGTGTGTAGCTATGGGGACATACTGGACATGGTAACCTGTATTTATGAACTACACATGTTGTGCAAGTAAATCTGTATTTGCACAATTTGGAGGAAGTTTCAGCGTAAAACTGTCAAAAATATAAACTACAAGGATGGATTCATGGAAAAGAGATTCTTTATTAATTTTATGCAGCTGTATTTTCATCAAACATGCCTTTGTCTCTATGCAGCAGTAATTAATCATTGTGAGGGATCAGTCAAAAGCAAAGTTTGGCATTTGATCCGTGGTATCAGTGTAACAGCTGTTGCTTGTTAATCAAACTTAATGAGTCATACATAGAGAGGTGCAGGTTCACTTGTTATCGCTGCTGTGTTAAAGGAGTGTTGATTTGAAAATATGCTCTTTAAGTCATTGAGCCTACATTGTGTGAGTGTTTTTTTCATTGCACTGCATACTATTATAACATGCTGTAGTTGCTGTACTGTGTCCTATACACAATACTGGAATGGTTTATGTTCTTATTACTAATTTTAGCATGCATGCATCTCTCTCTCTCTCTCTGTCTGTCTGTCTGTCTGTCTGTCTGTCTGTCCTTATTTGAGGTTATTTAAGCTTGTCTGTGAAATGACTTCATGAGGTTCATCAGCAGGGTTCATTATGTAGAATTAATATGGTTGCTGTCTTCAGAGCAACTGCTTTTTGTCCATCACTCTCTGTTTATCTGTCACAGACTTCAGTACACTGTTCCTCTCAATGCCGTGTTCCTTGAAAAAAAAAAATGTATAGTAAAATCTGTGACCTTGTGTGGCCTATTACTGTCTACAGCTGACGGCACAAACTTGCCTGTGTTTCCTTCGGTAGATCTGTGTCACTGTGTTAGTGTGTTGTGTGTCTCGCCGGAGCTTATAGCATGTGATGGGATTGCGTGTAAACCCAGTGGCTTTTTCTGACCTGCTGCTGGAGGAAGCAGATACCAGCCACACGCACAGACCTAACGCTGATCCACACTGACACATCAAGGACAGTCAGAGGACACTTATTGGTTTTGATAGTGAGCGGCACAGATCAGTGTGTGTGCTGTAGATGCCTCGAGCGCGCTGCCTGTCCACACGTGCAGCAGGTGCTAACATATGTATGTTTACTGTGTTGCAGTGCTGCGACTCCTGAAGGAGGGAGCAGACCCCAACACTCCCATTTCCTCAGGGGGATCCTTGCTGCACCTGGTAAGAAACACCCAAAGGGAAAAAAAATATCAGATTCAACCCATAATTCCATCATTCATAATTAAAGTCCAATCTTAACTCACAGCATGGTGTTTCCACTTCTTTACACTGGTGCTGCCCTAGTAACCGTTCTCTGTTCCTTTATCATTAGCATTTTGCAAACTCCCCTGTGGCAATACAAGAATATAATTATTACCACTGCTGCCCGATGCATTTTCCACATACATTAATTATTATACCATATGCATTAAACCACTCACTGTTTATAGCTAGCAATGCTTCTGAAAATGGGATATATTGTGCAAACTAACATAATTTAATTTACTTTCTCTGCTTTCTGTAGTGCGCCCGCCATGACAATGTGTTCGCCGCAGAGCTTCTGATTGAGCGAGGCCTAAACGTCAACCTGCAGGACGAGGACCTGTGGACAGCCCTGCATGTAGCGTGTGTGTGTGACCATGCAGACGTGGTGCTGCTGCTGTTAGTGGTGAGGAAAACGCAAACATAGACATGCAGTATGTTCAAAGAGATGCATATTGCAGAAGTGCAAGGGCAGGGGGAGTTGTAATTTTCTATTGATCCCTGCAATTCCAAGTGTGCCAGCGACAAATTAGGTTATTGTTTTGGATTTGGGAGGTGTCCAAGCTTCATTTTGAATTCCCTTTTAAACTACCGGCTCTATTCACATTAGTCATCAAGAATTTTCCGTCCAAGTGGAGCATTTCTTTTCCCCATTGATGAGCTGCTTTTGTATTACTGAGGGCCTGAAACACAGCCTTTCCATTCTTTCACAAACCCGGCTGAATCTCTGAAAAAAGGAGAATATTTAGAAGTTCTGCATTAGCATGATATCAAAGAGAGGGGGCCTATTCTGTGGAGGATGTCTTGACAAGAGCTCTGGTTGTACTGATTAGGTCCATAATGAGAGGCGCGCCAGCTGCAGGGGGAGGGCGCTCACATCCAGCCCAGTCACCTCAGGCTGGGTCTGCTCTGATTAGACCCGGGGAGGCCCGACTGAGCTCAGCAGAATCCCGCACAGCCTGGTTCGACTGATTGGGTCCTGAGTGATTGCTGTTGCCTGTCTGTGGGGCAGGGAAGACATGTTCCTGTGAGGAATGGATACGTTTGAAGAGCTCCCAGGCAGAGGGGGTGCAGACTGAACATGTCAGCCAGTGTGTGACCACTGGGTTCATGTATGTGTTGAGTGTTTGTGTATTTGCATGCATCTAATTTCCCCTCCAAGGAAAGATTCACACTGGCTGCTTGGTCCACAGAGGAGGGTGTGATATAGATATGCCAAATGCAATTTAATGCAGTGAGTTATGTTTTCATGATGGGCAGCGCCATGAGAAAGAGGGAGAGGTTTAATACTCCACCCCTGGGAGATAGTAACTAAATGTTTCCCATTTACTACCGAGACACAGCTAGTTCCTAGTAAATTAGGCCATATTGACACAGAACTGAACTCTGCTGGAAGAGTGCAGGAGGTGAAGGAAAAAAGAGGGATAACATTTCTAAGATATCCAAAAATCTAAATCAACACTGTCAAAAGTTCAAACATTTTTTTTACAGCTTACTCTACCAACAAACAGAGAGAGACTTTTTAGATTTCACAGCCTGAGTGTTCTTTGGTACCAAAGGTTTGTTTACTTGACTGTACTTCTGCTTATATGAGAGCGTGCTCGGGTGCATGCTCGTGCGATGGTGGCAGCATTTGCATGAGGGGAGACGAGCCAAGTAAGACAACATTTCAAATGCTTCGGTTTCCAAAGTGGTGCGAATTTGCTTCGGGTGCATTTTTTTTCGCTTTAGGTAAAGTTAAATGCTTTGAGTTTCTTTTCCTGGTAGAATCAGCAAGGGAAGGTGGTTTCTGAAACATGAGCCCAAGGCGCTCTTCCTGTCTAGCGTGGTTAAAAATAGCTTCCGTCAAGCCATATTTACGATAGAGATGTAATATCCCTTTTCTTCTATTCATTCATTTTGACACCTATCTCCTCCGCCGCAGACCCTGCCAATAACCAAGTCTTTCTGCTCCGTTCTCGAGCTGCTGTCTCGTCATTGCTATAAGCGGGAGATCTTCCCTCAGAATGGTTAAAATTTTAATGGGAAATGGAACAATGGTCTTGATAGCGGAGTTTGACTGGCACCCTTTATCTTTGATTGGCACAGGAAGGAGTCGTGTCGCTAATATGTACTAATCTATTTTGTCCTGCTCCACAATCTCTTTCTGCGTTTCCTCTCCCCTTGTCCTCTGCTTCTCTGTCCTTGATTTCCTCTCTCTCCGTTTTTCTTACAGAGGAACAGAGCGGTTTTTTGCTGACAGAGATGTTACCAAGCTTGTCTTGTGGGAGAAAAGTGGGAGGAGGGAGAATGGGGATGATGAGAAGTCTGAGTGAATTGTTGCTCTGCATCCGGATTGGCGCTGATGTTAATTCTCTTATCTCCTGCCTCCAAACAGCAAGAGTCCGCATTTCCAAACTCTATCATTCCCAACCCATTTCCAAACCCCTTCCTAAACCTATATTGCTCCAGCTCTGGTTAATGTTTGTTATTGAGACCCTGGTGGGATTAACTAGCAGTACAGGGTCGCTGTGGATTGCTACTTGGCTAATGAAAAACATGACAGGGTGTGTAGTCTTTATAAAAGCTTGTATGTTTTGAAAACAGTCTGATTATCAAGCTAAACCAGAACAAACTCTCTGCCTCGACTTACTGATTTCAGTGTTCACAGCTTTATTACTCTGTGCTCATGCACATACAGTACATCAGGATGAATTAACACAGGTTCTTGATCTCCATGTGTTACATCTTGGCTGACCTTCTTATAAAACCCACAAGATACGGATCTCATTTCTTCTAGTGGCTCAATTATGCCTTTCTCATTTCATCTCTTATAAAACCTCAGAAAGAAAGATGTGGGAAGTAATAAATGTTAATTGCAGGCTTGTGTAATTCTGCATTGTAGCTTGTCTATGTTTATACAGACTACTGGGAAACATGATAAAAGAATTCGGCTGTCTTAAACCTCCAGTGCACTTCAGTTTTTTACCTGTCATGTCATAATTCTGATGATCTACTGGCTTGTAATCATTAAAACTGTGCACAAGTAGATTGCAATCATGATTCTGATCCCCAGCAAACAGGGTCTGTTCCAAAATGTTTTTTCTTCTTCTATCTTACAGTTAAAAACCCAGCGGGGGTACAGTTGTGGAATTGACCCACTTTCCATGCTTGTCAACGATGAATTTAAAACTCCTGAACTCCAAAGTCCTTTGAAGTCAACTGATTTACTGCAAGCCTCTGGCTGCACTGAACTCCACTTCACATCAGTCGAAATGTTTTCTGGTTTCTCTGCTAATAATGTGGTTGTCCCTCCTCCAAACATGACAGTGGCTCATCAAGCAGTTGTTGCAACTTCTGTAGAACAGCGTTGAAATTCTGTCAGGGAATGTAATATGATAAACAAATTTGCTCATGCACATGTGAATATACACCGATCAAGCACAACATTTTGACCACCTGCCTAATGTGTTGGCCCCCCTTATGTGCTCAAAAATGCTCTGAACCACTGGGCATGGACAAGAGGACCTCTCAAGTTGTCCTGAGGAGTCTGAAACCAGGACGTTGGCATTGGATCCTTTGGGTACTCTGGCTTGTGCAGTGGGGCCTCTGTCAATCCAACTTGTTCCACTGCATCCTGTTGATGCTTGATCAGAATGAGGTGTAGGAAGTTTGGAGGCCAGATCAACATGTTGGGCCATTGTCATGTTCCTCAACATGTTCCTGATTGTTTGATGTTTTTTCCATGTGGTGGGGTGCATTTTCCTGCAGGGGTAGGCCAGTGACATTTGGGATTTCCATTTGCATGAGGGAGTGTGTTTGTTGTGGGACAATGTTATTTGTGTGTCTAAGTCTCATCAACATGGATGTCAAAATCCAAGGTTTTCCATCAACACAGCACATAGTACCAATATGATCAATGTTATTCACTTCACTTGTCAGTGGTCATAGTATTGTGGCTGATCGGTGTATATTTTTGCTTAGTGGAGTGTTTGTGACTATGTTTTTGTCCTTGTGTAAGTATGTATGTGTGTTTCATGTCCAACAATAGAAGCAACATCTTACAGGAGAAAACTGTTTTATGTTGATTTAGAAATAGTGTGATCAAGACATAGTTTGTCTATCAGGCAATATTGCTAACATCACGTTACAACACTGTGCGATGGAGGCTACTGAGCAGATCTTGCGTACAATCACTTGAGAGTAATATCTGCATTTCTCACTCTTAGAACATGCTGCCTCCAGTACATTTCTTTGTTGCTAAATAAACCTCAAGCTGAGAAATACACTTTGGTATGTGTGTATAGCTCGCATGACAGGCCAGCTGCCTGTGTAGACAGTTGCATTGATTAACATAGAAAGCTATTGTTCCATCAGGCGTGTGCGAAATGTGTGACTCAGTGTATGGTTGGTTAGATTCTGCTGTGAAGGTGTCCAGCTCAGCAGCGACTGCCCCAGGGACAGCTTTCAGTACATATCTACTAGTTGTTATTGATTTTCTAGCAGTCACTGTGTTTAACAGCTGCCATTAGTATGAACCACAGGGAGCAGGGTATTAACAGATTTCCATCTCTGGGTGGGTCCTGGGTGGATCCATCATACCACGACTGGGTCGCATCGGGTTCAGGAGTCAAGTTGTTAACCCCTTGTAGCGTGTGTTAACGCTAAAGGCACCAGCTCATTTATATCTGTCGGCACTTATCATGAGAACTGAGACATTTGATTTATGTCTCTGAAAGAATGGCCCACACATCATGCTTTCTTCACTTTAATCTGTGTCTGGTGGCTTTGTGTGCCATAATGGAACTTAAGATTCATTATTTCTTCCGTGACAGTTTTCTGTTATTGTCAGATCGTGTACAACTAAGTTCAAGTGTTTGCAGTGGATTTTTCTGTGTACTCTCTTGTGACTGCTACCGGGAAAAAGCTTCAGGATGAGAACCGTCTTACAACGCTGTCTGTTGCAGGATTGTGTTCCACTGAAGATTGTAAAAGTTTGACTATGAATATTTCACATTCGCAGCAAGCAGCAGATACACTTCGAAGATTGTCCGGCTGCTATTTTGTTGCAGCTATAAGTGAATATTGTGTGTGGTGAGTATAGCCTCGTGACCGGGGTAAGATATATTTGTCTGTCAGCTGATAACTTCATCCAGCCAGACTCCTACTGACTTTTACTGGACCTTGAAGTGAATGGTCCAGGTTTGCACAGCCCTTCAGACCCCACAATGCAATACACACACATGGGTGCATGCACACGTATGTTATAACAGGGGCACCCTGAGAGGAGCTGTCAGGTTTATGAGGAACTTCTACAGATTACTGCTCGGAGGCAAAGCACACATCTAAAAGGAATATAGATGGAGCAAGTCCAAATATGACATTGGAAGGATAAGGGGAGGGATGTGGAGGTGGGATGTGTGTGTGTGTGTGCATGTGTGTGTGTGGTGTTGGGGGTGGGTGGGCAGAGAGGGCACAATAATATTGCTCTCATAATATGCTCTCCCTCCGACGCACTCATCGTCTCATCTCTTGCTCTTCAAACCGAGCTTCACAGTGTGATAAGGTTTCTTGTTTTTTTTCCCTTCTATGAATAGTCATGAAGCAGCAGCTGATAGTTGTTAATGTTAATTAATTCCCTTTGTTAACCCCTAACTAACCCTCATAAGTGTGCGAAAACAGCTCCCACTGGATAACACAGATGGGTGCGCAATGAAACTGTAAACCTCGCTAGGACAGATAATTGGACGGAAAGCATTGTTCTTACTTTATCACACTGTAATTTCTTGGTGGTTTTTTTTGCTTCCTCTGTGCAGCTGCAAAACATATTTAGGAGCTGGGGGAAAAAAAATCAGTTGCTTAAATAATAAATCAAGAGACAAGCTGTAGGTTGCTTTGAGGTTTTAGGACTTCTTGGTTTTACTGATTGCTTTCCGGAACACTGAGGTTAACAGTTTTTTGTGTTGTTCTGTCAGCTGGCTCCCTTCTCGCATTTTTAGCCCTCTGATTCCCATTTTTTTTTTACTTTCCCCACCCCTTCCCTCTCTGTCTGCCTGAGGACCGGGTCATAAATCTCTTTGCCGCACTGCAACTGGGTCGTTAGAATTCTATTAGCTGTAAATATTAAAGAAGGACCATCACTTAGGGTCCCCCATCCCCGTTATCAGGCCTCGTCCAGCTATGATCGTTACACTGGCTTGTGTTTTAATGGTTTAGTCAAACAACAGGAAGCCATTTATGGCTGGATGCCGACAATTGCCACTTGTATGTTACTTGTAGTACCTAAACCCAAAGAGGGGGTTATAAAAATGGAGAAAATAACAGCAAGAAGGCCCTGTCGCTGGAGCTAGTTGTACATATCGCATAGCTTGCACACCTTTCTGCTTTACTGCATCATTTCTACAAATAATGAGCGCAGTGGAGTTCCCCCCAAAGAGAAGCAATCTATCATAACCATATTGTGACCGACGACTGTGCTGTCGTCAGAGTAACAGTCATTAAAGGAGCCCAAGGGAAGGCCTCTTGTGTTATCTCATGCTATGACAGAACGCTGCTCTGGCAGGGTCCTTGTTGAGTAAATACACATTAATCTTGTCGCACACACTAACCCAGGACGATCCCAGGTAACGGTAACCAATGCCCTCCCTCTTTACTGCCCCACCCCCCCAGGTGGTTATTTAATGAGTTCTTTAATTCACAGTATTGTCCGTTAACGTCTCCATGGTTCTCTTCAGGTATATGCCTCTGGGAAGCCAAGATAATTAGTCCCACTTTATCATCGATTCAAGTCTGATGAATGGCCCAAGCTAAAATACAGTTTGTTTGTGTCTTCTCTGCCTTTTTGTGTGCTCTGCGTCTGAAAGGCCGGAGTGAACATTCTGCTGCAGGACATCAACGGAAACATTCCTCTGGACTACGCCTTCGAGGGAACGGAGACCAGCTACATCCTCCGAAAATACCTGGAGGAAAATGGTAAAGCTCTGCACGCCTTGTGTTTATTCTGTATTGCACAGTAAGAAAAACACGGAGAGGTAATTTTAAAATTTCATGTTTAATCCTCTGAACCCCAAGCATCTTTTTTCACTGTAATATAAAGTCTGGCACCTCTTTGGAAACAGCACAACCGAAGAACGTCAAAAAGCTTTTTATGCGGTACAACAGAGTTATAATGCCATAAATCATGAAAAAGAAAAAACGAAAGTAGATTTTTTTATTATTCATTGTACAAAATTTGAAAAAATTTAATCCGCATTGTACAACATTATTCCAATCACTCACATATGTTACTAATCCTGGGGAAATTTATACTGATAGATATTGTACTACTTACATTTAAATTTGTTTCTGTACTTGTCTTTTTTCTACACTCTGCACAGCCTGCAGTTCATCCCAGTTAATCCAAAAAGGCTTTGAATTTTTATGAAGTGACTGTTGGTTGCAGCTGAATCAATAAAGGCTTTTTGGTTGCGTCAAGATGAGCAGGATTTTTTTTGTTTTTAACACAATCTGCTTAAATTTTTGAATGAGATAAGTACAGTGAAATGAGTGTGATGAATATCGTGATTTTAAGCTATGATTTGGTAAAGTTTCCAAATTGAGCAACGCGTAAAGGAAGAGTAGTTCAAAGACCATTTGAAAATCTGATGATTCAGTCTTTTTTTTCTGTCTACAATAAATTGTGTAATTTTGGTGATGCAACAACAACATGCCTTTCAAACCTACTTGGTTCACATAAGGCTTAAGTCTCCCACGTCCTGGTGATTCTAGAAGCTTACTTAAAAGCAGATATATTTTTTATAGAGGTTCCTCTGAAGTTCAGAGGGTTAATTTTAACATTGGTTATTCTCAATCAAATTTGGTGGCTCCCTTTTAATGTTACCACAGCCCTTTCAGAATAAAAGAAGAATTAAGCATGATTGGTAAATATTTAATTTAATCTCTCATTTTGGAAGAATTAGTATGATGTAAATGGTTAATATGCATTACCTGCAGTTAAACATGAGATGTTCTGTGTGTATGTGTGCATGAAGGTGAAGTACACCCACAGGCCTAATGATGGCAAATTGTGATTGGGGCATTTGCCTCCCACAGAGAAGAGAGAAGGTCAGCAGTGGAGCTGGGAATAGAAGCGATAAAAGCACAGGGAGAGGAAAGTGGTGGAGGCAGAGACATTAGAGTGACAGAGGGAGAAGCTGGGAAAAGTGCCAAAGAAATACAGAGAGGCATGCAGTGAAAGAGGAACGGGAATCATGCTGACAAAGCTAGACAGAAACAGATACAGACAATGATGGAGGGTTTTCCCTCATCCATCTGCCATTGGCCACACATGAGCCTGCACTGCATCATGTGACAAATGCAAGCTTCAGACTGCAGACAGCTAGCTCATCAAAGCTCAGGCCACCCGACACACACACACACACACACACACACACACACACACAGATAAAGACTAATTCTGTAACTCCCCAGGCGCAGAATTTTTTGAATCTGTCTGTCAGCCCCTGTGGTGATCTTTTCCCTCCTGCCTACCTGCACCTCCTCTGGGTGGGTGGGGGTGGGTAGGTGGGTGGGGTATCAGATGGCTTTGCCACCATGAGACATACTCTTACTCGCACAGGCTCTCTGTTGCTATAGCAACTTGGCTGGAAGTTCTTTATCCCCCTCAAGTTTATGTGGTTATGGGAAAACACAGATTGTCCATGTGTCTCTACATCACAAAAAAAAATGGGTAAAAATAAAAAGGTGTTTGTTTTTATTTCCAATATTGCCAAAACAGAAATTTCTTGCAAATTCTGCTGTAATTCTACCATCCTGAGTGTTTTTGTTTCCTACAAGTTTGGCACCATGGAAACTATAAATTCTCTTATGTTGCCGTAACACTCCTGAGAATGTTTCACATACCTCCAAAACCCCGAGGCTCTCATTTATTTTGCAAAGACAAACTCATTGATTAACCGATTCAACCAGTCTATTTGGAAAAGTCCCATTAGTTTGTGCCCTGGAGCTTATCTGAGTGAAATATAGATTGATTGATAATCAATCTATGCTATTACAGCAACCAAAGTTGGTTCCACTGTGTGTGTGGGGAACTATGGAGCGGTGCATTGATCTTAATAGCTTGTGATAGATGCCCTTGTTGACCTCTGTTTGTCTGTGTCCACCAAGTAGCAGTGGCCTTGAATCGTTCAGGTCGGTGTTTCAGTGTCATTGTTATACGTACAGCCAGCATCCTCTGAAAAAAAAAAAAAATTGTAGCTGGGCTGTAATTGAGTACTATGACAGCATAACCACTACCATAAAACACCACAAATAACTCAAACCAAATCCAATTAAGCAATTTAGCTGTGCAGAAACTAGTCCCAACTGTGCAAAACATGCCATAACCCTGCACTTGAATGTACACATTTTTGCTTCCCCTAAACTATTTGATTAAGAAGTTGCTCTTCCTGGCCAGTAAATAATCACAATCTTCAATAAAAAATGCAACTTTTATATCTAGACTACAGAGATATAGTGTGCTATTTCATCCATTCTTAATGCAATGATTAGCTAACAATTTCCTAGTTCCAACATCGTTTTTAATGCGTAGAAAAGACGATGGTGTCAAAATTCTTGTCTAATTCTTTGCAAGAAAATCAAATAAGACTACTTCCCAAAATGCCAAACTATTTAAGTTTCACAACTGAACACTTACTTTAATGAGTTTTTCACTTGTGTTTTAAAGGTGTGGATGTGTCATCCATGCATGCTATGAAGACACAGAGGCCCAGCACCATGTTATCTGATGTCAGACAGCTTGTAGCCACAGGGGAAGGCCTCAACCAGCCCAACGATGATGGGGTTACTCTGGTAAGAAGGTCACCTGTGTGTCACTATCTGTGATTTGACATTAACTGCCTCTCTCCCCTTGCCTTTACCAAACTTTGCAGTCTTTCCACTCAACTTAAAATATCTTTTTGTCTCTCTCTCTCTCTCTCTGTCTCATTTTGAAGCTCCACATTGCATGTGCCAGTGGTTACAGAGAAGTGGTGTCAGTGTTGCTGGACAGTGGAGCGGACCCTCATCCTGCTGACAACAACTTCTGGACCCCTCTTCACCTGGCTGCTAAATATGGACAGGTAACTGACAGCTGCACAGAAGTGTCAGGATGTCTTCCATGTAATTAAGCTAACACCCCAATTTCAACTCATCTAGCTGCATTGATTGCAATGTGAACGCAGCTGCTAATGAAATAATGAGGAAATTATTGATGGATTGGTCCTCAGTGAAACTTGCCTCCAGTTACCTTGCACACACCCTGATAAACTGCTCTTTTTGGGGCTTTATTGATCAGAAAGAGTCAAACTGCTGGCACAGAACTGTAGAACTGTATATGCATTTGTTTCAGCCTTTTAGATTAGCAGTTTAATGGTCTCTCTTAGAGGGGAAGGAGATTGATTTCCAGATGGGCTATTGGAGCAGGATATGAATAGGATCTGGTGGTTTGGTGAGGGTCCAACTATGAAGAGAGGGAAATGATCACATTCAGATCCTGCTGACCCAAGTAGATATTTAATTACGTTTTGGGCTGTGCACTTGGCTGCTGACAAAGATAATTTTTTTCATTTGGTATTTTGGAGTCACTTTCTTTAGTTCATCTGTCCTCAAGCCATGTTTCTTCCTCGCTAGAGTGGGTTTTTCAAAATGACTTCCTTCCTCTGGATTACCTCGTAGCTTGTTTCATTCATCCAGATCTTCTTTTTTCTATCTCTCTGCTTGCACAATCTTTTTCTGCAGTTCTTCTTAGATGATCAGATGATAATTAGCAGACCTAAATGTATAGGCTGAGACAGCTATTTTGTAAAATTAAATATGAACCTTCTTGTGACCCTTTTGTTTTTAGACTTTCTGCACAGACAACTACACTGTGTGTGCATTTGTGTGTGAGTGTGATATGTAAGTGTATCTGACTCAAGAGTGGCAGTCTAGAGGATTGGAGAATCGATTAGGTTTCCCTTGCAGTGTTAAATCACCTAAGCCATCGGCTCCTCACTGGTGCCTTTGCTTTGCCTCCTGCATACAAACTACTTCCTGAGCCTTCTTAACATTTACCTTCTGTCATAGCTCCTCTGGCAGTGACACGGGAGTAACACAGGACTATGTGATGAGTATAGGATTGTGAGTCCAAGATATGTGTGTGTAGCAAGCCAAGCAAATCACTAGTTCAACATAGGGAAGGTTTTCTGGTATGAGGTAGAAACAAACTGTTGCTTAGAAACGGTCGCCGACAACCGTAACACTAGCTGGTACATTAAACCCGAAGACCCCTACTGCAGTGTGGCATGCGTACTAGACTGACCCTTTAAGAAGATGTATGACCCTATTACTGCAGCTAATTAAGCTTCCCTCTCTTGGTCTTGTGATAAGTTAGACCTTGGCTCTCAGCTTCCCTGGTTTGAGTCAGGGCTTTTTAAGTTACGTTCTCTGGAGGTAAGAATTTTTAAATAGTTTTGAGTTGGATTTTTTAACACAAAGAATAACAGGGTGTAAAAATAAGGCGCTGTCGGGATTGGATTAACTGTTTTATAATGACGGTACATTTGGCAATATAGCAATGGCAAAATTTATATAACTGATTTTCAGATGCTTTTAAATCTTAAAGTCATGATTAATTTTTATGTTGGACAAATAACAAAAGGACATCTGGGCCCCTTACCCAAAACCACCCTGTCCATGTGAATCTACAACACCAGTGAGGTTGCTTTGTCCCCGTTGATCCCCATGTACTGATAACCTTTTCCCCGGTCCTCCTTTGAACTCTGACCCACTGACGAGTTCAGATCTTGTGGTGCCACTGACGCGTTGTCAGTATTTATAGAGTGTGAGTGCTGCTGATAGGGTTTGTGAGCAGCAGAGACGCTGTGGACTCGGAGCTGAACAGCTGTTGGCATGGGTCGCTCTGCTGAATGTGCTGAGTCATTTTCCCCTTCGAAGATGTCTCATTACTGTGCCGCATTACAAAGAATGTCTGCTCCTTGCAGAGCAGTTTGAACTGTGGCTTGTATGTTCAGTATTAAAGTTACATAAAGTTTGGGAAGTTGTATTCAATCGAGAGGTTAAAATCAACACAGCAGAAGATATCCTGACCTCTATTTGCTAGCAAAATACCATCTGTAGACCCAATGCTCACATCTTTCCCCAGAAGTTTATGTCGGCCTTATTCTAAATATTTGAAGTCTTGGAAACCTCCTCCAGAAACACGATATAGCTATGAGTAGTTCCCAGTGATGAGTAAAATGGCCTTGATGTGTAAAATCAGTAGAGAACCCTTTTATTGATTTTTATTAATGTAATTTAGAATCTACTAAAGTGTCTGGAATGCCTTTTTGATTGAGTAAACAGTAATACATTATACATGTAATTATTTTCTCAAGGACACTTTTTTTTAATGTTTTATTGGGAAATTAGTTTTACAGGGTGGCAGCCTGGCTCAAGCAGAATTCTCAGATTTATTGCTGTTTAATGTTCCCCATACGACCAGGAACTGCAAAAAGAAATATAAATATGCACATAATTGACAGTATAAAGCTTGCTTTTTAAACAGTGCTCGTCGCATTGGAGGAAATTTCTTAAAATTGATGTCATGCCATCTTTTGTATCTGTTCTTAGTAATTTGAGTTACAGTGTGAATACTTCACTTACACTAATCAGTAATAGGTGTTCAAATTACAAGTGCATCGCATGTTCAATGCAACTCATGCTCTATGCAGGAAAACGGGTGTTGAAAGAGAGAGTGCAAAAAGACAGAGAAAGATAAAGGAGCAATGACGGAAAGACAGGCAGAAGAACTCAGAATTCAGTGACTGAGAGCCTGTTTGTCTGAAAGGAAAACCTAGACAGAACAATAGAGGACAGAGGTGTCAGCTGTCACGTGTCATTGTATGTAGGAATGAGCGGAGACAACTATGGGGTTCTTCTACTGTCACATGTGATGGAAGATAGGCTCATTATTAAAGGATCTCCTCAGTCAGAGGCACCACTTGTACAGACCTGTCATGTGTGACACTCGCTGTCTGCATGTTCTGCGTGGTGCTTAAATTCTAGGTCAATGTCACAGCATACCATAATGCATTTACATATCTACGCTTGTCTGCACTGTAGCTGTGAATGTTGGTGTAACCTCCATATCTGCCTTGACCTTGATGTTTAAAAGCAAACACAAATCTACAATAACATGTTTTTTTTTCCATTTTTTTGTTCTTTGCTAGGACGTATTGAAAATGGACGTGCATGTTTTCTCCCCTCTCTTACAGACAAGCATTGTTAGCCAGCTCCTAAGGCATAGAGCGAACCCGACTCTGCTGAACTGCAACCAAGACAAGCCCTCCGGTAACGTGTTCACACAAACATACACATGTGCAGCACGCACAAAAATATGGCAGCTGGAAGAGGCAAACACATTTGAGCAAGTGGGAGGTAATGAAGCAAAGAAAAAAAGCAGAGAAATGGAATTATTCCACTGAGCCTGTTCAGATACATTAATAATCACTGTAATGATATGAAACATACGCAGTGTGTTCAGTAAATGAGGTCTCTTGTGAGTCTTTTTTGCGCATATCTGAATGTGTCTGCAAGTGAGACCTCACTTTTTTAATGACAGAAAACATTAACACCTTTCCTACGCGGATAAACACACTTGTGCGCTGATTTAATCTGGGTGTTAGCAGTAATTATTAGGGGGTGGTGTGAATAATTTCCTAATGGGCCTAAAGGTAAGGTTGTTTTTTTTTCATTAATAGAAAAACACAAAAATCGACGTTAGAGGTCTAAATTAAGGCAATTTGCACTAATTATTTTTTCCCTTTTTTGACTAGTTCTCAGCAAAGCCTTCATTAGTTGCATTTATCATTGAAAAATGGTGCCCACTCTTGATGTGTACTGTAATTCTAGATGTCTTTAAAAGTGGCAACTGATATATTTTCAACTCTAAAGAAGGCAAACGGACAAATCACTGACAAACCCCTCAGAGTTGAATTCTAAACCTGTATGTTAAACTGCACAATATGACGGCGGGAGAGGCTGACATTTGCCTCAAAGACTGGCCATGACTACCATGATATTGCTTGATTTCAAGCTATTCTGTAGGGCAACAGCTGGAGAAGATAATACGTCCAGAGACTTATCACTGTGCCACCAAAAAGCTGGGAAGAAGATGGCAACATGTAAACATAGCAGGTGTCAGATTTTCCACAAAAAATTGCTAAATGTGCAAATGTAGACACATTTGTTCCTAAAAATTGAGGAGCATCTCATATTTGTGCATTGTTATCAAAAATAGCTTCTTTGGTATCTTTCTAGGTGTGATAGTGAAGCGTCCATTTACATATTTATTTTTATTAATTTTAAGATTGGACTAAAAGATAATGATCCTGGTCAGTGTTGCAAATTTCATTTCCACACATTATAAAACCAGCCATTGAAGCAGGCTATTGACTAATATAGTCACCATAAATGTTAGTGGTGTTTCCTGTGCAACAGTGATGAACTGCGTTCTATGTGGGGGGGCTTTGGATTTACCTTGTAACCTCTCTATTGTTGGATAAAATGTCAAAGCTGCCTCCAACCATTTACTCCCACGGTTTAATCATGCTTCTGACTGCCTCGCTCGGCTCTTAATCAATAGCTCGTTCTAGCATGTGGACCTAGAAAAGATGTGAGACAAGCCCTCGGAGACTGACACAATTGCCATCCCCCAGCCCCTCTCTTCTTTCCACTTGAAGCCCCAACACTCCTCCTTTAGCAGCCACATGATGCGAGGAAGACAGCACTGGAGATGGGCGTCTTGGGGACTGTCTGTCACATGGAAATAAAAAGACAAGATGAAGCCATTTCCCTCCCTTGCGCCCTCTTAGACCTCATTACAGACAAGAGGGGATCTTAACTGGATTGATCCACAGTGGGGTTCGCATTCTGCACCGGTGAAGGATCATCCACATAAATTTGGAAGTGGGGTGGGGGGAATAACATGTTAAACAAGCAGAAAGGTAAACCTGTGGAGTGCTGTAGTCTTTAGCTAATGACGTTGGCACAAATCTCTGTGTCTTTACTAGTGAGAGTGGTGCAGAAAGTGGAGAAAATCTAGTTTGGAGCTCCCAGTTTTGACAACTATGTCAAATTAAACTTATCTCTGTGAATTTCCCGTCTTGTATCTTGTCATTAGATATTGCCGTGTCAGAACCCATCGCAGATATGCTGCTGAATGCGGAGGAGAGCTGGCTGCAGAGACTGAAGGATCCTTCTGCTCCTCTCCCCTCCACTGACCAGCGCTATGATGGCGGCTCACATGACCTCAACACTCCCGTCAAGAACTTGTAGGTTTACAGTTTCATAAATGTTGCCTTGCGTTAACTCCACATAATCTATATCCTGTTTCTGTCTGTCTTATCCTGCACTTTGCTCCAAATCTTCCTCTACTTTCCCACTCCTTGACTATCCATCTATCATACAGAAACCCCCTGGGTCTATCTATTTCGAAGCGGGACAGTCTGCTGGAGAAGTGTGCCATGTTCAGAGAGGCAGGCGGAGCACTGAGCCGACAGCCCTCTCAGGATAATGGCCTAGATGGCCCCTTCAGCTCTGGAGCCAGCAAACTGGAGCAGGTATCTTGTCCTCTTACAACTCAAACACTATTAAAAAAAGAACAGAATAAAACAGTGAGTGCACAGACAAAATGGAATATCTGGAGGGGTTACACAAGAAGAAGAATTTCTTATATTACATTTGCTACTTTGGCTTGTTTTTATAGATGAAAAAGTAGTTTTTACAGAAGAAGAAGTGGTTGTATGCCAAAGAAACTCACCTCTGGACCAAATGTGACATTTTGAAGTTGTTGTCTATTAAATAGAGTTAATATACTGACTAGTCCATCCTGTTCAATCCTGTGCAATTTCAGCCAGCAACACATTTTGTCACTACATCATACATGATATACACCGATCAGGAATAACATTATGACCACCTGCTAATATTGTATTGGTCCCTGTTATGTGCTCAAAAATGCTCTGAACCATTGGTCATGGATGACAGGACCTCTCAGGGTGTCCTATGGGGTCTGGAACCAGGACGTTGGCACTGGATCCTTTGGGTACTCTGACTTGTGCAGTGGGGCCTCTGTCAATCCAACTTGTTCCACTGCATCCTGTTGATGCTTGATCACAATGGGGTGTAGGAAGATTAGAGGTCAAATCAACATGTTAGGCCATTGTCATGTTCCTCAACATGTTCCTGATTGCTTGATGTTGTTTTTTCCATGTGGTGGGGTGTATTTTCCTGCAGGGGTAGGCCAGTGACATTTGGGATTTCCATTTGCATGAGGGAGTGTGCTTGTTGTGGGACAATGTTTATTTGTGCGTCTAAGTCTCATGAACACAGATGTCATAATCCAAGGTTTTCCAGCAGAACAGCACATAGTACCGATATGATCAATGTTATTCACTTCACCTGTCAGTGGTCATAATGTTGTGGCTAATCGGTGTACATAGAGATATTCATTTGTACATCCTTGAGTTAATTTCACAAGGCACGTCCCTGTCTCCAATGAAAAGATAATTAGAGGCTAATAGAAAAAACAGTTAGTCAAGAGTTTGATTGGAACTAATATCTGCAACATGTGTGGTCTGTAATTAGAGAGACTCTCTCAGAGTTAAAATTGGATGTATTTTCTGCAGGTCAAGCTGATGCCTCCCGCCCCCAATGACGACCTGGCATCCCTCAGTGAGCTGACTGACAGCAGCCTCCTCTACGAGATGCAGAAACGCTTTGGCAACGACCAGATTTACGTAAGACTCCTCTGTCCTTGACGAGGAATCCCACTCACATTGCTTTAAACACGCAGCAGTAGCCAGAGCACACACACAGAGCACAGCGAGATACAAAACACAGCCTCTCGCGGGCATAACTGGGACACTCTATCTGTTTATTTGTAGCGGAGTGTGGTTTTGCGGTCTGGGAATTTCGGGGTGTGATGTTTGGCTCACATCACGCAATCTTTATACCCATGAGCTCCGCAGTGGGTTTCCCTCCAGCAGATACACAAGAAGTGGAGTGAAGTGTAAACATCACACAGTGCATTGCAAACACTGTACCTGTTCTCCTGAAGGCTAGGATGTAGAATGTATGAGATTTATCACATCTAGTAGTGAGAGTTTTTCTGAATGTAGTTAGAGGATAATATTCTTGGCGGTATTTTCTATTTTTCTTACAAATCCAATGCTGAGACCAGGGAAAAACTAACAAGAATTGCCTGTGCAGCCAAGCTTATGGCTTATTTTCCTGTGTGCTATTGACCTCCATTACCTATAATCATGAACAGAAGGCTACTAATAACATATCAGACTGGGTTTCATGTGCCTTCACTGCAAGGTGCACATGGACACATTATTTTGATGAACTCTATGAAACCTAAGCAGCTTTGGGGCATTTGTAGATTTTGTCACATTTTTACCCACTGTGGACTCATTTTTTTACTACACTATTATTCCTGCATCTTTTAGGAAACACCACAAGCATGGCTAGAAATAGAGAGAACTCAAAAATGCTCTTTGTGCAGTATAGCAAAGTTATAATGCCATTAAACACTTACAAAATAAAATAATAGTTACATTTCTTTATTTTTTTTTTATTTTGCGAAAGATGAAATAAAAAATGGAATCAAACATGTTCAATATTTTTCAAAGTTCCCTCCAGCATTACCAAAAACAATAGTTGGAAAATGGTGGCACTGCATGCTAGAAATTTTTTACTGTTTACATTTTGACACCCTCTAGAAATTTGGCATTCTGTACAGCTCTAAAAAGATATTTCACCATGTTTTATTACTCAGGTATGCTGTATTTTGCTCTCAGTCTCTCTAATTTGCTTCAGTATTTGTCCCCCATCTGCTCTGTGTAAACACGGCTTTGAATATCTCAGTTGCAGAATTTTATTTTATTTTTTTACAGAATCTAGTGCAGATAGTTTATTTTTGGTGGATTCTTAAATGAGACGTGGTGTAATTGGACTGTGATTAAATCCAAATGATACTGAACTTAAACTTGGTTAATTTTCCCAACGGAACCATGCAGCACACGATTAGTTCAAGGATTGTCGGAAAATTTTAAATCCAGTGATTCTTTCCGTTTTTAAACTTACTGTATCTGATAAATCATGAAGAGAACTTGCCTTTCAAAGGTGTGGGGGTCAAGACAGTCCCATGCACATTGTCCTGATGCTGTAAAAACTCCCTGGAGGATGAAATTAATTTGAATAGGGAACTGAAATGAATTTGCAACGTTACAGTTACAGTCACAAGGAAAGTTGGAAGGAACTGAGATGCTGAGTACTGATCTTGATTAACAAAACACAAAAACTATAAAACAATACTCGTCTTAACCTGTATGTTTTGAATCGTGTGTGTAGTTTGCACATGAGACAACTGTCATGAGCTGATTCGCCTCCCTTTTCAGTACCAGCTGACTTGTGTAAGAGTGGTTCCCCGTTCACACTCACACACACACACACGTACACACACATACTTACAGTGGTGACAGTTGCAAAATCAATATCATTTAGATTGATCAGAAAGAAAAATCCATAACTATATTCAGGAGTAAAATGCCTTCATCTCCAACAATTGGTCCATTTTATGTCCCTGTTTTTTTTTTCTTTTCTTCCTCCGCTCCTTTAAAACTCCAGTCTGGCTCCATGGGGATGGAGCTCTATAAAGACTGGAACCAGATCAATGTGGAGCTATCAGTGCACTCTCTTCTCTGTGAAGAGGCAGTAATAGTCTGTTATTACGGAAGCCCAGATGGGCAGCAGACAGTAGGTTTGGTCGCAGCAGGAGACTAAGATAAGGGGGTGACAATGAAAGGAAATACAAGTGGTGGACGAAGAAGAGAGAAACGATTAGAATTCGGAATAATGAGAGCTGGAGGCAGGAGGTGGAGTCCATTTGGAAGGAGGTGGTGAACAGAGAGGGCGTTGAGTTAACAAAGATGGAGATTTGTATAACATGTAGGTGCACCAGACACAGCCATGCATTGTGCTTCTTTCTGTTTGCAAAGGTATTCTTAAACAGAACCAGGTGAGCAAATGTTGCCTTGACTCGGATACAAACAAAAAAGTTTCGCAGCATCCATCAAAATAAGCAAAAACAGACGTGGGTTGACTCCTCTCAGCAGTTTTATCTTTCTTGATTCTATGGCTAATGTGCTTGACCTTATAATGGAGTGAATCTTAAGAAATAGGTGAACAGAGATATGGTGAAGGACAGAAACGGGGGGAGAGAACAAAGACAGTGAGTGCTCCATATGTTCCCAGCAGGGTGGTCAGAGATGGGCTTTGATGAGTGGTCGCTGCCTTCTGCCAGGATAGAAGGACCGGTCCACGGCTAAACCCCCCGAGGAGAGTGGCAAGGAACTGGGGGAAGGATGCAATGGAAGACACTGATGAAGGCTGGGTTATTGACAAGCGCATCATGAGATTAAACTACGGGGTGAAAGTTGCTCAACCAAGTTTTACTCAGTGGAAAAAAAAGAGGGAGCAGCAATAGGACAGGAGCATGAATTTTGCCGTGTGTCTTCAGGCAGTGGGAATTTGTTCAAGTCATTAACCTTGAGCCAGGGCCTAAGGACAGAGCAGCGTGTTACAGAATGTTAGCAATGCCTGTGCTATCCCAGGGGGACACAGCAATAGCCTTTCAAACTGCCTCCGGGGTTTCTTTGTGAGAACCAAGGGGGGGTGGGGTTAGCAGTTTAGTAGAAAGGGTCAGAAATTAGGAGTCAGTTATTTTTTTTATCAAAGTGGCCTCAGGGTTTGCGTGTGGGAGGATAGATTTGTTGTCTTTATTAGAAAAAGGTCATTACTGAGGTTATCATTTGAGGGGCCTCCTTGACCTTTCTCTTCCATGACATTAGCATATCCTCACAGGGGTAGATACACCATGAATATCGCCATTAAGGACAGAGTGGGACAGCACTTCTGATTCCAGGTCGGTGTTCGCTTTAGGCAACCTGTGAGTAATTTTAACCCAGCTTCAGCCCTGTTCTTGTCGAAGTAGCCTGTCAAAGCGGAGCTGTCCCACATCTTATGACGTTGGATATTACTTTTCTGTTTATTAAAGTGTGTTTTTCTGCTCCTTTTGTAGACTTACATCGGACACATCCTCCTGCTGGTGAACCCAAACAAAGAGCTGCCCATCTATTCCACTTTGGTAAGCGTGCATTTCACCTAAACTTACAAAATATGCTGCAATATGCTGCACTTATCTATCCTAATGTTGGATTTACATGTGATAGCATTCAATAAGCTTCGTATCAAACATGCAAGGTTATATCATGAAGGAGACATATTTGCTGTATAATAAGCGAGGCATGCGCTGATGAAATGGACCCTGTGGTTGATAAATAATGCAGTCTTCCTGTTAGTGATACACACCATAAGGCTCACTCTGCATCAGCCAGGAAAAAATGAAGGATCCAGTTTGGGTAATACAAACAAACACCACTCCTCAGACTATTACACCAAGTCTCCACCAAATTAATTATTTTTAAAACTGTGTCACAGCATATTCATTCAGCATCTTTCCTAGAGGAGCCTGTCAGCAAATGATGAACAGGCTCTAATTCTTTATGATTATTTGCTAAATGTGGTGTTATCAATCAGCAACAGTGTGTGTCACCTTATTTTAAATAGGAGATAATTCATTTCGAAACAGCTGAATTAATGCCAGTCAGGGACCTGAAGGGGGTTGCATATTGGAGGAGGAGGTGGCATCTTCTCCTGTCCTGACAGAATGAAGCCAAGCCCCCCTCTGGCTGTCCCATTCCTGCCTCTGCCTGGATTCACTCCAGGCATCTCTACCCAGCAGAGAGGATGTGTGGAGGATCAGAGAGGAGCCAGTGTGAGAAGGACATATGTCACAACATGTGTGATCTGCTGGCCGTCTGTCACCCCCTCTGGACTGCTGGTCCACAACCCATCCTCCTTCCCTTTTGCACTGCCACAAATACAACACTGGCACACATACTGAGGTTACAGTTCAGTGTGATAGACAACAGATGGTTCACTGCCTCATGCTGTGCACTTAAAATGTGTTGAACAAAATCAAAACCTTTTATATTAATTCCTCTTGGGCATAAATCGCACAGCAAATATGTTGTCAGAAGCTTTTTTCACATTTTAACTTTGATGAATACTTTTTGGTGTGAAATATAAATTCTAAAAAAACTTAAATGTGAAAATAAACTATTTGCAGAAGCAGGTCTTTATCTACATAGAACTAAACCGAGGAATAAAAATTGTCCACATTAGAATTTCTTACAATTTGGTTGTTGTGACATCCTCCAAACAACATAGTTTGTCATAAATCCCAAAATAAACATCTTCACAACTACTTTTGATCAAACACTTGTCAGTGTTTTCACACAGCAGTTGAGATCTGACAGCTCAGTGTTAACAGATGATTTTTAATTTCACTTCCTAGTAATAATAAAAAATTATAAACACATGTTTATTTAACCCTCTAAATGCCAGACAGTTTCTGTCTCATTTTTACTCACTGTGGGTCCTTTTTTTCTGCAATATAAGGTCCTGCACCTCTATAGAAACGTCAAAACTGTGGCAAGAAGTAGAGAGAACTCAAAAGTGTCTTTTGTGCAGTATGACAAAGTTAAAATACAATAAATCCTAACAGAAATTGAAAAAACAACATTTTCCCCAGTGTCTATAGGTGGTCGTAATACTAGAAGAAGAATGGGGAATCTAAATACTATAAATATTTTGCTATTTGCATTTTTAATTAGTTTTCATGCTTGTCTCCTATTTGCACTTCTATCTGTTTAAACACTGCCTACGGTTCAGTCCAGTTCAGTCAAAAAGTCCCCTTGTTTGTTTGTTATGCGACTATTAGTCAGAGCTGAGTCACTAAAAGCTTATCTACTGTGCCAAAGAGCACAAGAGGTTTGTGTGTGTGTTTTTTAAGAAGCTGATTTGTACAAAAAGTTTACTTTTTGGCCTATTTTTAAAAGAGACATACAATAAAGTGATTTTGGTGAAATATTACAGTAGTGAGTTTAGACTTAGTTCAAAAAAGATCACATGATTATTTCTGTTTTCACAGTTTAATGGTAATTTGGTGATAAAACACACCTTTCAAACCAGTTTTGAGGTTTTGAGGTTCAAATGGTTAAACTGATGTCAGATTAAAGTCTTTTTAGGTTGAATGTCCTGGTTATAATACGGAGTAAACTGTACCTTTTTGTGAACTTTTCAAACACCATCTCACAATCACAGAAAGTGATACCCACTATGGTTTCAGTGTTTTGCTGAAACTTTATCCCATGTCTTGTTCAGCCTGGTTGATATCCACGTTACATAAGGCCTGCTTCTCTTTCTCAGGTGAGTCAGCTGTACCTGAGCTCTACAGGTCGCCTTTGCTCTTCTCTGCCGCCTCACATCTTCTCCTCAGCGGAGAGAGCTTACCACATGATGCAGCAGGAGAGACGCCCACAGTGTTTCATCTTGAGGTACACCCACCACCTACCCTTCCACATACATCACTGAACTGTATGGCTTACAATTATGAGACCAAAATGCCAACAGAGGCTAATAGCCGGCCACCTGGTTTGTCCACACCCCTTTCACCACACACCTGTTAAACACTCCCTGAGAGATTAATGGCTCTCAGCCTGAGTCGAGCTGGAGACCCGTTCAGTGTTCACGCCGAGATGGATGTTTGCTGGGAGCTTTGCCGCGTCTTGCTTTTTTTTGTCCTCGGCTGGACTGGGGCAGCTCTCTGATTGCAATTAAATCCCGTTCCGGCTCTCCAGTGACATTCCCGCTGAGTCGTAACCAATCTGGCAGAGAGTTAATGCACCCTGGCCACAGGCTATCCATCTCGCTCACACACACAAACACACACATACACAGGGACATTGTTGTGTGCGCTCACATGTACACACATTCCTGTTTCCTCGGTTCCTCTCCTTCTTAGCGCACTTTATCGTTGCTTTTCTTGTTTCTCTTTTGGTAAAGCTTGCTGTTGCGCAGTGTTGCTCCTTGCTTTTGCTGACACACATGGCCAGAAGCGCACACACACTCCTACACTTTAACAGGCAATCAGTGTCCAACATCCCCTGAGGCAAGTGCTCTAACAAAATGCCCTTGAAATCTAATAAAAACCGGTAAATGAAAAGACAGTGAAAAGACCCTTGGACTTCACACTCAGCAGGGCTGTTAGTCAGAAATATAGCTGCACGCAGACAAACAGCGCATCACAGCATAGCGCGGTCATTAGTAAAGGCTTCTGACCTTCTGAAGCCATCTGCTTGGTGTTACTATGCAGGTCTCAACTCTCTGCGTGTTGGTGAGTGTCGGTGCATGTACTGTAGAGGTACCTTATGTCGGACTTAATATCAGCTCAACAGAAAATTAAAAAACAAGGCCTCCGGTGCCAAATAAGTTGTGGCATTAACAGTGTGCGTAAAGTGGTGGTGAATGTAGCGATGTTAATAGCATTAGAAAGAAGAGAATTAATGGGAGGGGGGTTCCCTGAAGGGATGATGTCATGTAGGTGGAGATGCTGGACTGAAGTGACACTCCGATGACTAACATCTCAAACCTATTCTTCTGAGACACATAGAGAGCAGTGGAACACAAAGATGCTTGGTTTTTGCTTTGCTTTATACTGTTTTACCTTTTATGTGTTTATTTGTTGCATATTTCTCTAAAAGTTAAAAAGAAAATTAATAAAAACTGAAAAATATTGAAACAATGCAACAAAGTATGCATAAACATTTAACACAATTACATGAGTATCATCTGCATATGGCTGTATTCATTAATATTGTATTGTATTGGTGTAATGGTACAATAACTTCCTTTAAAAAACACTACAATGCAACTTGATTGTTCATCATTAAGGAAAATTTGAGACTACACCTCAGCAGTATAAAACTGAGAGAGTGACGACAACATGTAAAACAAGACAACACCACCTAAAGCCAAATCTTTTGTCTGATTGTTGTTTGTGTGTCTGCAGTGGTGAGAGTGGTTCTGGGAAAACAGAGGCGTGTAAACACATAGTGAGACACCTGACAGCCCGCTCCAGCCCCAAAGGCTTTATGCTGGAGCCCAGAATGAAGCACGTAAGTCTGGACATGTCTTGTCTACACAGCTCTCTCTTGTCTTTTACCCTTGGAGCAGTCAGTGGAACATGTGATGACTGTACGTCCAGGGCTTGAGTCTTAAATCCTTTGTGGCTCTTGAAGCCAAAATGCTAAAAAATAATAATCTTGTAAGACACATTATTGGTTTATTTCCAGATTTTTTAATATTTGAGTGTTTGTCCCTGACGTGTATGTCTGACTGTGCTTATTGTTTCTTTCCCCTGCAATCCCTGTGGTAAAAAAAATCAGATAGTGCAATGTGTAGTTCATGATTGTGTGAATGCATCCTGCTGTTCTTTTATTGCGGAGATAGAAGAGAGAATAGATGTATGGATTAGCACAACACGGTATGGGGCGTTTACTCGTAGCCTTTTCTCCACTGCTTGATAGCTGTTCATTTGTCACATACACCATTGGATGTCAAACCTCGTGTCTGATCGCGTCAGCATGTACAGCCTGAAAAGGGAATATTGATAAAGAACATAGAAGATGTAGAGATAATCAACAAATACCCACATCCTCTTTTTGGCACATTTTCTTGTGAATCAGGAGATTTCAGGAAGACATTTCCTAGAACAGACAGAACAGAGAAGCTTTTTTTGACAAGAAAAAGAATAGAAACAAACAGTCAGAATTTAGCACCCACCTACATGTTAAATATGAAAGTGTAAAACCATATTGGTGTCTGGGAAAACGCAAAAATCTTTTAGGTCACCGCTCAGCGTGTTGCTACTTCTGGCGTTCCCAGTTGTGGTTTTAGGTTTGATCCTGCTACTTAACACATGATTCACCTGCTGTGCACTCGGTCTAGCTATCAGTTAGTCTCTCAGTCTGCCAGTTGTGTAACAAAGCAGTGTGTAGCCTAGAAGGGCTGTGTTCTGATGAAGTCATCGTTATGTAGTCGATATCTGGGTCAGCTCTCTCTCTTATCATTCTGGGACACAGGAAATATTTAGTATACCAATAATGGATGTATATTGACATCTAGTGGTAGAAAGTAGAATAGAAGCAGGACTGCTTTTTGTATGGAAGAGAGATGCTGTGTGTGTTATATGGAAGCATTATGGAAAAGAAAGTACTCTACAGTGAAAGTCATTATCATAGACACTGTGAAACAGTGGTAACATGCCCTTTGGTTGGTGGAATATGCAGGTGAACTGTATTCTGGAAGCCTTCGGTCATGCAAAGACCCTGAGGAACAGCAACTCAAGTCGCTTTATTAAGCTGTTGACCATCCAGTACTGTGAGAAGAGGAGGATGCTGCTCAGAGGTAACCAGCACTGTTATTATAATAGCCCTGGATGCGATCTTTACTTTCATTTTTATTCATATTTTATCCAAAAGTGCAATACTTGACTCTTCACAATGTCTCAATTCAGGTTTAGTATTGTTGTTGAAGAAATAAAATGTTTCCTCTGATGTCTTTATTATATAAAAAGTGATCTTGATGATTTTAATGAATGTAATTGTTGCCAGAATGAGTGGATAAATTCACTGTTTTAGATTATGTGTTTATGATAATAGTGTGTGATAATGATAGATTATTATGATAATGGTACACTGACCATAGACAGAAACCACATTAGATTAGCAATACAGCCAAGGCAGAGTGCCATAATGATACAGTTATCTAGAGATCAGGTGCACAATAGTGAAACACCAGCAGGGGGCAGTAAAAGCCCATATGTTCACAGTTGTGTTTTTTTTCTTTTTTAAAGCTCCATTTTGTCACCTTATTTTACTCCATTTAATTGAATCAGTGAGCACTGACCATTCAGTTGTGGCCACAGTTTGATGTGTTTCCTACTAATATATACAGCACACATGAAATGCACCATACTCACCTTTGTTACTTAAGTATAAACCATATTTGATGTTTTTTAGCCCGTCTGTACACCTACATGCTGGAGAAGTCCCGTCTGGTCCACCTGCCTCCTCAGCAACACAACTTCAGAATCTTCTACTTGATGGCTGAAGGCCTGTCAGCTGAGGAGAAGAGTGCACTCTATCTCAACAATGTCCTGGCTCATAGGTACGAGAATATTTTATCTCTCACATGCTGCTAAAAAGCTGCAGAGCTCACAACCTGCTCTTCAGACCAACCCTGATAATATAACACATCCATGTTTGATATCCTCAAAGGACAGTGTGAGTCAGTGTATGCATGCACATGTGAGTTTTTAAAAAAATCAACAGTGGTGTGTGTGTGTGTATGTCCATGTGTGCGCATTTACATAAAAGTGCAATTCTTTCCTTTTATCAGGTTTTAATTTGAATCTGTGTTGTTCATTCCAATTCGCACATGTTCTTATTTGTAGAAGTAACATACAACCGAGTTACTGTTACTATACTAAGAATCCACTGCTGCACATCCATTGTGATAACCACTGACCTCAGTCGGTCTGTTTTGGAGCCTGAGAAGCACGCCAGCTCTTCTGGCATGACACCAACCCATTGTATCTCGATGTGTCTCTGCTTGATGTGCGTGATAAGGTTCTGCAGATTTAAAACCCTGTTTGCTCCCTCGCCTCTTGCTCACTCCATAACAGTGTCTGGGACTCTATGTAACTGTGCACAGAACTGCCTCATAAATCTACTGGTTCTAGGACTCTCTCATCCAAAGATATTCACATAAATTCCTGCTGAGCACAGGGGTACATACTTGGATCTGGTGCACCTGTCATTTTGTACTCATCACAGAGCTCATCCTTGCTTTGTTCTCTATATTCATTCTTGTTTTTGTGCTTGTCTGGAATATTTGTCAAAGTTGCTTCCATCTTTCTGTCCTTGCGTCCAGGTATCTCAGTGGAGGACTTGCAGGAGAGAACCCTCCAGTGGCTACAGCTTCTACCCAAAGCAGGGAACACCTTGCGGCAGTCAAGCAATCCCTGCGAGCGCTGGGCTTCAACAAGCAGGTATTGATTTGCGCGGCAGCCCAGCCTTCTGTTGAGCCGAACGTTACTGACAGCTGGGAGATGTGAAAGTGTTGATGTCACTGACCCTGAAGTCACATGTCACTTATTACACCACTGATGAGATTTTTCTTCAGATTTTGGTCTTTAAGTGTCTGAGTCGAGAGGCTGGGTCCTCTGAAGGATGGAGACCTAAAAACTGTAGAAGCTTATCCAAATTCTAGAATCACAGAGCAAAACTAATGTTTAGAGCCTTGGGAAACCTAAAAATGATTCTATGACCAAAATGTTGTCCCAGTAATCCTACACATTCACATGATGAATAATTCCACACATTATTCATAATCGGCCGTTGAATAACAGATTGGGGGATTCTGAGGGCAGTCAAGGACCCTGCTCCCAATTCGAGCACAAGAATCATTTGATCAAGCATCTGTTTAAAGACCATATTAAATGTGTGACCAAATGCAGGAGACAGGGTGTTGATTTATGCCCATGGCGAGCATGTAGTGTGCATTGGTACAGTCCGTCCTGTGCACCACCAGCTGTGCTCCCAGCCCCATTATCAGGTTCTATTCTTAGATTCCCAGTCAGCATCTATCAGCAGTGAGTGACCATCATCTCACCTTTTAATCCGGCACCAGTCAATACACACAGACAAGGCATATGGGACAGAGGAACAGAGCAATAGATAGCAGTATTATCAGAGGGCACTACTGTCCACTGGATAAGAGAGCGAGGGACTGAAAGAGGGGCGGGGGAGTCGAAGTGATAGACCACCCATTGGTCTCTGTCTAAGCTCTCATCAGGGGATGACTCCCAGTCCAGACCCAAAGGTCAATCGTCATTAACGCTCCCTATCGCTCCTTTTTCTCTCCCTCAGCCCCCTTTCTTCTCCCCCCCGGAGCTGGTTATGAGGGGGGGGGTCTCTCTTTCTATGTGTATAGAGTGTCAGACAAAGACTAATGCTCGTGTTTATCTCTGAGATATCAGCTCCAATATCCTGTCTTGAGAGAGTTCGCACGCAGACATATTCACACACACACACACACACACACACACGCATCTTCAAACTCAAACATCCCCCTCTTAGAGATCCAGAGCAGTGGGTAATGGAGTATTCTATGAAGTGTCCTCTACTCAAGGGCACGAGGGAGAGTGTGGCAGAGGAAGGGAAGAAGTGTGTGAATGGAGGGTGGAGGGCTGACACATCACAAGTGTTGGATTCTCTCATCATAATGCGTTTGTTTTGCATTTTGCAATCCACTTCTAGTTATTCTATATTTGTTGTGTTATAAAAAAAACCTCTAAGAAGCAAAAAACTAAAAAAGCATAGGTCAGTCTTCCAATGCTGTCCAACTTTTCTACCCTGTCTGTCACACTCTGCCTCAAGCCCATTTGTTCCCACTGAAAAAGGGCAATAAACAATCAAAATAATTTGCCTAAATAATGTTATTTAAGCAGTTTTTCAACATTAATTACTAGTGCACTTGTTAGGCACTAGTACCATGATGCATGTAGGACTGGTATGAAATAAACTCCAGGGATCATTGTAATGAAAGAACCCAAGCACTAGTGTGAAAGTGTGGTAAACGTATGTGTTTGGGACAATGATTGAAGTCTGCAGCAAAGTTGATTAAACCTACTATAGTAGTTGTCACTACATAAGCTTGTTAGGAGGATCATTCAGTCAGTAGGATTCATTTCTGGTCTTTAAAAGGGATTTTAGTCCTTCATGAAGAAGTTAGCAACAGCCTTTCATGTAATGCAGTTTGTAGTGAAGTTTTTATTGAGCATTGAAAAAAGTTTTTGATCGATCTGAATTTCCATCTTCAGCTTGTAGTGGTTAATATTTTATTCTCTCTTAACTCCCCACTTTCTCCTCTTTCTTGTTTCCACTTTCTGCAAGGAGGTCGACTCGGTGTTTACGCTGCTATCTGCTGTGCTCCATATTGGGGATCTACGTTTTACTGCGCTGACAGATGCAGATACGGCCTTCCCTTCTGACCTGCAGCTGCTGGAGAGAGGTCAGTGCTCCCCGCCTGTCATAACCGGGCACACATATCTACACTGTGCTGAGGTGGGACAGAGCGAGGGAGGAGGGTTGCGTAGCACTAAGTCATGTTGTTTACCTCATCATCATAGCTCCTCCCTCTCTCTCTGTCTCTCTCTCTCTCTCACTTTCTTTCTCTCTTTCTCTCCACCCTGGAGTCCTTCTCGGCACCTTGCCACCAATAGATAAAGGCCAGACAGTCACCTGTTTGGTAAGCCACATTTTCTGCCAAAACGTAACCATGGTGAAGAGGGATCACTCTCACACACATTTTCTCCAGCTAATGGCCTCAGCATTTTCTCTTTGTCTTTCCCCCGGTCCTCTCATTATGCAACCGCTACACATGCTACTGTGACCTGTGACCTTTTCGTAAGATGGTAAACAAGTGACATCAGCGGCCGAATGGAGAACGAGCCGCTCGTTGTCAGGGAGATGTGATGTCATGGCTGGTGATGTCAGCAAAGGGTTTTCCGGGTTGCTGTTTTTTGTTGTTGTTTTTTTTCCCCTGCTGTTTATGAGTTCTCTTTTCCGAAATCCAATGATGACTAATTGCTGCCAGCTCCACCGATCGGTTGAATCAACTGTCGCAGTGTTTAGGATGTTGTGCTGTCAGCGTGATATCATCATCAGAGCAGTGCCAGAGCAGACTGTGTTCTGGGATGCTATCAGCACAACCCTCTCTGATGCTCAGTTAATGTTTAATGCTGTTATTTTGATGTTTTTCATCCTGCTGTCACGTCGCTGTCACTTACGCTGCCTCCTCTCTTTCTATCTCTCTCTTTCTCTCTCTCTCCCTCTGTCTCTCTGTCGTCCTTTTCATAGTTGCTGGTTTATTGCAGGTGTCCTCCAATGACCTAAGCGCCGCCCTCACCTCTGACGTTCAGTACTTCAAAGGTATCATCAAACCAGTTTTGGTCTATGTTTGACCCTCCTTGTTCCTTTCACCAGATAAAAAAGCCTCCAGTTATACATTTTGCTTTTAACAAGGTGCAGAAACTTTGTCTACAGGCTGATAGGTAGGGTGACTATCACACTTCTCCAGCTGATAGGAAGTCATGGGATTGACCCAGAACACACTGTCGAGATTATATATCTCATCAGGCCTGGGATTGTCAGATGAGCTACGAGGAGGAGCTCCAAAACATTGCTGGAGAGAGGGATATTCAAACTAGCCTGCTAAACAAACTTCGTATACACCGATCAGCCACAACATTATGACTACTGACTGGTGAAGTCAACAACATTGATCATATTGGTGCTATGTTGGGTTCTGCTGGAAAACCTTGGATTTTGACATCCGTGTTGATGTGACTTAGACACCCAAATAAACATTGTCCCACAACAAACACACTCCCTCATGCAAATGGAAATCCCAAATGTCACTGGCCTACCCTGCAGGAAAATGCACCCCACCACATGGAAAAACATCAAACAATCAGGAACGTGTTGAGGAACATGACAATGGCCCAACATGTTGATTTGACCTCCAAATTTCCTACACCCCATTCTGATCAAGCATCAACAGGATGCAGTGGAACAGGTTTGATTGACAGAGGCCCCACTGCACAAGCCAGAGTACCCAGAGGATCCAGTGCCAACGTCCTGGTTCCAGACCCCATAGGACACCCTGAGAGGTCCTCTTGTCCATGTCCAATGGTTCAGAGCATTTTT
Organism: Dascyllus trimaculatus; assembly: GCA_024666655.1. Classification (NCBI taxonomy): domain Eukaryota; kingdom Metazoa; phylum Chordata; class Actinopteri; family Pomacentridae; genus Dascyllus; species Dascyllus trimaculatus. Next base: position 15,849,888 of record CM045456.1, on the reverse strand, counting down.
GAGCACATAAGGGGGACCAACACAGTGGTGGTCATAATGTTATTCCTGATCAGTGTAAGCAGCAGATAATAGATGGATGAATAGATGAGTAGGTTTTTCTCATTGGATACACAAGGACAAATCCCAGGGAGGTTTTTTTTTTTCCTGTCAAAGATACATGAATATTCTCCAGTGAAACCTTTACAATGACATCTGCTGTCATGTGCTCTCATCTGAGCTGTCAAGTGCCAGAAATTGTGTTTTCACGTCCCTTTCTTTTTCGTCAGGTGATGTGATCACTCGCCGCCACACAGTAGAGATGTCAGAGCAATACAGGGACCAGCTCGCCAAAGCCATCTACGGACGCCTCTTCAGCTATCTGGTCAACAGCATCAACGACTACCTTCAGGGACAAGATGACAGCATCGGGTATAGCTATGTGTTTGTGTGTGTGTGTTGGGAGGATGTGTGTATTTATGCACATGTATACCGAGGGGTGTGTTTACTGTAAACCATGAGAAAAAATTCTTTGGAAGCCCAGACCGTTGATATCTGTTATCACAAACACTACAAGTGAAGCGTCTCTGTCACTCCTTCAGAGCTTTGTGAAGTGACAGTACTAATATTGTAACATGACACATAGTTTAGAGTGGAGGTTTGTAATAGTTTACATTGCGTGGCATGCAGGTTTAGGCATGTGCATGGAAATGGGAATACTGAGCAGAGGCGGAGGACACACCCAAGGATTTTACGGAGGTCACAAGCACACAAGAGCTTAAATAGACACACACATACTCCCAGGTGAAGGTCACCGGATCCTCGCTCTTGTTGATGTTGTGAAGCCTTATCACACTCTGACAGATAACCCAGGCTACATCTTCTGGAATGTGTTTGTGCTTTGCCTTGTTTACACACCGACCGCAGAATGTAATAAATTTGTCAACCACACACTCATGGCACACCCCTTTCAGATGTTATTGCACACACACACACACACTTCACACAAGCATGATAGTTCTTGTCAAAGTGACACAAGCAGAAAAGTTCTCACGTTGGTCTTGAAAAAATAAAAGCAGTAATATAATAAATAAGCTTTCTCTCTGTTTATTTTTTTTTCCAGTGATCCTGCCTTGGAAATTGGGATCTTGGACATATTTGGGTTTGAAGAATTCCAGAGGAACGGATTTGAGCAGGTGGGATAGTGTTTTTGCTTTTTGTTTTTTTTTTCCATTTCAGTCGTTTACGAAAAGAGAAGAAAAAATGGATGTTATGTTCCTCCTCCCTTCGAAATGACAGATTATTCCTCCTAATCAAGCCAAATGCGTTCTCCGCAGCTGTGCTGAGCTCCAAAAAAATCTCTCTAAATAGTAACAAACAGATCTTAATCGAATTGTTTAAATGTTTGGAGCTCTTATCTGTTTCTGGCTGGACATTTTTGCCAGTAATTGTAATGAATGGGGTGAGGTCTGTGGCTGACTGTGGCGTGATTTCCAGCTGTCCTCAGATGAACCAACGGCTGACACAATGACTGTCTGTGTGCAACATGTTAGCGTAATAGGCGGCTTCAAAGCAGCGTGTGTTTGTGTGCGTACTACAGATGGCAATCCTCTTTATGCAGCAGTGTGAGTTCAGATTTTTGGGGTCACGGTATAAATCACTACTGATTAGAGTGTCAAAATCAAGTTGCTCCAGCTTTTGTTGTTTTGAAATGAAATAATTTTATTTGTCTCAGGGCGTATTGCTTACATGATTACGCACTACCAGAAACAAAGGCAGTTACCTAAGGAACTCCAAATTAAATAAACCATGGATGCCACTTTTTGCAGGAAGTTTGTTTAACTGGCAGTTATGTTCAATATTGAGTAGTGCGGCTGAAAACACAAATAAATCAATCTCACATTATTGCTTTGTGGCAATCTGAAAATAGCACACCAACAGTTTCCTCTTCTTGAAGCCGTAATTAGGTACACTTCTCCATAACATTTAAAAGCTACATGTGACAGCAATTTGATTTAATTCAGTTACATTTATAGAGCACCAGTTACCAACACATGTCATCTCAGGGCACTTCACATAGTAAGGTCAGGACCTTAATGTAGGAAAACCCAGTGATTTTATTTGAGCAACGGCAGAAAGAAAGAACAACTTCCCTTTTAACAGGAAGAAACCTGCAGCAGAACCAGGCTCAGGGAGCGCAGACATCTGTCTTGACCAATTGGGGTGAGGGAAGAGACAAAAGATGAGCAGTGAGGAATAAACAGACAACTGGCAAGAGAACAATAAACACTGGACAGGATCTTGAGGCCAGTCAATCAGAATTGTGCAGCTCCAAAGTCAATGTTACCTGCACACAAGGGAGAGAAGATAAGATGGAGCTTAGTCATTAACATCTTTGTATGTGAAGAGGAGGGTGTAAATTCTGTTCTTGATTTTACAGGGTGCTGATTAAGAGAAGCTAATACAGGAGAAATGTCTCTTCCTAGTTTCTGTCAGCACAAAGGCTGCAGCATTCTGGATCAGCTGGAGGCTTGTCAGAGAGTTATTGGGACATTCTAATAATAGAGCTACAATGGTTCAGCCAACAAATGCATGAACTGATTCTTCAGCATCAATCAGACAGGATGTTCCCAGTTTTGACAGTGTTGCACAGGTGATAGAAGGCCATCTTTAAGACTTGTTTTATGTGTAGGGGCATATGCTGGTCTCTGAATAACTCCAAGGTTCCTCCTAATAGCACAGGGGGCCACGACATTGTAATCCGGAGTAACTGTATGGTTAGATAATGTGTTTCTGAGTTGTTCAGAATGCAATATCATTAGTTTTATCAGAATTTAGAAGAAGAAAATTACTGGTTATCCTAGCCTTTATGTCCTTAAGACATGCAACTAATTTGTTTCGTTTGGCTTTATAGATAAATATATGAATAGGGTGAGACATACTGGTCCTAGCACAGAACTCTGTAATTTTTGCGTATGTAAAAGAATGATTATTTACATGAACAAACTGTAAATTAAAACGTCCTCTGTAATAAAATGTTGTGATCATTGATGAGTCCATTGTCTGACAGCTAAGAGGAGACCTTTCGTGAGTTAAATCGTGACAGAATTAACCATTTCTGTGCAGATGGTCACATAACTGACTTGCAATAACTTCATCAAGCATTTTGAAAATAATGATGAGGTCAGGTATCAGTCTATAATCTTAGTTGTTTAATTGTAGCAACCCCAGAAGGATAGAGTGATCAAATTTAATATTTAAGTGTTAAGTGAAAGAAAATACCCTTCTGCAGTCTAGCTGAGGTGGGATCTAACAGACATGTTGATGATTTAGATAAAACAACATTCAACGCTAGCTCTGCGAGGCCTGTACGAGAGATCAGTCCAAATATAAATCGGGTCCCACAGACGCCTCCAAAGCCACTACACTTGACAACAAATCCGTGACAACTGTGGGAGGAAGGCAATGGATTTTTCTTTTCTGTAATGCATGAAATTAGATTTGTAAAGAAGCTCGTGAAGTCATTACTACTGAGAGCTAAAGGAACACAATGCTTTATAAAGCTGTGACTTTGTCAGCCTGGCTACAGCAATAAAAAGAAAAGTGGGTTATTCTTATTTTCCTTTGTTTATGATAAATAATATGCAGTTCTGGCATAATGGAAGGCTTTTTATGTTGCTAGACTATCCATACAGGCTAAATTCAGTTTTCTTTACAATGCGTATTGTGAATTGCATGGAGAAGCTAGCTTCCTCTTGATTCATTACTTTCTTTCTTTACTTTCTGTTGTGTTTCATACAAAGTGAGGCTGAAGCAATATTAAGAAGAAAATCAACTTGTGTGGGATAATTGTAAAGTGGCCGCCCTCCATCGTATCGACACATGGTATTGGAGTAAATCGGAATGGAATAATTTCCTTTTCATTGTTCGATGGGCATCTACTATAATTAATTTTTTCTCAAATGCAGTGTTGTCCGTTGTTCTAAATTCAGGCATTGTTGGTTTTGCTAACTGTTTTTTGTGTGCACTGTGCACAAAAGCAGTGAATTTAGCGAGGAGGGGAAATTACATTTTACTCAACAGGATTTTTTAAATAATTAAATTTTGAATTTTTGATTTTAGTTTGATTCATACAGAACAGGAATCTTGCATTTTATTATTAATTTTTTTTGTCTGTTTCCTCACCCCCGTGTGCTTTTACATATACATGGAGAGCTCAGCTTGTCTGCAGTAGTTGGTTGTTCTGCCTGTGTGTGGGTGATTATATTGTATATGCACAGAGTACAACATGTGCAGCTCTATACAGCTCACCTGTTATGGGCTGTAAATCTGTCATGTGCTCATCAAGCATGCCCTGTTAACAGACTACTCCATTGTAAGACCAGCGGGGATCAGGCAGACAAGTCTGAGTGTGTGTGTGTGTGTGTGTGTGTGTAAGAGTGTGTGTAAGAGTGTAATTCATGGTGCTCAAGAGGCTAAGTGCTTATTCCTGCTACTCAGAGCTTACACTTCCTCCCTGTGGAGCTACTGGTTTCTCCCAGCTTTTATTAAGTGCAGGATGTGTTCGTCTTTGTTTTTTGTGTGCGACTTTGGTGTTTGTGTGTGTGCCAATAAGGTGACGGTGGTCTTACGCACCTGGATTTCTTGGATGTTCTCTAATTCAAGTGGAACTTAGAGACTGCATAACCTTTCCTCTTCAGGTCAGCGAGAGTGCCAAAAGAGAAAATAAAGGGTAGTGGGACAACAAAACCAGTAAAAAAAAAGAGAGAGAGAAACCATCTCAGACAGTTGATGCCTCCTTACTTCAGATGTATTCTCCACTGAGATCTGCCTATTAATAACCGCCTCCTCAAAACACACACATTAGCCACCACCCACAGAGGAGAGGAGGAGCCAGATCTGAATTAAACAAACACACTGATCTCTTACAGTAGATGCGACACGTCGCTGACAAACAAGCTCTGACATGTTTGTACACACACGTGCACATATGCAGAAACCTACATGGGCGCGCTCCACATGCTCAGCATGATCGGGGTCATTAGAGCTTGTTAATTAGAACTGTGTTTGTCAGGGATGTGTTGTACCTGCTCAGCACTTTGCTAATGAGCTAACTCAATCAACCACCTGCTGGGACTAAGCCTTTAATGGACTAGACTAGCTCGGAGACAAAGAATAGGCGAGCAGCGATGAAAGAAAAACAGGACTGTAGCTGTCTGCACCGCCAAACAGCTCATGGATCAGCACTTTCCAGTCGAGGGAGACGGGACCCCAAATGTGGGTCATGGCGCTGTTCTGACACATCACATGACGGTGCTTAAAACAGAAAAAATATCAACTCTGTTTGCTGGTTGTTGCTTTTCACACATTCAGCATAAAACCCTTTATAGCATCATGGTGGTGTTTTTCTCTGATCTACTTTTGTGATCTCTCATAATAAGTTTTGCATTCATCTCAACTATGGGAACAATTAATTATTAAGTCCAGTCCACTTATAATATGCTGCCAGTTTGGAGCAACTACAGAAAGGAGAGATGATGTGACACTTTACATGATGCATTTGTTGCTCATTATTCCTTTAAAGAGGCCAAGCTGTGACAGCATGTAGCCCCTGGCTGTGAGTGCTCAGTCTGGCTGTGCTTTTTGAAATTGTGGCTGTAGATGTGGTTGCTGCTCAGACTATGGCTGCACTTGTGACTGAATCTATGGTGCTGTGGATTTATCTCCAGTAACTGTCACTACTCTTCACTGCTACTATTAACAATAGCTATAAGGGCATCATCGATTCAATTACAATAACACACCACTTATTACACTGTTTATGACACTTCTTTCTTAGGATAATCACATTTTTATATCAATGCTATACTGATCTACCTATGTTTATATTTTAGGTCACATTTTTTTCTACTTATGATTATATTTTTAGTACATATGTTGTACTGATGTTTATCCATATATCTTGTATTGCTTTTATTCTGACCTTGAATGGGAGCAAATGTAACATAGACAATTTCCCCTTGGGGATCAATGAAGTATTTCTGATTCTGATCTGATCAGTTCACATGAGATTTCAATCGGCATTGCTCCTGTCGAACATGAGACATGTAGAGTTCCTAAATATAATAGCAATTAAAAATGCTCAACCAGCACAGCCGTGTCAGTCGACTGCACACACAGCTCCTGCATGTAGTTAGTGTTGCACCTGTTTTTTAAACCAGTTTCTAACCACCATAATGGAAAAAAAAACACAGCCAATGCTACAACCACAATCAAATCAAATGAAAACAGAGACGCTTCGCTCAAATGTTACACTTTATTTCCTGGATGCCAACACTGTGAGAATTTTTTGTGTCCTGCTCTGAGTTCAAAAGAAGTTTACACATGACTGCAGCCTTCGGCCCTTTGCTGTTCCACCTCTTCTCATATATTACTTCTCATTGTGTCAGTTTGTCACACTTAAGTCTCCTTGTCAAACCCCAACACATCTGATTGTCTCCATCTGCTGTAATCGTCTCCTCCTTATAAACTGTCCTCATAATTTCAGGGTCAGCTGTGTTACACCAGTAGTCAGTTCATTCATGCCCCACTCATTGACCTTATTGGTGGCACAACTGGTTTTGCTTCAGATTACATTTCTGCATTGTTTGCTTGCAAAACAAACATTCAGCAGCGTGTCTCTGAGGAGCTGCACCATGTGTGGTGAAGTGTGTGTTTACAGCGTGGTGTGTGTGTGTGTGCTGTGTGCATTCCAGCTGTGCGTGAACATGACCAACGAGCGGCTGAGGCAGTACGTCTCTGAGGTGCTATTCCAGCAGGAGCATGCTGAGTGTCTGCAGGAGGGCATCACCATGGAGACCCCTCACTCCCCGAGCAACCATCCAGGCATTCTGGACTTCTTTCTCCAGGTACTCTATGTTACTGGTTTGGACTAGTCCCATCCAGTTTGGTCTCCCCCCACTTCACTTTTTTCTATCTGTATCATCTTTAATTTCTCAAATGAATCCCAAAAGCAAATGTATATGACTAAATCCTCTTGACATCAGAGGGGCAATTCTACTCTACGGGGATCAATAGAAATGTCACAAGGACATAATGAATGACCATTATTATCAATTGTGCTTTGTTAATATGGACAACATAAATAACATATGAGCATCTGTTTATTCCTCCTCCAGAGGCCTCAGGGACTGCTGTGTGTGTTAGATGAGGAGAGCCAGAGCCTGCGGCCGGTTGAGCAGACCCTGTACAAGAGGCTGTCTGCCCAGCTGGACTCCAACCCGACTCACGCCCTCTCTCTGACCACCAAGGATGGCAACGGGAACCCCCCACCCAAAGACCAGGGCCCAGCCTTCACTGTCAGCCACTATGCAGGACAGGTCTGTTATATAGAAAAGATATGTGTATATAATGCGGTAGGGTTGTACATTAGAACATGAAATTTATATCAATGTGCTTTATTGCTTTACACACTTCAGGCTTTTATTCAGAAATGTAACATGTTAGATCAAGACCACATATTAACATCTGTTTTATTTAATCCCCTTGTAGGCAGTGTTTGCTAAAATAGAAAGTCCATTTAAAAAAATGGTTTTGCAACTTATGCAGGCATTAAGAGTATCACATTTATTTTTTCCATTTACTGGTTTTCCTGTGAATCTCTTATACATCAACTGTATACAAATATTTGTATACAGTTGATGAGGAAAAAAAGAAAAAGAAATTTACCTTCGGAACTAAAAAAAACAACAATAAACCCAACATTTCACCTCATTTTCTGTCCTTGGAAGTGTATTTGCCAGTCATGAATGGCCTTTGTTTTGCCAGTGACTCACTGAACATTGATGACACACACAAGGTATAAATAATAAGAATTTTATTTGACTCTCTGTGTCTCTCTGGTATAAAAAGCTCCTATTACTTGCTCATGTTTCTCAACTTTTACATTTAATAAATGTAACTTCTAATGCATTTGAAAGGACGTGCTAATGTGTTTGGACCTGGCATTATGAAGGGGGTAATAGCAATGCATTTCAAAAAAGCAATGAATAATAGAGTATGATAATGAAGTAATACAATTTCTTTGGAATAGTAGGTGTCAGTTGTCTGTATTAAGAATGTAACATGCATCATTGCAGTAAAAGGAGCAAAAATCTCTTAATGCATTTGTGAAATGCGGAGAAAACACTGCTATGTCTGGTGAACACCCTAACACTAAAGATATAAATGTTTTCTACAAAATACAGAATATTTACTACCACATCTCTCTCCAACTTGCTTTTACAAAGTACATCAATGTAAACTGGTATATTGAGAAGTAGCTTATGTCATATGCAAGATTCAATGTGCTATGTGCCCATTTATGGTTTGTTTTTCTCCCAGATTTCATATGACCTCACAGGATCGCTCACGAAAAACAAGGACTCCCTTCCTCAGAATCTGCTGTTTACGATGAAGAGTAAGTGCCCAGTGAATAGCACACATATGAGCACATTGTGGCGTCAGAGCACACTCCATCACAAAGATGCACTCTTGTGTAAACAAACAGTGCACAAAAACGCCCCTTATCCAAGGCTGTGCGTTTGTGCGTGTGTGTGTGTGTGTGTTTGCATTTCATCCCATATGTGGCAGACAGCACCGTCTGTGTGTATATTGTCTATAGAAGGTGCCAGATGTGGGGTGTTGTGGTTTCGCGGGACACAGGCAGCCGTTGTGTGACTGCCAGGCCGGCGTTGCGTCCAGCAGCCTAATTGCTATAATTTCCATGATGGGGCTAATCGTCTAAAGGCTAGCCCTTCACTCACACTTGGCTGTTATCCCTCCGTCTGATGAGTTGATGCATCCCTGCCTTTCATCCGCACATAGATGTATACAAAGTGTTTAGGCCTTAAGTTTGAGCCAAGAGGGAAACAGAGGGACACAGTTGTGGGCACCAAAAGTACGTGAGGGTGCCCTTAAAAATGATGCCATCAATGTTTTTCATCAATTACATTCATAAACGGTGCAGTAACAGTTGTGCCCTGTTCCTCTTGTCACTGTAGATAGATTTAGGATCCTTTTTTATATGTCTGGGGTTGTTCTCATGCCATACAATGACATTGGCACCAATCAGTCGCCTCACTGATGGTACTGCTCGATGAATCAGACTAAAACTGTTGCACCAGTCAACATTCGGTTGGTAGCGATAACTGCTTTAAATGAAAAGACAATTACCCCTGGAGCCGTAAGTAATAAGATTTTAAATGAGTTCTGGACTCATGTTTGTTTTTCTCCGCTTACTACGCCTACCTGCCGCCATCCTTTACCCTCTCTCTCTTTCCCTCTCTTTCTCTCTCGCTCGCTCTCTCTCTCTCTCTCTCTCTCTCTCTGGGTTTCTTCTCTCTCAGCCTTTCAGATGAGAACCACACACCCACGTTCACACACATGTTGTTTGGCTTTCTGAATGAGCTCATTGTTGTTGTGGACCGCTCCACGTGTTGCAGTGTGACATGGTCCACCCCCTCTTGTTGCCTGACTTGATTGTTTACATGCAGCCTAACTTTATGCGTACTCCCCACCCTCCCTCCTCCTCTGATCCTTCTTTCCTTCCTTGTTTACATCCTGCTCTCTTTCTTTCGTTCTTGCTTTCTTTCTTTCTTGCCTTTTTTCCTTTCTCTGTTCATCCCACCTCTCCTTATTCTCCTCCACCCCCTTTCTCCACCAATGCTGTCGCTTCTTTTACCCTTATTTTCCTCCCTCTCTGCGTGTGTGTGTGCTTTGTGCCCGGCAGCCAGCGAGAGTGTGTTGCTGCAGCATCTCTTCCAGTCCAAGCTGACTCAGACTGGTTCTCTGGTGCCAGCAGCCCAGGGCCGCATAGGGCTGAGGGGGCCTAAAGCTGCCTTGTTGCTCCACAGGATGCCATCAGCCTCACTGACCAATGCCAGCTCCATCCTCCAACAGCCCCGGAGGTACCATGATCTTACCAAGGTACAGTACTATGTCCACAGAGGGATAAGTCCAGCACTGCAGTCTGTTGTCGGACTGCACATAACTTCGACACACACTTCATTTTAAAATATGCTTTTAGCATTTGGCTAAAAACCACAATCCTCACACTACCATTTGAAACTCTGGTGACCTGAAGGAACACAGTCACTCACAAAGTCACACAGTCAATCAGACGTTTTTCTGTTCCAACTGCCAACTGACAGTCATTCCAATCAATGGAAAGAACAGGGAAAGTATTTTTGGAGAAAAACAAGTCTAATTTAAGCCACTTCCCACCACACAGCTATATATACACCTCTGGGAATTAGATTTGTTTGTACATCCGTGCAAGAGATAAAAAAAAAAAAAAAACTCCACAGGCACGCATGCACATGCATGTAAAGCCAGGGAAAGGGTTTGCGTATACACTTTCCTTGTAACATAGAATCATTAAAACACAAATGGCACACGTGATAGCTATATTCTTTATCTACGGAGTCCCCTTGTTCAGTCCATCCTCCCCTTCTCTGTGTATCCCTCTCTATTTTATCTACCTTAGTGTTTTGGAAAGTGGTGCACATGTGTGAGTAAAAACGCTCGCTGGTTGTGTAACCTCCAGTAGGTCCTGTCTGCTGTCTCTGTGGCTCATTAGCCATCTAGAGCAGCGGCTTACATAAGGCCCCCATTCACCTCCCTGATCTGTCCCAGCAGCCTTATATGGTAACATTAGGTAATATTGCTGCACTGCTCAGGGCATAAGACTGTAAACACAACAGTATAACACACTAAATGCCATGAGTCTCTTGAAACCATATGAAAAATCCACCAGTGGGACTGTTTCATGTGATTGCAAACACTACACACTATCAGAGACATCATCATGTTTTGATCACCAGTCACATTTGATGATCATATGTGTCGATAATGTTCCATATTCCCCTGTGGCCATTCAAAGTAAGATGCTTAGCTGTCTAATATGTTGTTGTTTTTTCTGTGTAATTTCTTTCCATTGCTAGATCTTGAAGAAAAAAGGCTCAAGCTCCTTCCTCCAACGGCTAGAGCGTTGTGGGCCCATCACAGTGGCTGTCCAACTGAGGGTACGAACTGTTCTCTTTGCATAATTATGAATAATGTCAAAATCTGCCGGCTGCAGGAGTCTTATTGTGTGGCGTTTGCATGTATTCCACATAAATCAGCATAAACATTTAGTTGTCCTGATTTGGTGACAATCAGACACTTACTTTTCTGCGTGTCTGTTTCCTATAACAATGTGGACCAAATCATGCGTTATTACAAACATACTGTATGTTGAAACTTGAGGGTTTGTGTGAATTTAGTCCTCATCTCAAGCAAAAACAGCAGTCGATGCATCCTTTACAATGCCACAGCCTTAGCAACAATGCAACCCTATTCAGAGTAGGGTACTGAGATTTTTATGACTATATAAAGCAACAATAATGTTCAGTTAGATGAGCGAGCGCAGTTCAGTGTCTACTGGTGACGCAAGAAAGCTGAAATGTGGTTCAGAAAAGGGGTACCTTTGGTCTGAATGAAACCAGTGTGTTGCACAATCAGAGTTGTGGACTTGTGGTCGACGAGTCCCTCAGGGAATGGCAGGGAATGAGAGAGTGGGCCGAAGAATGATGCTGTACCAAGCCAAACATGAACCCCTCTGCATGAATGAATGAACAATGAACAACAACCACTGTGTGCTGTGTGCGTACATTTACATTTGTGTGTGTGTTTGTGAGTGTGTGTGTGTGTGCAGCATGCGTAAGTTTGGAGGCAGGACTGCAATACTGGTGTTGGTGTGAGGTATTGAGCATTGTACCTAAGGGTATGCAGTGCACAGATTGACGTCAGTTTGAGGAGTGGCAAGAACGCAGATGTAAGTGTTTATGCGTCTGTGCGACCTTGGATGCAGCATCTTTGGATTCAGGAGTTTGAAGAAAAGCTCTCTCACACTCGCACACCCTCAGAAGGAGAAAAGAGCTCTTTGTGTTTTGTTTTTTTTTGGCTTTCTCCAGAGGCAAAATGCACACCCCAAAAAATCGGACCACTTTGTCACAAACATGATGTAATATCACTCCAGTCACCATAGCTCACAAATCAAGTTAGAACATCAGAAGAAGCCAGAGGGCTTCATTCAGACTTGGCTGTTATCCCGCAGTTTGATGAGTTAAAGTGACGCTGCCTTTCATCCGCACACAGTCATGTACAATGTGTTTTTTTCTTATGGGTTCCATCACCTCTTTATTTTAAGCTTAAGGCCTGAAGCTAAACGGAGGACTGAAGGGTTTATGTACACCAATGCATGAGAATTGCAAAGCAATGTATGAAAGCTTTTAAAAATGATGCCCATGACAGTTTCTCACTGTTGATAATGCTTCATGAATCTGGCTGGATGTCTGGGTTGTTGTCGTGCTGCAGAATGACTTTGGGACACCTTCCTCATGATACTGCTTGATAAATAAGAATGTATCCAATTTTCAGGGTGGTGGCAATAATTGCTTTAAATGAAAAGACAGTTACACTTGGAGCTGTGAGTAATTAAGCTCCAAGGGATCATTTTTGTTTTTCTTTACTTCGTTCCTGCCATCATCTTTACCTGCGACTTTTTCTCAGCCTTACAAATGAGAGCCACACATCCATATTGTTCAGCACTTACCATACACTAACAGCCACAGGGCCCTTCTGACCAAAATGAAATAAATGTTAATTTGAGTACAACTCTATTCAGTTGTAAAATTACCAGAGACTGTCTTTGACTGTTTCCTCTTCCCCCCCAGAACTCACTGTCAGAGATGATCAGTAAGCTGCAGGCTTGTACTCCCCACTTTGTGGAGTGTGTGCGCCCCAACTCCACCGGTCAGCCAGACAGCTTTGACAGCTTCCATGTGTCCACCCAGCTGCAGTACATCGGGGTGCTGGAGATGGTGCGCATGATCCGCTATGGATACCCTGTCCGCCTGTCCTTCCCGGGCTTCCTCAGCAGGTCAGTGCAGCAGTTGTGTAATTAATATGCCATGTGCTGATTCATTAACTTCTTCTCTCTCAGCTTCTTCTCTAACGGAAAGGTCTTAAAGATGATGAACTGCTCTGCTTCCTGTCTTTGTCTTGTCTCGCTGATCTCAGTCGCTCAGATGTATTACGCTCCCAGCAGGTCACTGTGATCTCCATCTCTTTACATATGACAGGCCCAGCAGGTCAGAGTAAGCTGAAAGTTGGACAGCATGTGCCTCCACTACATTTCCAAATGAATGCATGGGCATATATGACACAGGATCACGCACTTAAAAGCAGACGGGCGCATTAGCATTGGAAAGTCACAGCAACCTTTTTTGTTAGAAGTGCAATTTGACCTTGAATGTCTTTTTCTGAGTGTGATTGGAGACCGTTGCTGCTGATGATTGCCACTATCACATTTCCCATGTCAGCCTGACACACAGGCATTAAGCAGTCAGTTGTGTGTAAGGTCACTACGTCCCACACTTACATTTTTTGACATTGTTACTCCCCATCACCTGATTTCTTAATTCTTTTACTAGAGATCCCTTTTACCCTGCTTAAATTCACTCCTCGACTCTATCTTTATAGCTTTTATTCATATGTGTGTCACTGGTTTCCCCTTTTTTGTTGAAAAGTAGAGAAAATGATGTGATTCTGCTTTGCCACCTCTCCTCCATTGCTCTATCTCACTTCCCATCCGTTTCAGTTTGCCTGTTTGTCTCAGTCTTCCTCTTCTTGTCTCTCTGATTCTGAGAACCACCAGAATACTGAGAGGATTTAGCTCTAAGTCTCTCCCTCTCTCTCTCTCTCTCTCTCTTTCTCCCATCCTCGATCTGTCTCTCACCCTCTCTCTCCCTCTCTTTTTGAGGATAAAGGGATTAACATGAACATTCCTGCCAGATAATAAGAAACGACAAAGCTGGTCACATGATCCCCCCAAAAGTTTCCACTACTCTGCTGTAAACATTGTCACATTGCCACACACACACACACACACACACACACACACACACACACTACACAGTACTTGGGCTAAAAAAAAAACAAAAAAAACCTCATGTCCCAAACTTTAAGAAAAGGTAAAATGAATCAAGATCCTCTTTTAAGCAGACTTCTCTTAATTGTAAAAATGAAACCAGAGGGGATGAATTATTTTAATGCTGAGGAAAATCCAAGGCTTTGGCTCCACAGTATAATTTGATAAGAATTTCTGGTCAGACATTTGGTCCTGAATTAATTTTCAACTGGACTGGGAAGCAATACTTAACTAATGCAAAAAGCAGCTACACAAACACCGGCAACGCAGGATATCGTGTAAAAGATGAAAATTCATGACATTTATTGTCGGCATGGATAACCACTACTTTTTGCTCAAACCTACACACAAGTGTGTTTGAGCTCTGATAAGAAGCTTTCATGATTGAAAACCTGAAAAGCGAATTGAAACTGGAGAAGCAGATTCATGTCAAATGATGAAGTGAATGTATTTTAGATTGTAGTGTCGTCCATCCATAAGCCTCCATTGTATATTTTTTGGTCATTCCTCTAGAGCCGACACTGTCATTGTTCAAGCTGTAATTGAAAGATTCCTGGCGAGGCTGTATTTGTTAAGCCATGTGTCTGTATGTGTGAGCTCGTCTTTGTGCGAGTCCTAGTATGCAAGTCTGTGAGATACTTTTAGGCAACCATATGCTGTATGATAATCTCCATGTTAGCAGTAGGTGTGACCAGCAGATAACTGAGCACCACAAGGGCCACTTGGTTGGCAGAAAGGGGAAACCGTTGTTGGGCTGGGCATGAAAGGAGTGAGGAGGGAATGACACCCATGAGAAAAAAGTGTGTCAGTAGTGTATGTGTTTTCTTTTAACTGGTCAAACATAGTTGAAGTGAAGTCAGTGTCAAAAATGGGATTTGTTGTAGTGGTTTATGTGGTTAGAATGCTTTTCTACTACAATAGTGTCCTATTCAGAATTATTTTACTGAGTTCTTAACGCTTTCTTTATCACTGCCGTACAGTTAGAAGAAACTTTCATATGAGATGCTAAACATGTGGTTATTAAACAAATGTAAATCAAATTAAAAAGGTGGACATTTCTATCTACAGAGCACATATACATATGGATCAATCAGCCACAACACTATGATCACTGACAGGTGAAGTGAATAACATTGATCATATTGGTACTATGTGCTGTTCTGCTGGAAAACCTTGGATTTTGCAATCTGTGTTGATGAGACTTAGACACCCAAATAAACATTGTCCCAAAACAAGCACACTCCCTCATGCCAATGGAAATCCCAAATGTCACTGGCCTACCCCCACAGAAAAGTGCTTCCCACCACAAAACATCAGACAATTAGGAACATGACAATGGCCCAACATGTTGATTTGACCTCCAAACTTCCTACAATGCCCAATTGTAGGAATGCCCAATGGTTCAGAGCATTTGTGACCACATAAGGGGGACCAACACAATATTAGGCAGGTGGTCATAATGTTATGCCTGATCGATGTGTATGTGTGTGTATTTACATACATTTATAGGTATGCAGCTCAGTCAAAACAACTCAATTTGCAGACATAAACCTGTGTGCCACAAACATCCATCCATCCATTATCTGCACACCGCTTAATCCTCTGTAGGGTCGCGGGGGGACTGGAGCCTATCCCAGTTGATTCAGGGCGAAGGCAGGGGACACCCTGGACAGGTCGCCAGCCTACATATAGAGACAAACAAGCACACTCTCATTCATACCTACGGACAATTTAGAATAATCAATTAACCTCAGCATGTTTTTGGACTGTGGGAGGAAGCCGGAGTACCCGGTGAGAATGCATGCATGCACGCATGCATAGGGACAACATGCAAACTCCCAGGCGTCCTAACCGGGACGCGAACCAGGGATCTTCTAGCTGTGAGGCGACGCTGCTAACCACCGAGCCACTATGCAGCCCCTGTGCCACAAACAGTCTGCTCTGAGCAAACATACTAATAGCTGAACCTGTAGATCCCTTAGAAATGTAGAACCTACTGGTTAAAATGAATGCACAACTTCTTATGACAAAGTATTATGAACTTAAGATAAAAAAGAATAATTATATTATTCATGCAGGTGAGTAATGAATGCATCAGGTTACCCAGTCTAGTGTATAACTCGTGCAAAAAACACATGAAACCTTCCCAAACTTACTGGTTTGGGAAGACTATTTGAAAGAGGAGAGAGAAAATAGATGTGGGGCCACCTGAACAGGCTGAGGTTAGATTCTCTTAGGTATGCTGTTTCGTGATTGTCCATCCCTGCGTTGTCCATTGGCTGCTGAGACGGCAAACCTAGCCAGCCATACAGACAGTAGATTAATAGTGAGGGATATTACAACTTGAGAAACCTATTGTTAAAGTTGTTTTTTACCCTGTTATTCTCTGTGGAAGACCAGGTAGACAGGACAACTCTGAAAATGACATATCAACTTTTATTTACTAGTGGTTAAAAAGGGCGTCACTTCTTTCTGATATTGTTTTTTAAAATTTTCTCCAGTTTAGAGGTATATATGACAGAATGGGAGAGCTGAGGACATATGAGATCATGCAAAGGTCTGTTTCATTTATGTACATTCAGTTATGAACATTTCCAAGTCACTCAACATTCCTCAGAGTAAAGTTAAATCCAGAACTTAGTCAACAAACTGAATCACTGTACAAGAAAGAGACCCGTGGAAGAGGCCACCAAGACAGGAGTTACAAAGGGGGTGAATACTTGTGCAATTACTTATTTTACATTTTATTTTTGATTAACTGACATTACTTATCACTTTGACACAAAACATTTTTTTTTGGAAATTTTTGTCAAAAAAGCCAAGTTATACTTTCTATAGCCACTGTGGTAAGGGCTTTAATGATGAACATATGCTGAAAATTTTGTGAAGAATATATTCACCAAGGCCTAAAATACAGCTGGATGCAAGAGACAATCTGACGTGTTCAGCATTGTCTTCCACTTTTCTCTCTCCTGATGCTGCAGAGATTGATTTTAATAAACCAAAATGTTATCACCCCACAGATGTTCAACTCTGGAGCCAAGATATAGGGTGCCTAAGCAGTTCACTGATATTCTATAGAGGACCA
Source organism: Dascyllus trimaculatus (assembly GCA_024666655.1). NCBI lineage: Eukaryota > Metazoa > Chordata > Actinopteri > Pomacentridae > Dascyllus > Dascyllus trimaculatus. The sequence continues at coordinate 15,832,813 of CM045456.1, read as the reverse complement.
TATTTAGTAGATGGGTGGAGAGAAACCTAATTTACATAAACAAAGAAGAAACCTGCACCAGCTGGTAAAGTGGGTGTATGCATAAACCCCACCGTTAGAGCCTGTTTGATGTATTCCTCCATGGCAGCTGTCTCTGGAGTGGAGAGGGAAGAGAGGTGACCAAGACGTGGACAAGTACTTTACCAGAGAGGAGCTCTATTGTCAAACAGACAGTGTGAAGGGAGGGTGGTTGCTTGCTTTTTGCAGTACACTTCCTCCACACCGAGACCTAAATCACCCTCTTAACTTGCAGAGGCCGTAAGTCCAGTGTCCACGCTCACGACTCACAGACTTTGAAGCGTGATCCCACTAAATCCATTAGGACTTTGGGCTGTCCCACTGTCAAATCATCAAGTGCATGAAGCATTTCTACAGACGTTGCCTGAGGGAATTACCCACAGTTCATAGCATTATAATATTAAGCGATGGGTTACCAGGGGAAGCCCCAAAGCATAAACAACAATGGTAAACAAACAAGCAGGGAAGGTGCAATTAACCCTGAGTAGGAACCCAAGACTCACTGATAATTAATAGCCAGAACTGTATGTAGTTTTTTTTTTAAATCTAAGATAGCATGATGATGAATTTCCAGGAGTCTCATCAACACAGATGCCAAAATCCAAGGTTTTCCAAGGTTGTGGCTGATCAGTGTATTTTGGTGTCGTCAAGGTAATGTGATATGATGCAAACAGCTATTCCTATTTATATAATTTCAAGCCCTTGCAGTCTCTCACACTCTTACTAGGTGTTGTCACTGAAATCAGTGAGGGTTTAGCGCTCAGGATTTAGAATGGAAATTGGGAATTGGGCTTAATTAACTAGTCAATATGACACAGGACAGCATTGATACCAGCACTCTGACCACTATGTGACAGGCTGCTGTTATTAGCAGTCTTGTTCTGTCACTGAATGACATTCAAAATTCATCCATCCATCTATTTTCTTATCTGGAGTCATGTCACGGTGGCAGCAGCCGAAGCGGGTCTTGCTAGACATCTCTCTCCCCAGCTATGCTTTCCAGTTCCTCCTGGGGAATCCCAAGGTCAGATGAAATATGAAATTCCTCCAGCGATTTCGGGGTCTCCTCCCACTTCGGTGTGCAACAAACCACCAGAGGAATGCATCCAGGAGGCATCCTAATCAGACGCCTGAAGCCATCCCAGTTGGCTCCTTTCGATGGGAAGATGCAGCGACTCTACTCTGAGAAACTCATTTGGCCTCTTGCGTCCACATCATTCCCATTTTGCCATCCAGAGCTGCATCTTAAGATCCAGTCCATGAATACCACAAACTGGAGGCAACATGCAAACCTGGCCTGAGTCCAGCTGCCACTGCAAACATGTTTGACCTTGTGCAGAGAATTCATGCTCTCCACATTCAAGATGAGCGAAAGAAAAAGGAAGATGTGCCTCTAGCTTTGTAGAACTCCCACTTGTAAATGTTTTGTCAGACAACAGTGAATGGCTGTTTTGTGTTGAAGAGGCACAGCAGAAAGCAATACAGAAACTGCAGTGTGAGGCAACTGACTTGAAAATGGCATATGTTACAAACTGAAGAATTTATATTGCTAAATAATCCATCGTAAAAGACATTCGTTAAATTACTTATTACTTTCTGTAACCGTCTCTATTAAAAAGTGCCTTATTGCAATGGTATGAACACCAGATTCCTCTGAATTTAATGTGTAGAAACATCTCAGCCCTAGTTTATGCACACAGACAACAAGTCCTGTTTTACCTGTGTATAAAACCTTGGTTAGATCTGCGTGTAGACTGCAGTTAAGATGACAGAACAAGAATTTAAGACCACTTTTAATTTAATTGAAGTCGCATTCCCTCCAGTCTCTCCAGTCCCTGCAGCGAGCCAGCATGACCCAAAGCAGTCGATTCAGCAAAGAGATGATAATCAACCTTTCCATCCACTTTCTGATAAAATAAGCAGAATGCTAAAAATCTTGCAGTAACACTACGTTACTGAGCAAATGTGATTTAATTATTGAATTTCAAATTATAATCCTACTGAAAAAAAGAATCAAATTGCTGTTTTGTGTCCCATCCGTAATGCATTACTGCCCAGCGATGGTTAGTGTGTTTGTTGTGTTTCATGTTCATACAAATGGAGCTTTTTGTGTCTCTGTTCTGCCGTTTATACATTAAAGCGTGCTTAATTTAAGTGGCTGCCACAGACACCCGTCAGCCCGGCCAAGTGCCATTCATCTCTCTCTCTCTCTGGGCCCAACACAGACTCGACCAATGAATGAACATAGCTTTGGCCATGAAGGGAGCCGCAGCAGAGCGGGGGTGGACTATGCTCCTTGTCTTCACAGAGCTCTTTCTCACTTGATTTCTCATTCTTTCCTCACGCTCGCTCTCCCTGAACCACCGTTGGTATTTTTCTTCTCTCATCTCTCTCTCTCTCTCTCTTTATTCCCAGTATTTTTCTATTTCTTTCTTCCTTTCATTTCATTCGATCTTTCTTTCTTTTTTCTTCCTCTCTCTGCCCATTTTGTCCTGTGCACACAGACTAATCTCGATTTTGTTTCGTATTCTTTGTTTTTCTCTTTCCATTTGTCACTCATTCAAAACGGGCTCTGGCCCTTGACTAATCAAAATGACAGGGCAATAAATCAGCCATTAATCTTGACGTTGCTATATTCTCCTGAACACAAACAGACCAGTGTGTATGCGCAGATGCACACTCGCACACTGGAGCCGCACAGGCCTCTTCACTAAGTCATAGTGGCTGCCTGAAGCGAATTACATTAGTGTCCTGGTAACCAGAGTGATTTATGAGGAAATCTATTTTACTGTTGCTTTTATTTGTCTTTTATGATACACTATGTGTTTTGTGGCTGGGTTTATTTTCTGCCAATGTGTAAGGTCAAATACAACCACTTGAACCTTGTTTGTTCAAATCCCAGCTCTCTCCATGTCTGTGTGTGTGTTGCTCTTTTTTAGTTCTTAACTCTTAGAAAGTGGATGGGGAAAATGCAGCATGTATTTACAGAGCAGGTCAGAAATGCAGTTTACAAGCACATAGGTCACATTTATATATTTCCAAGTGTGTTTTCAAAACCTTGTACTGGCATTTCTAGGTTATTAAATTACCAGCAGGACAATATCCATCATTTAGTCTGACCAATGTGTATAAATATCAATGCCAATAGGATCAGAGGATGCAGGGAATGATAGTTCGTATGAGGAGCAGCTTCAGAGAGGAAGTGAGAGTTTGAATTAAAGATGCGTCACCAATACCAACTTTCGGCCGCTGAATCACTGAGGTCAGTGATGGCCTTTTGGTCGCACTGAATCATGTAGCCCTCCATTTAAACTCTTATCAAAGGGGTTATTTTACTTCTTTGACTCCACATGAAGCCCCCATGGGTCTTGTAAAAGCAGGGACCATCGATGGTTTTCATATCCTCATAGGAGAGGTCATGGGTTTACAGAGTTCCTTTGTGTTTTATGAGCCCGGGGGGACAGTGTGCGCTGTCTGCAGGACTGGTATTACCATACAGAGAGAGGGTTAGGGAGAGTTCAGACAGACCCCACTTCTGCAAATCAAACATCCCACATTCACGTGCACTCACTTACTCACTATTGACAACACAAGTGGTTTATGTTTCCAGCCATCTGCTTGTTGTATTTGCCTCACATGACGTGTAACATCATCAGTGAGTCCCTGCCTCTTGCTGACAACTGAAGACTGACTGGGAAAATGAGCTGAACATATAAAATTAGTTGAGTTTTTTTTTTTAGCTAAAATTCTTATTTAGTTTGGAAAATGTCATAATTGCTGATTGATCTGTGCACATATACTCTTATATATCCCTAAATAAATTCCAGAATCAATACTTGAAAGATTATGCAAAAGGAGCTCCGGTCACAATGCAGTGTGGCAAAGCCAAAGATATGAGACGCTTAAAAATATTGATCTGCGTGGGTTGCCCCTGTACCAGCCAAGTCAACCAATGATCGCAAAAACCTCACTGCAATATAACAAAGCTGTGCTTTAGATGAGTAAAATTTGGGGGAATTTCATCCGTTCCCAGACAAACTAATCAAACATACAAGGGTAAAAGCTCTTATGCATACACAATAAAAACTAAATGTACATTTTGTTATTGATTGCGCCTATTATTTCATTTTTATTTCAACGCGGGGTGTTTTATATATTTATCACGACACCTCCAAATTATGACAGTATACCTATAATATAATTTTGTGGCACCTGGTCACGCCTTTATGATTTAACAGTTGAAAATATATCTACATTATGTTTGTCTTTCTGGGTAATATTGTTGTATAAGCCTCTTTTTTGAGAAAAATATACATTTCATAATATCAGAGTAGTAATATTAAATGGAATAATGGCTAATAAATTTTATTTAGCCGATTCAGTTTCCTGAAATGGTTCATATGGTTCACTGGACAGACAACTATTGTTGATGCTGTCAGTGATGTCTGAGCTACTTTGGAAATTCAAAATATCTTCTTGGTTATGTGGTGTGTCTGTGTATATATATGTAAACAAAAAAATCATATTTAATATTACGTGAAGATAGACAAATCCAACCTTAAAACTGTAGACACACACATGCCATGACATACATATTACTGTTTAAAAAAAAAAAAAAAAGAAAGAAAAAAAACATAAACATAATTTGGCAGTGAAACTTAAGACAGGTGATTTAGGAGTGAAGCCACAGAATTATTCAGTACAATACCATAACCTCATTTGCTGTGTATTTTGCAGCGCCACTTTCATCTTGTTTCAATTCAATAATTTTATCCTATTGTTATAATTTAAGGAGTTTACAGTAACATGCTTCCTGATGTATTTTTTTCGAATAAGTATATTATTATTAGTGACATATAAAACCTGTTCCAGTAGATTTATCAGCCAGTTGCCTGTTACAGGTGGTGATGCTATGAGCTGTCAGAGCTGAACGGTGCAGATAGAAAATTTACAACACACCCGCGTCCCTATCGCCACACCCAGTATGACAGTGTGGAGCAATGCAAATGAATGATTTCATCACTACTACGGGAAACACACCACTATTGGCTTCCAGTTACACCATTCTTTATGCCAATTTAGCGTAATTTAATATTTAAATTACCACCAGTATGTTTTATTGTAGTTAATTTTTTAACCTTATCTAAAACAAATTCAGCTCAAGCAACTCATTCGTTCATGCATACACAGTAAGAATTGCCACCATATGTAAAAACATCAGCAGTTAGGTATATAAACAACTGTATAGTGTCTTCTGTCTGTGAAACCAGCGTAGCTCTCTGTCTGTTTTCTCCCCGCCATGCGAGGCACAAACAAACCACTGACTCAATCCAGCTGACCATTCATAGCAACGGTTGCCTAGGACAACACCAATAGGAACAGATGCTGTTTGGTTGGTCTGCCATATGACCTTGCTGACCTTTGAACCCATTGTTTCCAAAAGAGGCCGTCACTCTGTCTCGTCTAAAAGAAAATTTTAGGTTCAGCACGTTCAGTCCCTGTCGCTCTGATGTTTTCTGCTCTCCTGTGTTGTTCACCAGATATAAAGACCTCGTGGTCCCAACTTTGGGGGACAAGAAGAAGCTGTCGCCGGAGGAGAGGTGCCGCTCGGTTCTGCAGCAGTCGAAGCTGCAAGGATGGCAGGTGCGTTTGCGTCCTGCGTCTTTTTCCGTCTCCATCGATAACAAAAGATTTGCCAAATGACTTAATCCCTGACCCTCCGTTTGAAAGACCCCATGGAATCTTGACAACTCGTTCCAGCTGTCCCACCTCATCATAATTCTGCTCACATACGCGCACACACAGCAGCATGGACCCCACTGCCCTCCCTCCCTCGCTGGCCTGTCTGCCAGACTGCTGTTGTGTCTGAGTGTGTGACCTGCAGGGTCATACAACATACGCACTCCTCCACAATACCCCGCAGACACTTTTCATGCAGCCCTGCTTCACACACACACATTACTCCTACAAGTAGCATGTGTTGGAATGAATGGTGTTGTCTGTGGAAGTATGTCCCCCCTCCCGATTCCTCACTGCTACATGCACCTTGTATAGAGTGACCTCTGCCGCCCCCCAAATGCCCCCTAAATCCAGGAAGTGAATGCATTGTCAGCTTGCAAACCCACACCCTATTCATGCTCCACACCCATCTATTATAAATCATTGCTACATCACTGATCTCCCATCTCTGAACTAGCAAGTCACACTCTTTTGAGAAAAAGCCTCACAGTTTCTGCTGGCTACTCCTTGAAGCTGTTGGTAGTGGACTGAATAACCATGTATATGTGTACTTGTTTTGTGTATAGATGGGCAGCAGTAAAGTGTTTCTGAGGTACTGGCAGGCAGACCAGCTCAACGACCGCTGCTACCAGTTTCATAAAAAGATCATCACCTGCCAGAAAGGTAATATGAAAAGAACAAACCACCATGTTCTTTTAGAGTGTGTCTGTCAGTCTTTCAGACCTCATGATGTTTTCATCTCTCAGTGGTCCGAGGCTGGCTGGCCCGACAGCGGGTCCATCGCAGGCTGTCCTTAAAGCACAAAGAGGTGTGCAGTGTGCAGCGTTTCCTGCAGGGGGCCGAAGACATGGGGCTACGTACCTACGACCAGCTGGTCATCCAAAATGCGTCCGACATTGCACGAGAGAGCGACCGACTGCGCTGCCATGGCAATGGCCTCCTCAACAACCTGGCAAGCAGTCCGCCACTTGGCGAGAGGCCCGAGCCAGTGGGCAAAGAGGAGGATCAGCCAGTCAGGAGGTAAATTAGTGAACATATCAAGCCTAATCAGAATTTTTAAGGGATGTGGATTTGCAGTTATTGGTTTTGTTCCCATTGTATGTATTCCAACTGAATTTTAATTGGATCAGAAACATCCACCATGCTACTGATTAGAGCTACAACAATCAGTCCAGTAAAATTTGAACCCCCTGCTTTTCTTTATGTCTAATTGTAAACTGAATATTTTTAAATATGGATTGTTGAAAAATTAATATAGTTTGAATATATCATTGTACTTGGCTTTTGGAAATTCTAGCAGGCACCTCTCATCATTTTCTGGCATTGTAAAGACAAAGCAATTAATTGATTAATCAAGAAAATAATTGGAAGATCAAGTCTCCAATCATAATATAACAATAATAATGAAAATACTCATTTAGTTGCAACCCTGTTTACTTCAAGCTAATGTAATCAACCAGGTGCCTGTTCTCACTAAAGTAGGGCTTTTATTACTCACTACAGTATAATTCATAATACTAAATGTGATGACCTGTAGAATTGTTTCGCCTGGAGAATAACAAACAATCCAGAGTTACTGTCGTTCACAGGATTTATGACTACGTGAAGGAATCATTTGCCGTTATGAACATATGTGCGTGCATGTATTCATGTGTGTGTGTGTGTGTTTCTGCATGTGTGTGCCTGGGTCTGCACTGCATGTGTTTTGTGATTAATGATGTCATTGTATACCTGTGTGCCACAGACTTTTAATTGTAAGTCTCATGATGGATAGTCAGATAATGAGCTGCGTTATCAGATTGTATTCGTATTGTGTTGCGCCCATGGAACACTATCCTCTTCTCCGCCTCACCTCATTGTAATTTGGCATATATAGAATAACCCTGGAGGGATGAGTTAGAAAGTGTAAAAATGGTAATAAAAAGCACTTTATCGGTAGTGCTAAATGGATGATCTTCATTTTAAAAGGCACCTCCCAATGTGTTGAAAAATTATGGCCTTATTTGTGGTAATACCTGAACTGTGACTTACGCGTTTCAGCACCAATAAACCCGTAAATGTGTATATGTGCTACGTCTTAGTGCTTTCTATGGTGTGCTGCATAATAAATGCATTTACCATTGCAATATTATTATTTTTCTCTGCAGACAAACCAGCAGTGTATCATTTTTGTTGATTACTGAATATTGACTTTCATTCTAGGCTGACAATGATTGGTTACTTATAGGCTCAGCATCACAAAATGACAAAAATAGTTTTGCAGTCAAATAATTTCTTAATTCAAGACAGTCACAGGTGTTTTTGTTTGAATGAATCCTCCTAAATAAACTCTAAAGTGCCTGAAAAAGTTAAATTAAAGTCGATACAGTGGAAAAATTAATTTTAATGACAATAACAGCAACTGGAAAATAAAAATGTGAAAAGTAACCACACAACAAGGACTTAAACAGCAACATTAGAAACATGATTTTTGCATCCTCTATGTGCCCTTGTACATGTAGCATCTGCTGCTGGGATGGCAGACTGAGCACAGGGGGGCCTCTAACAAGAGAATGGTTGTCAATGGGCAGACTGGGAGACGAGTCACGCTTGCCGTGTTGTAGAATGGATTAAAAGGCACTTACATGCACACATTTAGCCAAACTCCAAACTCTCCTAATTTGTGCAGGTTTTCTAAAATGCCCTCCCTTATTACCTCCACAAATGCTCAGTGACCCCATCCCCCACCCCTCCGCCTGCAGTCGGGGAACTAACAGATGGCTCACCCAGATTAGCCGAGGAAATATCAAACTAGATGTTATCAAATTACCACAAGGAGATTATATTTAAAGCATAATCTCTTCTGTCGTTTTTTATCCAATTGCTCTCTTTAGCTCATATTTGTGCTGTGACAGTTCAAGCAAGCATATATTGAGTTTGAGTATAGCGATGCTCTAAATCATGTAATTGACTCAATCTGGATCAGGAAAAAAACTGCATGGAAAAAGAAGTTGTCCCTTTGGCTAAAGCATTAATTCCACTTTGTGTAAAGAATCTATCAAGCACAAACGATGGATGTTATACAAATGTTATTCCCTGTATTCATTTCTAGGGTGGTGGAGAAAAGTGGGAAAGTCCACGAAGGTCCTGTCAACGGGGGAAGTCGAGTTATTCGCCACTTTCGTTCCAGCTCAGTACCCATTCCCCTCGCCATGGACATTGTCCATTCCTCTGCCAGTCCCCCAATTAAACCAGCCTTGCAGCAGGTAGCCCATACCAACGAGGAAGGAGCAGGTGGAGGAGGTCTCTCCTCCCCACGGAAGCAACCTCCTCCCAAACCAAAGAGGGATCCAAACACCCGTCTGAGTGCATCTTATGAGGCAGTTAGTGCGGGGTTGACGATGGCTGCCAAGGAGAGCTCCACTCCAGAGGGGTACGGTTCTCCAGCTGGAAGCCCTCCTAAATCCCAGCTGTCCCCCACAGACCCTGCAGGTACATCACTTCCACTGGTCTTTCGCTAATACAGCAGATGGTGTTCTTTTATTTTTTCTTTGGTGCCTCTTTGCTGTTGCACATTGCTTTGACTCAATTGCTTATTTTGTAATTTCCTCAGCCCTGGCGAAGCCCCGTCCCCACAGCGATGACTACACAACTATGAGAAAGGTACCGCCCCCGAAACCTAAGCGCAGCCCCAACACTAAGCTCACAGGCTCGTATGAAGAGATTAACGCCGTAGCACCCCATCTCCACCAACTGCGCCCCGCTGATGTAAAGCTGGCCTTGCTTTCCCGTGGTGGGGGATTTGGAGGCTTTGGAGGCTTGATGCAGAGAGCCGCCTCTGTAGATACTCCGCATGGCGTGGCGCTAAGCCTGTACAAGGGCCAAGATGAAGAGGATGTCTACATAGAGATGTTGGGATCTCAGCCACGAGCTCGAAGCCTCCAGGAGCCCCCAGATAGCCCAGAGCTGGCAGACTCAGAAGCTGTCTATGAGGAGATGAAATATTTACCTCATGAAGATGGTGGAACTACTGCCAATGTGGTTACCAAAGCAGCCAAACTGGAGGCTCTAGGCTTGGGCCTGGTGGGACTGGGAACATCTCCTCCTCAAAGTGGGGAGTCCAAACGATTGACACTCGGGCTGACTTCTGCCATGGACATCGTTCTTTCACAGAACACATCGTCCAACAGCGGAGCTCCAAAAACTCAATTTGGTAAAGACGGCAGCTGTGACATCCCTGCTCCCTTCCCCAACTTGCTCCCCCACCGCCCACCTCTCTTGGTGTTTCCTCCCTCCCCCGTCACCTGTTCCCCCGCTTCAGATGAGTCACCCCTCACCCCCCTGGAGGTAAAGAAGCTGCCGGTGTTTGAGACAAACCTGAACTATGCTACAGGCCCAGACAGCCCCCTGTCACCACAATATTCCCGCCAGAGGGCCGACTCTTCCCCCAGCCTCACCGTCCTCATGCCAGAGAAGAAGTCTACACCTCCACTCACCCCTCCACCTCCACCTCCTCCCCCCAGCGCCCCACCTCCTCCCTACAGACCTCCTTCGCACTTTCCCTTCCCACCTGAGGCCAACTTCCTGGCTTTGACGCGAGCAGCATCTGTCACTGGGAGCTCAGATTCCTCCAAAACATCCTCACAAAGGGCAGGTGGGGAGCCACTAGGGAAGCCGCCTCCCTACTCCCCCGTGAAGATGTCCCGTCCTGAGCCTCGGCGGGCCCACTCATGTTCTTCCTCTCCCCTGCTGTTCAATCCAGCCAACGGTAGACCGCTGACCAGCCCCCTGGATGAGCTCAACACTCTGTTTAGTTCTGGCCGCAGCCTGCTGAGGAAGTCGACATCTGGCCGCAAAATGAGAGATGGAGGTCTGTCAGTAATGCACACATATATACACACTTACTCCCAGTTACACATGTGTAAAACCGTAATAAAGAGAACTTCATAGCATATATAACATAAAAAACAGTGTGTAGGGCTTGGCAAATTAACCACTGCATGTTTGTGTGTGCGCACACCTTTCTGCAGGAGTACATGTGTCCATTATATGTTCTATCCACCATGATGAGTTTATGATCAAAGTCTCAGCCTGGTCTTTGCCAGATGATTTATTGGATGCTGGGTGATTACCTTCTGTACAACAATCATAGTGTAGGGCTGCAGGTAAGTAATAACCCCTTTTTCTTGTGGAGGTGTATGACACACATGTTCTGTATGTGAGCTGTGAGAGAGGTGAGATGCACCAATATTCAACTCTACAGCTATACCCTCTTTGGCCTACTTGAGGCAGCTCATTTGTTACAGTTTCCAGTGCAATGCCCTTTGGCTGCTGCAGCTGCCTTCTAATATGTTAGCTAATGAGCTACCTTGTGTAGCCTACTTAGCATCACACTGCACTGTAAGTATGTTGTTGCTGTCTTGCTGTGTGCTCAGTGCATTATATGCAGAGCACATACAGACGGTGACACTGATGCAAAGGTTGACCTTTGCGAAAGCAGGACAAACATATTTGTCACACACATTCATTGAAATGGGTGTTTCCTCGGGTCAAATGTTTCAACCCCACAAAGAGATTACTTTGTAGCACTCTTATGAAAGTAGATTTTTCATTGATGCTCCATCTTGAGAAAACACTGGCCCATCAGAGAAGATAGCAACTGTCTTTATCCCACTGTGTTTTTGTCTGAGTCTCCGTTTCCTCGAAGTGTATTAGTTGTGGCTGGGTTAATAATGCATGAACAGTAGAACGATGAGGATGGGTATCAAATATTTAGAAGCTCACTCATGTTCTAATGAAAGGAGTGTGACTGCTCAGCAGCAGTGAACAGGACATCCTGGACAATTACCTAGGGGACAAAAATTACGATCAAGTGAAAGTATACAGCTGCTGATGTCAATAGTCAGACTTCTTTCTTGAGGCTTATTGTGGAGCTGGTTAGTTTGTGTAAGAAACTGTTTCATCATACTTCTATAACTGTAGCAAGTTCAAGGGGCAGGAAGCCGAACTCCTTATAAGAGACGGTATGAGAGCAAGTGCTTACGCATTTGCCTCACGTGACACCTTGCACTTGACTCTTCGTCAGCACCTGGACCTGCACAGGAAAAGCGCTGGCGTCATGGAAACAGTGTGTGTGACACGGGAACCAGGCACTGGGGTATTTTGAGTGGGCAAAGCACGGCGGCTCTCTTAGATCCGAGCGCAGAGGGATGCCGATGGGCTTTACAGGACGGCCTACTTCCGTTCCCTCTCGGCTGTTAAATGACTGAATGTGATACCTGACGCTGTGGGAGTGGCCAGGGGTTACAGTTGCTATCCCAGACATCTCTGTGAAGAGCAGCTGACTCGCCCTCCTCCCCTTGCCCTTCCTCATTTTCAGGGAATGAGAAAACCACAGGAATGCCCGGGAAAGAAGGCAGGTGGTTCTGGCTGGCTGCAGGAAATCAGTGTCAGAAGACACTTCATACCTCAACAGCCACATAAAAAAATCCCAAAATTGGATAAGGCCAGTTCTCTTTTATTATTGACTTCACTGTACATATCCAAATACTCACTGTCACTCATCAACATGAAACCCTCATATGGTCTGTCGTACCTTTTGTTCCCCATGACTGAACACCTATCCCAAGGGACCTATAGTAGAGTTTGCTGCGTTTATATTTAGGCATCTTGTGACCATGGGAGGATGAGGAGACGCACATTCTCAGTGTGGAACAGCAGCTGATGAATTCACATTCACACTGCCTCACACATTTGGACCCACAGCCACTTATCCAATGCAGTGTGAGAGAGCATGTGAGCCCCAAGGAGCAGCAGCAGGGGCAAAGTCAGGCCATGAGAAGTCACCTTCTTACCACACAGAGCTAAATAAATACTTAAAAAGGCTAGGAATGATGTTCAAAGAGGGGGAGATACTGGAACACAGCATACGATTACCTAATTTATAAATTTGCTTTAAAAAACTGAATATTTCACTGTTTTTAAGTTGGCCGTGACTCTGAAGCACTCTAAAGGTATAGTGCTCGATGGAATATAAATAGCTGCTGTATGTGATGCCTACTGTATATGACAAATACTGACTTGTAATGTGTTGTCCTCTGGCTATATTCCTACTAGGATTCAATTTTAATATCAATCTGCCAGGGAGGGAAGACTGCGGCTCTGCCCCCACCTCACCATCTCTGCAGCTACAAGACAAGAACGCCAACAACCACTCTCCCCACTCCCCAAGCCCCGCGCCTATAGAGAACGGCAACCAGATCTCCAATGGTAACAGCCCAGTGTTGTGTGTTCACAGTCAGAATTCAACTCAGTTAGTGTTTAACAAATGATTACTTGCTATACTGTCCAAAGGAATCAAGGTTGAGCCAGACAGTATTAACTAGAAAAAAAGACTATTCTTTAATATAAAAATGTAAACATCCCACATATAGGTATCCATAGATGCACATATATACAGATGCACAGAGAATATCAAGTCCAGGTTGATTCAATTTTAACCCACTGTATGTCAAGAGGTTTCTATGTTTTTTGTGCTCCTTTCACATTTTTACTCACCATGGGCTAATTTTTTCATACAACGAATGACTTTCCAGTTAAGCCGAGGAGTGCAAAATATTTCCTTTTGTACAGAATCTTGTTTGTGCAAGTGTTGTATTTTTCACAAAAATTTTAAATGAGATGTGTAGAATAAAGATATTTTGATGAAATATTACAATTTTAAGTCTACCTTTGGTTAACTTTCCAAATGGAAGTACATGCTACAGATGAATAGTTCTAGTGATTTTCAACCACTAGAAAGTTGAAAAGCTAATAAATCTCTGTGTTATTACACTTTCTGGCTCTAATAAATAGTATAATTTTGGCAATTAGAAAGAACATAACCTCTTCTGGAGTTCAGAGGAGTAAATAGGATTAGCACGGTCTGTATAGTGCATGTGTGTGTGTGTGAAGAGGTAGAGTAACCTCTTGTTAGGCAAATGTAGTGGCACAATAAGCAAAGTTCAGGTAACCCTAACTGCACCTGGCCGTAGAGGTGCCACCTCACAGTTCAGTATGACACATGATACAGGGTTCGCTTCATGAACTGAAGCCACAGCCAAGTTTTCAGGTGCTAGAGACTTATACTACATGCTGTACAGGAGCCAGTTAATAACATTTACCTCTATTGGCACAATCTTGTAAAATACTGTAAAATAGTGTATAAACTGTAATGGAATATATTGTTATCTCCTACCTGCTATTGTACTGTTATGCGAGAGCTAAAAGGATATTTGATTCTAAATAAAGATTGTAGTTCCACTGACTCTACCTGTGGAGGTGGGAGTTAATTTGCCAGGCCAGGCTTAGCTGCAAACTTTCCTTTTAGTCTGTCACAACAGAGTCACATAATCACTTAAATTCATCTGAGAGATGCCTGAAGAAAAAAGCACTGTGCACGCGGGGGAAGACAGGCAAGTAGAGCTGCGAAGCATGAAAGGGAAATTACATGATATATTCAAGTGACCTAAGAAATCAGAAAAGAAAGCACACAGAACAGGCCGTAAAAGAGGATTTAAATTCCTTGAATGGTGCAATATTTATATGCAAAGACATTCACATCTGCATTGTCTTTTCCTAACATTTTCCTCTCTTCCGCATGAGAAAACGTTGTTTAAAACGCTCTCCAAATGCTTGTATTTGAAAAGTGAGACCTTCAGCCTGTACGTGTCTCTGTGTGGGAGGACTTCCAGTCAGATGTTGGTGGTGTTGTAATAAATACACTTCTGATGTTGTGTGTTCAGGGTCGCTGGAGGATGAGAGTCACAGCAAGTCAAACTCCTCCACCAGCACCTCTCTGCACAGACACATGGACAGCCATCATACTCAGGTGAACACACGAAGACAGGCTCCTAAATACACACAAAAATATATATATAGTGTTTGTTATAAAATGCACACATAAGAATACAGTGTGTATGTCTGTGTAATGTTAACCAATGTGCATTTCAGCTGAATACAAGGTGTAATTTTCAAATGCTTTATAGCAGCAGGTGCCATTTCAATTTGCTTCCCAACACCTCATATACACACAGGCCTTCTGTGTCGGATCTGTCGTTTTGTTTAAAACCTGCGACTGGGACGCGCATGTTTACACGCACAACACACACACGATTACAGCACAACTATGTGAGGTTTCCATTGTGTTTGTTGACATTCTGAACGGACAGGAAAGTGGCCTCCTTTGAACAGTGTGTATCGCTCATGACATGCGAGCTTTTTCTGGCTCTGGAGACAGGGGTAAGGTTACAGGATTGAATTTATTGTCCTGTACACTTGCACCCAAGCTCACACACATGCTCTCTCACACAAACACACACACACACACACACACACACACACACAGCCTCCTCATATGGAACTGATAAACCTCCGATGACCAAGTGGAAACCGTCCTGAAGCAAAGGGGAGCCTTTTGAAAACTGAGACATACCACTAACTGATAAACTTGTATGTTAGAAAGCTTTAATAATTTAAAGATATACCAATAGACGGGTATATAGGAAGGGGGGAGGGGGGGTGTACCAGTAAGATCACACTCACATGATCGACCCAGCGCACAAGATGTCCACGGGGAGGGACGGTCACAACGATAGAGAGATAGATGCTTTTATGATGATTATCATGTGCTGTACCTTCACCTCAGGCAAAACACTTAAAAAACTAGAATCAGTCTTTAATCTGTGCAAAACTAAACTCTCTTTGCTTTCTTTCTTCTTAACTGTCAATCATTAAACCAAAAAGATCCTCAGATTCCTTTGGTGTGAAGAGATTTAGCTGCTAGTTAAAGTAACTGAGGGTGCTCTTCATCCACTCTGTATTCAACTTACAATACGTGCATTAAATTCTTCAGATTTCCTCTTTAAATAATTGCATTCCATTAGTGTTGAAGTGCTACATTTTAGTAAGTATTCTCTGGAACAGAAAAGAGAAGATGTAATTACAAATAATACATCCACAACTCTGTAACTGCCAATGTACATGGCATTCGGCTACATAATTTTCTGGTCGCCACAGACAGTCTGCTGCCATTCCAGCCACCGTATGTGTCTAATGTGTCCAGGCCCTGTGACCAGTGTGGAGCTACTTTTCTTGCTCAACTATTTCTACGTGATGGATGCGTTTTGCAAGATCAGCTCGCGTCTCCGAAGCATGAAATTTAACTCGTGAACATCTGTAAACGCCTGTGTGCATTGGCAATTCACTTAAATGTGTTTTTAATGATGTATTTCATTTACACAGGCATGTTGAAACTAGTTTTTTTTTTATTTGTTCGTGCGAGAGAGACAAAGGGAGGGAGGCAGAAGGCCAGTTAACATCCGTTGTTTTCATGTTTCTGCGGTCTGATAATGGGACAAATATGAAATTTGATCACAGCTCATAAATACTATGCTGACCAGCAGTCATTACCAAGCTACTGAGCTGCATATATAAATCATTATTTTTCTGTTACGTCACATCGCGGCAGCTCTGAGATCAGCTATAGTAGCATTTAAAATGAGCAGAGAAAGTTAAGCGCAACAAAGGATGCTGCAAATGAGCAAAAATAGCTGAAAAACCTTTTTAAAACACCTCTAAACTATAGTAAGCATGTGGCAGCTGATGAACAATAAGTGCAGCCAGAATCATATTAAGCATAATACACACATGCATTTCCTGTTTCTGCTGTCAACAAAAATCAAATCTGCTGACCCAGCAGTAAATCTGTTTTATTTTAGAACACAGACTTCAAAACAGTAATTGATCTACACATGTTGCTTTACTGCACAGTTGTACACTGACTTTCATCTGGAAGTCATTTTAAAACAATGCAGGTTTGCATAGCTAATAGTTTGCACGCTGTAAATGTTCCCCTCAGTACTTTGTGTGCCCCTGCATCACATGTTCCAGAATTGAGTTGTTTCACTCAAAACCAAGTTTAATCACGTGGAAACTAATTGAGATTCATCACGGGCTGTATCAGTGAGTGACTGAGTGTCACTGTCAGTGGTGCATGAAGCACAAGAATGAGCAAAGGACATAGTGTCCCACTTTCAGAGGAGCTCAAGCCACACCATTCACAAGGCAGCTCCACTAGAGATGTGAAGGCACGCTGTGTACCCACTTCACAATCCTCAGGCTAATGAAATGTTGTACCTCTACATTCACAGCAGCACTGAGTTCACCCTATGCATCTTTTTTGAGGCTTGTTTGTATAAGTGGAATAAAGTACTGATGTGCCAGCACACTGTGTTCAAGGTTGCTTTCATACAGTTTTTTTTTAAAAGTCTGAAGCATGTTCCAGCTTTTAATCCAATAGTTTACTTTATTGGAAGGTGAAGGTTCACAGTGACACATTCCAACTGTTGAGCTGTTCTCTTGTATCCAAATGACTCCTTTTCTCTCTCTCCCTCTCTTTTCTCTCTTTGATTCTAACGAGCTGGGCTTTTACTCTCACACCCTCCTTTGTTTTCCAGAGGGGTCATCTCAACTTTTCTCCGTTCGGTGCGGGGGCTGCCCTCTAAAACAGCGAGGGGGGGCAGGGGGCTCACTGGAAGCCCTGTCCACATTTAGGGATGTGGTGAGTGTATGTCATGCCACTCTGCTCCCCACCCTTTAATAGCAGTGTGTTTCATCGACCCAGTGTGCAATCATGACAGTAATGATCGCCATTTTGTAATAAAAGCTTCAGAAGTCAAAATTGAAACCACACAAAAGTCTCCTTTTTTTGGAGTATGAAAGACTTACCTCGTGGAGAGGATGGCTTTAAAGAATTTTTTTGTTTTATGGAGATCAGAGACTGTGATCAATAGTTCCAAGTATTCATAGATAAAAAACACAAAAGATAAAAGTATTCTGTTCTTTTGATGTAAAGATTAGAATCATCTGAAAACATGGGTCATAAGAGGGCAATTCTTGAAAACCACTGCTTTTGCTGGACATCATCTCAATTTTATGTGCTCCCTTTCTTTACTTTGCTTCTTGAGGCAAAAAGTCTGATCCTAGAATCAGCGACTTTGCTGCATTCACACTCTTTTTATCCTTCATTTCTGGAAACTGCAGCTCTTGGGTTTAGCAGTTAGTCTGCTTGCATATGTGGATGAGTCATTTTGTAATTAAAAGTCTTCCTTTTGGCAGTGTCCATGGTTGCATGCTGACACTGATACATATGGATTTTACTGCAAAGTAGCGCTGCAACAATTAATCCAATAATTGATTAGTTGTCTACAAATGAATTAATCAACAGCTATATTATAATTTTATTCATAAGTTTGAGTATTTTTTTGACAAAATGTCTAAATTCTGTAATCCCAGCCTCCTAAATGTGGATACTTTCTGGTTTTTTTACTCTTTTATGATATTTTTCTCCATTTTTTTAAACAGCTAATCAATTTATACTCAGCAGATCAGTTGTCAGTGAAAGTAGTTGTAGCCCTGCTTCTAAGAGACACTCAAACTGGAGCTGCAGTTTTTATCATTGCTTATCCATTTGCCGGAATTTTATGTTGCCGAATCCATTACCTGATTCCCAGTTTTAACCCTTCCTCTCCCTCGTTTTCTTGCATCATTGTTGTCGCTGATCTCATGTGTAAAAGTTGTGTAACTTTGGTAGTTATTCCACAGCTTCATCCGGATTTATGTGATGTTATCACTGTGAGACTGTTAGCAGAACATTTGATGTACATGTTCACGGTTCAAAGAGAACCTCTTTTATCTTGGCTTCTTATGGAAGAGATTCATTACCGTGAGTTTATTCATTACCGTGACATAGAAACAATCCTGTGACCCAGTATGCCTTTCAATTAGCTGCATTCCACACTGTGTTTATGTAGGATTCGCAGAACTAACGGAATAAATGAAAATGAAAGGATGAAGGAAGATGATGGAGGGGGAGGGGAGGTCAACTCATTTACGGAATGAATGGACCGGTTTGTTTTGGCCCCTGTAGTGAGTATAGACAACGGCAGTCTAGACTAATTATATAAAGAATTGAAGTACTGTTAAATCAGTGAATGGTTCAAAGATTGATGTTTTTGTTTATGGCTTTTGGCAATGTTGAGGTAGAAGTGAAGGCATTGAAAGGAGAAAGAGTGGTCACATGTTTGATGAAGAGCTGGTAATGTCTAACGTATACGGAGAAATTTCCAGGAAGGCGCTCGGCTCGACTGCCGGCATCTCTTCCTCTCTTTCTGTACCGACTGCACTTCCTGCTCTCTTCCATCTAGTCTGGGCAAAATGATCCTAGAAATACAAGCTACTTCGTGACCTCTACATTAAAAAAACATAGAACCGGCACTGATTTTCAGTTTTTTGTGTTAGTGTTTTTTCAACTGATGGAAAAAAACAAATTTATTGAAATTTATTTATATTCTGTGCCACTGTGCGACATACACACAGCTTTAGATGGGATCAATCATAAAATATTTTAGCCTTTAGCCATTCGTCAGTGTGTATACATGCGTATGTGTGTTTACGCAGTTGCACGCATGATGCTTTGAATGCTGGAATGTGTGTGTTTTTCTGTGGAGAAGCTCAGAGATTGCTGTCACACTCTGTGGCCTCAGGACATAATGCCTGTGACAGTCTAGAGTGACCACTAGTCATCCTACATTATCATAGTATTACCATAACATTACCAATCCATTAACATGTTGGTATGGATATTGGTCCCATCCCCCATTCACGCAAGGGTGTGGTCAAGCCAGTTTCCTCAACCAGATTATGTTTTATTTGGGCTAGTTTATGAAAATTGGTGCAGCAGTTTTATGTTGTTTTTTTTTATACCACTCGTATTAGTTGAAGAGAATAAATCACTGCAGGTCAGTAGATTTCCTTACATTGTAAATGATGCATCAGTGCCCTGGTCAGATAATGAATCCAACAATTTGAAATCAGACTTACAATACCAACTGCTGCATAGTGATATATTTTATTCTGATATTACATTGCATCACAAGCCCAGCTAATTTTTTCTTTCTGTAATTTCAAAATGCGGCATTTACCATCTTAACTCAATGTCATGCTGACATTTCAAAGATGAGTATTAAAGTGTTTTACATTTTCGGGAATCAAGGCCACAAAGTATGTATCCCCCTCCAAATTATTAATAGCCGAACTGTATCTTGATGCTCACTGCGTTGAGAGAGTGTGTGTAAGTGTGTGTGTGTCCATGTACAGTTATGCATTGCAGAAGGACACGGTGTTCCTACTGTTCAAGTAGCTGGTGTTCCTGCCTGGCGCCAGAGCAGAGAGAACAGCCTGGCAGGGAGGTGTAAATTATGGATTAGGCTGTTGACTATTGTACTTGTGCAGGCAATCAATCTGTATGTGTGTTTATGTGTGTGCGTGCACGTATGGATACTTACAGGTATTCTTCTCCCCAGATATGTGCATGTATGTATGTGAAAGTATTTAATGGGTGCTGTGATCATTTATTAGTGTGTGTGTGCCTGCGGCTATGCAGTGATGTCTGTTGTGGAATGCATCACTAAATGTACTGTATGCTTGGTGATATACCGGAAAAATGTTGCAGTTGACTGGATTTAGCTCACTGCTCCAACTCCAGCAGAGTGGAAAAAGGGAAACAACTGCTGCAGGAAACACATGAAGAAACTAAACATATAGTTTATTTCTCTGTTTTATAGATATCCATGAATGTCCACAGACTATTTAAAGCACATCAGTGAGCCACACTGTTACGCTGGGTGGCATGTTCCTCTATTATGATTAGCACTGTCATTTGTTTTCAGTCAGTCCCACATACCTTGTCTTGGTGCTTTAAAGTGTCAATGTACCACAAGGTATATTAATCTGCAGTTGAAATTAGTTGCCAACAAATGCACGGTTTACTCCTTGTTAATAATGTTTGCTGAAAGTGAAAGCACCCATGTGGTTTAGGAAATTAGCCAGTGGACATAGCGGGGGACCTGGAATAAACCATTTGTTCTTTTTGTGTTTTCATGGGATTTGTAGACAGTTGAGCAATGCCTGATGGAGCATTTGGGTCTCACCTCTGAGCAAGAAAGGAACTGGTTTTTGCCCTATAGCAGCCCATCAACTTCTACCATTAAACCCCACCCCCCTACCCTACCCCCCCACCTCCCCGTTCCTAATCTGGTCTGGATCATCAGGGCTTGGCCCTGTTGCTGGTATTACTGACTGGGGGAGATTGGAATTCCTGTCTGATTGATTTACCTGGATATTGACTCCCAGATGACTGATGATGTGCTCTATACAGACTGTTGTGCATGTGTGTGTGTGTGCTTGCACATTTTTTTGGTTTCTGACCTGAGTGTCTGTGAGAAAACAGAAGAGCCATTTTGAGCTGCAGAAAGGTCTCAACTGTGATTCACAAGGTCTTCTTGGAAGGGATGTATGTGAGCTCCAGAGACAGAATATGGAAATGAGTTGCTGTTAAAGCCGTCAGTCACAGGATGGGATTCCCCCCTCCATATCTGCTGCTGCACCAACTCTTATGAGATGGCTTTGTGCCAGGCCCAGATTCATTTCTGTTTAAAATGATTCATGAGGAAAAGTGACCCAGTTAAAGAAACTTCAGAGTCAGACAAAGCCAAGTCGTGTTTTTTCTGCTGTGTAAGTGGTCATCTCTAATGGATACATGATTAGAGCTTGACATTTAGAATGTCTCTCCTCCATTGTTATGATGAATGGTATGACTGAAGGTGGTTTCTTTTTATAAAACCGCTGTTTGTCATTCTCACTCCTCTCCAATCATAGCTTGGTCATGTCAGCTTTCTTCCATCATTCTAGCTAGATGTGATAATTCAGTTGCAGTTCCTCAGCTAAGCCTAATCTGGTCCTCAATTTCTGCTGCACCAGGTGTTTCAGCGGTTACGTCTGTCCAACGGGGATGAGAGCGGCGCCCTCGCGGAGCTCCTGCGATGGCGGCGAATGCAGTGTGAGGGGCGGAGTGACTGGAAGCACCGTCCACCTCAGTCTCCACCCCTGCCCCCCACGCTGCTCTGGACCAACAGGAAGGCCTCTCCATGACAGAGGGTGTGTGATACAGTCACGTGTATTGGCTGTGAAGTTCCTCCCTCTTTCTTCAGCCACACATGCTCTTAATTTTTTTTGGTTTTGTGTTTTTTTAAAATCTGGGCCAATAACCTCAATGCCCATGGACTACGCTGAAGCTCCAAGCCCAAAAGCATGAGCCTAGTCCCTGGGCTGAAGGTCCTGCTTCTCCCCTTTGTACTTGACTGTGGAGGATGCCTTGGCCTGTATGAATAAACTCAGCATTATGTGACACTGATAAGTGTTACCCATGAAAATGAGTGGAAAGCAGAAATAGTAAAGGTTCATGTGGAGGTGGGGGTGATTTTCAAAATTTCTTCTGAGATAAAATGCATGATGTCCATCAATGGGAGGCTGAATTTTCGAGCAAGGTAGCAGTGTTTTCATGGTGGTGACGATACTGAATGATCCCTGTATTCTGTTTGTATCCAAGCCTATCATGATGTACTGCTGCACACAAAGGAACTCCGCCCCAAAACATGGTGCTGATTATACTTGACATGCTGTCCTGTGATGCTCCCATGAGATCTTATGTGTGTACCCACCAGAGACTCAGACCTCTTAAGTTTACATGTCAACCAACGCCTTTGGAAACCTCCGGTTTTAGCATCAGTATACGGGCTTAGACATGGGACCTTTTTCAGGTACACAGTTCTCACTTGGCCTCTCATGTTGGGGCTCTTAAGTGCTACTGCAGCCCTGGTAATAAGCGACCAGGGGTCAGGGTGACCTCAGTATTATCCCAAGGTGCATTTCTCTTCCTCTTTGTTACCACCAGCCTTTGAGGAACGAAACCCTCTGGCCAAATCTCAAACTACTGCACTTACCTTTACTGTGAGATGGGATCCAACAAAAAACCTGCTTTGGTTAAAGGTGTAAAGCTGAAAAATACAAAAGCTTTAGCTGACAGGTATGTGGTTCATGTTGTGAACATGAAACTCTGTGCCAAAGTGATACATTGTGTGAAAGATATATCTAAACCTACAGTTAAAAACTGATGTGTACAGTAGTCCCTGTAGACTCATATATACAGACTGACATAAATGACCAAATCATAGCTGTTACTGCGGTTCAGTGGTGATTCTGTGGACTGTTCCTTTATGAATCAAAAGTACATGTTTGAAAAATAGGGAAAATACAGTCTACACTTATTAAGTAGCAACTTGACTCTCATTGACACCTGAACAGGGCGATGTGTTGGTGTTGTTCGGGAGACTTCGCACAGAAATGAACTTGATTATTGTACAGATTCCCCTCAGTCACCTTCTGTGTCCTCCCTTCATCTCCTTTCTCGTCATTTGACCACAAACAAACAGAGCCGTTTCCTCACTTGACCCCGCCAAGCCCCGCCGCCCCCCTCCCCGATGGATCAAGCCGGCTTTACGGGTGTTTCCATGGTAACCACATTGTAAATAGTGACCAGTGTCGTACGTTCTAGCTTTTAATATAGCAGAGGAGCACAGAGGTTGAATAGAAAGACAAGGGACGAGGTAGAGGTGAGATAATACTGTCTGTGATGGTGAAACAGAGATCGAAGAATGTCTTGGGTTAGATGCAATGACGGAGGTAAAGAGAAGAGGTTTATTTTACAATGTGAATATCCTTTTTTTCAGAATGACTGTCTATGGCTATGAAATTCTTTATACTCTATTTAATATTATTTGTTTATTCCCCCAGGACCCTGTTGTTCTGTTCCCCCGACGCAAGGCAGGTGTTTTTAAGCGTATATGGATGTTTTATTGCACAATGTTTATGTGGTGTTGTGTTGACTTCTGTAATGGGCTGGGTGTGTCCCCGACAAGCTGTTTGATCTTCGCAGATCAGTCTGAATTGTTAGAGCCGCAAAGTATCAATAGCTCTAATTGATTTCTCATTCCCACTGATCACCCACAATGTGTCTGATTGATTCAGCCTTACAAATTAGCAGCACCATCAAAGGATCGATCTCAGCTGCTGTCGGTGCATGGAGGTGCACAAATATTCACGAGGAATTAGTGGAAAGAGATGCCGAGCTAGCTGAGCTGCATTTTCAACTGTCTGGCTGATTGTATAAATGCAAACTTTTTATTCCAATACCTGTGCACATCACAGAATCCCTTTGTATGTTATTATTGGAATATGCGCCTGTATCTAAAGAGTGTAATACCTAACTGCTTAATGTGATTGTTGTCTTCAGAAGTTATGTATGCAGTTCATTTTTTAAAGCAAGTTAATAACAACAAGATATTGATTTGCTCCATGATTCACACCTCGCGTGCTGTGATTGGGGCTGCATGAGTACTTGCAATGGAGAACTATGTCAAACATTTTCCACACGAGGATTTAAACTCATCTGTGATCAAATGCAGGAATCGACATCAAGCTGCTCAACCTTGCCAACACCAGTTTCTTGCCTCGGTATTTGCCCTTCATTATGATCCAAGCTCTGGTTAGTCATGTGCAGTTTTGTGTATACCCATGTTTACAGAAGTCATGAAATGAGGACATTGTTTTTATTGTAATCTAAAGCAAATCAGTACTTTCTACCTTGCATGACCACATGTTGGGCCTTGCCCCCTATAACATGCTCGTGCTGAAAAGATAAAGGCTGTCTAATGTGAAGAACTGCTTCCCGCTGCACTGTGAATCACCACTCTGTCCCCTATGTCTCATCGAAACACTTTAATCCACCTTCAGCTGGAATTGGCCCGCAAAATGCGTCACCTCCATCCCATGAAAACCTGGAAGAATTAGCTCAGTCTGTTGTAAGCATACCAAACTCTGGCAGCCAGATTACTGCCAGTCATCTTTGTTAGTCAGGAACCTACAAATCATCTGCTCTGAGATCAGCTCTCTGCTGCTGCAGCCAGTGCAGAGTGGCCATCCTATTGTCCCCAGTCCATATATAGTTGTCCAGAGCAACACAATATTTCAGCACCTACAAAGGGTTATCTCACTGCCTTTCATAGTGTTGTTGATTTTTGTTTTGTTTTTTTATTTGTAATATTTCTTTTGTACATGACATACAGTATATTTTAATCTGCATACATATGTGTTTGTGGAAAGAAAAAAAGATTGTGATATTTCATAATTATTATGTTCCCAATGTTTTATAAGTACTGTACTTGTACAGCAATAAAGCACAATTGTGTCAATGCCAGCCTTTCTGTGTGAGTGTGTGTGTGTGTGTGTGTATGAGAGAGCGAGTAGCGACATCTTCTTCAGCTGTTAATACTGCACATGTGAAAGGCATTTTTGTCCTTTAACAGGACATCACCTGCCACAATTATAACCTCCTGCTCCTAATCTGCTCAGGATAATCAGGGCTGGGTCCTGCTGCTCGAATTACTGACTAAGGAAGATTGGAATTCCTGTCTGATTGATTGATTTACCTGAGTGTTGACTCGCAGATGACTGATGATTGTCTCTATACTGCTGTGTGTGTGTGTGTGTGTGTGTGTGTGCGCACTTTTGTGTTTTTGAGAGTGCCAGACCTCTGTATCCCACTTCTCCTTCTCTGCTTGAGACTGATTTGAGTGGCCTTGCAGGTAATGTAGTTTTGCAAACGAGGAAGAATGCATGGAATAAAACTGTCACTACTTCTGCTACTGATACTTTTTTTTAAAACTGTATTGAGTTATAAGGTAGCAATGCTGATAAGTAACTAGCAATTTTGTCATATAAATGTAGTAGAGTAAAAAGTAAATGTATTAAGTGAATATACTTGCATATATTTCACTGGTGGCTTATTTTTGTGTGTAAGTTTCTCTATATTTGCATTAAGGATGAGCAATATTTAGCATGACGTCCGTGTGAAGTGACATTTCCCAGGATGAGAGGCAGCGCTTCCAGGCATTTGCTAACCTGCGGTGGTTTCTGTTAACAATCAGGTCAAGACAAGCAAAAAGTCAGTTGCCTATTTGTCCTCCCACATATATAATTCGCTGAAGTAATTTAGAGGAATGTTACCCCCAAGCAGGAGTCACTGGAAGGCCTCACCTCAGAGTGTGGGAGCCTGCGTTTGAAGTGTATGTGTCAGTGTGTGTCACAGCAAAGCGCTTCCACCAAAGGGTTGCTGACTCATGCACTGCCAGGTGGATGTGCTTTGAAATTGAAAAGCTAACACTGAAAAGAAAGCCACTGATTCAACAGTGTGTTTATACTGCCCTGTTAGGCAACATGATCATTTTGGCATGGTGGCGGCATTATCATCTTGCTGAATCTCTGGAGTTCTCAGTTCAGCTTTCAGTACATTTACAAAGACACTATTTCACATGTTAAATCTGATGTAGCAATCTCACTAATGACATACGATCACAAAATCAGCGCAGTATGCAAATAGTAATTTTTAGATTTTAGTAAAACCAAGTGAATATGGTATTGGCTACAAACAACCAAACACTGTAGCTCTCCTTGTGTTTTGTCATTGCATACACACACACACACAGACACACACACATATAGTGAAAAGCCACTAAATTGTGAACCATCTGGAGCTCTTTTCTGCAAACAAACATAAATTTATTAGTGTTTGCTTATTTATATGCATGCCAGGCACTAGAGTAGCCCAGCAACTGTGAATATTTATACTACTAATTTGTATATAATAATAACATCTGTATCATTATGTCTCTCTTGAAATACCATTTGACGCAGTTTTGCTCGCAGACTGAATAGAATATCCAGCTTAGGTGTTTGTGGTGACATGTCTTTGCCATTTTGGTGTGCAATAAGTCTACTTTGCATTCTAATCTGACTTCATTTGGAGGAGAGTGCATGTTTAGACATCAAAAATTAGCTGGCTTACTGAATCACTGCAGGTTCAGATTTATTAATACACACATTGCATGTGTTATAGTGTGCACACAGCTTTTCTCAAAGGCAATGAGTTGCAAATGAGCCACTTATATATATGGATGAGTGGGGAGCAATTAGGCATTTTGACAAGAAACTCAGTCTAATTAACACCATCACTGACTATGTTGGCATGCACAAAGTATGCCGAGTTTTTTTTGTTCCAATTCCAAAAAATCAGTATTCCTATGAAGCTCTTTATATGGCTAATGAAAATGAATATTTCACTAATATTCCTGTTTACATGCAGCCTTGCATACTCCGGTTTCCCTGTTCTTACCAACATCAGCTGGTCCATTTGAGGAGCTCGCTGCATCCTTTTCAGCAGGGTCGGTGAAAGTCACATCACTGTCACTCTCAGCTTTGTTTGATGGGGTTCGACGCCCTAACACGCCATGTATCACATCAAAATATGTAAAAGTAAAACGGGAGAGGTCGCTTGTGCCAGTCTGCTGCTTTATGTCGAAACACAATTTCTTTAAAGGTTCCCACTTGTTTCAGCCTTGTACAATCACAGTCTCCCTTTTTCATTTCCGCAGTCCCCTTTTTGAAGGTTGGTGTTGCAGTTTTTGCGGATCCAAAACCGGGTGACTTAGGTTTATAGACTTATAGGTCTATGAACTTATAGACTTATAGGTCTTTCCGAATTTTTAAAGGTACTATTGGTGTGTTTTTACTTCTAAGCAGAAATGTGTGTTTTTATATTTCACCATTTCCAGTCTTGCCAAATGGTGGCTTGTTGGTTTTGTGAACAACATACAAAGCTGACTGTAAAATCAGTGTGTAAATACCCCATTTGAGATGCCTATTATGAATGCTTTTAGAAACCCAAATAACATTGGAGTATTTTACATATCTTAATCAGAAAATACGATATTTGGGACAATGCCTAATTCAGAATATCTAAATGGCTCCCCTACATGTGCCGAACTCTCGTGTCTCATGTCATGTTCCCGCTGATATCCATGTTTGTTCCTTTTCTATGAAAACCTTTTTAGTTTAATTTTTTTAATGCTTTTAATAAAAAAAATTTAATTTCATTTTTTTCATTGTAATGTGCAACACCATTTTATTACACATAATTTTATTTTTATAAAATCCATTTTCGGGGTTAACACGCAGCAGTGTTAGTGTTCCCTTTTATTGGTTGACCATTAATCTAAATCTAAACCTCCAGGATAGGAGGGTTCCTCTCTAATTTATCTCTACCACTAGAAGTGGCACCAGGGCCATTTTATCATTTATTCAGGGTTGAAAAGATCCACCATTACACAGGAGGAGGGGAAATGACCAAGAGGTAATTTGGACCAAACTGCCCCCTGATGCTACACCAGTAAGCCTTGAGTCAAACGCAGACTCTTCTTCTCTGTCTCCATTTAGGCCACTGGACATGTTCACCTTTGCCATATATCCTCTGTTTTCCCTGATGCTCTTTGGTCTCCAATACTCCCCCAGGGATACTTTAAAGAGCAGTTTATTCCCAGGTGTGTAATGTGTCTATTAATAGTATTTGTGTGTGTTTTAAGGTTGGGTAGTCCATAAAAAAAACTATAAAACAAGCTGAAGAACATGATGGAGGTGGGGGCCAGGCTGACAATCTGAGACCCTTCAGTGTAACAGCAACAGAAAACAGCAAGAACCTTCAATTTCTTCTTCAATCATAGTCTAGTCATCACTTAGTAAACATAGGTAGGCACAGCAGGATTGTCAAGCTTTGGATATAATAATTATACATATATATATATATTAGAGTTTGAAGATGTACAAATTATGTTAGACATAGAACCCATTCAGAAAATAGGCTGTATGTAAAGATGGACAACCATCCATGAAGTAACATAAGTTTTCAAAAAAAGCAGTTGTGGTGGCTCTGGCCGGTGCCATCTTGGCAGTGCCTGAGTCTGCTTACCTTCCAGCTTATTCAAAAATCAGTAAAGCTTATGAATCAGAATGGAAGTGATATCTTTATATATATATATATATATATATATATATATATATATATATGTATGTATAGTGTATATACACACCAAGGACTGTCCTGTGATAGCTCTGACCTGTCACTCAATGCAACCACAACCCTAATTATACAAGTCTTAACACAATGGTTGAGTTACATAAAAATTTACCAACAAGGAAATTAACTATAGAGACCAAAATCATTGTTGTACCAGGGTGTAAACATGTTTATTTCTGCTGTAAAGTGAAACATTTTAACATGGGGGTTAATGGAGATTGACTCGCTTTTGTGGCAAGCCCGAGGTGGTCATTTCAGGAACTGCAGTTTTAGCACTGCTAGGTTGCCGTTATTTTTCAGTCACAGAGGTTGCCACATGGTTGTGAGATCATGTGAGGTATAGGGCTGCCTCTTTTGCCACATTTTATTTTAAACTAGGTTGTACTATTAATGCTGTGTTCATTTGCGGTACCGCTGCTGCTTCACTTAAGTGACAGGCTTTCACATTGTGCTTATTCTGATGTTACTCCAGCAGGAAGTTTTACTAAAAGGCATATCGCTGTTGTCTTTGCTAACGCAGTATGACAAAAGCTGGCATGCTGTGCTGAATGGATAATCATGACATTATCTAAAGTGGGGAAGCATTATAAATTCAGCATTCAATGGTCTACTGGACCACTTACAGTGGAGCCCTAATGCTATTCATAACACTCGTGCTTCTCCTACTTTGACAAGTCAAATTGTGTAAAAGGCCTGTACGGATATTCAGCTATTTTATTTCCATGTCATGTACATGTTATACATGGATCTTCCTCTGGTAAGGATTCTGATGGCTTGTCACTGACATACAGTATGTATAACCTTAAAATGCATATCTAACAACCGGACGCACTCATGGAAGTAAAGATGTCATAAAAACCTACTCACAACTGTTATTTCAGAGCTTGCCTTAATGGGCCTCTGTCTTATATCAAAGACCAATAGCTTTTGAATTTGCTATGAAATTTAAGTGATTAATCTTTGAAAATTGCATATGGGAGGTGAGAATAGAAAGGCACACCGTAAATAAAGAGTTACTAAGTGAGGCTTAATTAACATCTAATTGGCTGATGGGTCCACTTAGAGGCAAAACAATATGTGTTAGCAACTAACACAAAACACAGACAAGCTACATACAGAGGAAATACATAAACTATAATTTCTACTTCTCTATTTGTTACACAATTATTTTTTGGGGTGTGTTTTGTGGAACTGAATGCAAAGTTACCATTCACAA
The DNA here is from genome assembly GCA_024666655.1 of Dascyllus trimaculatus. Classification (NCBI taxonomy): domain Eukaryota; kingdom Metazoa; phylum Chordata; class Actinopteri; family Pomacentridae; genus Dascyllus; species Dascyllus trimaculatus. The sequence goes on along the minus strand of CM045456.1, from coordinate 15,802,919 downwards.
TATTCTGGAAAGCAGCTATTTAGGCACACAAGTTGACATACAAATGGAAGCAACAATGCTTCCATTTGTGTAAAATGTTTGCATCCTCTCATGCTGGATGAAACCAGATTGTTCTCGCTCCTAGGAAGCAATGGATGGCGGCTTGACAGAGCAGGTGTGTGGGAGTGATGGGGAAGAGGGAACTAATGTATGTGGCATGCACAATTGGAAGGAAGAGGCATCATATTGATTCCTATATGTTTGTTTTGGTCTCGAAACCACCGCCAGAGACAGATTGACAAACAGTCCTGTTTGTCCATGTGTCTATGTGTTTGTGCATGAGAAAGAGGGAAAAGCAAGAGAGAGGAAGCTGATGAAAGCTGTAACAGTCCCTCCATCTGAGACATTTCAAAGGCCATGAAACACAGGAGTAAACATGATTCCCACCTCTATTGATTGGTTGAGCACTGGTTGGAGGGCTGGTAGGTCTATGTTGACTTACAAACAGCCTGGGGACTGGCTTGCTCTGGTCTGATCGATGCTTTGAAGAAAAGGACCAGGTTGGAATGGTTGCTCCCTTAGCTGCGAGACTTCGCCGGCTTTACGATAGCCAAAGGTTTAGGGTTGCTCTTGTAATACATGAAGGGTGGTGCCTCTTTTCCAAGCATTTAAAGACCTCATAATGTCCATTTCTCTACCCCAATTTACTGCCCACCCTGATGATCCCTGTCACACCTCCTGTTGCCCTTTATGTTCATCCTCCCCCCACATCCCATTTTGACCATCCTGCTTTGACTCCTCTCTTATTTTCACCTCTTCACCCATATCTCGCAATGCTACAGCCTTGCATGCGCTGCTTGCCGCGAGTGTGAAAATCAATAACATCATCTCAACACTGCCTCAATTTTCAATTAACGACTTTGAGGTCCGTCTCTCCAGACACATCCATCACATCAGATCAGCCTCTGAAATACCAGATTAGACAAACTCGCTCCCAAAGTGACTCTTGCACTGTCTCACAGCTCCCATACTGTATCTGCACACCACCACTCACAGTACAAAAAAATTAAAAAATCCTTGAATCATCATCTCCAAAGTACACTTATTAATATTTTATATAAACAAGACTACATGTAATGTTAAAAGGGTTGCTTGTAGTAACAAACATACAGAGAATTACATCCAACTCAACTTTTCTAGCCACTATAGGCCAATGTTTCCTTGAGAAAAATATGTGATAAACTCATTCCATGATGCCTACCGAGCACCAAACAGCAGGCAGACAAAGTTAGCAACTAACTGGTAAACATACTAGAACAATTCTGGTTAAAAAGTCAGATTTTTTACTCAGACGTGGTGGAGATAACAACAGAGTAAAAGGGAAAGGAATTCTGAACTCACATTTCTCTTTGTTTTTCTCACTTCTCCAGAGGATGTGTCTCCCGGACTCATGAACTGTTTGCTGTTCTCGTTATAGGGAGATCTTTCTCAAGGAATGGGGGGGGAAAGCTCTTTGAGTTTGCATTTCTATAAACAAATCACAATTATCTTAAGCTGGGCTAAGAACTGGATTCACCAACGGTAGGAATGTTTTGGTGGCAGGGCATGAACACAGCCATTACAATGGATAATTCACGGGGAAAAAACTAGCAGGGCTGCTTTATTTCATGTTTTCAACCTTTCACAAATCTTGAAATTTTCTCTGCATGGAAGTTATTATTGTTGTTTGAAAAAGATAACACATGGAGCAGAAGAGGAGGAGAAAAGCTTTGTGAAATGTGCAGCAAATGGGAAGTGTATACCCCCGAGTCCGACCTACAAATGGGGAGTCAGACTAACTGTTTGGTAACTCATTCACCAGATCAATTTTCTAAGAATATGTAAAATTGCTGCAACAGTCTGTTTAAATGATGCCCTTTTGTCAGATAGACAAAGGTCACTTTTCTGTTAGTGTTCTTCATGGTTTCATTGAGACAGAAATTGAGAAAGTCACAATATTCAATACTATATTCAATCTGCACAAGATTGCACAGTACATCAAGTGACACGGGAAGCTGGATTAGGTCACAGCCTTAAAAGCATCACTTCCTAGACTGTAGTTCACTATACATTTTACAGAAATACGTTGTGTTCTTATGTGTGCCTATCCTAAATTTGACTGCATGCAATTCAGATTGTGTAGAAAATGATAAGTAAATGTTAGAAGGTGTGATCTCGTAAGATTTCCATTATGACTTTTATGGAAAAGTGGCCAGGGTGCTCATTCAGACATGATATCATTAAGTTTAGATGGTGTGAGATTAAAGAAAACGAGTGCTGGGTCTTTAGTTATGGTAAGCTAAGCCGTGATTTAAAAGTGACTATAAATTATGAAACTATTTTAATGTCACAGGTTAGTTATTTTTTTTCTAATGAGTATTGGACAATAACTACAATATTTTGTTGAATTAAAAGTAAAGTTTTAAGTTTGTGACTTTCACCTACATACATTATTTGAAAATTGTTCTTATTTTACGTTCATCTACAAAACGATCCACAAGCACAGTTTTCATCAATCCCCATGGTGAGATAAGTATTGTGTCAATACCTCCACATACAGGTGTGCTCCCAACATACCCAGCAAGGAAATTCCTTCCCGAGTCTGAACTTGATGAACATCCAGTTAGTGCTCTAATGTATAAACATGATAATCCAATGCTCGTATACTTAAGGAGAGGAAAACAAAGTGATAAATCATGACAGTAGATCAGTAACGCAAGATGAATCCTATCTGCTCCACCCTCCCTGAATCCAGGCGGCAGCAGCTGGAATCATCCTTCTTTCATTTTCTTTTTAACAAGCAGTCAGCAGAGTCTGAGGGTGTCTTTGATAAAGTCTAATTAACATGGCAATTAACAAGGCTCCACACCACTGACAATGTCAGACAGACCGAGACACAATTTTTTGCTCATATAGACACAGGACACATGCATATATACATAAATATCTGTCAGGTAGGACACTCAGAGTGGTTCATGGGGAAGCAATTAGCTATAATTTTGTGTGTGATGTCGCCACAGACACATGGGCCTGTACGGAGCAGATTTCACAAATGTATTGGGAGAAATTGTAAAAGAATTAAATCTGCTCATATATTTGATATATTGTTAAACGAGTATGGATTTAGAAGCAGAGGCTTTTATTGCCTTTTTTTTTTTTTTTACCAAAGAGGTATGAAGGATATTTACAAAATATTGTCATGGTAGAATTCCTGGGAACTCTCTGAAATTATGTCAATAACCTCTGTATTGTTGCCATGGCAACTAGAGGCCCTGGCAGTGCAGCGTAACCATTGTGCTGCAATGCTGCTTTTCTCCCTCGGGTCGTTTCTCCAAGGACCTTCCTCTGCTTCTCTTTGCTGTATGTCATATTTACATTAACACCCCCAGGCCACTCCCTCAAGCAAACATATGCCACTTTATACCACGGTCTATATGTCTGTGTGCAGTGGCAACGAAAAAAGGAAATCCACATGCCCTTCCAGCTCACATGTACTTAAAAGGAGTTTGTGAAAATACCCATCAATTCAATGGATACGTACATTTGGAGGTGTGATAAATCATGCCGTCCTTGGATTCAGAAGAGACATTTATGCGTTAAAATCTCAGGAATATGCAGAATGCTTAGCGAGCAATACAGCCCCAGTCAAGAAGGAAAATGTCCAATGATCCTCTGCTCCATCCCATGGGCCTCGCCTTTGTGTGGTGGCCAAGCTTTCTTCCTTCATTTGTCTTCGCTGTCAGCAGTAAAATGAAAGATTAGAGAAAACCCCACACCATTTATACACTTAACATCTGAAAGAGACACAATGACAAATGTGGAGAGGAGAACACCCTGCAATTTTCCCTTTGGTCCTCCACATATTTGTTTATCTAAAAAGATCCGAGTTCCCCTCGCACCTCCCCTCCCCCAAATGTAAATGACAATCGGCGCCACATAGCGCCATAGCAGTTTTTAATCAAGCATTAGTTAACTATCTAATCAGCCATTTGCCAACTAATTAAATCTCATAATTGCCCTACTTTAGAGGTATGAGTAATTTAATTAGCATGGGTGGCTCCTCTTTATGAGTGAAAGAAGAGCTGCTGAATGGAGCTACAATGAGCTGCCTGGACCATCTTAATTCACCTTAGAGTCAGCTATAGGCCATTTACATTCACTGTCAAGAAAATTGAGGGTTTTGAAAATATATTCCTTTAATAATGGGCAGCCAGTTGTCAGTGGACATCCTTCTTAAGGGTATATTGTTTTTTTTTTATTATCATGGAACACAAGAGTGCTTCTGTCTTATTCCCAGGACTCTTAACAAACTCCATTGATATAGAATATTTTAAGTGACAAGATGGCATTTAAATAACAGGTTCAGGGGAAAGTAAGAACCTAAGAATGCTACTTTAGAAAAAAGAAAAGTGTTACGCCAATCAGCCACAACATCATGACCACTGACAGGTGAAGTGAATAACATCGATCATATTGGTACTATGTGCTGTTCTGCTGGAAAACCTTGGATTTTGACATCTAAGTTGATGAGACTTAGACACCCAAATAAACATTGTCCCACAACAAACACACTCCCTCATGCAAATGGAAATCCCAAATGTCACTGGCCTACCCCCACAGGAAAATGCACCCCACCACATGGAAAAAACATCAAACAATCAGGAACATGTTGAGGAACAAGACAATGACCCAACATGTTGATCTGACCTCCAGATTTCCTACACCCCATTGTGATCAAGCATCAACAGGATGCAGTGGAACAAGTTTGATTGACAGAGGCCCCACTGCACAAGCCAGAGTACCCAAAGGATCCAGTGCCCTGGTCCTGGTTCCAGACCACATAGGACACCCTGAGAGGTCCTCTTGTCCATGCCCAATGGTTCAGAACATTTGTCACCACATAAGGAGGACTAACACAATATTAGGCATGTGGTCATAATGTTATGCCTGATTGGTGTATTTGATGGGAAGTTGTAACTGTGGCTTTTAATTGTGTTTTTTCTGACATTTTCTGACATCTCACATTGCTCTTACATTAGGCTTTCATTTGAATCGAGAAGTACAACAAACTGAACAAATTCAGCTGAATTTTAACTGAGGATGCTGCATCTTGTATAAAACAATGTAAAATATGCATCATTTCATGGATTCACAAGCCTGTGAACACATTAGCAAATATGGACATCCTCATTTGAACATCCCCGTATACATTCAAAACTCCCTGGACATGTTTGCATACAAAACAGCATGGCAGTCATGCAAATACACAGGGTTTTTGTTTTTTTTTCCATTTAGCTATTCAGCCTTCCATCCATTCACTCCCTTTGCATGTGCGAGTACTAGAACTGTTCAAGTCCAAGTCCTCCCCTTCGATGGTCCTCATCCTCCCATTCCATCAGAGTGGTCTAATCCTAATGAGCACACTCTGCTAGATCTGTGTATTAGTATACAGCAGGCGTAGCACAAGGCTTCTCTGCTACACACAAGCTGTAACCCAATCCTCTATCATCTGATTTGTGTCACACTGAGAATCCTGCTCTTTAGGATATTAGCATGGGGGGAAAGGCATTAGGATTAAATACTTGTGTTGGATCTGCAGCATTATCTCCATATGATGATTTTTATAAAACACAATGTAAACCGAGCGATCCGCTGGGGCTGGGAATTTACGAGTATGCTTGAGTTAAACTGTTGCACTCTACAGCACTTGCTCTTCCACGTGAAGGTTGCAAGCAGCCAGACAGAGACACATGATGGGGGGGGTTGGAAGAGAATACAAATGGAAAAAAAAAACATTTCAAAACAATGGCAAATGTGCATCTGCTGTGTACGCTTTAATAGTTCTGGTTCCTGTTTGATTGGAATATTTAACATTCGCAGCAGTGAGGATTGCTCTTATGTGTGAAACGGCTCAGAGAGACACAGTAAAATAATTGTTAGGCATCACAGTTGGTCGTGCATTCTCACTTGCAATGGCAATTAGCATGACTGTCTCTTTGTTTTTAGACAGTGCTAGACAATTTTTGGAAACTTCCGCTCCACAGTGCACTAAAAAGCAAACTAAACAGTACTAGCAGTGCAGGGCTCAGACTAATCTATTTCTATCATTTGCTATGTAGCCATCCTAGTCAAGAGTTGAGAGATAAGCACAGCAGAGTCACGTTACTGGTGCAATGTTTACAAGGAACACAAAAGGTTGAAATATGTGAATCATTGTAGTTAGGGGACCAACACTGTGCAACAGGCATTGTCACATTTTAACTTATTATGCTGCTCTTGTTTCAACACAGAGGCCCAACGTGGCTTTCAAATCAGATGCTGCTTTCCAGTACAGTCTGTACTGTATAGGTGTTCTCTGATTTGACGCCCACGTATCACTAGGGCACCTTTATGTTTGTCTGTGTCTCCAAGACCATTAGAGATGACACCTTGAAAAATGATGCCGCTAAAGGCGCATGAGATTTTAGTTTTAGGCCAAAAAAAACCTCACAAGCTTGATTAATGTTAGGGAAAGGTTCAAAAGAAAACAAGCTGACTGAATAGGAAACGGAAAAAAAACATGAGGTTTTGCACGCTACGTCAAGTAAGAGATACAATAACAACAGATGAAGCATTCGACACCTTAAAGAATGCACAGAGAGTAATTATTATTTTACTTTTGTATGTGGTTGGTTTGTAAATGATCTGGCTGAAGCTGTACATTATAATTCTTGTTAGTTCTGCTCAGCAACATGTAGCAGGGTTTACCAGTTACTATACCTGCACTGTTAGATAATACTGCACTACAGGCACACATAGCAAACAAAAGGAAGAGGTATGATGTCGGCTTTTATGTTGTATATTTATTCATTCATGTCTGGCTGTATAATACTCAATGTATTTTCTTCGTTTTCATCCATGAAAGCAATGTTCATAGTGGCACTGCTGAGTTCACTGAATCTGTACATTGTCAAGGAAAAGCTTGATGCATGTCTACTTTTCCAATCCAGTTTTCCTTCCCACTTTTAATTATTTATGTTAGTGAGACAGGGTGCTTTTTCAAAGGATTTAAGGACATAATAATAATAATAATTTTCTATCACTGGCTTAGTCATACAGACACCTACACAGTCTCCGCAGCTCTGCATTGTTTTTACATGTAAGGCCCCATTTGGGCTCATCATTCCCCTTCCAACGTCTATTAAAAACATCCAGGCCACTCCGGACTTGCAGGTGCTTTCCTGATAAAAATCAACTGCTGACACAAAGACATCGAAACGCTCCGCCACAGCTCAGTAATTATGATGTATCTCTTTTTCCTCAGTCTGACAGCGGAAATATAAAAACAACTTCATGCTTCATGTTGAAACTTTCCAAACTGCTTTTTATGCTTGTAACCTACCGACTGGGTTATCAAGGTGCTTTCCGAAAGAAACAAAAGTTATAATTAGGCTGTTGTTGTTCTTTCGTAGTGGACGGTGTGACGCTGTTTTATCTGGCAAGTTAGGACATTATGGTGAGTATGTTGCACTTTTTAGCTAAGATTGTTGTCAGTCCTTGTAGTCCAGTCATGTCGCATTTTGCCTTTGCAGAACATCTGCATAACAGACATCACTGAAAGACCAAGAGCCATTGGTTTTACAGATGCAGTCCAGAGAGCAAGTTTGTGGACAGCTACTCATTCTTTGCTCTTTAGACTCTGTGCTTCAGTGCATTGAGTTTATGACATCTTTGTGAACTTTGTTATAAGGGTTATATTTTCCACACTGCTCTTTCAATACAGATGTAACTCTACTCGAATTAAAACTGGGATGTGGCACTTTAATTGAGCTAAAGAACAAATACTGTGGACCTGTCCAAATACTTGTGTTCAGAACTGTATAGTGTTTCCCATTTCTGAAAAGGGCTTATCTGTCCATATTTGTTTCTAGATCTCTGTCTGGATCTCTACCATCCACATGAGTGGTAACACACACCCTTAGCATTCACAGGGAGAAAGTACTCTCAACCCTCCTTGTTCCATAAATGGCTGACATGACACTAGTAGGTCACCTTGCTCTGCTTGGATAAGGTGTTGAGAAGTACTCAGACTTATGTCTGACTCTGTGCCAAAGTCTCATCGTACCCAGGTTGGGAACAGAACATTATGCAGCTGAAGGCGGGTTTAATTTGGACTGCTTAACAGCTGTGTTCTCCAGAGCTGTCAAAGCAGTGTAGAGAGCATCTCTTTCTCTCAGTCAGCTGAATTACATGGAGTGAAGCATTTAGCAAAAAGAGTAAACAAGGAGCAAGACGGTGTGTTCCTCCTTCAGAGCAAATGCCACTCAGGAACTTTTCGATAAGAGATGTTTTTCTTGCATGCTGACTGATTACTTTATAGAAGTGAACAGGAGCTCAGTGCAGTCCTACAAAGTCCACTGAGATTTCCTTTTCTTTTTTTAAAGCGACGGCTCTGAGAATGAGACCAAACTTCACTATGTGATGCATCGCTTTCATTATGCCATCACCGCTGCTGGGCCGAACAAAGCTAAAGTAGTTAAGAAACACTTTGGACAAGGTTACATTACTGAAGCTCAGTTAGCAAGCACAATATCGACTTACAGCGACTGAAAACAATTTCATTACAAGCATGAGGTCAAGCTGGGTTAAGAGAAGCAGAACACTGGCCGACTGTAGCCCCAGTTTACATCTCATAAACAGCTGCCGGCAGCATTAGCGTTTGGAAGCTTGATAGATGCCAATGAAAAAGTAATGCTGTACATCAACAAGATTTATTCCTCTGAGGTGACAGTAAACACAACACATGTGCCAAGAACTCCGATATATTATAAGCTGAAAAGATATTTAGAGCTGACGTGCAGCAATGTTAAACTTGACGTACAGCAGGGTTACGGCTATGTACACAGGTATTCTTACAGGGACTCTCTCAAAGAGGCATAAGTGTGCTTCTAGTTTCTAAGATTTAACAAAAATCAAAGAAACCATCAGTAGCTTCTCATTCTATGCTACAGTAAGCAGGGGTCAGTTAGCCATCCCTCATCTCACTTGACGTACTGCATCACATGCCAGGGTGGAGCACCTGTTGGCCAGACATAGACGGGTTTAATTCCAATGATAAGTTAAGTGCATTAAATAAACATTGAACGTAGTCCATGACGTTGCTGCCTCATGCACATACACTCATACAAGCCTCCCTAATCGCACACACATGCGTGAATACACACATAAACTGACTGCAATGCAATTCATGGTCATGTGTTTTTCATAGCTGAAAAGGGTGATAACGTGCAGCCTTATCTGTAACCATGACAACATGCTGGATGCACCGCGGGCCCTCTGATGCTTGTTCTGAATCTGCAAAGTGTCGTGAATGGCGTCTAGATAGGGAGCAGAAGCCTGGCGCTGTGGGAAAAACGGCAAGATAACGGGGGCCTTTGATAATTCAGGAGATTGTATGGTTAAAAATCAAGAGGGATTTTTTTGGGTCACTTTATGTTCTGATGACCTTGGATTGGATTGTTCATGCTAACCTCAAAGCCTTCTGAGAATACAGGTTACCCTGGATGAGACATGCAGATCACTCCGGATACATCTGACGTTAACAGTAGCCCTTCATCCAACAGTCAATGTCTGAGTCCAAAACAAGGGTTTTTTTTTTCTTTTCTTGAGTGAGCCATAACAAGAAACCGACACCCAACCCCCCAACAGTGTGCCGTACTCCGCAGACAGAAAGGTCACCCTAAGAGCACCATAAAGAGGAAACACGGTCATCGAGTTCTTCTAAAGTTCAATCAGATTCAGAAGAGGCCCACCTCTCTGTGTTTCTATACCATTGTGGCTCTTTGTGTGTGTGTGTGTGTGTGTGTGTGTGAGGGAGATTTTCAGATTGTGTTTAATAAGTGAAGGGGTGATGCTGGGGATGGATACACTGACCCTGAGGCAGAGTGACCCCAGGGTCAAAAAAACAGGAAGGAAGTCACATGACCCATTCAAAACTCGTGGAGAGAGAGAGAGAGTAAGGGGTGGAGGGGAGAGAAGGCAGACAAACAGAGAGGGAGACACAGAGGAGCAGGAGTTTTAAATAAAAAGGAGGAAGGGGTGGGATCTGTTCTTTTCACTCTTGTTTTCCTCAGTCGGTCTGACGCAGGTGTCTGCAGACATGCTTGGCGCCTGTCCAGGTGTGGATTACAACATCAAGACCACTACAGGGAAAACAAGAGGCAGGGTGAGACAGAAGGGGAGCGAGTGGAGGTGACAGACAGAAAGCAAAGGGAAGATTTTCTGTTCCTCTTCGCGTTTCATATTCTGTCATGGTCACGATTAAATCACAGGACTTGTTTCCGAGGGAAGCGGCATTATCAACAAAAAAACAAAGAGCTGTAGCTGCCTAGCAACATTTAGCTGAACATTTAGCTGTAACCTAATGTGTCGCATTTGTGTACCTGTGGTACAAAAGCACAGAAAATAGGATAAGATGGTTGAATGCTGGAAGAGGAGTTGGCTTGGATAGCAGAGAAAAAAGGGGAAAATGGGAGGAACTGACTATTTTTTTATGAGGGATGTCCAGGTCAAGTGTCAGGATAAGCCGTGGTCATTAATGACATAAGTTATTGGCCCCTCAAGTCCTAACAGAGTGGCAGTGTGATATTGGGTCATATAAAAGCCGGTTGTAAGAACTGCTGGTTTATTGGTGCGCTGTTAAACTTTGGCCTTTTGATGTTTCCTGTGCGGGACATCTCTCTGAGGTCATTTACAAGTGGACAAGGAGAGTGGACCTTTGCTTTTACGACTGAGTGAGCATCAGAGCTCATTTTAGAGAGATTAAAGATAATGCTGGTTCTATAGTTGTATCCAAAAATGTGAGGAAAACACACAGTTTGTGAAAACTGTTGTGTAGCCTTACTTAGCTCATTAGGACCTGCACAGTAGGAATTGTCAGCTGATTATAATTCAGAGCTTGAAAAATTCTTTGAAAACTGTCCAGAAAGGCAAAAGTAAAACCTACAAAACACCTGAAGGAAAGGTGAAACAGAAGTCATGGTACCGTATGGAGTCAGGTACTACATGTGAGACTTCATAGAAAGGAAAACTAAGTATGTCACTGTGACATTTACCAAAGACGAATTGCACTTTTGATGCGATAGTAGGTTTTTCTTGGTACAAGATATTGCATGGGAGATCAGCTCAAAATAAACTACAGAGGTGACCCAGTGCTTAGAGTGCACATCACATGGGCGAAGATGCCCTCAGCAGCCGAGTCCTGGTTTTGATGCCTGACTGGCTGAGTCTTTGCCAAATGTGATTTCCCTGCTCCTGTCCCCACATTTCCTGTGCAAAGGCAGAATGTCCCCAAAAATGTTAATACTGCAGTGTTCACATTCATTATACAGGAAGAACATGTCAAGCAGTAATCCACTGATTCATTCATGTTTTGTTTTTTTTTTAATAATTTTCAAACAACAGTAGAGGTCTGTGTCAGATGAATAAGCTAATCAGCCTTTGGGTACAAAGGCAGTACTTGGTCTATTCAATTTTTTTTTCACAATTTAGGACATTAAGAAAAATATGCTGGCAGCCATAACCTTAAAAAGCAGTACATCACACACTTTGAATTTCACAGTTCATTTCAATACACTGTAAAAAAAAAAAAAAAAAAAAAAGACAAGAGGACCTCTCAGGGTGTCCTATGGGGTCTGGTACCAGGACGGCACTGGATCCTTTGGGTACTCTGGCTTGTGCAGTGGGGCCTCTGTCCATCAAACTTGTTCCACTGCATCCTGTTGATGTTTGATCACAATGGGGTGTATGAAGTTTGGAGATCAAATCAACATGTTGGGCCATTGTCATGTTCCTCAACATGTTCCTGATGGTTTGATGTTTTTTCCATGTGTTGGAGTGCATTTTCCTGCAGGGGGTAGGCCAGTAACATTTGGGATTTGCATGAGGGAGTGTGCTTGTTGTGGGACAATGTTTATTTGGGTGTCTAAGTCTCATCAACTTAGATGTCAAAATCCAAGGTTTTCCAGCAGAACACCACATAGTACCAATATGATCAATGTTATTCTCATCACCTGTCAGTGGTCATAATGTTGTGGCTGATTGGTGTATAGGATTTTAGAAATGCAATTACAGTATTAAACTTCAACTTAACAGTTTAATCTATTAGATCATATTACATAAAAAGGAAATATACAATAAATTGTATAAAAAAAACAATTTATTGTATATTTCCTTTTTATTTCAAAGAATTTCAATTTCCTTTAAAATAATTGAGATTGTGTGGTTATTGCAGATTTTTAAATGTTATTTTACATAAGACATATGTATTCAGTCTGTTTTGTGATTTTATTGCTATTTTTGTATATTTCAAAAATACAGAAAAACAATCTGTGAAAATTAAAAGGAAAAAATTTGTAAAATTTCACATTTTACAGTGTAGATTTTAAGCAATGTTGTCCTCACTTCACCCTTCCTCTCATCCCCTCTGCTTCTACACATTTCTGATCTCTAGTCATTGCCTCAGTCTGTTGTACTCTGCAACGTACTCTGCTGTACTCTGGTTTTTAGAATACACACATAGTAGATTTTTTTAACCCCAACAGCACTGTAACACAACATTATCTTGTCACTTTACTATGAGAGCTGTGCAGACTAGAAAATCAGAGCTAAACAGAACTGAGCCCAGGTAGCCTGTCATATCCTGCGCAGTTAATGAAATTCTCTATCTGACACAGAGATGTTAACTTACATGCAACAATGCACACTGGGGTTAAACTCGACAAGAAAAAAACGTGTCAAAGTGATACTGTCATGCAGCCACCGAGCAACATGTTTTTATATTAGGAGGGCATAACCACTGTTTTTAACTGACACCAGCTGACATTTAGTGACATTTGGAAATAATGCGAGTGGTATGTGGAATGTCCCAACCTCTCAGGCAGCAGCTTTGTTTCAGTGTCAGTACAGCTCTGGTCTAGTTTTGCGTATATACCCCATGGCTGTATTATCTCTCCACTCCCTCTGTCTACACTGATAGTGATCAGCGGAAGTCTTTATGACTTCCGTTATGGCTGAATAATCATTGTGCTTGGGCTTGCACATACACGTACAACTCGTGCACATGCACCAGTCACACGCGGGCCTTGCTGCCGAGCCGCCACGTCCTGTGTCAGATACAGGAAGGAGATTATTAGCTTCCTGAAGAGCTGATGGGACTGGTGGTGGTGGTGGGGGAGCGGCAGGCATAGAGGGAGGACAGGATGAGGTCAACAGTGCTGTGGAGTGGACAGTTGGAAACTCTCACTGATACAGCCTAGATGTGTTTAGAATTTAAGAGTTTGGGGGCGAATAGATGGACAAAAAGAATACAAATAGGGGTGAATGTGGGGAAAAGACAACATTGAGGCATTTGCACCACAATAGGTTACAGTCTAACTTGGAGACTGATGGGTAGCACAGAGGATGTGGAGGGAAAGTGATATTGTTTCAGGCAGGATGTAGAGGTCAAGAGGCTCTCAGACCAAGGATACATTACGACCAAACCACTAAAACATTAAAGCTGCCCTGACCTTCATGCTGCCACCACTGTCAGAGACGGTTGTTTGCATGGATAATTATCATGGTTTTAGTGTGTGTGTGTGTGTGTGTGCACACAGTCTCCACAACAAACTTAGACAGCGCCAAAATGTCCAGCACTCCTGTTATCAGCTGTCCAATGGTAATTATTGTGTGCATAGCCAAACGTGTGTGTGTGTCTATCCGTCTTTGTGTTGTCCAGTGTGCCTGTTTGTGCAGCAGATACATGAAAGTGCAGGTAGTCCAAACAAGGTCACGGTGTACCTGGGGATTATGTGACCTGGAGCGCACATGAAAGAGGGGTAGAACAAATAAGAGCACATAAAGTGCTGTAGGGCTTTTCAGTTGGATATATGAGCCGATCAGAGTTCCAATTTGTATCATTTATGTTTTTATTTGCGCATTTATGTTTCAGGTGGCGGGGCTGAGCGGAGGCTGTACTGGTGGAAGGGGTAAGCTCATCACAATGTCATTACCACAGAGAAAAACAGAAAGCGCGCATGCACGTCGGATCCTTGTAAACACAAACACATCCCTTTCACTGTCTCTTTCGCACAAACACATTTGCCCAATCCTGCCCTCAGTGCAGCTTTGTTCCAGCAAGCAAGTGGGTTTAAAAACAAATGACGTGCTTGGCCTTTTATTATGTTCCGGACACTGTTTTTCCTGAGGCTGGAATGCGGACAGGAATGTGTTGTTGCTCTGCTAGCGCTCAAAGGGAGAAAAACCTATCATGCTATCATGCTCAAGGAAAAAAGAAGAGGACAAGGGAGACATGCAGAGAGAAACAGTGAAGTGAGGACTTGAAGAGAAGCAGAGGGGAAAAAAGTACTTGGAGAAAAACAGGCCATTACTGTTAAAAGTGAACCAGGGGGTAGTGAAATTTTTTCAGTGTGGTTGGAGCTGTGATGGAAGGCTCGCTGCTTTTCACTGGCCTTCTCTGTCTCTCTCTCTATATCTGCCTCTGGTTTTCATTACAGCTGTTATGATGCTCTGTGCTTACTCCATGCCAACACTTGCATAACTCCTGCCTGTTATTGGGCTGCTAGTCTAAACTTTGCTGCTGCCAAATTCAATCTATTTTAACGTACATTTGTACATATTGCACTTGCAATGTACTCCTGCTGCACCAGGCCTGAGTGGAAATCAGCTGGAACTGTCAAAACACTCAGCTAAGGCTTAAGTCCTGCTGTCAAAGTCAGGGGAGAAACATCTTAATCTTAATATAGGGGGACAGCACAGTTTTTCAGAGGCTTTTCTTAAAGGCATCCGTGGAGTTACAAGAAAAATAGCTGTGTTTGGAGTATAAAAAGAAAGAGATTTAAACCTTGCTTACCTTTTTGAGCTCAGCAAATCTGGTCAGTCATTGTGAATGTTGGATTGTTTCAGAAAATTACAAAAAGAGCAAGATCCAACTGTGGAAAAGGTGGATAAGGTGCAAAAGAAGGGCTTGCCTGACCATTCAACAAGCGCTTTTGCTGAAGCATCAGACGCTGGTAGTATTCGCAGGTCGTCCAGCCCTGCTGGTTCTAGTTGGCCCTCAATCTTTCGATTCAGATGAATACATGGCCAGACGCCAGGCTAGGCTTGTTTGCTTTGTTCACAAATACAAACCTCTTGACAACCATTTTTTCTCATGCAGGTGTGTACATGTTCGCCCACGTAAGCAAGCAGCTGGTCGTTGGCTTCTGTCTTTGTGCTCACAGGAACTTTTTACACAGTATTTCTGCAGCAATGTGAGGCGACATGAAGTGGTTAGCAGTCAGTAAGTGCGCTACTGCTTTCAAGTAAGTTTGATTTGCAGTCCTGGTGAGGCACTCGGAGTAAAATATACCACATGCATTAACTGTGTTGTGCATGGTGGTGTGTTGCGAGTCAATCTTCCTAGGAAGCATCATTTGTTTCAACAAGCAACCCAAAATCACATGTGTGTATTTATGTTCAAGTGACACCAACTTCTAGTGGCTGATGACAGGAGCTAATAGGAGACCAGGTGATGCTTAAAAAGAGTAACACGTCCACCATAGTGAGAATGTTGGGGTGGATGGATGGGAGCCCAGTGTCCAGAAAAATGATGTTCTTATCCAACCAAACTTATCTTGTCAATTTTGAGGGGGAAAAATGCATTTTCTCACCTGAGACTTCATAGAGAAGGCATACAAAATAATGACTTTCAAAAAGCCACAGACTCCGTTTAAGGAGGTAGAAGGGAACAATAGATGTTCCTGTAAGGGACAAAGGACTATTTTTCTTAGACTTCAGTTTCATTTTCAGTTATTATTTACCATCAGTTTTCACTCTCTCTCTGGTTAGCTACATGTTATCATTAGGTAAGACAAGAATACGAGATTAGGAAAAAATATCATGGTTTGGGTTAAATACAACCGTTTCACAACATGTTTGAAGCTTCTCCTCAATTTTCTGAGTTACCAGGATAATGAGTCCCGCCCCATCTAATATATAATATATGATTACTTGGCTGAAAAAGGAGCGACAGTAAATCAATAACATGCATGGCAAAGATACATTCATTACAAACAGATTTGTGATGCGTTACAAACAAACTCAATCCGACAGAAAAGATGTGTCCCTCAGAATGTAATTGAGACTGCAGTTTAGTTGCATGGGAATGTAATTTTGCAGAGACAGGGTTGACGGATGGGTGAACAAAGCATCAAAGTTTAAAATGGGAGACATCTGTTTGTTTATATTATCCAACCAGCAGCCAACATGCTGTCTCTTTAAAGTCTAAACAATTCTTTTACCTGACTTTATCATTTTAACTGTGACAACTGAGGTGCCCTGACATATTTCAAACAATTATTTGTTGTTTGTGTAGCAACATTGTATTTATATGGCACAAACAAGTGGTGTAAAGAACTTGTTCAGCATTCTGCCTGTGAACATTGTCACAAAGATGCCGTGAAGACAAACACATTACATATATCATCCCCCAATACATACAGAACATGCTTTTTCCTAAGATCGTGATATACTTTGGTGTGGATTTGGTTTGGTGCAATACGATTAAGCATGCACCAGCGCATTCATGTGTCACATAATTTCCTCTATAAAGTAAATAAGAGCCATAGTTGTGGTTGAAATAATGTGAGCTTTGAGTACAGAGGCAGTGTGGTAAACACGTGCCATGCATAGGTATCTTTTGTGGGTCAGATGGATTGCGTAACCTTTATAAACGTATCAGCTATGGGCAACATTTTGCCAGATCTCTGACAAATCACTTAGTAAAGGATTCAGTTCATGCATTTGTATGGAAATGGAAGCTGAATTTCATATTTCTGAACATGACAGTGCATGCATGAGAGCTCAGGATAAAGGAATTATTATTCTGAAAAAAGGAAAAAAGAGGAGGAAAAAAAGAAATAGTTGTATGTGTAACAGGCTCATCCTTCACCGGGGGCGCTCAGGGACCTATTTGTCCCAGCAGGGAGAGCCAGGTGAGGGATGATGTCTAGAGCCCTTCAGCCTGTGTGGAGCTCAGAGAAGGGCAGGAACACCCAAGATGGATGGGAGAGGGGCTAAACGAAAATAGGTGGATCAAAGAGTGGGAGAGTCCGGGAGTGGAGGAGAGGATCGCTGGAAGGACGGAGGGGGAACACAAGATGAGGGATGGCTGGATGGTCTTTCTTTTGATCCGTCATTGAGTGATGCTCCATTCAACGTGTTGACTGAGACCACCTGGGGGACTCCGGGGAGGCTGTGTGTTTGTTTATTAGCGCTCAGGGGGAGGGGTATCATTCCACTATAGATGGCTGTCAGCTTCACGGCTCTCCGCATTGGGGTGATTGAAGGAAACTGATGGCCCACTTCCAGACAGTGTCAGTGTCTCTGGAGCACTCATTAAACCTGCTGTGCGATTTCAATGATGGAAAACAGCTTTCATTACACTGATACAGGAGACGCCAAACAAGGAAATCTTTTGTATCTCGAGTCCCATTTTGTTATTGTTGTCAATGAAATGAACAGTGAAGTGGGAAAATTAATCCGTGCGTCCGCTTCATGAATGGCCGTGTTCGTCGCCTACTTCGCCTTGAAAATGAGAGGCCTCGTTTTGTTGAATTGTTCGCTAATTATTTATTTATCTTACCTTCACTGCTGCCAGCCTTCATCATTCATATAATAATGTGCTAATTCCCAAATGGGTCTCCCATCCCCCCCTTACATCTCCTCCAGCTCCACACAAGCCCTGCTTCCTGCACCCACCTACCTATTCTGTTTATCGGTTGTTTGAATATTTCTCTCACATACACACCAGTGACCTTATGTAGAGGTCAGCGCAGACTGAATGTCTTTTATGACCAGAGCTATTGTAAATCAGAATATAAATGTTATTATTTGCATCATTACCCTGCAGTTCTCCCTTGTTTTGTATCTCTCTTTGCATCCCTCTCAAATATAGAAACATTCGAGGAGACCATGGAGTTATTCTGAGATTGACTGTTCGAGGACGTTGTCTCAGTGTAGCATAGAAACTGCATGACCTTGCTCAGCTCCGTGCGTCATACAGAGAGAGGCCGAGATAAGACATGAGCCCGGAGAATTCAGAATATTATCAGAGATAAAGAAAAATGTAGATGGAGGCGACGCAGAGATTACAGGACGTGAAACAGTTGTTGTCATCAGTTAAGATGACAAGTGCAGTTTCTTTAACATGGAGAAAGCAGTGACTATAGGGAAGAATGCTCGCAGTTGTCTTTAGAAGGAGAAACACATTTAAAGATCTATTTTCTGTTTTTCTGGAATACATAACAAATCTTATTCTTTGATTTCTTTGGTTAGGTAGCAAAATGTTCCACTGCATTGTATACACTTGTCCATGCAGCTGATTATTAAGCAACATTAGCTGTAATTGCTTTGTTTGTGTGTCCTCAAAGTCATGCCTGGTGAAAGATTTAATACCAGGTACAAAAGACTTTGATGAGAGTAGATTTTCTGCCTCATCCTGTGCTAAATTTATCTTCAGAAAAACACAACAAAGACAAGACCAAAGACACAACCGGGTTAGTCATACAGCTGTGAAACCTTGGAAGACAATGGTTAGTGTTCTACTGCTGGTTCACCTGCTGTGTGATCGTCACCCAACGACTAACTGTAATTTGAAAAGCAGTAAACATCTGCATGCAGAGGCAAGAAGCTCATTTGTGGTTATGTGGAAGACATGTCACATACATAGGTTTCTTGTGTCTCTATTAGGGTTTTTCAGGTTTTACAGAGATTTCCTGGCAATTGAAGGCCCAGTCTGTGATTCTGGAGCTAGATTGTTGATATTTTGCATGTTAGCATACACCGATTAGACATAACATTATGACCATCTGCCTAATACTATATTGGTCCTCCTTATGTGCTCAAAAATGCTCTGAACCATTGGGCATGGACAAGAGGACCTCTCAGGGTGTCCTATGGGGTCTGACACCAGGACGTTGGCAGTGGATCTTTTGGGTACTCTGGCTTGTGCAGTGAGGCCTCTGCCATTCAAACTTGTTCCACTGCATCCTGTTGATGCTTGATCAGAATGGGGTGTAGGAATTTTGGAAGTCAAATCAACATGTTGGGCCATTGTCATGTTTCTCAACATGTTCCTGATTGTTTGATGTTTTTCCATGTGGTGGGGTGCATTTTCCGGTGGGGGTAGGCCAGTGACATTTGGGATTTCCATTTGCGTGAGGGAGTGTGTTTGTTGTGGGACAATGTTTATTTGGGTGTCTAAGTCTCATCAGCACAGATGTCAAAATCCAAGGTTTTCCAGCAGAACAGCACATAGTACCAACATGATCAATGTTATTCACTTCACCTGTCAGTGGTCATAATGTTGTGGCTGATTGGTGTCGGTAGTCATTCTCGCTGCACTCTTTCCCTCCCATCTAGTCTTTCCCTTGCACCACCGTGAGCATTCACACAACACACTGGAATGACATTGTGTGAACTGGTACGAGCCACTTCATTGGTTTCCCATTTACAGAGCCAGGGCTGTGTACACACACTGAATGACAGCTAGTTGACCAAGAGGAGAGATCTGGATCTTATAAAAATTGAGAATCATTAGAATAGAATTGGAAACTCCCCCTTTAAAGCACCAAAATGTAACTTCTGAAAATGGAAAAAGACACATTCTTGGTCTTTCAAGTAAAAAGATGAATTGATAAAGAATGAAATGCATCCTTTGTCAAGTTACTTTTGGAAACTTAACCTTACTTGGTCTGCCATGACATGAGCTTTAGCAACAAATGTTGCCCAACTTTATATTAATATTCCAAATAATAGCAAGTTTTATGTTGTTTTGACTTTGCATGGTGCTACTCTTCTGCTATGGTGCAGCATGCCACAAATGAATATAGCATTGGTTTTAATCAAACAAGAAGGACATATACTGTACTTCCTTTTAAGCAACTGACTTAAGAAAATTCAATTTGCCACATTGCTGTTACATAGTCTCACTTTTAAGACACACAGTAAGTTCCACTGGATGGCAGAGATCAGTGGTTTTATTCTACTGTATGAATTTTTAAAATTGGAATTATCTCTTCAATCACTGATCATATCACCATATTTTGCTGTAAAATGGCTGCAGGTAGTTTCAAGATTGTCTACAAATCACTGTTTCATCTTAAATTTAATAGGAAAGTGGGTTTTCTTTATGTCCCTGGAAAGAATGATGACACTCTTTTGCAGGGAGTTCAAAAAATGTGCAGTAAATTGTGGGTCAACTGTTGTGTTAACAGAGGCATAAAAGCTTTTGTATTTTCAATATTTGACAAAAACTCACATATTGATATCACCTGTGCTCGTGTCTGTAGTTACAGTATACAACAATTTATACAAAACATTGGTTTGATTTACGCTTCTTAGTGCACCTAATCAAATGTTCCACATACAAAACATTTTGAAATTTTGGTAGTTGTATGTTTTTGAGTAAAACCTATAGTCATAGTGTACGCTTGCTAATTTCTGCTAATCCTTTTGGTGTAATTGTAAAAGAGTATAAAACATTATTCATGGACATTTTCAGTCTGACAGATGTTTAATAAATGAAGTGCCTCAGAACCTTGTAAAAGGTGGAATTACCACCATGTTAGTCAACAGGAATTTCACCAAGGCTGACCTTGTGCTGTTAGTGAATCGTTGGCAGGTTATGACGTCCATGACAGTGTACAGTTTTTCACTGTTTACTTAACTTGCATGCTTCCACCCACCAGGATTTTTCTTTTTTTCCCAAAGCAGAGAACCGTCAGCTGACCCGACGAGGCTGATACATTTTGCAGAGTGACAACCTGGCCGCTAAAATCCAGATCTCTGGGTTAATGTGTCATTACCATACAGTCTCTCAGCACCTTGAACGCATACACACATGATCGCAAAATGAAATATGCACATGCAGCTCATTGACACTCAGCAGCCAAAGAAGCAGATGGTGTTTCCTTCTAAGGAGCTGGTGGCTGTCTGCAGGTTGTGTGCTGTCTCCACCAACCACATCCATCACTCTGAGGCAAAAGCAGGGAGGGGAACACAAGACTTGTAGCAGGGGGCCCACTCCTAAAAAAGAAAATCTCTCTCATACTGCGCTCCCGGGGAGGTTGTGGTTACTTTCAAGGGACTGCATGCTCGAGTGTTTCTAAGTTTGTAATCCTTACATCATAACGTCTGCAGGGCTACTGTTTTCTGTATTTACGCACCACAAAACTGGTCTTTCTTCTGTTCTGTAGCACTTGTTTGATTATTCAGTAATTAAAAAAAAGTGATCTACCTGTGCTTGAAAAAACATGTTCACCAGCAGAGTAATGAGGACACACCCTGAGCTGACCTGCAGCTGTAAACATACATCGGACACACCTGCCAGGTATGAGTCACGCACAGTGGGCCGGGCCTGGAGTTAGCATGAGCTCATCCTGCACATTCTCCCCTCTCCGGGGCTTTTGTCTTTCCACCTCTCCTACCCTTCCTGTTTCTCCCTTTTCACCTCGCACTCCTTCCCTCTTCCCATTATGTGTGTGTTTGTTTGTGAGCGTGCTTATTTTCCACTGTATTCTTCTTTGTTGTGGCTGCTTCTCTATCATCAGAGACAGGAAGGGGTGTGTGTTGAATGTGTGAGGTGAGTTTTTGTTCACCTGGTGGCCAGTTGAAAAGGCAGGGGTGTGTGTGTGTATGTGTGTGTATGTGTGTGTGTTGGTAGGGATTACAGTCAAAGCAGCCAGTGTGAGAGACAGGAGATGCACAAGAAGCGTGGGAACGCTACCTGGAAAACAGCTGGGAATGTCTGCTGAACGAGCTGACCAAGCACACATGCATACCCTTGCAAACACACACTACTACACACTAATGCATACAAGGGAGCAACAGGCACTCCCACACACACACACACATTCCTGTAAAATACATGCTGGGTCTGACCCAACTGGGACTTCCATACTGACTCATTTCTCAAGAATCATAGTTTCAGAGTCTGGGAACTGTGGAGAAAACAAATGATTGAGCTCTATTAAAGGCCTGGAAGACCTTCAGTCATTGTTTTTAACTTTGAATCAAACATTAATTTCTGGATTAACATAACTTTGAAGAACACCCAAAACCCTACCAGCACTTTTTATCATCTCAAATATTCACTAGTTTCCCTTGTTTTAATGCAGATTTAGTTGATTTGGTGTGTTTGACAGATTCTTCTTGCACATGTGAAGTCTGAAAAAGGTACATTACAGTATGTATGTGTTGTTGTTTGAATTATAGTGCACGTGAGAATGTAAAAGTGGATGGGAAGGAACAGTTTCTGCTTTCTCCGATTTCACAAGAAAGGAAGTTGTCCTTTGTTTACTTCTGGCAGATTATGCAACGCTGAAAAGATGGGACAAGTGTGAGTGTATAGTTGTGTGTGTGTGTGTGTGTGTGAGAGAGAGAAAAAGGGAGAGAGAGAGAGAGAGAGAGAGTGTGTGTCAGAGAGAGATAAACATTTACCACTGACCACGGTGCTAACTCATAAAATAGGAAGTGCAATTTCAATAGGGGTCCACACTGTTAAAGAGGAATCATTTATACTCACATAAGAGTAAAATAGGCATGCCTCAGCTCACTGTACTGTATGTGCTTCTGTCTCTCTCTTTCTCTTGTGTCTTTTGTTACCTGCTGTGCATTAGATATACAAATACAGTGAACATATTCCTTCTTGTTAGATCTGCAGGAAATTTCTGTGAACCTGCACTTAGCACCAGACCATATCTGCAGGTAGATATGACAGAGTTTGACAAAAGCCAAATAGTTGTCCAGTGATCATCACAGAAGAACAGAATGACTCTTCTTTAAAAGGCTAGGTTAGGAAAACACTGAGATTGTTAGGTACATGGCCATGCACGGCAGTGTTCCATTTGCAAAGGTCAGTCTGAAACCTGATGGTTAAATTTATGAGAAGCTCAAAAAAAATCACCAGATCATCCATACCTCTAGCAGGCAACCTAAGAAAAATAGAAACAAAGGTTTACAGCAGGGGTCTCAAACTCCGGTCCTCGAGGGCCGCTATCCTGCATGTTTTAGATGTTTCCCTTTTCCAACACACCTGATTCAAATGATCAGCTTGTCGTCAATCTCTGCAGACGCCTGATGACGATCCTGATCATGATCAACATGCAGGATAGCGGCCCTCGAGGACCGGAGTTTGAGACCCCTGGTTTACAGCCTTAAGAGAAGGTGAATGTTTTGTGGTGGGCTACATTGTGGCTAGTATTGTTGCCTAGAAGATTCCTGGTTTGTGTCCCAATCTGGGACACAAACTTTGTGTGTGGAGTTAGCATGTTCTCCCTGTGAGTTTTCACCAGGTGCTCCCAAAGACATGCTGAAATTAACTGGTGATTCAAATGGCCTGTAGATGTGAATGTGAGTGAGCTTGGTTACCTGTCTCTGTGTATGTCCCGGTAATAGATTGGTGACAGGAGGATTAAGCAGTGTATGGATAGATGTTTTACGGTGTCATAGTGCATTGACATGCTCGCTCTTAGCTGATTTAAGGCTTGGCCAGATAATGCTGCATAAAAAAATTATGAACAAATTCTCAAAATGTGGTGGCAGGTTTGTCATACATCTAAAAACCAACTAGTACATTTATATCATCAGTGTCTCTTTCATATTTTTTAAATTGCCGAAGAATTTGTTGCTCTGTCTGACAATCCTTACAAACAGTAACACAGTACAGTACAATCTGTTACAGATTGCTATCAACATTTTATTAGGCGTATACTGTCCAATGTGACATTCAGTGAACCTGCAAGATTGTAGTTAATGCAACATACACTGATCAAGCATAACATTTTGACCACCTGCCTAATATTGTGTTGGTCTCCTTACGTGCTCAAAAATGCTCTGAACCATTGGGCATGGACAAGAGGAGCTCTCAGTGTGTCCTATGGGATCTGGCAACAGGAGATTGGCAGTGGATCCTTTGGTACTCTGGCTTGTGCAGTGGGTCTTCTGTCAATCAAACTTGTTCCACTGCATCCTGTAGATGTTTGATCAGAATGGGGTGTAGGAAGTTTGGAGGTCAAACCAACATGTTGGGCCATTGTCAAGTTCTTCAACATGTTCCTGATTGTTTGATGTTTTTTCCATGTGGTGGGGTGCATTTTTCTGTGGGGGTAGGCCAGTGACATTTGGGATTTCCATTTGCATGAGGGAGTGTGCTTGTTATGGACTAACATTTATTTGGGTGTCTAAGTCTCAACAACACAGATGGCAAATCCAAGGTTTTCCAGCAGAACAGCTCATAGTACCAATATGATCAATGTTATCCACTTCACCTGTCAGTGGTCATAATGTTGTGGCTGATCGGTGTATGTAGAGACCATAAGTGTCACCTCATATTATGTTCAAATTCCAATGCAATTTCTTTAATTTGCTACAGGGAAGGCGCAAGGTTTGTCTATGTTTACAGTATTTTATATGTTCCGGTTAACCTCTGTGTCTCTAATGCACTCGGCCCACTATGTACAGGAAAATACAGAAAATATGTAGTACAGCGGCAAAGTTTGGTCACACAAAACCAACAAAAGACTGATTGTTGTGAGGGACATCCACAAATGACCACAAAGTGTGCTAGCTTTTAAACTCACACACACGTACACACACACACACACACACACACACACACACACACACACACACACACACATACACACATACACACACACACACACACACACACGCAAACACGCCCGCACGCACACACACGCCCACTAATGTAGTGGCAGTGTCCCAGACAGCTTTCCGGAAGCATGCCATTTCCTGTGGAGCTACTGCAGGTCCCTGTCCATAAGCCTGATGAGTCCCTGGGGCAATTGGCTACTTTATGCTACTCACATGGACCTATTGATTGTTGCACAACCATGCCTCCCCCCACGCCCCCACCAACACATGCACACATACATGAATACACACACTGGCACAGTACATTCACAGGCAAGTAGCTGTATTGAGTTTGCATTATCTTACTGTAATTGGGATTTGCATGGTTTTATCTTGAGTGCACGTCTGATGTGTTTCCCCACACTGACTCTTATTCTCAGGTCTGTCTTCCTTGTGTTTCAGCAGTACAGAAATGAAAATATCTCAGTTTGACCAGTAAGCGTGCGACTCTTGCGACAACAGCGGAGATGGACAGCAAGATGAATGGGCCACAGCTTACTCTCTATATCTTCTTCACAATTTAATGAGATAAAGTACAGTCCCTTAATTAAACGTTAGGAGTGAGTCAAG
Organism: Dascyllus trimaculatus; assembly: GCA_024666655.1. NCBI lineage: Eukaryota > Metazoa > Chordata > Actinopteri > Pomacentridae > Dascyllus > Dascyllus trimaculatus. The sequence continues at coordinate 15,777,599 of CM045456.1, read as the reverse complement.
CAGGAGGGAAGAACAGGAGCGGAGAACGCAGCCACAGTGATGGATGAGATTTGGTTTACAGAGAATATGTTACACTTTTGCTCTCCAGGATTTTTTGCTTTCTCATTAGGCTTCTAGTCTCTACATATGCTGCTGGGACAAATCTGACAATAATGTGTGAGAGGTATCTTCAGGCTATCGGGCTTCGGGCCTCCACCGCTTAACCTGGCCCTTGTTTCCAGCTGTTCCGGACAGGCCCTTTTCGATTTGTCTCACACACTTTAACACGTCATCTCACATGGCACATTCACACAAACACAGTAGCCATAGCAGACAATTAGACCCACATCTCAGCATTAATTGTCTTTTTAATTAGTGAATCTGTGAGAGTGAATAATCAGCGAGCATATGGCTAGGGGTGAAAAATCATTATCTTATCACTGTGTTATTTATTCCCTCCCAGTTCCAGGGGCTGCTTCAACATGCTGGTCTAATTACTATTGCTGGGGGTGGGGACTGGGAGGCAAGCACAGAAAAACAATAACAATGCTAATGCTGGAGGCAATGTTAGGTTAGGCCTACACCCAAATTTATTTTATTTTTCTTTGACGCACTCTTTCTCAACAGGGAGAGAGGCTTTACAAACATGAAGAAGAACAAACATCACAAAAGAGACGCAAGACGCAAAAACCCACCCTTTGCTTCTCCTAATGAGGCCTCCTGAATGAAAAAGAACGTGAATTGAGACATCTGCTCGGGCGAGTGCCTATTCATACAAGAGATGAAAAGCTATGGAGCGATGGAGGAGGAGGGAAGGAAGAGAGCGGAAAACAAAAGGCGAATAGCTTTCTTAAATATCATTATTTATTGCATGTGTCTATAAAGAATCAATACAATCTAAAGCAATGAACTAAGTTTAAATTATCATTTCTTAGTAGCATCACAATGTGCATGATATGACGTATTTACAATGAAAAGACACAGCAAGGTAAGCCATAGCCCATATCATAACCTTTTAGATGCTGGATAAAAACTTGAAACATTATTCAAATGCAAAAAACACTGCTCAAAACACGAAAGAGGCTCGATTAGCAAAAAACAAGCAGAAAAAAGTTTCCATTTCAAAAATTGGAGAGAGAGAGAGAGAGAGCGAGAGAGAGGGAGAGAGACAGAATGTACAAACAGCAAAAATTTGATTTAAGTTTTTAACAAACATTATTAACAGTATTTATACATTTGGTACGTCTTTGTAAACTAATTTTCAAAAGTGTAAATATTGCATATATGCCATTTGTGTTGTACCTAAGTATCAAGAATTAATTATGTCAAGTATTAATGATTTCTTTAAAATCTTTTTCAGAATAACAGCATTAGAAAATGTCCTCATAGTGGCATTCATTTTACAAGACCATCCCATGACAGTTTAAAAAAGAAACAAAACAAATCAAAGCCAAACCATACTGGTTAGCATATAACTTAATTAGTGCTTTTGTTGTATCAGAAAAGTTCACTCAAACACATACTATGTACAATACAAACATAAGTTATTTAACTTAACATCTCTCAAAGTTTCTCAGCATTTGCTTAGATGTAATTCTCTGTAACACCGTACTATTTACAGTATATAGGCAAAGGTTAAGTACCTGTGAGTTCAGATAAATAAGAAGATACTTCCCCTGGTTTGTTTCTTTTTATTCGGTTTGTGTCTGTGTTGTAGTTCCCATTCAGTACCTCTGCATGTTTCATTGTTGTTGTTGTTGTTGTTGTTGTTGTTGTGTTGTTGGGTGTGTGTTCCCAAGCCCAGAACACAGCTTGTACTACATTCAACGTGTCTTGTGTTACAATCTATAAAGTTTGTAAATGCAAGACCATGCAGTGGAGGTCGTGGATTCAAGATATCGAGCGGCCGATGAATCAGCCGGTCAGACCGGGTCCTGCAGTCCTGCATGCGCCACATGGCTCAGTGCCGCCAATCGTGGTGTGACAAGAGCTCCGCAATGAGGCATCAGGTGAGAAAATGTAAGAGACTGGGCTGTCCAGTTACTCTGTATAAATAACTTCAAAACATTCATGTTTCTGTCCCTTGTCCTGACAGGTCATAACTTCCCACAGGCTGTGTAGGTGTGCAGGATATCATAAGTTGAACAGTGGACGAGTTGGTAAAGTGTATAAAGGGTGCTGAGACTTGTGCTCAGACAGGCCACAGATCTGATGGTCAGGTCCGATTGAACCTGGCTCATGCTGCAGTGTTGGGATTTGTTGCACGCACGTGTGACACAATGCAACTGTTCCTCTAAGGTCCTCTAGGTTTTTTTTTTATTTTAGTGTGTTTGAATCCTCCATCTCAGGCATATAAATAAATATATTACTCTGGATTTTTAATACATAATCTTGTCATAAATGTGGGGAGAGATAGAACTTAATCTCAGAGAGGCGGCCTCTCATTCGGCTCTGATGAACATTCAGTCTCCAAGATGATCGGTTAAATCTTTGATATACTGCGTTTTTTTATAGGTCCAAACTAAAAAGGTCCATCAGATGGGGGCTGATGGCTAGAGTAAGGCTTTGGATCGGTGATTTTTAAAAAACATTCACCTCTGAAAATAAATATTTTATATATATATTTACCGTGTGACTTGGTGCTGAGGTAGGGTTTTCTTTTTTTAAGCAAATGTTACCTTTGATTTTTAAATATGTTCATAAATGCCGTCTCATTTTGCAGTACAATCCGTATACAAATCCTCACACACAGTTCATTTAATGCATACGTACACGATAGATAAATAAATAAATACATGTAATCTGTATGCATGAAAAGGTTTTTGCACATATGTGTGTGTGCACGCATGCTCTCCAGGTTTGGTTCACAGGTTTTCAGGTTGAGAATATCTGGCTACTATCGGCTCAAGCCATACGAGAGCCAGTCGAAAGTGTATAATTAGTAATAACAACAATAACATTATCATATACTGCAGAAGGAGCTGCAGGCCTACGTACAGAGAGCCATAGTTACCCATCTATTGTTAGAGTTAATAGTCTGTTTAAGTTCTTGTTATTTTTTTATATCTAGCACTACAGCAGCAATGGCGCCTGAATGTTTAGGTGCCAAGAAAAAGGAGGGAAGATTTGGGACAAGGGTCAAGTGTCCTTGTTTCCATAGCAATGGACGTCCCCGTGACCCCCAGATGCAGCGAAGAGGTCAAAGGACATCGGCTGAGGCGCAAAGTCCAGCTGTCGCTGTGGTGACCCCGTCATCTGGCTGCAGTGAAATCCGACTTTCACAGGAAGAGGAGGAGGAGGAGGAAGAGGAGGAAGAAAGGGGAAGGGATGGGAAGGCCCAGCAGCTTTCATTCTGAAAGAAAAAGGTAAAAGAAAACACAAGTTAGTTTGTTATCATGTAATTTACAGACATGAAAATTAACAGAACAGAATCTCTTTTAATATTCAGAAATGTAAGTGTGGGCATAAAGTATGTGTGATTTATCATGGATGCCGGAGAAACAGAGGGGAGGTGAAGGTCAAACGGATACCCCCACTCTGTTACCAAGTAAGGAATAAGTGCTCTTCAAAGGCCCTGCTTTTGTGTGTGTGTGTGTGTGTGTGTGTGTGTGTGTGTGTGTATTCCTCAGCTGGTAAGCACTAAAGTGGCAGGTGCTTTCATGACAGGGGGAAAAACAGAGCGGCATTTAGCACCGTGCAGCTGAAACAGGGCAGTCTCCAACGACAACAAAAAGTGACAGCAACAACACGCCGACGCGGCTGCGCATGTCCACATACCACGAACCCGGGGCCTTCCGAGTGTTTCTTTTTCTCCCAGTGGAAAGCTGTGCTGACCCTTGCCCCTGTGTACATGTTTGTGAGGTTTCATTTGCATGCAGAGCTATCAAATGGGAGCGGAAGTCTTGGCCGGCTGACACACACAAACACAGCGGCTGCATTTCTTCCCTCATTCGCTGTCTCCTCTCCCTCTTCCCTCAGCCGCGAACAAGAGCCGTTTTCACAAAGCTGGATGTGATCGTCATTCTCTAAAACAAACCTTTCATTCAGAATCTTCAGTGCCACCCCCCCTCCCAATCCTCCTCCTTTCCTCAACTATTCCCACCGTAAACACACACACGTCTGTTCTCCGCTGTAAATGAAAATCTGATGCTGGTGAGACTTTCCAGGCATTATTGATGAGCAAAACATCAGAGAAAAGAGAGAGAGGGAGTGAAAAACACTGAAGAGGCTGAGGCATTTCCACAGCTGATCATTGATGTCTGAGTTGCAGAAAAAAATATGGAACCGCAGACCTGGGTTTTGAATAATAGAATAATTGATTTCACTCCTGAGGGCCACCTGGACCGGCTGAGTCTGCGTCTCCTCATTGCCACGGGGGTGTCGGGAGGAAAAATAGAAACACTGGGGTGGGAAGTGGTGGAAAAACCACAGTAACAGAATCAACCTGACAGAGAGGAACGGGAATGCAGTGAGGTCATGGGACTGACAGACCATAACAATCCCAATGTGTGTGTGTGTTTGGGGTGGGGGTGGGCGAGTCGGCTGCCTGTAGAGGCAGGCACTTGGGTGAGAATGACTGAGATCTGCCGGGAAGGAGCCGTTGAATCACTAACAGCTCAGATTAGCAACCAGGTGTAGCCATGAACATAAACACACTGAAACATTTCTTTGTGGCGCAAGTGGGCAGTGTAACGAGCTAACACACGCTCACACACACACTAGCTGCTATTCAAACACAAGCTGATCGGAGAGGAGTCGTGTGGGTGGGCAGGAAGATTTGAGGAGGGGGGATGTTATTGAGAGAAGGGGACAGAGGTCCAGCAGGGGGAATGAACCCGGTGGCTTCTACCCCTCCTCTTTTTTTGCAGCACTCCAACCCCTCCCATCACCCCCCATGTCTGTGCCCCCTGTCCCGACACACACACACACACTTATCACACACACACACACATACACACTCACACACAGGCTCTGTTCATTATTTATTTAGTTCTCACGGGCTAAATTTAGCCGCTGCTCCATTCAGGGCTAGGACGCACTCACAGGCATGTATTAACAGCCTCCACTCTTCAGAGGCATTGTAAACAAGTCAAGTCCGTAGCAGTTTTAATGTTGTCACGAGGCTACACGACACAGAGGGGACTTTGGCTACAATTCTGAGCAACAACAGTTAAAAAAAATAAAAATAAAAAAAAATTAAAAATCATCAGCTTTATCTGTTTTTATTTTTTTCCTGCTTTGGCTACCCTGGAGATGGACTTTACAGACAGTCAGAGATCAGCAGGCTCCGATCTGCTCTGTTTACATTCCTGCCTCTCTCTCTGGCTCCTCCCTGATCTACAGCAGCGCTCCACCAAACAAACAGCCAACTGACTTCTCACCTCTGACCTCCCACACCTCTGTCTGACCAACAAAACAAAACAAAAAAACACTGTAATAACTCCCTCATCCCGCTGACTCACTGTTACATAAACCCCAGTCCATCTAATCCCTTTTTACTGCAACAACAGATTAATATTTAATCTCGCAATTATTTCATCGATTAATCATTTGGTACTAAAGTAGTAAAAAAAAAGGCCTACTGTAGATTCCTAAACCTCACCTCGAAATGTGTCACAAACAAGAAGCTACTATTACATGTGCTGCCTAATTATATAACTGGCTGAACACCTCTATAAACAAGCATTAGCACAGCAGTGGAGTCAAGAGAGTTTATGATGAGCAGGTCTGAAAACTGTCTAATCAGCCGCTAGACTAGACTGAACATACTTAGTGTGTGTTGTGTGTGTGTGTGTTCATAATTACTATAAGGAATGCGCAGTCATGCCACACACAGAAGCTCCAGCTCTTCCTCCACCTTTTCGAAAAACAAGCTACTGAACAATGTCTAATCCTGAAGTGAATGTAATCCTTCTTACCTCCAAGCTAAATTGAGGATACAGGAGGTTAACTTTGTTTTTATCTAGCGCTGGAACATCCCGCCCTACTTTGCTCAAAGAGTTATGTATCAGACAGCCAGGAGCGTATATATATATATATATATATGTGTCTGCATTGGGAGGAGCAAATGAAACAGGTGAGGATGAAGACAGTATTTGAAAAACTGTGTGTTATCAAAAGAGCAAATACTGTGTGTGTGTGTGTGTGTGTGTGTGTGTCTATATATATATATATATATAAAATATAATATATATAGGGTGGTGATATGTGGACAAAGTCCCTGCATTCAGGAGCTATACTAAGCTGTAAAAAATCCATAGAAAAGCAGCAAGTATAATAATATGTTAAAAAAAAAAAAATCAATAGATATTGTAATATGTTTTTCTGTGATTTTACTAGATATTTTCTATAATTTTACAAAACAAGGAAAGTTTGTAAAATAACAATTAATAGTAGATTTACCATTTTTCTATTTCTAATAGACATTCATTGCATTTCAAACAACAGCAAATGTCTTTAAAATATACCTTTTTGAGATATTTTTAATATTAACATGTAAATTGATGTTTTTTGTGATTTTACGATTTATGATCTGCAATTCAACAACACAGAGTAAAACTGTAAAATAGCTGTAAATGGTTTTAAAAATTGCAGTAAAATACTCTTTTTAAAAAGCATATTTTTTACAGTGTACCTCCAAAAACTGAAGCTACCTAGTGATTTTCAGATGCTTTACTTTCCCATTAGTTCCCAACATACTGGAGGGCAAATGCTACAGCTAATGGTTGTTTTTATGAATAACTGTCAGTTAAAAGTTATAAAATAGTGATTGGTATTCTCCAAGAATCCAAAATTAGATTTCCAGATGGACTGCTCAGAAGTACAAAACACAAAGATACTTAATTAGAAATGATAAACTAAAACATAAGAATAAGCAAATACGTAATATTATTTTCTCTAGAGCAATAACAGAAGTGAGAGTCTTGTTAGTGCATCTACTCAGATATCATTAGCTCATTTTTAATGCATCATTAGACAATCTTTTATGGCCTCCGGTGTGAAAAGTCAATCAGAGATATAGTCCACTGAGGTCAGATAACAACAGGAAAAACAACGGCTCGAATGCACTGATATGGAGAAGGTGTGTGTTTGTGTGGAAAGGTGGTGGTGGGTGGTGGGTGGTGGGGGGGGTGAATCACATGATTTCTGAAAAACAGAAAGCAGTGCCTGGAGAGAAGAAGGAGGAGAAATGGGGGAGGAGGATGCATAGGAGTAGAGAGAGAGAGAGAGGAGAGAGATGGGGGAGGAGGTTTTTGGGGTTGGTGTATGGCTTCTTGAAACTGCTTCGCCACGCCCCCCACCTTCTCCACCGTTGTTGTCGTGGCAGATGGTGGCCAGTCATTAGCGTATTGTCACTCTCCTCTGAAGGGCCAGATAACCAGTGAGCACTGCTTGGCTGGGGCAGGTGCAAAACCTAAGACCCCCTCATCCCCCCCAAAAAAATACCCTCCACCATCTGCTGATGTATATGGACGCACATGAGGGAGAGAGAGAGAGAAGGAACACAAAGTCGAAATGTGTCGAGGGGGGAAGTCTGGGCCCACGAATGGAAAGAGGGTGAGTCAGTTCTCTCCCCTAGTCTGCACCCATGCGAGACTGCTTTTAGTCAGGGAGAGAAACAGTAGATAAATGAGGATAGAACTGGGGAAGAGAAGATGACAGGAGGATGATAAAGAGGCTTTTATGGTGAAAAGACAAGTGGCAGCGCAGATACTCTAAAAGCAGTGATAGTAAGGGGGCAGCCAAAACAAAAGGGGGTAAGAAAAGTTGTAAAAATGCCGCACACGCCTCCCTTTTTCTTTACCAACACAGAGACGGAAGTGTGTGGATTTCTGGTAATGTCCTCACGGCAGTATCACACGCATAAAGCGAGTTCAAAGGTCAAGAAACTGACACTGAGAGTGTGCTCTGAAAGTTAAACAACCCATGTCAGCACCAAAAAACCCAAACACTGGAGTTGTAACTGAGCCACTTGTAAACCTCCATGTACAGACAGACAGACAGACAGAGAGGCAAGATGTGCTTACATATGTACAGTATCTTCCTCAGACGCCATATGAGGATAGGTGATTTTGTCATCTTCCTGTGCCCGATTGATGCGCTGGCAGGAATACAAACTCCAGTTCACTCAGCGATAACAAGAGAATGTGGTAAAGCCTGTCATCTTGTAGTAAACAGGCGTGCCCTCTTTTTTCCCCTCCTCTCACCCAGATGAGAAGGAGAAATGTTCTTTATTCTGATGACGGCATCACTGAACTTGCCACACTGGTGCTCTGATATGTACAGAGATAAACAACTGACCTCTGTTTCTTTCTTTTCCTTCTTTCCTTATTACTCCTCCATTCCTTCCCTCCCTCCCTCCCTTCCTCTCTTCAGCCAACAGCTCAATTGTCTATTTTGTTGTACATGAAAAACAAAACAAGTCATCCATCCTTCACAATTGTTCTCTCGCCCTCTCCTCTCTCCTCCTCCCCCTGTTCTTGTAATCTTGGACAAATGTCTCCACTGTGGGTGAAAATTCAATACTTCCTGTAACATAAAGTACCAGGACACAGTGAACCAAAGTTTCTCAACAGGGTGTTTTAAGTCATATGTGTGTTCATGCAAAACATTTGTCTGTGTTAAAAAAAAAAAATCCAAAAACACTTCCACTGGCGTGTTTGTGAAGTTGCTCACAGCAAAAAAAGAAAAAGAATCCTTCCCTCCCCCTCCTCCGCCCCCCTCCCACCAGGTTAGAAAAACAAGTGAGCATTCACCTCTCCCAGCAACCTTTGCACACTGCCGCATTCCAGTCCTGAAACCCAGTACCTGACAATTGATAAACAACTGACTCACTTGTTTTTCTGGGGAACCCGATGACTTGCACCAAGCCCCACGCTGGCTGCGCTCGCAGCATGGGAGCCAGCTGAGATGGAGACAGCGAGACAACTCGGTTGTGAAACCACAAACACCAATTAAACTCTTGCGTTTCACCATCGGGAACATTGGCTTCTGAGTCACGATCATCCACAAACTATGTATTTTTCTTTTTTCGAACAACAGCAGCTCCTGACATGCCCCTGCCAGGTCATCCATCCCTGTAAATAATCCCTGCCATTTACCAGACGCATGAAAAGCTATTGATGCAACAGCGAACAAAACGAGGTGAAAGGTAATATTTTGATGGTAACTGCTCTTTCCCACTGGTCACTAGGATTTCACGACTTAATCATGCACACATATCTGCTCTCTAAATGCTTCACTATGCTGCGTTATAAATGTAACAACAACAAACGTGTTTCTTTTGCCAGTTCTAGGAGCTTCCACAGAGGCATCATGTGTAGTGCTGTATGCGTCACTGAATCAGATTAGGTGCTTTTTCTTTCTTTTCTTTTTTTTTTGAAATACTGACGTGGTACAAAACTGCGTCACTGAGGGGAAACCAGAGCAGACCATTCACACAAACACACTGCAGCATCAAGCCAAATGGGATAAAATAAAACAGGTCCTGTCATCATTTTCAAAATAAAACTGTTTCAAAATAAGATGGTTGCAGAAAGTGAATGCTGATTTTAACTAGAGCTGTTGTTTCTCCTATACGAACCAACGGATGCAGCATGCGTCAAACAACATGGATACACTCTTGTTGTTTTCCACACTTGACTGCTTTACTAGCGGGGAAAACAAAGTCAGTGCTATTGATCGGCAGTTTCAAACAGAATAAACTTCCTCAGTATCACGCAGCCTTGAGATCTGCCAGTGTGTCATGGGTGTGACGAGTAGGTGACTAATCCTATCTAAACATCACAGGCAACACCCACCAGCAGTGTTCAGAACTAGTTTACTTCTCTCAGCTCATTGTTTACGTATCAGTATGTAACAACTGTTAATTTAAAAAGGACACAGGCTGTAGTTTAGTGGATTATATAACCCTGTAGGTCATTTTAGATACTAGTGAGAGGGTCAGTCATGAATATAGGGCTACGAAAGAGCTGACAAGACAAATAGAGAACAAAGTGTGTGTCACCTTTTAACTACTGTAAGTGGTAGGATCACAGGCTCACCCAAATGTATGCATATTCTCTAAAAAAATATTATTATTATTATTGACTTTGCAACAAAAAAGAGCTCAAATGTGCTGCAAGCACAACTGGCCTATCTGTGCAAAGTATACAGTTGCCTTGAGGCAGATCTCTATCTTACTCCAGCCTTGACACCACTCCCTCCCTTCATGAATGAAAACCTTCTGAATGAATGAGTGTGTGTGGCATGTTTGAAAATACTCACCTTTCACAGCAGCAGCAGTCGTCTCCTTGAATCCAAGGCTGGCATAGGGGCTGGTGTTGAAACCATTCAGCCCCCCCTTGCAGCCACAGGCAGTCTTGAACCTCAGGAGTCCATCACAGCCCCCCAACCGGCATCCCCCAAGGTTTCCCTCCATCAAGTTTAAGGCAATGTAGTTAAGTCCGTTTTGATAGCCAGCTGACGTCTCCCTGCACATGGGACTGCCGTAGTCCTCGCCAGGTCCCTCAGAGCTGCGAACAGAGCGAGACACGTTCTCCACGGAGGCAGAGCTGTGCCGTTTGGTGTCGTGGGCAAAAGATGGGCACACAGGTGTGACAGTGGTGGTGGAGGAGAAGGTCTCTGAACTGTGGCGCCGACGCCCCTGAGGGTCAGCCCGGATGACTTTAGCCCCCCTGTGTGGATCCACAATTGTGACAGATAATGAAGGCCCCCCGAGGAGGAAAGAGTCCACTGGCACAGGGGGCACCATGTCCACTATGCTGCTCTCCAGGCTGAGTCTCTGGACACAGGCAGTGGGGCTGGTGGGGAGGGGGGCAGCATCAGTGGTGCAGAGAGCAGGTATAGCAGCAGGGGGACTGAAGGTCATCTCGGTGTAGTCATCTTTGACTGGAGCCGGCTGACACACCAGGCTCCCCTGCTGCTGGAGAGGATATTCCTCTACCATCCCCCTCTCCTTTGCCTGTCCCTCTATGCTTTTTTTCTCTTCTCCGCCCTCAACTCCCTGTGTATCCTGCTGGGTTTTCACCAGACTAGGGCAAGTCAAAGCTTCAGGTGTGTGTTTTTGGCACCCCGCTGGAGGGGAACCCCCGGCTTGGTGTGATCCAAGGTGAACCGGGGAGCTGACGTCAATATTAGCATAGTCTGAGAGTGACAGGGATCCCTGCTCTGCACACATTAAACTCACAGAGGATGCAAGGCTCTCTGACACTGTGGATGTCAGGGGGTTGTGGGCAGCACTGCTAAAGTCAATGTTAATGTACTCTCCGGGGCTGCGTGGCTCTGAGGGGAGGGGGTGTTCGCTCATACATGGTAGTGTTCTGAGAGATTCCAGTGCCAGGCGCGTGGGCCGACACACCCTACTGCGATGTACCAGACCTCCATCCAACCGAGCCACTCTGAGGGGTGATGGTGCAGAGGACGAAGTGCCTGGTGTTCCTGGAGAGCTACTGACCACTGAGTCTCCTGGAGAGACAGGGCAATAGTTGGACTCCTCATCTATCCGCTGTCTCTGTAAACTCATCACCACATATTGGTCTGTGTCAGTGGACCCATTGCGCTGCAACTGTCCTTTAAGTGATCGTGGCAGAGAGCTATAAGAATAAGGCTGTCTGTGACTTTGCTGGAGGTGGTGATCTCCTGGAGGACTGAGGATGTAGTCTGGGGGTGTTAGAGACACTAGCGTGTCAATGGGAGACATGTTCAGGTACTCGCCGTTGTTGGGTTTTCCATCAGTGCTCTCAACTGACATCTTGGTTCCACACCACATGCGCATATATCCACTGTCTTCCAGAGAAACACTCCCCGGGGAGTCTGTGCGTGGGGCCAGCCCCACTGAGGAGGAGTGAGAACGAGGATTGATGATCTGCTTTGGAGCAGAAACACACATGGGGCTCATGGGCATGTAGGGGTCATCCTTGGACCCTGGCGTCTGAGGTGCCACGCCAGGCATCATGGGCATGTAGCCACTGTCAGCTTTGAGACTGTTCGAACTGATGTGCACATCCCTGTAATCCTCAAGACAGGTTCCTTTAGGTGAAGCAGTGTGACACCTCCGAAAAGACTGGCTCCCACTGTGGTACGTGGCTCTCATGAGAGTGTACTCATCCAGGGAGGCTGAGGACACTTGGGGGGGACCCCTCGGCTGCCGGGGGGTAGTGAGGGAGTACGTGCGCTTTCGATACACCTTGTCAAGCTCCGGTAACCGTCGGTAACCATTCTGACCCTGCCGTTCCATCACCATGTAGCCATCAAGCTCACTGCCATCCCGGGAGGGGGGGGTGTCAGCTTTGAGGGACTCGGGAGTGTTGCTGCGGAGGGTAAGAGGTAACCTGAGGTCTCGTCCGTCCGCAGGGCTGGAGCCATACTCCTCACATGATATGAAACCAGCATCACTGGGGGAGCCTGAGAAGGAGGCGCTGCAGCTGGAGGGGCGAGGGGCGCTGCTGTCTTGGCAGGAGGACACATTCCCTGGGCAGGTGGTGGCCACGGGCGGAGAGTGAGACAGGGGCATAGACATGGACTTGCTGTGCTGGAGGGTCGAAGATTCAAATGTCAGAGAAGGTCGTGCTGTTATGGTGTGAGATCTACTCAGGAGGGTCCTGTGTACCCCGGGACTGAGGGGGCTCCCATTCACTGACATGGGACGTGTCATGGTGCCGTCGCCCTCGCTCGCCGTTCGTATTCGGCACGACGAGCATTTACTCACGGGAGAGGTCGCGGCCATGCTGTCCGTGCGCGACCGCCGGGGAAGCCCGGTCTGGCTCGGGGGGAGGTTGTTCAGGTGCCTCCGTGTGGGCACAGAGATGGGGTTTGTACCAGACGACTGGCTTTTGCTACGCGGACGGAATTCCGACAGCTCCTTCATGGCTTTCATCGCCTCCAAGATGGTCTCGTGGATGTTCTGCGCCACCACGGAGTCGTCAGCCTGCATCCACAGCTCCCCGGGTCCCGTGGCCGCAGATCGGCCGACCTCGATGAAGAAAAAGCTGTCAGAGTGGCCGCACCTCCGGATATTCATCAGCTGCAGGGTGACCGAGGCTACCTCCGTGTTGAGTTTGACGAAGCTGATAGTCCGGCTGGAGAGGCAGAGTCTGTAGACGCCGGTTAGATTCCTGCTCTGTCCCAGGCCTTTGGATTTCAGAATCACTTGCCAGACCTCCTTGTAGGTGGCGGCCACCGGCGTTATGACACCGTAGCTCGCCTCGTCGAAGCCAACCAGCGAGGACGCAGAGTTGGACGCGGAGCCGTCGTACACTTTCCCCTCTGCCATTAAATCCGTGAGCACCCGGTACCAGCTGTCCTGCTCCTGCTCGTTCTCCGCCGCCACGGCAAAATACTCGTCCTTGGTGTAGAGAGCAATGAGATATTTGTGTTTGGCGTCCGCTCTCTTGTTGATATTGAGGCAGCAGTCCAGAGGAATAACTCTCTTCGCGGCCGATTTGTTTTTCCATTTCTTCTCGCTCTCGTAGTACTCCAGCCGGGCAGCCGGGAAACCTTCGCTCGGCTCTTTGAGCACGAAAAAGCGCTTGTGTCCGTGTTTCTGCTTCTTTAGATATCCGCATTTCTTGACGTTGCTGCTCGTGTTACCGGCCAATAACGACTGATCACCGGCGTTTGGCGGACTCGCCATTCTCCCTCTGCTGATCAGACACAATGCTTCTTCCTTTCTTTTTTCCCCCCTGGAGTTGCGATTAAAAAGAAACGACGCGCGTTAATTTCAATCCTCCGTCTCCGGAGCCGGTTTTACGCGTCTTCTTCCACAGCCGAGCAATAAATAACACATGTCTGCTGGTGTCCGGACTGAAGAGGGGCAAACAACATGTGACGATCTACACATCCAGCTCTGGTTAAAAAAAAGAGAGGGAGAGAGAGAGAGAGAGAGAGAAGGGGAAAGGAGAAGGAAAAAAATACACACACCGGCGGTGGGCGGTGCGCACTCAGCTCATTGGGCTTATTGGTGGAAACGGGATGAATGCTGGAGTGAGATTGCCCCGTTCAAAGGAGAGAGAGAGAAGGAAAAAGCCCTCCTACTATCACTCTGCCCTCTTCCGACTCATTTGCGCGTAGTCAGTCAGGACTGGAGCTTTTTTTTTATTTATTTATAGCATCTCTGCCTCTGTGATCCATCATTTGGCTTCTGTGCAGATTTTTTAGCAGGATATAGTCACAAATAGCTCACCAAAAGAGACGTTCCTGACCCATGAAGGCTTCATTTGCGTCATTTAAGGCGTTGAGGTGGATTATGAAACATATGACCTGGATGTAGTTATTTTAAGAAAGGAACCAAACATAATGAGGGAGTTTATCCAAGGTAATCTTGGCTGTTATTGTTTTTATTAGCGTAGTTCATTCTTAATCCCAACAATGAGAGTGTATTTTAAGGTGACTGTAGAGGGAGTCAGCCCTCCTCTTCCAACTGGTAAACAGGCATCACCTAGTCGAGTCTGCAGATCTGGCACATGAATTTAATATTCCCTCTGCGCCGTCCGGCCAGAATACATTTACGGGTTTTTTTTTTAAACGAGATATTCTAAACCACCCTTCCTTCCCCAGTGTTCAGTGAAAGCGTCACAGCGTTTTTTTTTCGTGGTAAACAGCTAGTACGAGAAAACGTGGAAGGGCAGATATAGTGCAGTGTGCTTTATTGCGTAACGCTGTCGCCTGCTGCTTTATTCATGTTTGCCTCCAGCTCCCAGGATAGCTGAGCTGCTCAGTCATAGTCCGTTTCCGACTGCTTTATCTCTATATTTGTCCTCCCATTCACAAACAGAGCGTGGCTGCGTGGAAGACACAACTCAGGGTGAGAACAAAAGACTTTGCCCAAAACGTTTTAAGGTGGCAGAAGGTGAAAGCTTAATGTAGATTTATATAATAGTAAAAAAAAAAAAGAAGAAGACTTCACCCCTGTAACAGACAGATAACACCCATATATGGGCATATAAAACAGTGGTCATGATGACGCAAAAAAAATTCTCCTGATCTCAGTGCGTCAGTGGCTGCTAACGTGCGTAATGATGAAATGCGGGAGGCGAGCTCGGTGTGATGGGTGATGAAAGTGTGTGTTGCAGAAAAAGCCAGTGGTCTTGTCTTTTGACTTCCTGGGGGGAATGACATTCATCTCTTCCTGCCCAGCACAAGGATGATGCAGCCTAACTGACGAAAACAGGGACAGTCAGAGCAGTAAACACAAGCAGCCACAGAAATTAAACTTAGTCCTGAAATCTAATTAAGTGGGGGATTAATCTACATCCCCACTGCAACTCAAACTATATAATCGGTCAATGGCAAGTCACTGCAGTGGCACTTTTGAAATACTCGCACATCCAGTGATGATGATGAAAACTACCCCCCACCTCATGTCCCCATTTCCTTCAGATCCCACAGTGCTGGCTCAGCACCCAACCACCCTGTCCTCAGCGGGAAGGTCAATTACCAGGCCCTGTGCAGGTCAATTATGCCACCAGGAGCAATGATTTGACTTCTGTCACTGTGGAAAAAGACTCAGATCAGGCAGATTACACAGATCGTGTGATTTTTGCCCTTAAATTGCCTTTAAATTACAGATTTGCCGATGTTTCCGTGCAGCTGTTGTTACATTCAAGCCACCATGTTTACCCCTAGCCTTATCAAAAGTGCCACGAAGGCATATTGATATAAAAAGATGTTAGCAGAGTCAAGAGCCTAAACATCCTGGGCTGGGTTATCTCCCTTCAGGATAAGAAGGGTTCCCTGTCAGTTGGTATTCCTACACAACACACTTTCCCACCCTGATAAACATTTCAGATGGTCTGCATTGTGAATATGTTACATTTGCGGTGTATACCTTTTGCTTAAACCCCAGATAAATTAGGATTAAACTGTCCCTGTCAGAAGTATTTCAAGTGTGTGACGGCTCGCCTTGTATAATACCGCGACCTGACACTGGTGAGATAAACAGAAAACCGAGTGGGGGTGGTGTGAAGCAAAGGCAGGGGCAGAGAGAGTGACTTTTTCTTTTTGCATAACCCGTGAAGCATAAGAAATGCAAATTATCCATCTATAAAATACCAATAAAGGTGTTTACTGGTGGCGCTTCTTGCAAAAAACCCCAATCTGGTTGTGTCTGTGATACGTCCTTGCCCTTTCCTTAGGTAACTACATGAATATTTATCACCCTCCAATTTACACAGCATGGCGCATTAATTTACAAGTTAATTAAACGGCCAGCCCCAACCTGATTTACAAGGCTTTAAATGGGCCCTCTCATCGTCCCCAGCAATGAAAACATTAGGCCTTTATAGGTTTATTTAAGGATAGGGCTGTGAGTTTAAGGGCGCATCCCATCAAAACAGATCGGCCTTTTCTTAACTCTCTGCATAGATTCCTCCTTCAACTTCAACTGTGATTTACGATCGAACCTTCAAGCAAACAATCACAAAGGGTTAAACAAACAGTAGTAAAGTGCAATCTCATATATAGAGTATAAGTATAATAGATCGTCTAAGTTAACTCAAGAGCCTGTAGCTTTGAAGACCTAATCTCATTTAGGCTCTTTAGGTCTGGCCGTCGAACACAAACAGCCCCGCTTGTCCCATTTGCTGAGTCCCAGGCACGTAATGTCTCAGTCACCAGCTGCACTGTCACTGTGTGCAACGATTAGTTTCATAAGCTTTCATAAAGTAGATTAGAATAGCCAAACTGATGAGATAAGATTAAGGACAAGCAGTAGGGAAGAGGAGGAGGGGGTAAAGATTAGGCTCCGTCCACTCGCTGCCACAGAGGGCCTCATGAAATGAACAGTATAAACATGTATCGCTGGCGTCCAAACATCACACACAAACGACACTCACACCGCTCCCCTGGCTCATCTCATTAGTCGAAGGCAAAACATATTATGGGCGAAGCCTGGGGTGTCTGATTCATTGTTGTGGTGGTGCTGTTTTGATGTTTTTGATGTGAATATAATCCTGGTGTTATTGTCTGTAGAAAGAGATCATTTCTTTGGATTTTTAGCAGGTTTTAGCTGTTGTGTAGGTGACTTATGGTAACTTTTGCTCAAGTGGTGAATAACTGATGTTCTGTTGGGGCCCTTTATTCACTGTCTTTAAAAACATACTGAACAATGACAGTTCATTAATTATTTATTAGGAATTTCTGAATTGAAAAGAGGTGGTCACTGGTTGAGAACATCTGCTATGCAAGAAAATGTTTGAGACAGACACGACTAGACTGCAAACCATGAATAAATATAATAGACTTTCAAGGTTATTCTTAATTTTTATGTCACATCACTCCTTGCAGATCCTAAATAAACGTATTTGACTTTCTGTTATTCCATTTTCTGACAACAAAAACAAATATTGTCACTATATGGGGTATATTGCTTGAATTGGAGCAAACGGCAAACATACATACCCATTTTAATGTATAAAACATGAATCATTCCCTCAGCTGGGGTACTGACAATGCTTTCTGGTCATTTCCATATTTTGACCTTCATTAAATTTGCAAGCAGAATTTGTAACAAAGGAAAGGGTCAATACTTATACATAAAGTGTTTTAATGAGGTCAAAGGAAAAGAAAACACTGATGCTTTTTTTGTTGTTGCATTTTTACCAATGCAGCAGTATGGTTCGAAGAGACCCCAAAAAATGAGTAACTAAAGCAAATGTCGGCAAAAGGCAATGTCTGAAACTGCACACTGTGGAAAACTTGCTTACTAACCTACTAATTTACTGAGCTTGTATTTAAACATCATTCCTTTCTAACTGTCATTTCTGAAGCCCAAAGCTGTACCCAGGTAAGGATAATGGAAGCTGTTTTCTGTGCTCTTGAGCACGCACATTATAGATTGCTCCGCTCAGTCTCACATTGTCACCAGTAATTTACTCAATTCTCTGATCAATACAGCAACGCGAAATTGAAATTTCTCTTCTGGTTAATTTTTGCGCTGATTGATCACAGGCGGTGTCGACCTGGAGGAAAGACGGCATGTGCTGATGGAGATCTTTGTGTTATTGGACATCGCGGCACGCGCTAGTATTGAGCCAGAGCACGAGTGATTACAGTTTTGATTACTTTGGTTAACCAATTCATTGGATTTGTTCTATGTTTTTTTTTGGTAGTCTGCAAGTTGGACACGGGGTAAGCACGGATGTGTCGAATGGGACCAGAAACTCAGATATTGATTGATATATTCTAATCGATGGCCCACTATCACTGTGTAGTAATGGTTGCACATGTTTGATGAAGAACTGAGCTGCTCCACTCCCTTTAAACTGTGACCCCCTTCCCTTATCTCCTCACAATGTTATCACCTCCTTTAAAGAGTTTGTCGTGGATGTGCTCAGAATGACTCGGGCTTTCTCATTTCACAGGTCACTCACACGGATATTTATTCAATATGCTCATTAGGAGGGACAGGAGACACCAGCCAGCAGCAGCCTGCTCATGTGACTGGAAGAGAAACCAGTGATAATATGTTTATGTAGGCTGAAGACATACACAGACAACACATTTATTGGTGAACACCCCACCCCCCACCCATTACTCTTGTGACCACACAGAGAGATATAACAACAGCCTGCCATCTAAAATCTAAGCTCGATGTAGCTGTGATTAAACAGATATGAATGCATATGAAATTCAGGCTCCATAATACCATCATCAGTCATTTGTCATAATTATGCGTTATCAGGAGTCACGTGGTTCGACATAAATGACAATGATACATGAGCCCCTTCTCTGCCTCAGTCAGAACAGAAGAAACCGATGATTGCGACAGAAGGAGTGCATTAAAAATAAAGATCAAGTGTATCCCTGTTCATAAAAAAACTATTTTATAGACAGCAACTGTTTAGATTTGGACATTTGTTGCCAAACCGTGAGAGACTCGAGACTGATTTATGGCAATTTATTGATCGTTCCCTGTGGCGTAATGGCAAATCAGTGTGCAGATGTTGTTTTAATTGAAGGCAGTCCACACATAGAATAGTGAGGGAAGATTAAAGGACTGTAGGTGTACATTATTTAAAAAGGAACAGTACTGTATTTAAAAAGGAACTGCGTAGGAGTGTGTGGGAAGTAACCCATTCCTGCTTGTTTGGTTGTGTGATGCGTGTGTGTGTGTGTGTGTGTGTGTGTGTGTGTGTGTGTAGCGTGTACTGATTGTTGCTGCGACTTGGCCTCAACTAACCTGCTGATCTGATATTGGTTCCCTTTTCTTCTTACACACATTCTGTTTTCTTCCATCTTCTCTTGATTGCTGTCTCTGATATAAACACCATCACACAAACATTCACATAGTAAGAACTACATATAATGAATATGGTAAGCCCCACGCAGGTCTCAGTGTAAAGGGATCAAGGGAAACCTGAAAATAACAACCAAACTAAACAACCAAAATGCACAAAACAACACCATAAAGTAGTCCTAAATAGCAACTCACTTAAAACAAACACATTCTACAATTTTGAGATTTATATCTGGGGTATCCTGGGAAATGCTACAAATCTACTTTGAAATGTGTCTTGGCTTATCAAGAAGACACATCTGAATACAAGTGATTACAGCAACATGTTTAAAAACAGCATGAGGTGGCCCTTTGTCTGGTCACCATCGGTGCCCTCGTGCTAAATCTGAGATGGGTTTCAGTGTGTTTTTCCACTAGGTCTGGGTCAATCCATTTTAACTGCAATGCACCAAGTCAAATCACACTGACAAGCGTTTCCACAACAGCCTCGCATGGGGGTTTGCCGAGCCGTTCTGTTCTGGTCCTGCATGGCCACAACCCATCATGGTCTCCTCCCCTTTGATGTGTCGTCGGCAGCTAAACTTGTGTAGCTCACTGTGTGTTTTTGTTTGAATCTGTGTGGTTTGGAGTTTACGTTCTTGTTTGTGCATTTCACATTTCACTGTATGCTGATGATTTACACCAAATTGAAGCTGTGT
The DNA here is from genome assembly GCA_024666655.1 of Dascyllus trimaculatus. Classification (NCBI taxonomy): domain Eukaryota; kingdom Metazoa; phylum Chordata; class Actinopteri; family Pomacentridae; genus Dascyllus; species Dascyllus trimaculatus. Next base: position 15,757,688 of record CM045456.1, on the reverse strand, counting down.
TAAGTTACTGTTGATGCAAACCAAACCTTTCCTACCATTGCAGCTTCACATTACCAGCTTTTTCCTGTTCATGTCTTACCATACCAACCCTACCTGCACATCTTCTCCAATATTTGATTTGGAATAGTGCAAACAAAAACACAGCAAGCTCGAAAGGGCTGCAGGTGACAGGCTCCTGCTGCAGTTTGGGACTAGTACACCTCCAACATGTCATCACCATAAACATCTTTACCTTGTTGTGTGGTGCAGTGGAAAAATACTCACACCATGTCAGTGCAGCTGGACCGCTTTTGGCTACTTTCGCTACTATGGAAAAACACTGTTAGGTGGTGGTTGTGCAACTGGCAGCATTCCAGACGATGAACAACAATGTTCAGCTGCCTTGTTCTTTATTATTTTAATACAAAGGATGTGTCATATTTTAAAAACATATGCAGTGTTTTTTTTAAAGTATCATGCCAGCTTTAGGCCTTGTTATCTTATCTTGGTTGAGGTAGTGCAGATCATGACTGCATATAAAGAAATGTGCAAACATACTGTGTTATCACCTATAGGTTTTCTGAGCAGCAGTTTTGAAGCTCAGTGTGGTGGTGTCACCACCTTACCAGCGGTTCCTCCTAATCCAAACATAATATGCAAAGAATTGGAGCAGGAGTTGAGTTTACATCTACAAGCCGTATGCTATCCTGTGATGGTACCGACCTGTCATTCAAAGAGACCACACCCTTAATAATGCATAATTTTTAGTCTTGATATAATTTAAACATGTAAGTCATACACAAGATTACCCACTGTACAGCTGTCTTTAATGGGGAAATTGGCTATAGAGACCAAAACCGATTTTTATACCAAGCTGAAAACATTTTCTTTCTGCTGTAACATTGAACATTTTAACATGAGGGTCTACGCAGATTGAGTGAAGCCAGCCTCAAGTCGCCATTTAAGGAGCTGCATTGGTAATGGCTTAATTTTCCAGCTGCAGAGGGTGCCGTTGGGTTCATATTAGGGGTTGAACGATTATCAGCCTGGCCGATTATCGTGGCCAATATTTGGCATTTTTCTGATTATTGGTATCTGTATTTTTATTGACTGATTATTGATTAATTAAATGCGCTACTTCAGGTCTGGTGCAGCCACATCTCTCTGTCTGTAGTCATGTAGTGATTTCTCTGTAGCAGAGACTGCAAAAGCTGAACAAGAAACACAAGCAGTTGCCACAAACCAGGAAATCAGCTTCTCTCACAGTGGCTAAGGCTATGGCTAGCGGCTAGGTTAGAAGGCAGCCACAAATTACCCTGAAACAGAGTCTGGAAAACAGCAATTAATAATGCTGAGATCTGGACCTTAGTGGGACATAAAAGTGATTGAACAGTGAAATATTAAGAAAATCGATTTTTTTTTTTACATATTAAGTTATAGCCACCATTATTAATGAAGAAGCTTAGTTATAAATGTCTGCTGTTAAAACATTACATTTAATGCATATCAGTTCCAAACATCGACTTTCTGCCTTTATTAATTGCCAATAATCGTCATTGCTATCTGCACTATAAAAAAAACAAACAAAAAAACCCCATATTGATCAGTCCCTCCTTCATATGCATAGCTGCCTGCCCTATTAGCTTATGTTTATGAATGAGTGCAACAAAATGGGAAATAAATACACTTTAACTCTCCCATTGCCATTAACAGTATCATTCTGTGACATAACGTTAGACACACGTCGAAAAACACTAATCAAGTCACATTTGTCACACAAGCACATATATGTATTTAGTGTACTTAAACATGCTTAAAGCTGTTTGCTGACAATCCTCAATACATAGTTAATATGAGTTTTGTATAATACCTAAAGAAAAAGTAACAACACCTTTTTTCTCTGGATAAATGGTTAAAAAATGAGAGTTATTCTTTTTGTTCAGCAGCAACAATCCCAGTTTCTCACTGATACACTCAAATGGGAGCGGGGGAGGCAAAATTCAATTATATGATGGTCACTTGAGACACATTTGATATGCTTTCCGATTCTTGTCGTGAGCCATAATACCTTAACTTTTTGTGGAAACAATCTGAACATGGGGGAGAACATAGGATCTGAAGGATTCACAGAGGAAACCATGATTCAGGCCTCACTGTTGAAAAGAACTCATTAGAGAGTACACTTCAATGGCTTCCCACTATTTCTTAGCCATATGCTAGTTACCATAAATCGCATAGTAGCAGACGGACCCAAAGACATTATAAAAGGAGGAACACTGCGAGGTGATTACATTGTTGCATGTGGATTACAGCTTCTTTGTGTGGCAACCACAAGTTAAGTACAGGCTGAATGACAGTGTGTTTGCGTTTGCCAGCGCCACAGGATGTTTCCAAAAAACCACAAATAGCACATTTCTGACTCTTTAAGAGTGAGCAGCCTGCTGGAAAAAAGACACAATGGTAATCTGCAGAGATAAACTCGATGCTGGTTAAGGATGATCTCAGATGTTGGGTTCATATGATGCAAGGGATCAAGGGTTCTACCTCAATACCAGATGCTACAGAGTGACTGTTGAAGGTTTAATGCCCCAGTATAGTCCATCAGAAGTGCTTGTTGACCTGTCAGATACCTTTGGATTCCCTCTTTCACCACAACTTCCTGACATTAGAAAAGGGGGTGTCAGTGTCCAACCATGTCCTGGTGTACACCGATCAGCCACAATATTGTGACCACTAACAGGTGAAGTGAATAACATTGATCATATTGGTACTATGTCGTGTTCTGCTGGAAAACCTTGGATTTTGACATCCATGTTGATGAGATTTAGACACCCAAATAAACATTGTCCCACAACAAACACACTCCCTCGTGTAAATGGAAGTCCCAAATGTCACTGACCTAACCCTACAGGAAAATGCACCCCACCACATGGAAAAAACATCAAACCATCATGAACATGTTGAGGAACATGACTATGGTCCAACATGTTGATTTGACCTCCAAAATTCCTACTCCCCATTGTGATCAAGCATCAACAGGATGCAGTGGAACAAGTTTGATTGACAGAGGCCCCACTGCACAAGCCAGAGTACCCAAAGGATCCAGTGCCAACGTCCTGGTTCCAGACCCCATAGGACTCACCGAGAGGTCCTCCTGTCCATGCCCAATGGTTCAGAGCATTTTTGATCACACAAGAAGGACCAACACAATATTAGTCAGGTGGTCATAATGTTATGCCTGATAGGTGTATGTACATGAAAAAAAGTGTAGACATGTATCTCTCAAGCTCATCTTTAAAACGGATACAAATATTCCTTTCATGAGAGCAACCATGGGTAATACTATTATTGCCTTCCAGGAGAGATTTTATAAAAATATCTGCCCTACTCAAATGATACTGCACCTCCTCCCACTCTCTGACAGCTGGCTTTTTTTAACTTTTAGTTGTGCCTTCTTTTCTGTTAGAACCCAGACCTTAGTTCTGTCTCATTCAAACACATCTCATCGAAATCTGGCTGATTAATAACAAAGCTGAATAACATACAAAGGACACAGGAAATAGCCGCACATTAAATACATTAAAAATTGCCTCTGCAATCAGTGCAACACAGATGTTAATGCTCTTTTCAGTGGTTCTCATCTCCAGACTTAGCCCATTTAATTTTGATTTATTTATCTATTTATTTATTTAAGAGAAAGGGGCGGACATTGCACATTAATGAACAGTGAAACAAATGTAAATATGCCAGATTATAGCCCAGGGTTAATTTCGATCTGTAGACCTCCTAGCAGGTTGATGTTACAAAACACAGAAAACGTAAAGACACATGCTATACAAACACATTATGTACACAGACTATATACAGGTGAACACAGGCAGCAGAGATATACAAATACTGAGCACAGACAGTAAACATGTGAAGCAGAAAAGGAACAGTGAAGAAGAACCCAAACTATCTGTACTGCACATCCTCCTATTGCACAGAGTTCCATTGCAGATTGGCCCACTTTTTATTAGATACTAATGCACATGTTGACTCTATTGCACTGATCCTTATTGCACTGAGCTGTATTGCACCAATCCCTATTGCACTTTTCGACAATTTGCTCAGGGCAGCGTGAACATAATAAAGTGATGGACATTGCACATGTCCACCTTGTAAACATTGCCCTATAAGTCACATGTGCTCACATGTTTGTGTGTCTCTCAACCACGGTTTTAAATGTTTCTTAAATGTAGGGAGACTTGTACATTCTCTCGCTGGCAGGGGTATACTGTTCCAGGTCTTAGCGCACTGGACTGACAGGACATTTTGAGGGAAGGCTGTTCGTCTGATTGGAGGCTCACAATCTCCTCTGACAGTGGCTTGAGTCACTCATCTAGAGCCACTGACAAATTTCTGCTTAATGATCTCATTCATTGGTGGAGGGGGCAAACCGTGTAATAGTTCGTAGATCAAGCAGGCAGATTTAAATAATTTAAAATTTGAAAAATTTAGTAAACTTTATTTATAGAGGATTTGACAGTGACGACTACAAATATTACACATTTTGAACGTTTAACACTGTTAAAATTATTAAATAGGATCATAGAAGATCTCTGTCTTCCATTATTTTTAGTGTTATTTGGCTGAAAAAGAGAAAAGGCTGCAATATGTGAACCATCATATTCATGAAATGTAATATTTATTTGGTAATGAGGATCTTGCAGAAGAGCATCCAAGTTTATCTACTAAGGCTTTTTCAGCACCCTTGTCTTTTGGGACCCCATAAGTTGAAATTTTTGTCGAAATTAAAATATAACCTTGCAATTAAGTTGGCTATAGAGTACACTTGCCTTTTTTTCGCATTCTAAATTTGTTTACTTTATGACAGGAGGCAAAACTATGCTCCAGGTACTACTGCACCAGATATTACATCACACAAGTTAACTAACATGTTTACAGTCTTTTTTAGTCCATTACACACACATGCACCCACATAATAATAATAATAATAATAATAATAATATGCATATGTGTATTTACAGACATATGCTTACACACTTTAACATTTACAGCTGCCAGATAAAGCAAAAGGTTCAAAAGAAGTAGCTCATGGCTAAAACCTAATCAGCAAGCATAATGCAGGTATTACGGGGCAATTTTATTACCCTTTAAAAGTTTTTTTTAAAAGAAATCTGTATATACAGTAAGTGCATTGGTGTATTATTTACTGTCTGTTGGTGTTACCATATCGCTGTGCACAGTAATTGTGTTACAGTGCAGTAAACCCTTGTATGCATGCATGTGTTTGTGTGCGTGGCACTAATTTTAATGAAGACAGAAAGGAGAGCAGGGTCACAAAGTTAAATTATGCATGTAGTGTAATTAGCCCATCAAGTGCTTAAATTAGATGCTGATGACTCTTTTGCTACAAACGAGAAGATGGCACTCCCTCAGGTCAAAGAGGGCTTTTCCCAACAAAGAAGAAAACCACCCTGACAAGTAACACAATTACATTCACTTTGTGCACAAACATGCTCATCTCCACTAACAAAAAGTCCTGGTTTGCAGTGATTATAAAGTACTTGGTTGTTGTTTGTGTGCTCATCTAAAACAAGCCTTTGTATTTACTTGTTTTCTAATAATGCCTTTAGTAGGTTATTAGCTTATCTGATATATGGCTTTAATTACATCCTCATCACATTTTGTAGTGTAATTGCACTGCATACGCAAAGCAACTGTAAACTCATGCACCAGCATTCCCATTAAGGTCATATTCATTTCACTTCACCCTAAAAACCAGCGGATGTGGGTCTAAATTTAATCCAAAATAAATTCAATTCACAAACTGTTTCACGAGCACATGATCGGAAGTCTCTTGATTAGTTGGTCCACAAATACTTTGACTTAAGTTAACTGGGTCAACTTATTGTCTGGTTTGTCCGCAAATAGTCACTTTTTTCACCAGTGCCATGTCTTGTGTAAGGACACAGTGCCACTTTTCAGTCAGACAGAGCACATAATTTGCACAGATTTTCACGGTTAAGTTCAAAAATCATGACTGGATGTTCTGAAGCCAGCATGCTGGTAGTTTGGACAAGAGTTTTTGTAAAGACCTCTATCATAAGAAATTTTATAGTTTATTTTGATCCACATTAAATTCCTGTTTGGCTCATTTGACACAAACTGCACCTCTACATACTTTTATTTTGATAAATGCACAGTCACAGAGCTCGTGGTCTGAATTCACTTTACCATACGAATGAAGTTATATTTTCTAAGTTTTATTATTTTACAAAGTATAAAAAAGAGATTGCTGTCAGATTAAAAGGGCAACTTCCTCAATATTTAACAGGCTGTCTGTGATTATAAAATTGGGATTATAACTTACTTTCCTAAATGTTGCCTGTACTGGAATACCCTTCTTCTTTTGCAATCATCTGGAGCAATTTTACAGAATCCAGGCTCTACTTTAAACTGTACTTCCCTCATTTCATAGACCCAACTTCACAGAAATCAGGGTAACGCAGATCCAATGGCTGAGCTGTGGAGAGCGACCACATTGCAATGCATTCTGGTTGTTGTAGTGGGATTTTCCCCTGACAAACAAATCTCTTTTTTATATGGACATTTTATGGTTATTCAGAATTATGGTTTTTAATGATATTTTACATGAAAATTCACTGTCTATTTCTGTAGTTCTATTTATAGTTTGGGCACTTTGAAAAACAGAAAAAAATCTTTAAAATTAAAAGACAAAAATTCGGTGAAATGACAAATTTTAATTTTAGTGCAGGCCTAATCATATGGTAATATTATTAACATATTAATTATGTTATATGTTAATATTATCAGACCTTTTTTCTGCAGTTAGGTGGAAAAAATATGTTCATATATCAGTATCGGCAATCAGCCAGAATGACTTGGAAAATATTGCCATATCAGATATTGGCAAAAAAGCAATATAATGCATTCCTACTATCTATTTTTTGATTGCTAACAAGCAATTAATAAGAGAAATCAGGGCCTTTCAATTATTTTTAGAAGTTAAATATTCTACCCTTTATATAAGAGTGAATTGAATGCATTTTTTCACTCTTCAGCTTTCTATATGTGATGGAAAAATTCTGAATGAGAACTTTCTGGCTGGCAGTGCAATTAATTTTCTTCTCAAATGTATCATTCTCAAAATGTTATTAGTCAGGGTACATAAACTACAAATAACATAAATAATTTGTTGAATGTCCCTCACACACACACACAACGGGACCATAATCGCATTTATTTGAAGTGCAACATGCTATGAGTCGTGCTTGATCTCTAATAAATTGGATGTTGATGGGGTTGTAATGAAAATCTATATGGAGACAGAGCAACGCACGTGAAAAAGCACACACACACGCGTAGACAAGTCCATGCATGCACAAAGGCCGTGCTAATGAAAGAATCCGTCATAACAACATTTCCCTGACACACACGCATAAATGCATTCATCTAACATTCCAAAGAGAGCATTCAAGCAAATAATTTGAAAAACGAGAATATTTGCTTTTATGTAACATTAGAATTATTGATATGAGCCCAATCCTCTTCTGGCCAGGCACAATTAAAGTGGAAGTGATAGATAATATATATGATCGCTGGCTGCACTGCACACTTGCAATATAATGAGTGCACCATCACATGAATATGTAATGAAGTCTACTCTGAAATTAGAAAGATGGAGTTTTATATCATTCTACCCACTCCTTCTTCATCTTTCTCACTTTCATTCCTCCTCCCCCATCTCCTATTGCTCAGAGGCCTGCAGCTCTTAAATATTTAACATTTCAGAATGATCTGCGTCCATCTTCCCCTTCCTTAGAGTGAATCAGACAGCTTGAACCCAAGATCATCCATAGATGAGAAGCGAAATCGTTTTTTTTTTCGAGAGTTTACCTTCGTACAGTCTGGAAGATTCCGTGGCATATTTCTCTCAACATGTGGTGGGTGGACATCACAGAAGACCTCGTGAGTATTGTATAGTAGGGTAAAAAACACTCTGTCTGCCTGCCTCACCATCAGTCAGAGGCTGTCTGTGTGGGTAGCGGCTAGAGGAGTAATGGAGTGGTTCTGGCAAACCATGGAGGTGGAGGATGTGAGGAGGTGGACTGATTGCCAGGGAACACAGGAAGTGTCGTCCTCAGGCACTGGACTCCCCCTGTGGGATAGACAACTTTGACTGTCTACAATGTCAAACACTGATATTGTTAAAGAAACACAGTCAAATACATCAAGTGATCGTCGACTGCAGCAAAATTTAGGGATTATTGAGAGATCTGAGAATCTTAAATTCCCTAATTGGAGTCCTATAAATGACAAATTAAAGTGTAATTTTGCTTCAGCTGCAGTTCAATGCACAAAAATCTGAATTCACTCACTAACACTGAAATGTCAACACTAACACCCACAATGCAGTCATCTTACCAGTACTGTCTGCATGGCCTAACCCTGACCTCGATATAGCTTATTGTCTGTACGGCTAAAAAGATCAAGATTATACACTATATTTTGTCTGAGGCTTAGACTCAGCTGTGGTTTGAGCTAAATGTCAAGAGACAGATAAAAACGTCAGTCTTGCAGGTTTACAAAAATTAAGTATCGCATGAATGAAAATTTTGACCTAATGGAAGGTCAGAGGTAAAAGTCAGAGGCTCAACAAAAGTTAGTAGAATTCATTTTGTGGTCATCGTTGTTGTATGCAACATAATTCCTGGCAATCTGTCCGATATTTGAGACATTTCAACAACATTAATCCCACGAACTGTGTCTTGATGTTGAAAATCTTTATAGCAAACCAAAGATTTGCCAAAACCTACAATGTTCAGCTGTTATAACAAACTTATTAAGCCTTTTGAATAACTCTAACTAGTCATCTGTGACATATTTTTAAAGACTTACAGTACAGAGGAAACATATTCTTGGTCCTTTCATTGGATTAGCTGACAATTACTGGCATTTTCCTTTAAAGACACTCTCTTTAATACACCACAGTGTCCTTGAAGTCTATATAAAATGACTGAGATCACTTAGCAATAGTTATGACATGATTTTATTTTCTTTTTTTTTTCCCTTTTTACAGACATCATGCATCAAAAAGGATTCCAGGCCATAGAAAGACATTAACATCTTGATCATTTACTCAATAATGGCTTTGTTTAGGTGACCATAACTGATTAAGACACGGCCTAATTGTGCACAAACCTTAAGCACAGTTCCAGATTTGGGATATAATGATTTTGCAAGAGAATTAAAAGAGGAGCGCATTGAATAAATGAAATCCTATTTGAGGGGTTTGACATGAGGGGGCAGGGAGTCTTTCCGGAGCCACCACCACCACACTGGAAATCTCTGTCGCCATTCAGTGTGACTGAGGGCTGCAGCAGAGCTCTTCATTTACATATATTTACATACCAACATTTCACTTGTTCCATTCTCTGTTTAATGGGGTTTCAACAAGACGGCAAGAATGAGGACTATATGAATACCTTATAGGTACAAATATTGCGTTACTGCGCATGAGTGCATGGGTATATATGTTCAAGTGCATGTGGTTGATGAAATGTATATTTGCAGACTCGCACTACACGGGTGTGATAGGTAGGCCTAAAATATTAAAGTCTACCCGTATAAATCTGCAAAGGATGAGGTGGTGGGACATCACATGACATTAAAAGAATAATCAAAAGACCAACAGCAGAGGATATGCATGATATAGAGAGCAGACATTTGGTCAATGCATGGCTGCCCTTGTGTACAGAATAAATTACATACTGAAATTATATAAAGGGGAGTCATTAAATATACATTTGCATCCAGAGGCCTTTGGGATCTGAGAAATAGTGGTCTTGCAGGTTGCGGCCTCATGAGACGAGTCCTGACATTGATAACGCGTGGAAGGCGCCTTTGATATGCAAGAAATTGAGTGGCTGATGATTTGAGCTTTCATGTGTGACGGTACTCAAATAGGAAGATTTGCCGCCGCCCTCCCCGCGGTTTCACTTGTCTTCATCAGCGCCAGTGCCTTTTTCTTCAGTTACACACTGTCAACCTTTAATAAATACAGACTAGACACAGCATGACTCTGTCAGCATCAATTCAGCTCATTTGCAAAGTTCCAGTCCGGAGAGACTCGCAGTTAATCATCGGGATTCACGTGTGCCGGGAAACAGCAAAGCAGAGAGTGGCTTTGTAAAATAATTTGATCGTCTAATTAAGATTAAAGGATGAGACATTGCTGCTACACCTCCGTCTTAAATGAAGAAATTAGGAGATGATTGTGATGATAAGCCTGACCTCTTCATTTGTCCACAGTGGGTTGTGCAGTTCAGTAAGGATTCATGGAAGAGAGTGTAGAAACAGACACATGGAAGACATACAGCTGCATGGAACTGAATATCTGCATTAATGGACATCGTATTGCAACCTAGTGACCAAATCTACTTTTTGAAAGTATGAACTGGGGTGTTGCATAGCCAAATACATTTTCCTACAGTAAGAATCTAAATAGGCTTAAGTAAGATTTTTTTAAAATTATATTTCTATATATAATACTAGCCAATTCCACCCTGCATTTATGTATATGTTATCGACATTAGCCAGCTGGGGAGGATACTAATCTATGGCCTGGGACACACAGCTTTAAACCTGCTTATACACATTTTAGCAGTTAATCATGTGCTAGATAGATAAACATTAAAACTAATGACATGGAAAAATTAAATTGTAAACTGGAATTAGGATCAATTAGCTAGCAGGGTATGGTGTTAAAGAGTCGTCAATTTAGCAAAAATTAATGGTGAGGGTTAAAAAATAGAAATGAGAAAACTGCTTTTGGCAGAGTCTGGGTAAAATCAAAAATTGAAATGTTGCCACAAATGTCTATTTATGTATGTATTGAAATCTGTCACTGCTGTCATGGTGCAGCATCAGAATGCTTGGTAGACCAGCAAATGTAATCAAGGGGGGTGAAGTCGAGCAAAGTGTCAGTTTAAGTAGCGCTACAGTGCTTTTAAATTAAAAAGTGATGGTGTTGCATAGCTATTGTGTGAATGTGCACGTTTTTTTTTTGTTTTTTTTGTTTTTTTTTTCTACAAAAGATAGCATAACCCATAAAAATGCACTGCAGATGACAAAAAAAGTCTGGTGTGTGTGCATGAGTGGAATAATAAGGCAGTGGGGTCAACCAGCGTATATAGAACTAGTCAACAAATGCTGTTGCTTCTTTCTTTTTTTTTAACTTTATGTAACAGTTTGTCAGCTGACCGAAGAGCACTGGAGTTGCCGGAGGAGACTATAAACACGCAAGTTTCCAGAGTGAAAGGCCAAAGGTGTCACTTATCTCTCTGGAGGAGGTTTGCAGTTTACAGCTTTCCCTTCATTGCCTGTGATGATGGAAAAGACTGATGGCACACAAATGCGAAAAGGTAAGACACACATATGCATGCACAAACAGAAGGTAATCAAGGAAGGCGGAGTGTTACATCCTTCACACATTGCTGCTACCACGGGGCCTCCTGCATGTGATTGTTTGTCTGAGAGTCTCTGGAGGGGTTGAAGGACAGCCGCGCTTCGTAATACTGTTGAGCCAGCATGCGTCGCCGTGGTGTAAGCACATTTTCTGACGTACTCCGACCACTGTTGAAAAACAACCTACTCCCATGAGGGTCCCCTGCCTACACACACACACACACACACACACACACACACACACACATATAACAACAGTGTGACAAAGTTTGTGTCTGCCAGCGTGTGCGTACATGTGTTGTTGTTGATGCAGGTGTTACTCTGGCCTTCGCAGAGGCTAATGGAAGGGCCCATTAACAGCACAACAGTCCTAACAGTACTGTAAATACTTGGTCTGCTTGTGTAATGATGGCTTTGTTCAATAATTCAGCAGCTGCTCAGAAAATCAACAATCCGGCTTTCTGAAAAGAGCAAACAACGGAGTAGAACAGTGTCATCGGATAACAAGGGGCACAACACAGCATGCATGGTGCACAGCGGATTATTTGCCTTACGCATGGCTCTCTGTTGAAGTTCAGTGCAGGATTTAATGCAGTGAATAATACATAGAAGTGAAATCCCCTCATTTTCTTTGCTTTTTTCCTCAGCATTTTCTCAAATTTGCACATGCGGCCCTTTCATCTGTTGTAATTGGGCTTCTTTTAGAGGGAGCACATTTGTTAATGGTGCTTGAGATAAGTGAAGACTTCACTCAGCATCTAAATGAAGCAGGACAGCTCACTGAGAGATTCCAGCATCCAGCTTGTAATATTAACTGAGGTAATTTAGCATGAAACATGGTAAAAAGGTTATTTACTAAGTGTGATATGCTGTTGTCTCCTGGATAAATTAGAATGTAAGGTTTGGTGTAGTTTTTTTTAATGAGCCAGTGCATTTTCTGCACTAAGCCAAGAGTCAACCCCCAACTTTTTACATGGGAAAGTGACATTAAGACAAATGCCGGTGTCATGCATAATCAGCAGTGCGCCTCTTCGGGACTTATAGTTTCATAATCATTAGTTGTTAAATGACATTATGATGTGACAAGGCCGTAAAATGAGAAGAAACTGTTGCCGACTGAAATAGGGAAATACCGAAAGGTCATTCACGGATGAGTGTATGTCTGTCTTTCATTAACATATCTGGTTAATTACAAATAAGGGACAGTTGTCTTCTACCAAAAAATGTAATTTTAACTATGAGCCTTCACACTCTCGGCTGCTAGTGTTCACACATCACCCACAATCCTCATCTCGTCCACGGAAAGAACAGTACCTAATCACTATTCCTCACTGGTGTGAAGACTGGACTGTACAGAATGTACCTTTTCTCTCCCTGTTTAACTCTGCAAACGTGAACTGCATGTACAACCAAAGAACAAGGATGCATACATCTAAGCTCAGGTGCTTTTCTTCTTCTTTTAAAGGCTCCTGTCAAAGATCAGACACTCTGTGCAGATAGATGAATTCGTGAAACATGAAACATCCCCAAAAATAACATCCCTTCGCTGCTTTCTCCACGAAATAATGAAGTGTTTGATTTCTGTACATCAAATGACAAGGTCAAGTTCAGGCTGTAAAGCAGGGGTGTCAAACTGCGGTCCTCAAGGGCCACAATCCAGCATGTTTTAGATGTGTCCCTCTTCCAACACACCTGATTCACATGATCAGGATCGTTATCAGGCTTCTGCAGAGCTTGATGATGAGCTGATCATGTGAATCAGGTGTGTTGGAAGAGGGAGACATCTAAAACATGCTGGATTGTGGCCCTCGAGGACCGGATGTTGACACCCCTGCTGTAAAGGAATGGTATGCAATCTCACACGGTGACCTATTTACCCAAACTCTTCCATCTTGCACTCACTTCTAGATGTTTCCATAGTTGCGTTTCTGTCTGACATCCACCTACACATGGCCCGTCTTCTGTTCCCAGTACTCGACATGGACGGGCCATGAATGCCAACCATCTGATCATACTGATGGTACAGAAGGGCCAAACAGATCGTCATGTGCGGACTGCCATTCGTTTTACATCAGTAGTGGTCCAATATGTTACCCTGCTACATATGATACAAACTTGTGATAATATACTTTAAAGGAGGCATAGGGTAAAACCACGTTTTTATTGTGTTTTGTGGTTATAAAGTAAAAGCTGCTAAGATGTGAAGAGGTTCACCTCTGCCATTCCTCAAACCTCTCCATCATCAGACAGCCTCTCAGCTTCATAAGCCAGTAAGATTTCTACTGAGCTGCTACATTCAAATTGTGAAATCAGTAGTCATCTAGCTCCAACTTCACACTGTTTTACACATTGCAACCTGAACTCTGCCTGCTCTCTGTGCTCACACACATACTAAATTTTAGTACAGCCAAAATCCCAATAAAGGTGTTTTCTTTGACATCCCTTTCTGTTTCTGTTGACTTTTTACTAGCAGTTATTTCAGAGCCATTTAAAGGCTGTGTGTGTGTGTGCTTTTCGCAATTAGGTTGCTGGAAGTGTCCACATGACATAAATTACGCCATCCATTCAGACCATCTGTGCGGACCTGTATAATTTTTGTATTTCACCATTAAAAGACTTGTAAATGATATACTCGCTGTCGAACTTTGAAGGTGTTTTGATTTGTACATGCTTTCTATTGATGGTGCCTAACCACAGTGGGAAGTTCTAAATTCTCCAGAAATCCTGTGCTCCCGTGATCAACACACCCCAGGAGTAACGACACAAACAGCCCAATCTGTAACTAGCTGCTATGTCCTGTAGAGGTTTTATCCACAGTAGCCCCATGTCGGTTTTGTAACAAAAGGGGGTTTCTCCTGGGTGGGTTGTTGGCCCTCAGGATAGCCGGTTGGTGGGGCTGCCACCTCACAGCGTACCGGCACACCTGACCGACCTGGAGTACGCTGACGACACCATCCTGCTCAGCACAACCTACAGCCAGCTGAGAGACGCTCTGGGCATTTACAGTGAGGAGGCAGCACAACTTGGCCTCCAAGTGAGCTGGACTAAAACCAAGTTCATGTATGTCGGTGATGGACCAGACCCACCTCCCATGCAAATTGGAAGCGATATTGTAGAGCCTGTCAAGAACTTTGTGTATCTGGGGTCCATGGTGACAGACAACGGGGACCTAAAACCAGAGATTGATCGCAGACGAGCCCTGGCAGCATCTGCACTACAGTCTCTCTGGAAACCACTTTGGCGGCACCAGACCATCTCACGCAAGACGAAGCTCCGGATTTATAACTTAGCTGTACTCTCCATTCTGCTCTACGGCTCAGAAACATGGCCCCTGAACGACACTCTGGCCGCAAGAATCGATGGCTTTGATAGCAGGGCTCTTAGAACCATCGAGAACATCAGGTGGCCCCAGCGAGTTTCCAATGAAGTGCTTAGAGCCCACACATGCCAGCCCCGAGCATCTTCCTTGGTTGCACAACGCCGCACCCGCTGGTTCGGCCATGTCCTTCGCCTACCCCCAGAACATCCGACATGAGCCATTCTCCAGTTTGACCCAAAGGCCACAGGCTGGAGACGACCACGAGGGAAGCCCCGCACCCGATGGCTCGACGTCGTTGCAGGTGACCTCCAACAACATGGAGTTGCTGTGGAGGATGCAGAGCAGCTGGCATGAGATCGCCAGCACTGGAAAAACCTGGTTCACCTGGTCGGCTCAACGCACTGGGACGGGACAAACTGACCCTCGCTGGAGCAAGAAGAAGAAGAAGCCCCATGTGTTTTTCTGTGTTCAATATGAGGGGTATGGGATAGGGATACATGTCTGTCAGCGGCCATGGATGTGGAAAGCAAGAATCGGCCTTTATATTAAATGGACATGAGAGTATTATTAATCTTGTAATCTAACTCTCGTAACTAAACAAATGTGAAAAATGTCAAACTGTTGTTTTGAGAAACGCAGTTTGATCAGGGCAAGTGTTTGCTGTCAGCTTTTGTTTTCTCTCCCTATGACTTTGTATTTATCCCTTCTAGAAAAAAAAATCTTTTGTCTTTTTTTGTGGGATTCTTGTTGAGGCCTAATCAGCAGATGACAAGTTGTGGCAAAACAGGAGGCTTGGTGAGAAAAACTATTGGCTCGTAAAAAGGGTGTTAATTCCACTTAATGTACAGATAGCTTGACAGGGGCACAGCATTGTACAGGACAGTACTGATTTACCAATAAATTGAAAGGATGGCAGTAAGAGAAAAATGAAGAGTCATTTGAAAGAGTCAGAGTGATCTAGCTGAGATGAATAAAGATAAAAGACAGATTGAGAGTTATACTGGAATGCCTCCCACAGATTCACTCCCACTCTTCCTCTTGTGCCCACGCACTCTCTGTTACTGTGACGTCCACTCTTCTTTTTTACTCCTCCGCTCGGCTGTGGAGGCGTTCTGTTCTCCTCTCATTCATGCAGTGCCACGCTATTTCCATATTTCTGAGTGGACACCGTGCATTGAGTTAAAATGTCTGTGGAGGAAGAGGAGGCGGAGGAAGGAGAGGAAGCACCATGTTTGGCTCCCTCCGAGCACATCAGATTTCCGATCATGCTGAGATCGTGATCAGGCCTACATGAGAGCCAGACTCTGCAGATGGAATCATATTTCCAATAATCACGCTGAGAAACAAGGGTGTGTGCTGTTCCATACAATTCTGCAATTATAGCCTTCACGTGTTAGAGCAGCACATTCCTATGGTGTGTTATATTTAATGCACTGCGTGTACTATATGTAGCCCTTCAGCATTTTGTAACCTAAACAGTATGGAGAGTCATGTTGGGTTACATTCTGACTTACACAGTAGCAGTGCTCCTCCATTAAAAGAATAAAAAAAGATCCATTTTGTCACGGATGACTGATGTCGTTGATTTAAATGCTAATGACTCCTCATGAACTTCATTTTTTATCGAGCGTGTCACTGTACTCCATACTCTGAACAAACATTTCTGTATAGGCTGTAGTTATTAATTTATGAAACTTTGTCAGAGTTTTTATTTTCTCCTTTCATGTTGAAATATCTGCACATTTTCCCCTCAGTCTGTTCCTCTCCAGAGCTGTGACACACTCTATAATAAAGCCTAACTAATTACTAGTAATAATATTAGAGTCTGGGTGGTGTTTAACCATTTATTTTTCAATTAGAAAAAAATATCACTTCGTATAAAAGTGCAAAAAAGGTCACTAAACTGAAAGAAAAGAAATGGAAGTGAGGCTAACTTAACTAAGATTCCACTGAGCGTTAATCTCTGTGGTTCCCTGTGAGCATCTTAAACTAAAAATCCCCTAAAAACCTAAATGTGAGGCCTTAACCACAAGTTCAAGCTCATTACTATCCCCAAACTGGCACACTAATAAATCAGTTGTACAGCAGCATTACATTGCAGTCACCACTCAAGATCACATTATCACAATTTTTATATAAAGGAGCTCCAATAATAACTTATCACAATGAATTTTATGTATTTATTTATCACTACTGTACATGAGTTCTTTTGTAATTTGCAGACTGGCACAGAAGTGGCACATGGAAGCTTGAAGGGTCCAGCTTGAACATAAGTTGCTCCACATACAGTCAAGGAGGATCAGCCTGCGCAACATCTTATCCACTTCCCATAAACCGGTTGGTGGGGCAAACAGGAAAGAACCCAGCATTTCAAAGCTCCTGCTAATGGCTGGTGCAGGGAATGGTAATGGAGCTAAAGGACGAGGTAAAGTAAAGGTTTACAACTAACCAGCTTTGCTTCTAGGTTCTGTTCTGCTTCCTAAAGCTGGAAATAAGTGCACAGCCATGAAAGAAAGAAAATGGGTACATTAAGCATGATAATTAGCATGATAAATATAACAAACTAGCAGATAATTAGTGGTATAATTAACTTAATTATGTATCACTATGTTAAAAAAAGCAAAATGTCTCTACATGCTGAGAGTATAATTTTTTGAAGCATCTTTTCAAGGCAAATAGGCAGCAGGGCAGTTGGCTGTTTTGTTATTTAGTAAAGATATTGGTAGAAAAAGGTGAAATTACATGGATAGATATATTTCAGACAAATAGCCGAGGACTGATGGGGATTGTCCTCATTTTTTCTAAACCATGGAATCAAACAGTGGATGTAATATGCAATATGATTTTCTGAGGAGTATGTGGGCTTAGTCCACCATGTCCAGCATGTGATTGTTACTGTTAAGTCAGGTCTAACAAGCAGTGTTAGCAAACAACCAATAGGATTAAGACACTTGAACTCCAGAGACCCTGAGCAAGGCTGAGCCACTGACCCCCAAACACATGGCGTTGATGCTGTGCATGCATTTGAATGTAAAATCCAGTGATTTATGCATTTCATTTCTTACAAAATCTCCAAAAGTCAAATGATTAGATCCTCAAAATATACTGATAAACACTAACAATAGGCAGGCATAAATAAATACAATTTATAACTTTGAATCTTAATCCATGATTCATTACGGAACAAAATCGATCTGTTCACTTGTGTCCTGTAGTCGGGAACCAATTTTCCAGCCGTGCTTGCTCCAGCAGTTTATGCTTTCATCTCAGTCTACCTTATTTCCTGCACTGAGAGTTTTTCACCACAGCACTCAAGTAAATTTCACACAGAACAACACTGTCTGATTGCACCTTCAGGATGTGTTGAGTTTGTTGCACCTGCTTCAATAGGATGACTTACAGTGGCATTCTGTCGGTAGGCAGAGTTTGGTGATGCTCGATTTCTGGAGAAGCTCCGCCACCTGACAGGAGGTCTAATCACCCAGAGTGAAAGGGAAGAACTGTGTGGACATGCAGAGCTTTTAACGAAGACCAAATATAATCAGTTTTTGAAATGAGAAGTTGAATACCCTTTTGTGACATGTGTTCAGTGGTCCAGATAATCTAATGTTGTTCAAAAAAGACATAAAAAGACAAAAAAGTGAAAAAAAAGTTCTCTAAGTGGTAACTGTCAGCGTATCAGGAACCATTGTAAATAGCGTCAGTGTTTGCAGGTGAAATAAAATAAGGACAAGAGTCTATGCAGCTTCTAAATGCATCTTTTAAATGTTATTATATCGTAATTGCAAACAAATCATATCAGTACTCTCACATTGTAGTACGTAGATATAAACATATTTATATTTGCAACTACACTTTATTACCAGAATAAAAGATGAGATCCATCCTGCTTTCTTGGACAAACAATCTTAACAGCAAGTTGAAAGTCAGGGCACGCCATCCTTTCTCCCTAAAGCTCTCACTGTATTTACTTCTGATTGAAGCTGCTGGTGTAATCCCAGACTTATGCAAAGACGTACAGTTTACAGTTGTGTGTGAGAGTATGTTTGTGCAAGTGTTTCCCCCACATAGCTTCTGTTGGGTTTTGTGTTGCGTGCTGTGTTGTAAGCTAATCTGTATTTGGCACGGATCAGATCAAGGGGGTGTGGTAGAGGCGGTGGCCTCTGTTCTTGATCCACTCAGGAGAAAGGTCAGGGTCCTAACCTCCTGACATGTTCCCAAACTGTATCGTAAACACATTTTGGAAAACATGACATGTTAAGTGCAGCAGCTTAGTCATGGACTTATTCACACTTTGATAGATATTTATGTGCTCTTGTTTTTTTTACATGTTGAGTACATGAGTGAAGGGCCGTATTTAAAATGCATTTTTTTCTTTGCAACCTAATGTGAGCGAAAAAACAATTTCCCCAAACTGTAATTTTACATGTTGTTATACACTGAGATCATTTTGTTGTCAGTTTTCTGTCTCCACAACAAACACCCTGGACAGAATATTGCACCCGCATAATCCCCAGCTCTCTGAAGGTGATTAAGTCGGGTCTCAACTTAGCAGTGTTAGCAAACAACCAATAGGATTAAAACACTTAAAAAGGTTAAAGTTTTGAACTGGAAAGCCGTGTAGCAAGGCTGAGCACTGATCCCAACCACATGGCATTGATGCTGTGTGTGTGTTTGAATTCCACTGATTTATGTGCAGTATTACTTGCAGTCAGTTCTGTGAAAACTGTACCCACAAGCTGCGATATGCAGCATGGAATACCGTAACTAACAGCAGACAGCAACAAATCTAGCAGATAGCTTTGAATCTTAATCTGTGATTCATTACAAAGTTAAACAGATCTGTTGACCTATGTCCTTTAGTCGAGGAACACAGGAGAACCAGTTTTCATTCTGTGTTCATGCACAGCAAAATCTGATGTAAAGGATTATGAATGATATTTTCTTTTATTATAAATACAATGTGGTTTGACAACTTCGTCTTTTTCTGCATAACCGTTGCTTCACTTTCAGAACTTAAAATTCTGTTTAGTTGACGAAGCATCTAATGGATGTATTACTGAGCTCATGACATTAAAAGTTTAAGCCCACAATGCATTGCATGAAATTAAAGCATTTGCAGAAAGTCCTTCTTTTTTGTAATATGAAAAAATGTACATGATGGAATGGTGGAACTCCTGTCCTCTACTCTCTATGACTAAAGTGATGTGTCCCTTTAATGTTCATGGGCCTTTTTGACTGCTAGTGGTACATAAAATGCTTTCATGTGAGATCAACACATCAAATGACAAACAGGATTCAGAAAGCAAACATGGGTACAGCACACAGACTTGAATTACTTCAACTTGAAGTGATTTAAAATTCTGTAAAATGTTGCTTTAACTTGGAATACATTAACCAAAGTAAACATTCTGAGTTAGATATGTTGAAAGCCCTTGAAGTTACGTCACCTAAAGTAAAATTTTACTGAAATTTGTTGCCTTTTCTCAACTATGTCCTCCTTACAGTGTGTGCAGCGTAAGCAGAGGAGCTGTTTTCAGTTGCTTCTCCTGAACGTAACCTTTGGCCAAACTGCGGATATCTCAGCCTTGCAGCAAATGTCAATGTCATCAGGCCGTTGCTCTCAGTTGTGCCTGACATTTGACCATTCGGCCTTTTAGTGTGGCATGGCTATTCAGTCCGAATCCCACCTGAGTGACCTTACACTTGGATGTCAGAGGTCAAGGTCTTTGTCTGACATGTTTATGAAGCTATCCGGGGGGTTAAAGGCTCTATTTGTCTATCTGGTGACAAGAGAGGAAACAAGGGATAGGATTCCGGTAATAAATGAAAGACGAGAGCGGAGTTGAAAGGAGGGGTTATCTGGTTCTCTGCGGAGTGTATCGATCCGTTTGTGTTTTCGTGGGGGTGAACGGGTTTGTTGGCCACGGTCCCAGCAGAAGTGCTGAGGTAGTGGCTGCATGCACTGTGCAAGTGTTGTTGCAGTGGGTGCACTTAAATTATAGTTCAAGATATATTTGGGGTCAGCTTTTGCTGCCTCTTGTTGGTGACTAGTAAAAAAAAACACTGTGAGTATCTGAGTCACCCAAATGGAGAGCTTTGAGATAATGAATCATCAGCTGCTAGCTTTCTGAGTGTGATGGTGCTGCCCTCTTGTGGTACCTTTAAAACACTGTTGAGGAAACCAAAGGAAAAAAACTGGCACATGTGATAAATTAATAAGAATATTCTACAAATCATTTTATTGCAGGCATTACACAGTATGGGATGTGGAAAATATAACATGCTGATGAAGTACGTTCTGTTCTGTTTGTTAATCACTTAAGATCATTCCAACTGCAAGGAAATTTTCTTTATGCTGGCAAATACTGCTAATACTGTAAGGTTGCATTTGATCATAACCAGAAACAACACACAAACCATAACAGGGTGCAGTCAGGTTAGAGTAACTGCTGTAACTTTAACAGTTTGCATCTCTAAATAGCTCTAAAAAGGACACAGAAACAATGATCACGGTCCAAGAGGCTTTCAAGGATGGACTCATTACTAATATTATCTTCTAATGCAAACAATACAGATGTATGTTAAGACCTTGTAAAGCATCTCTACCTGCATAGACGCTCTCTTTGACTTGAATGTGCAACCATGACGTGATGATCCCTTCACTCGTAATGAAAAACACATTCTGCACTGAATCAACAGGGATGACGAAAGTAATTCACAAATGGGAACAGTCAAGTATACGAGCAAAAACTGCAAGTACATGTTATGCGTAGGTATATGTACATGTGCATTTCTTTGGGATCAAAGATGAGAAATGTTCACTTTAATGTGTAAAACCTTTGACACACTGCTGTTACACACTGACAAGGTATAGAAAGGATGCTTTTCTTTTTTGTCTACTTTTTGTGCATTTGTTTCAGATAATGTCAACAACAGGGTTGTGCAACAATATATACGTGGACATTAGAACACACATACACCATTTTAGCGTCACTCAAATGCATTCATATATGTACACTTGCGCACAAACACACACACACACACACACACACACACACACACACACACACACACACAAACCTGTCGATGCTATTTCAGTGCTGTTCTGTATGTTAATAAGGCGCTGGTTGGTGAAACATTGTTTTTGGTTATATGGAATCTTAGATAAACTCAAGTCCAACATATTCTCATAAATCTTATAAATAAAAATGGGCTTAATAACACACAAATTAATTCAGTAATAACCTGAGGAGAGTATGTTGAACTATGTTAAAAAAGGAATGCATCATATTTACAACAGAGTGATTGGTATATATATCTGTGTTGGCAACATTATGGTGTTTTAGAAAATGGCAAGTAACCAGTGGTAAGCCCCATCCTTTACATTAGTAGGTTTAAACAAGTTATAAGGTGTGAAACTCTAAAATAATGTGTAGCTATATCTTTGAACCATGTGGCACTGGTAGGGAAGGGAAACGAAAGGAAAGGGAAAAGGCAAGACAAGAAAGATTCAATAGCACCTGACTTACATAAACAGCCCTTTCAAAATGAACACCAGTTTACCAGTTTAGGGGGCATGTACTCAGTGCAGTGGTAAACTGGGCGCCATTCTTTGGAAACATGTTGTGAACGTGTGTTTCTGCACGGAGCAAAAGGCCGCTTGGTCTCTGTGATCTGGTTTGTAAAGTTCAACCTTTGGCTGTTGCCATGTTTCTGTCCCTCTTCTCTCACACATGACATGCAGGGAAATAGCACCATCCTTTGAAAATAGGGAGTAAAAGCCAAGTTGAAGACGTCAATGCACTCCTATAGCTTGCATGTTGAAACAGGGGACTCGGGTGTCGGGGTTTATGTCCTCTTCATGCACACTTGACAGCGGCTTATGTGTGTTCGGAGGTTGCCTGCCTTTAGCGTTGTGGGGACAGGTTTCCTGGAAAGAGGAGGAATCAAAAAACATCACGAGTCCATCTCATATTATCGTGTTCATAAAGTAAATGTGAAGCCAGTGTGATAATGGCAATCAAAACATAACACCAGGATGAAAAGCTGGTTCACTGCCCTCTGTGGGGGAACTTTTAAGGCCTTTTTACCTCTGACTACACAAAGAACAACCGGTCTTCTGTAGTCAAAAGTGTACCTTGGTGACCTGTAACCACATCTAACAGTGCGGTTAGCAGTGCAGTGAGAACTTCAACCACTAGAGGTCAGCAAAAACAAGACTTCCAGGAGGTATTAAAGAGCCCATAACATGTACATTTCCAGGTTTCTTTCATTTTGGGATCTACTACAACATGTTTACATGATTTATCATTAAAAGAATTTTTTTTTCATACTGTACATTGCTGCAGGACTTGATTTCACCCTCTGCCTGAAATGCTCCGTTTTATTTCCTGTCTCTTGAAGCCCCTCCTCCCAAAAAGCTCACTGTGCTCTGATTGGTCTGCTTGGCTATGTTCAAAACTACTTGCTACATACTACTGATAATAAAGCAATATACAGTACATAATACACAATGAATACAATGTTTCAAACTACTATTTAGTATGAAACTGTTAAATCATCTTATTGTGCAGTATGCTAGAGCTGGCCCAGCCAGTTTAAGGTTTTGAAAAGTGGAAATAAACAATAGCATGGCTAACATGTAGCATCCCCTTACACTTTAAAAATCTTGAAGAGGTTGAAAATGGGGATGTTGATGATTTACCTGGGTAAGACCTGTCCAAGGACCACATTTACTAGAGTTTTGCAGCATGAGTTCATACAAGTGTTGCTTTGAAAGCATGACGCTATCCTTGCTTCAATCACACTGGGAGATTTTGCATCAAACTGGACTGTTTGACTGTATTTTAATTTTTTTTCCAACTGTAAAACAGTTGCTCATGCTTTGCTTGAGCAAGTGACAAACTAACCACAAGCTGCAAATTATAAATGTGCTACCTGGTGACGTAGATAAGTAACAGAAGAAAAACCTGGGAAGGTAATGAGCGGTGTTTTCTGTGGGAGAGAATAATTCCTTCTGCCATGGACTCTGGGCTCTGTTACATGGTAGAACTTTGACATGTACAAAAATCTGATAACAAGCTAAAGATAATGGAAAAACTGAAAAAGCATAATATGGGCTCTTTAAGTTAGTCCTTAATGAGAAAAGATATCATTCAAGAAATTCAATGAGCATGACTGTCTTTCTTACGTAAACATCTCATTGTCTTCGATGGTGGCAAGCCAGTAGCTGTAGGAGTTGGCGTAGTAGTTGCAGGTTCCCCGACCGTGACACTCAATGAACGGAGAACTGCGGAATTCCTCCAGACAGGAACCAGGAGAGGCCAAAGCCTGGCCTGAACCCTCAGCACCAGCACTGGTGTGCTACATGGACACACACAATACATTGCAAGCACATGAAGATGGTTTTTTTTGCTATGAGACATCTGTAAGAGAGCTGTTGTTGGATTTTTGAAGACTGAAGTTGTAATAATGTCATTGTAATGTAACTCAAGGAATTCAGCTTGATCTCAACTAACTGTGCCTCACTAGGTTGGCTGTCACCATCTGCTTCACAGTGATTGGCTGAGTCTGACCTTACATTACTCACAGTGCTACAACACACATGGTAACACCATGTGCTGCTGCAACTCCTCTACCATCCCAACCTTCTCTTCATGAGCTATTTTTTGAACTCCCACCTATTCTTATTACAGTTGGGATTGGTTCTTCTTGAATACTTGTTGCTGGATTCTTTGAGAACATCTTCAGAGAGCAGATCCTGTCCTGCCAAATTTAACTGTATAACCATTTTCCAGTTCTGTCTCTAACTAACCTGGAAAAAATCTTTCCTGAATCATCGCAATATGTAAAAAAGGATGAAGTGCAATCTTGAGAAGGCGGACTCTTATTTGTCTTACCATGACAAAGGAGTAGCCAATCCACAGAGAGTCCCAGCCTTGAGGACATTGTGGGATCATGATGGTCTGACTGTGAACTGCTATTACCATGGCTGGGGCTTCACATACAGCACACCTGTGCACAGATACATATGCAAACACCACAGTATTTAAGTGCCACATGACTATAAGAGAAACCTGAAACAGAACAGTATAGATAGAAAAGCTGACACACCTGCTGATGAAGGGTTTGATGCTTTGACCAGTCACAGGTGCCATGCTCATTGGCATGGGCTCAGGTGAGGTGAGCCAGTAGGAGTAATCATTACGAGAGGCAAAGTTGCACACATTGTTGATGTTACAGAACAGGAAGGGCATGGGGCTGAACTTTCTCAGACAGCTTCCTGCCGTACCTGAAACACAGAGTCATAAAACATGAAATTTACCCCATATAACTTCTGTTTTGCTCATTTCACCTCTTTCTTTCTCACATCTTTCATTGTTGGTTTCTCTTTTTCTTTCTTAAATTACGTTTCTCACCTAAGTCCTGCCCATGAGAGCGCTGATTGCCTTGTACATAGAGTAAGGAGTAGCCATCATATATGAGTGAGGTTCCCTCAGGACATAATGGAATCTCCACTGTTTGACTGTGACGTGTTACCAGGAACCCATGTTCCATGGAAGAGGGACCAGGTGGCCCCAGTTGCCCTGGAACGCCATCAGGTCCCGGGGGTCCAGGGTGTCCTCTGGGTCCTAAACAAATGAAGTAATTAATAACATAAGAATGTGGAAGCACAAAAAGTCACCCAACACCTTTAATCCTTATGAACCTCTCACCTTGTGGCCCTGGAAGGCCAGGCTCTCCTTTGGCTCCAGGTTGACCATGATATCCAGGGAGACCTTCCTCACCTTTTGGCCCTGAAATACCTGTCACACCTGAGAGAAAGTGACAAAAATGGAACCGTTTATAAACTGGATGTGAATGACTGCGGAGCAGGGGAAAACTGTTGTAACACTGGAGATTAAATGAAGCACATTTCTAAATAACCATTACCTTGCTGTCCTTTCTGTCCCGGTAAGCCGGATGGCCCCTGAGGTCCAGGCAAACCTTGAATTCCTGGGAAACCAATGTCTCCTTTGATGAAGATACTGGGGCCGGGGGGACCAGGAGGGCCGTCATTACCTGAAATATATTTTGTCATAGGAAGATATTTTTCTGAAGATACTGATGTAGCTCTATGAAGGCAATCAAATAGTAAAATAATTCATGTTATTAATGATAGTTTTCAGTGCTAATACACTGAAGGTTTTTCAGTCTTTCATTACCTTTCTCTCCAGGGAATCCTCTGTCTCCAGCTTCTCCCTTGAATCCAAAGTCCCCAATAGTACCCTTTACACCTATAGGTGGTATTAATGTGTTTTATTGTTACTTATTTGAATAACAATACACATAATTCCTTTCATAATTGCGCAAAATGTTGTCTTTCACACATTAACGCACACACACACACACACACACACACACACATTTATAGACACACTGCTTATTGCAAACTGTTACGTTGTACGATATGTACTCACCTGGGAAGCCAGGAACACCCTGCAATCCTCTCTCTCCCTTCTGTCCATCGATACCCGGAAGGCCAGGTTGTCCCTGTAAATGATACAACACCCAAAAATTTAACTTTTGCAGCATTCAAACAGCTCTTACTGATGTTTATTAGCTGTTTCTCATCAGATCATGCATTAACTGACGTGTACAATACAAAAGCTGACATGAAAACAGCTACATGACATACAGGAAATCCAGAAACTCCAGGGTCACCCTTGTGTCCCGCCTCTCCCTGGAAACCAGGAAGACCCTGATCTCCTTTCTCTCCCTTTTGACCATCTTGGCCTGGCAAGCCAGAAGGTCCTCGTGCTCCTGGGGTTCCTGTTTGACAAGGATAAAAGAAGAGTTTTGAATACAGTACAAAATATACTTAGTATTAATATGTAAACAACATTTCCTCCTGCACAGAATAAATTGTGAGCAATACCTCCTGCTCCAGGCTGTCCTGTTTCTCCCCTCTCTCCCTTCGGGCCCTCTAGAGAGATACCTGGGTGACCCTGCTCTCCTGGCTCACCCTGGGGTCCATGTGGGCCTGGAAGCCCCTTATCACCTTTGATACCAGGGACACCTGGAGGACCTGGAGTGCCAGGGAAGCCATGACTACCTTTATCACCTGGAGGGGAAAAGAGAAGGCCACATGATGAAATGCTGTTAGCATTATGTGAGTGAAGGGATTATGTGAGTGAATGCCAGAGGGACTCTAACCTTTGGCACCAAGCACTCCAGGCAGTCCAGGCAAACCGTGACCAGGTATACCTGCAGGAAAGGATTGTACATTTTTACTCAGAAACAATCCTACCAGTTAGAAATCAGAATAGGAGAAAAAATAGTAATATTTATTATTATTGGTTTAAATAAACTTGTTCCCATGAATCAAGCTCTAATGCGCAATAAAGCAAACTTATTTTTTACAGGGCGCGGAGGGAATCTTTCCGGGCTGCTGCTGCTGCCTGGATCGGCGATCTAACCTATCGATTGCGGTGGATTCGACCGGTCTGTCTGACTGATTTACAGCCCGATCAGCTGTTTTTCCCCAGCTGGAGAGGGGCGGGGCGACGAGGAGGGGGCGGGGCGTGTCTGAATAACTTACGCATACCCGCTATTGTGCCGGCAGCTGTCGGTGAAGAAGTGAATATGCGTATGGCCCTTCTGAATGTTCGATCACTGTCTCAAAAGACTTTTATCCTTCATGACTTTTATGAGTCCCATGACCTGCAGTTTATGTTCTTGACTGAGACATGGATGCGCGAGGGTGAAGTGACTGCTCTATCAGAACTCTGTCCTCCCAACACCACTTTCTTCAGCACTCCCAGACTGACTGGACGAGCAGGGGGCGTGGCTTCTGTTTACAGTGATGCTTTTAAATGTAAGCGGATTTCTCATGATGTTGCTTTTACCAGTTTTGAGTTGCAGCTTTTTACAATGGACAAACCATGTGTCGTTTTGATGGCTGTGATCTATCGTCCCCCTAAGTATAATGCAAATTTTATATCCGAGTTTGCAGATCTTTTATCTAGATTTGTCCCACTTTATGACAGAATTCTGATCGTGGGAGATATGAATATGCACATCTGTTGTCCTGATAAACCATTAGTTAAGGACTTTTTAAATATTATTGAATCTTTTAATCTTACACAGTTTGTGTGTAGTCCAACTCATCAACACGGACACACTCTGGATTTAGTCCTAGGATATGGACTATCTGTGTCAATCGATGAAATCTGTCAACTACCAATGTTTGATCACTTTGGGATTGTTTTTAATGTCCTACTTCCTAAGCCGAGGGGCTCAGAGACTAAGTTGAAGGGAACACATTTGTCTCGTTATATTAGCACCAATGCATTGACCGATCTGTGTTCACGACTGCCTGATGCTTTTAATCAGATTTTTAGTCAGACCCTTTCTTTAGACATTCTTGTGGATAGTCTAAATACCACTCTCCATGACTTGCTTAATCTGGTAGCACCAGCAAAGTTTCGAAGGTGCCATCATAAGAGCTACGCACCCTGGCTAAATGACGATCTATTAGCTCTTAGAAAGATCTGTAGGAAAGCTGAACGCCAGTGGCGCAGCTCTAGACTGGAGGTGCATTTTCAATGGTGGCACGACAACCTGTCAGCATATCAGACTACAATGGCAGCAGCAAAGGCAAATTACTATTCGGCGTTGATAGTCGAGAACAAACACAACCCTAGAGTCCTGTTTGCCACTGTGGCTCAATTGACAGAAGGCCACAAGAAAATTGATGGAACAGAAATATCTGCCTTTGACTTTGTTGATTATTTTGATGAAAGGGTAGCTGCTATTAGAGCCAGAATTCCCCAGTCATCTAATGGTGTATTAACTCCTGATGTCAACCCTCCCTCTTATTCGGGACAGGGTTTCTCCGAGTTTGAGTCCACCTCACTAGTAGAGCTGACTAAAATTGTTTTGTCATCTAGAGCTACCACATGCCTGTTAGATCCTTTACCAGCCTGGGTCATTAAGGAGTTATGGGCAACTCTGGGTCCCTATGTTCTTTTTATTGTGAATTTATCACTTTCTACTGGAGTCTTCCCTGCCTGTTTCAAATCTGCAGTGGTCAAACCCTTACTAAAGAAACCAGGTCTTGACCCAAATTCATTGGTAAGCTACAGGCCAGTCTCAAATCTGGCATTTCTGTCTAAGGTCCTTGAGAAAGTTGTCTCAAAACAACTTGTGAATTTTTTGTCATGCAATAATTACTTTGAGCCACTACAGTCTGCATTTCGGTCCCATCACTCTACAGAAACAGCACTCACAAAGGTCCTGAATGATCTGTTATTGGCAGCGGACTCAGGCTCAACATCAGTTCTTCTGGTATTGGACTTAAGTGCTGCCTTTGAGACTGTGGATCACAGTATATTGCTTGACAGGCTTAAAAACATGTTTGGAATCTCAGGCAAAGTGTTTGAGTGGTTAAAATCTTATTTGTCTGACAGATCTCAGTGTGTCCAACACAACAATGTAACATCTGAGAAGCGGACAGTCAGGTATGGGGTTCCACAGGGGTCAGTTCTTGGTCCTTTGTTGTTTTCTTTATACTTGGGGCCATTGGGTGATGTTATACGTTCTTTTGGGATTGCCTTCCATTGTTATGCAGATGACCTGCAACTGTATGCACCAATTACTGTTGACAGTTGCTCGCATATACTGAAGCTTGAGGCCTGTTTGGCTGCGGTGAAGAGCTGGCTAGCAGCAAACTTCCTGTGTTTAAATTCTGATAAGACTGAGATGATGGTGATTGGTTCAGGGAGACTAAATCATCCAAACAACATCGCTGTCCGCACCTTAGATGATGGCTTCATTCAGTGCAAGGACACTGTTAAAAACCTTGGCGTGACCTTTGATCAGTCTCTGACATTTGTCTCCCACATACGAGAGGTGACAAAAATAGCCTTCTTCCATCTTAGGAGGATTGCTAAGATCCGCTCTTTGTTGTCCTTTAATGATGCAGAGGTTCTTATTCACTCTTTTGTGTTTTCAAGACTGGACTACTGTAACGCTCTCCTGTCTGGCTTGCCAAAGAAGAGCTTTCACAGCCTACAAATGGTTCAGAATGCAGCAGCTCGCATTCTGACAGGAGCAAAGAAATTTGATCATATTACTCCAGTGCTAGTTTCTCTCCATTGGCTTCCAGTTCATATTAGAGCTGATTTTAAGATACTTCTTTTAACTTATAAAGCTGTGAATGGCATTGGACCATCATATTTAAAGGAACTGGTTGTTCCATATGAACCAGCAAGGTCCTTGCGCTCCCAGGGGACGGGTCTGCTCACTGTCCCTAAAACTAAAAAGAGGACAGTCGGTGCACGGGCTTTTCATTCCCGTGCACCGTCTTTATGGAATGCTCTCCCCATTGACATACGGCAAGCTTGCACAGTAGAGGTGTTCAAAGCTAAGTTAAAGACCCACTTGTTTTCTATGGTATATGACTCCTAACCAGTTCTTAGCCATTATTTTATCTTGGCTTGTTTTATTTTCTTAGCCACTGTTTTTATTTTTATTTTATTTTTCTTAGTCATGGTTTTTATTCTTATTCTTAGCCATTGTTTGAAATTCTTAGCCATTGTTTTAATTCTTAGTCATTGTTTTTATCCGTTACTGCCTTATGGTTTTATCTGTGTGTGTTCTGTAAAGCACTTTGAGTGGAAAGCGCTATACAAATAAAGTTATTATTATTATTATTATTATTACAGTGATACAAATTTAGCATTTAATAATTGGCCACTCCATCCTCTAATGTCATGTTGCAGGTTAATGAATGAGATCATTTTCAAATTTAAATGCTATCATGGTGGAATTTTATGCAGTTTTATTTAGGACATGAAAATATAGAATTAAAATTTATGCAATTGAAAACAATAACTTCACATTTAAACACATTAAGCTTTTAATTCAAAAAAGGAAATATGCATATTCTGAATGGCTTTTCTGTGCATACATTTTTATTGTTATTTTTTTGTTTGTTTGTTTGTTTTTGTAATGTAGGACGCAAAGTAAAATAAGCTTACATGCTTTATCATTTCCAGGCTGTACTTTCTTCATTCACACTGTTTTTACTGTTTTGTGTTGTTGAAGATGAGCTTTAATTATATTTTAAGGTGTATTTCACGAGATTTAAATAATATTGACCTCCAGTTAATGCTGTCCAGGTCCTCGGTTGCAGTTATTTACCATGTGATGACTTGTGTTTTTGTATTACTGTCTGTAGTTATTAGGGGTTCCAAGTGATGTTTCTGACCTCTACAAGTACTATGGAGCGGTTTTTCCTGGAGAAGGATGTGCATGTACTTCAAGAAGCTGCTGCTGTTGCCTGAACCCATTACTAAAGCTGATAGTGGTGTTTGATTAATTCAATTGTGCTTGTTTCCTTATCTACGTTCCAAAAAAACAAAAAACTAAAATGAGTCTTTGATAGTTCTGGTTGAGAGGAGTTGATAAAGATACTGAAGGGTCTCGAGGTAGAGAGAATAAAGAAGGGTAAATACATGAAGCTCTTAGCCTCTGGTTTGCAAATTCTTGAAAAGCCACTTACCTGGGTCTCCTCTCTCCCCTGAGGATCCGGGGATGCCGTCCACTCCAGGCTCTCCTTTGTCTCCACGAGGACCAGGAGCTCCCTGCATCCCACCTTCACCTGGAAGGGAACAAGTGTCCTTGTTACTGGTTGCTGTATATTAGGCTGGCAGAGGCTGAACTTTCACCTCATTCTCTGCTGTCAGGTAAAGCTAAATAAGCATTTGCTAAAGACACATGTATTGATCCTTCCAGTACATTGTTAAAAAGGAGGCAGCTGAAAAAAAGGCTAAACAGGACAGGAGAGCTGATGTTTTATCTTATATTTATGGTGGCTAGTTTAAAAAATCACCACAGTTTTGGAGCTTTCAGTGGCCAATTAACGTAATTGCATCCACTATTATCACAACTCATGCATTAGTTTGGTTCTAAGACTGAACTAAAAACAAAAATGCACCTCACAAGGTGACCTAGGTGTCAAACCTTGAACAAATCAAAGATATTTTTACTGTCATTATTATGCTGGTTAGGTTCTGACTGGCTGATTAAATAAACTTGTTACTCACCAGGTCGTCCTTCACGACCAGCTTCTCCTGCAGACCCAGGAAGGCCAGGAGCTCCCTTGTCACCTGGTCTACCTGCCTGACCTGTACAACACACACATGAATCCCAATGAAATAACAGCATGTATGATTACTATACCTTGGGCTGAGTGGCAGACAAACTGAAAGCTGACCTGGAAAGCCAACGCTTCCTTTGTCTCCCTTGGGTCCTTGCAGTCCAGGCTTGCCAGGCATACCCTCGTGACCCCTCTGACCCTTCTCTCCGGGTATTCCTGGAAATCCTACCTGACCGGGCTGACCCTGTACAAAAAGAGGAAATGAGAGGAATGTTAAATGAAGGTAGGTAGGTGCTCGTTATTTGTAAGGACAAATCAGAAAACACTAAGATGATGAGACAAGATGAGATGAGATAAGATGAGATGAGATTAGACAAGACAGGACTTTATAAATCACAAAGGAATTTTTTGTGCCAGATATTGTTCAGAAAAAAATACAATAACATGAGAATAAATGCAATCCTTAATAAAAAAGCAGAACGATATAAGTACAATACAATTTTACAAATATAAATAAGATATATATATATATAGTAAGCTGAAGTAAGACTAGAATAGGATGATGAAGTAATACTGGCAATCATACAAAAGACATGAAAGCATGATAATAAATGTGATATATATCACAGCAAAACTGACACTTTAAAAGAAATGAGATGCTGAAGAAAAAAGTCCTACCTCAAAATCACCATTATGACTCAAATAACCAAAAATTTAATTTTAATGTTGGTTACTGAAAGATTTCTCAGTTTAAATAAACACAAACAGTATGAGATATTGTCTTAGTTTGATTTAAACTATCTGCCTGTGTTCATAGTGTTGGACTCATAACTAGTTTTAATTAGTTAATTACCTTTTCTCCTGGATGTCCTGGGAGCCCGATACCTGGCTCACCAGCTACTCCCCTGTCTCCTTTTTCTCCATCTGTGCCTCTGAATCCAGGATGTCCCGGTGTACCAAAATCTCCTTTTGTACCCTTTGGACCAAGCGGACCTGCACAAACACACACACACAAACACAGGAATGATATTTACAAGAGTTGCATTTAATTTTCATACAGTGTCATGTAAACTGTAATTTTCCCCTACGTGAAATATTGACAATTGAGCCTTTGTCTTTGCACGATTAAATATCACACTTTAATACATTTAAGATTTTTTTCTCTATTTATTCCTTACCTGGTATTCCCATCTCTCCAGAACTGCCCTTCTGTCCAGGTTGTCCCATACTGCCAGGCTCTCCAGGAAAACCAGGGTCTCCTTTCTCACCTGAAAAACATAAATCCCATATTACAAAACTGCATGCATCAAAATATGAAAAACCATTTAAATTGAATTTCAGGTATTTGGGTAAGTCACCAGGTTGTCCAGGTAATCCAGGCTCTCCATCTTTGCCTGGCATTCCAGGGTCTCCTGGAACTCCTTGGTGACCCTTCTGTCCACTTTCTCCAGGTTGACCTGATAGGAAAATGGAATTACAAACAAATAAAACACATGGGCACTGAGGTATTTCAACAACTTTAAGTCAATATACAGAATCACCAATAGGCTTGTTATTAGCAAATCTCCACATAAGAATAAGGTATATTGTTTCATACCTCTTTCTCCACTGTCTCCCTTCTCCCCCTTCATGTGCTCCATGTCGATTTCAGTCATGTTCCCAGGGGGACCCTGGAGACCTGGCTCTCCCCTTTCACCCTTTAGTCCAGGTTCTCCAGTATCACCTTTTGGTCCAGTAATACCAGGATTACCTGAGCGGAAGAACAGAGAGAGGTTTTTATTGCTGCTTATTAAGCCAAAGAAGTCCAGAAAATCTTAAACTGTCATATGAGTAAAAGAAGAAGCAAGAGTTTTGTCATTTGGTGTTGCTCACCTCTCAGACCAGGAGATCCAGGTGTACCTGGTGGTCCAGGGTATCCTGGTACTCCCGGTGTTCCTATGACCCCCATTTCACCTTTAGGACCTGCAGAAAAACAGTGACATTACTGTAACTGAAAAATAGATTTAAAAGGATGCTATGAATAAAAGTAATTGCTATTCTCATCCGCTAATTAATTCATAACACTTCTGCTCTTCCATTCTTCAGTTTTGAGCAATTATTGGTAAAACTTCCCATTTCTGCACAAATGTTTTACATTGAAATCCTTCCAGATGTTGAAAGGCCGTAATTCATCTCGTAGTTTGAACGTTGTTAATGCGAAACATTTAATGTAAGTGTCACTGACAACAGCTTGGCAGAAAAAAAAGCAAAGCATCTGCGCATAACCTCAATAAATCTGCTTAAATGTAATAACAGTAATGATGACAGCACTCAATGAATGATATAAATATAATATCAAATACTTTATTTTTATTAATAACCAACCTATGACCATTTATATGTGGAACAATTACAAAGAGGACAAAATTACACCCACAGACCTAAAGATATTAAAGAACTTCGTGCATCTATCTGAATGTGTTATACTGTGAATGAGTTTCTCACCTTGGTTTCCGATCAGTCCGTCCCTGCCTGGTAAGCCTGGTGGCCCTGGCAGTCCTTTAGAACCTGGGGTTCCTGGAAACCCAGGGCTTCCCTTCTCTCCCTGAGGGCCTGGCATGTCTAGACCAGGAGGACCTGGGTAGCCCTTTTCTCCCTTTACACCTTCTCTTCCTGTAAAACACGCACACATGAAGTGTGTTTTTACTGATTTCACTTACACCAATTGACATTCAGCAAGAATATTCAAGAATAAAAAGCTGAAAACACTTTTTCCCAACGACATTTGACTTTACATGTAACATTAACTTGATCCGTTCTGTGTCAAAATTACGTAGTACATAAAGAATCTAGAAACTGAAGTCGTTAAAAGGATTTTATCACTTACACCTATGATTTTTTTACTATAACATGTCAAAACTGCTTCCATGAAAAACTCTCTTAGGTTTGTACTTACCGAATGGTCCAGATTCTCCAGGCGGTCCTTGTTGTCCAGGAGCTCCAGGTGAGCCTTTTCCTGGTGCACCTGGTACGCCAACCAGTCCAGGAGGTCCAGGGGGCCCAACCTCACCTTTTTTTTAAAAATTAAAAGAATCAATCACCAGTCACCACAAAACCAATCTAGGTACTTCTTGGCATGGACAAATTCCAATAAAGCTTCTCAGCAGAGTTGTTGTGTTTCTTACAGTACCTTTGATTCCCTGAGGTCCCGGTGGTCCTGTCTGTCCTTCTCGTCCAGGAACGCCAGGCATTCCCATGCTACCTTTTTCTCCCTGGAAGCCAGTAATTCCTTGGGGACCTTGTGAACCTTTTGGACCTGGAAGACCCATACCAGGTTCACCCTGCAAGGTACAGAAATAAGCGCTGACTTGCATTGCATCAAAATCTACCAAAATAATATGTCAAAAAACAGATAATAAAGAAGTTCTGGTTGTTAGATATTTTTATGATTATTATATGACAATAGAGCGGTAGGAAAAATGTATTTATTCTTTATTGATTCTCTTTCTACTGTGTGGGGCACATTTAAAATGTATGTCATCATGTATTGCGAGAATATAAGAATAAATACATGATTTACTAATTCACATGCTCTCAAATACACACTTTTTGTCCAGGTAGACCAGGCTGTCCAGTTGAACCATCCTGTCCTGGTCTTCCTGGCTCTCCTGGTAATCCTGGTGCTCCCGGAATTCCACTGATTCCTGGAAACATGAAGAAAACCCTTCTTCTAAATTCTGTATTGTTTCTTTTATATGCATGCCCTGTGCAAATACTTGGTCCCCATTTTATTTTGCTCCATGCTTGGAAAGGTGGATGGGGTCAACATTATGGAATAACTCACCTTTAGGACCAGTTGGGCCTGGAAATCCAATTCCAGGTGGTCCTTGTTCACCCTTTTCTCCAGGAAAACCTGGTAACCCTGAGTTTCCTGGAAGGCCTCTGTCACCTGCAACAGACAACATATTTTAATTGGACCAACAATCTTCACATATGAATTTAAGCATCACATTCTGCTTCTTCACCCAAGTTATTTACAAGATTGAAGTCAGTGATTCATCCTAAAGATACAAATTTCAGTGCTTTTTCAGTGGAGTATAAATGAAAACATGCTGGCTAAGGTCTTTCTCACCTTGAAGTCCAGGTATACCAGTTTCTCCTCGAGGTCCAGGTGCCCCCTGAGGTCCAGGACTACTCACCGCTACACCTGGCTCACCCTTTGCACCTGGTGGACACAAGGTGTTTATATTACCAATGAATGGACTCAATAGGTATGGGTGCAGTGTCGGTGTGTGGGTTTCAGATATGCCACCAAGAAGAAGTTTGATTTGAAGTCCATCTTTTTACAGTGTAAATCTCATGCCTACCTGGTACTCCAGGGGCTCCAGGAGTTCCTGCTCTCCCCTGACTGCCCTTCTCTCCAGGCTCTCCTGGTCGGCCAAAGCCTGGCAAACCAGGTGGACCCCTCTCTCCAGGTGGTCCGATAAGACCAGGGTTGCCGTCTGGTCCACGTTCACCCTTGATGCCCTCTTTGGCCTGAAAGCAAGATTAGAAATAATGTCAAATTGACTTTGCTTTTAGGAAAAGCTGACAATAAATTACATCAAGTGAATGCTTTGAAGTGGATGCAAGAATCACCTTAACCGATTGTGGTCAGTCAGTTCAGGTAGAATAGATTATTAGGTAAATGTAGAACATGTACAGTATTAACGTTTGGTATCTGGGCTCTAATGCCATTTCTCCCCACATTGAAGCACCAAGCTCAACTCAGATATGATCAGAAAGTGACAATTGTAATTTACCCCAAAGGAACCAGCATATATATATATATACTGGTTGCCAGCCAGCCTCAAACTCACAACCACTGCTGGTGACCTGCACCTACATGGTAACACCTTAAATCAGCAAGCTATATGGCAGCCCCAGGGTGAGGCTTTTGAAATGCTGTCAACAATGATGGCAAACAGCACATAGACTCAAGTTAGCAGTGTGCACAAGCATGTAAAAAATCAGGGCACATACAGCCTAAATATGCCTCATTGTTGAAAAGGATTGCAGTGACAGCAGTATGTCATCTGAGTGGAGCAGTGGACTAAAGTTAGGTTGCCTAAAAACTAGCAGACAGGTTTCACGTCAAAAAAACATTTTTTTCTTGGAATTATTGATTTTCAGGCTACTTTGAAACAGTACAACGAGGGTTAAAAGGAGCACTGACATATCATCTTCCTATAAAGAAGAATGGGCAACATAGTGGCAAACAGTCATCAGTGAATCTCATGTTGTCCTTATATCCCGAGACTTATCATACAAGTCAAACATGTGCACTTACGGGTTCTCCTTTTAGACCAGGTTGACCCGGGAAGCCATCTCTCCCTGGCAGCCCATCCACCCCTGGCTGGCCCGGTAAACCAGTTCGACCGGGAAGACCTTTATCTCCCTTCAGACCGGGAGCTACGAAAATATCCCCTGGCTCACCGATAGCACCAGGGGCCCCCATCAGTCCAGGATTTCCTTGAGAACCCTGCACACAGGTCATAAAAATGGATTTTGCAATGAAAAAAAAATATTTTTCTTCTTGCTCTGTTTACTCAAGGGTGGTTTTGTTGCTAGTTGTCTCAAACATCTTTCTACTTACAGGTCTTCCAGGTTGTCCAGGAAGCCCAGGAACACCCTTTTCTCCTTTGCCGCCAACTGGACCAGGAGGTCCTGCAAGATGAAAATGGATATTGTACATCCTTAGTTCATTCCATAATCATTAGATTGTGACGTCAATACATTGCATACATTGTGACATCAAAAAAGTGGTAGTATATGGTAATAGCCAAATAGTTGTGTTTGGGCAGTAAAAATGTAAACAACTTAGGTCAGAAACATTTAAAAGACTGAATAATTAGTCAAAAACATATAGAGGGAGGATGGATGGATGGATGGATGGATGGATGGATGGATGGATGGATGGATGGATGGATGGATGGATGGATGGATGGATGGATGGATGGATGGATGGATGGATGGATGGATGGATGGATGGATATTTAGCACATGATACAGGGCCTCCAGCAAATGAAAAAGAAGCAACTGTATCATGGAGTCACATTTTTTTGGGAATAACCACATAAATTTAATAACTGGACATCACCTTTATATTTGAAAGTGCCCACTGTTCACTCACCTCGGTCTCCTTTAAGACCCTGGGGTCCAGGTAATCCAGGTGGGCCATTGCCCTCGCATTGAACACAGGTATCTCCTTTGTCACCTAAAATTAGGCACAGGAATGTGAGTTAAAACATGTGATGCACACAGACGTCCTGAACAAGCAGTCCAGCAGCAATACTGAAGCATGTGATACATGTGCTGTGTGTACCAAAGAGATAAAGACATTTTCTTTCAAATTTTAATGGATTCATTCATGGTTTAGTTATCAGGTGCTGTAGTCATGCTTACCTTTTTGTCCCAGTTCCCCTTGTAACCCTGGAGGTCCAGGTGGGCCAGGAGCTCCCTTCTGAATGTCGCATGCATTAGGGTCAACTGGATGGGGTGGACACACACACATTGAATTATTAAAACATTTGTAAATAACTATGTATGGAGAAGTTTGTTGTTATCAATTACTATAGCATTGAAAGATCAGACATACTTGGTTCTCCAGGTGGCCCAGGGGGTCCACTAAGTCCCGGCTGTCCAGGAGGTCCAACTAAAGACTCTCCCTCTATACCCCTGTCTCCTTTTTCACCCACATCCCCCTTGGAACCCTTCTCTCCACGAGGCCCTTCAACGTGCCGACCTGAAGCGTAGAACAAGCAAAGCCAGTTTGTTATTCAGGTTAATAGCTGGTTGACACATGCAGGCTTTATTTTTGTACAATTAGATTATATCAAAATATGGTGTTTTTGTACCTGGTGGACCTGCCTCTCCCTGAGGACCAGGAAAACCTGTGGATCAAGGAGACACCAAAAAGGAAACAAAAAAATATGTAAATGATTGGTAGTGTGTATCAGTTTGTGTGTCTGTCTGTGGATGTGAGTATTTGTTGGCATATTTTAGCATCTTTGCACCTTTTTCTCCTTGTAACCCTGGGAGACCACGATGACCAGGGGGGCCAGGAGCACCATCACCCTAAAATTACAAAATAACAAAGATTAAGGATACTAGTCCTTTTTGTTCATGTATTTAAATTTTATTATACTAAAATGTATGTAAATCCAGATCGTTTGACAGCTTTTCTAAAGTCCTGCTAAGGCTGACAATTACTGCAGTACAGGTGCAAATTATTTGAGACAGATCGGATCCTTAGCAGGAAATTACGTTTGTATTAAAATAACTATGACGAAAACAATCATCCATCCCTCTGGGTGTCATTTTTAATGATGAATTGTGCCAATATTTCTCCTTAAAAGTGTTACTTCAGCTATTTAGAATTTCCATGAAGGTGGACATCTTCTAAACATTTTTGTTGGCTTTATGTCTGAATGCGCAACTTGGTCACTTTTGCATAGAATTTGTAACGGCAGGTTGGTGAGTCAGACGTGGTAATGTTTTTGTATCATTTTCAACACAAGCCTGACCTGCAGGCTGTTCATTAACAGATCAAGGAGGCACATACAAGCAATGTAGACCTACTTCAAGCTGTGTAAAGCAATTTTGAGAGGGCTTTTCATTTACATTGCTGTACCAGTATTGATCGAAAACATTACAAAACATGGGAAAGATAGCCTGCATGCCAAAATAAAATTTTAAAAAAATCTTTCTAATTCACTTTGATTTCATTGTTGTAATCTAGGCTTTGACAAAACATGAACAGGAGTTGAAGTTTAGCTTGTTGTTTTCAGGTGTTTGTAGAAATCTTTCCTCTGAGCTGCCTGCAGCCTCATACTGCAGCAGGATCCATCCAAGCATCTCCAAAGCAAGAGAGTCACTTTAACCATTCACTGTTACTTTAACAGATTGGGAAATTGATGTTTGAAAAGGGTTAAATATAAAATATAAGCATATAGATCCTCCATGTTTACCAAAGTCTTTAAAAACAGTTTCCAGATTTGTTGTCTCCAAGCACAACCGATCATAACCAAGGCTTCAGAAACACTGAGGTTGGGGATCAGTTTTCCCCACTGGATCATAATTCATTTATTGAATTGTCCTGTTATAGTTCACACAACTTACACTTCCCTATATAAAGGTCTAAGCACTAAATCAAAGCCTCCTCTCCACTGCTATTATATGAACATACAGAAACCTCATGTTAAATAGTAATTTAATCTCCTTTTCTGGGCTAAAAATGCAAAACTTATATTTAGTCATCAAAAAATTTATTGTATAAGTCTTCAAAATCCACCACATGTAATTTGTGTGTAACTGCTGAAAGTAATTTGTGGTGAGGCCCAAATGCAGCATTTTCCAGAAACAATACCAACAACATGAATAGGCATATAAAATCAGTGGATTGTCCCTTTAATGTGCTTCACTTTTTAACTGAACAAGCATTTGGTGACATCTGCTGGTAGCTGTAAGAAGTTGTGTCATTTTGTAGAATGTGGAAAAGAGATGGAGATGGAGACGGAGATTCCCAGAAGAGAAAGAGAAAGAACAATGAGAGAGACACTCACATAACCTGGTGGTCCTCTTTCTCCCTTTTCACCCTGAAAAGAAGACAAAGAATTCAGCCTGTCTGATCAAGAAACATATGGAACAAGTAACAGGTAACATACCAACATATATGAATTTTTAGATTAAAGCCTTAATTATGATATAATAGCACATTAGTTACCGGAGAGCCAGGGAAACCAGGAGCTCCAGAAAAGCCTTTGTCTCCC
Organism: Dascyllus trimaculatus; assembly: GCA_024666655.1. Classification (NCBI taxonomy): domain Eukaryota; kingdom Metazoa; phylum Chordata; class Actinopteri; family Pomacentridae; genus Dascyllus; species Dascyllus trimaculatus. Next base: position 15,716,962 of record CM045456.1, on the reverse strand, counting down.
TGTGTGAAAATATATCACACGTTAGCGATATGTATTCTATATAACAAAAGAAAAAAGCAGTTGGAAGACAGAGCATGTAGATAACATTGTAAGTTATTGTTACCTTTGGCCCATCATCTCCATCCTTACCAGCTTTACCCTAAGTTACAGAAACAAGACAGCTTGATTAATTTTGTTGTCCTGAATAAGTCAGGATCAAAGCGACTAATAAAAAGCTCAAAATAGAAACTTTGCTTGAATGCAAATTTGTAATTTCCTCGTAGGACACATCACTGAACATTCCCATTCAGTTATTTTACAATCAAATCATGACATAGTCTCTCATTTTTTGCACATACTCTTTGTCCAGGGGGGCCGGGCTCTCCTTTCATACCATGAGAATAAGGGATGCAAAAGCCCTGCAAAAAGAAATCATGTGTCTCATTACAAAGGAACAGATAACAAGTAGTGTATGTCCACAGTAAGTTTTACACCTTAACGTTTCAAAGCAAAATACTAACTTTGTCTCCTTTCTCCCCAGGAAGTCCTCTTGAACCCTTTCAGGAAGGAAACAATAAGCAGCACATTCAGGAAACAGAATCCAAGTAAGGTTTTGTTTTTCATATAAGCAGACTTTCAGCACTTGTGATGTTGTAATACATTAAAACACTGCAATGTCTGTTGAGTGACTGAGTGAGTACCGGTGCACCGGGTACGTGGACTGTGATGTGTCCTCCTTCCACTCCCACTGATGGACCTCCAGGAGGGCCGGGGGGGCCTTGAAATCCTGGCTCACCCTGAGACGATCACAGCCAAACATTTGAATAGGATGCTTGAATGGTTCGTCACAAACATAAGATTAAAAAAGTAAACCAGATATTTAAAATTTCCAATATATATAAAGTCTTTCTTAATGCACTGAGAAAATTCTTTTACCTCTTTAGCTAAATATAGCTTTAAAAAAGCACTTTTTAAAGGTATAAATGTCAAAAATCTGAATGTTTTCTTAAAATTAGTGTCATTTTTATGGATAACATCACACTGCATGAAAATGGAGTTATCTTGCCCCATATTAATATTGTAATAATCAGGTAATACCCTCCTGGTTCACATCATAAAACTTATACCTTTATGATTTTAAAGTTTCATCCTAGTAGTAAGACAGCAATTATATATATAAAAAAAGATTGTTAATGAGAAAAAAAGCCTTTCATTGTTCTAACAGAGCAAAAAAATGTGTGGAATAACAACATGCCCATAAAAATAAGGTTATTAATTAAAACATGTCATGGTAAGGCATTAAATGGGTAATGTGATAATAAGAATTATTCTAGATTGACGGTAGTGTTTTGGCAATAATGTTTTCATAGACCTTGTGGGATAAGAAGGGCAACAACATATGTTATTCCTTCATTTAATCCTGTTCAGTTCCTCTGTCTGCACCATTTTAAAGGTCCAGTGTGTAGGATTTACAGGGAGCTATTAGCAGAAATGGAATTAATAATTTTTCCACAGAAGGAGTGCTGTGTTTCTACAGTAGCCCAGAAAGGACAAACAGAACACTGGCTCTAGAGTCTTGATTCCCCTCCATGCTTTGAAGGGGACTGTGAGGTAAGTGATATTTAATCGGTAGCAGTCTTGAACCTCACCACTAGATGCTGCTAAATCCAGCACAATGCACCTCTAAAATTGTTCCTTCTTTGTTGTTTTTGCAGTTGACGTAAAGAAAAAATAAATAAAAATCTCACCTTATCTCCTTTTTCACTCACAAAGGCCAGCTTGTCACCCTGCAGGGAGGTTAAAAACGTGCTTCTATAATATCTCAGTCAAGTGAACAAGTCAGAGAAAAGTGCTGTCTTATAATTGTAAGATCTTTATTGAATGTATGGTTAATCTTACCTTCTCTCCCGGAAGACCAGGGGGGCCTGGATCACCCTGTCAAACAGGTATTCAATTTCAAGTTTCATTTCAAATAAATTAAAAACAAATCAATGATAAAAAAATAATAATTTTAGCAGAGGGATTACATCTAATAATCTGTGCTCTGAATTGTTGGTATATTTCAGAACACTAATGTGCCACTTCAGTAATATTCCTTCACGTAAGTAAGGAATCTTTGGAATCACTGGGTTTAATAATGTATAGTTTTTTAGGGTCTAAACCTTCATTTTTAAAGAAGTCCAGGAAATTGGTCATAGTATATCATATTGTAGATTCTTAACCCTATGATTTAAATTTGTCTGGTAAATGTGTATTATCTATAATATTGTAGGGTCACAAATATATTGGAATATTGGAAAGCACAACCTCTGTGTTAAACAGGCTGCTGTATATAAATAATAATGAATAGTTCATCGATACAGGACTGACTTACTTTGAGTCCTTGATATCCACGTGGTCCTGGAGGTCCGATAGGTCCAGGAGGGCCCGGTGTTCCCTGGGAGAGGAAAAACAGTGTTGGAAGAAAATGTATTCCTTCGCCTCAGGTTGTTTCTCTTTCTTTCAACATACAAAAAAACCCATTCCCACACTAACTACATACAGGTCGTCCAGGTTGGCCAGGATATCCTCTGTCTCCTTTCAGGGGAGCAATCCCCATCACACCACCAGGGTCACCCTGTAGGAGACAAAACAAGAGGAAGAGAATGTAAGTCATCATGGTGGAAATTCAGATATATTTACAATAAAGTTGAGACGGTTTTGTGAATTTCAGCTGACCTTCATTCCAGGAACTCCTGGGATGCCCTGAAAAGGAGGAAAATAGAATTAAATCAATCTAATGTATATTCTTACAGTGTGAATGTTTCCATCTTACAATACTGCTTGGCTTATGTTCTGCTATATCATCCAGAAATGTTATAATCCTAATTAGGGTTAGGATGGTTTAACTTCAGTTGCATTATACAGTTCTATAGGGGGTAAGAAGACCTTCTAAAAATCAAGTGGACAGATCCCAAAAATGCTTGACCAGTTTTTCTTAATTTTTATTTATTTGTTTTTATTTTCACAATGTTTCCACAGGTCACTATTGATACATGAAATCTATGCCAGTTAGTGGCATGGTGGCTGATTATTATGCAAATTGTGGTTACTTACAGGAGGCCCCTGAAGACCAGGAAATCCAGCCACACCATCTCTTCCTCTGTCTCCCTAAAAACACACATGCAACAGCAGGCAGAAACAGTGTTTAGATTATTAGATCAGGGGTGGACAAACTCTGGGCCAACAAATCAGCTTCAGTGTAACTAGAAGTGGCCTACTTTAGTCCCGTTGCATCCTGGGATACCGGGTAGACCAGGTGGGCCATCGTTTCCATTGATACCCTGTGAGTGGGAGTAGACAATATGAGACAATTATTAATTATATTTTGACAAAGTCTCACAAGCTTTGGAAACATTCTGTCCTGCTGTAACAGCTAAACTTCCCAACTACACCATGAGCATCATCTAAAACCATGTACCTTATTATTGTATGCTTGACAATGTTCCTATTGGTACAGGAGGAATTTACTGGATGTGAGACATGAAGGCTGATCAGAGGAACTTACCGGCAGTCCTGGGTTTCCTGGGAAGCCTGGCAGACCAGGAGGACCCTGAAAAATCACAAGCAGTCAGGTTTTAATCTCTCATCACAACGCAACAACCAGAACAGATGCTCACATCGCTTCAGACTACTCGTCACTGGATGATCATTTTGAGGAAGGTTACTTACTCGCACTCCTTTCAGTCCGGAAGTTCCAGGCTCACCCAGATCTCCCTAAGAGACAAAATGGCATCATGATCAACATAATGCAGAAGAAACTATTTCTGACAGGCTCAAATTTATTTTAAAAATTGCACTGGGGGATAGACTGAATTGGAGATTACTGATTTTATACATGTGTATATAGCTGCGACAACTGGTCAACTAATTGATAATCTGATAGACAGAAAACTCTTCAACAGCTAGTATGACTTTCAAATGATCATATTGGGTTTTTTCTTTTTTGAAGCAAAAAAGACCAAAAAAGCACAAAAAATGTGAAGACTTGAAGCTTTTCTTTGTCATACATGATACTAAACTGAATATATACACATTATCACACTGCAAAAAAGAGTAGCCTAAATATAAGATAAAAACACTGAATTTGAGAAGAAATTACTTAAAAGCAGAGAAATTATCTGTCCATGCAGCAAGTAGATTTTACTTGGTAAGAAATCTTGAAATAAGTTTTTTTTTTTCTCAAATCTAAGACTGTACTGTAAAATCAAGGAATAAAAATGAGTAATTAACTTTTAAAACAAGCCAAATTATCTATTGTGTCTGAAAATAAGATTTTAAATCTTGGCAAGTGGCAAATCATTTGCAGTGCATTTAATCAAGACACTAATCTGCAGATTAATAGTCATTAATCTGCTGCAGCCTGAAAGCTTGTAAGTAAAAGTGTGTATTAACCTTGGGGCCCATTGGCCCTGCAGGCCCCTCAGGTCCCTGCATCCCTGGGAATCCCATATTTCCTTGAAGACCAGGAAATCCACGTTCACCCTGTAACACACAGGCAGTCATTTAAGTGACACAAGAACTTTCACATGGAATAAAATTAAACAATTTTACACAAATGCACAATGCACAAATGCAGAATTCTGAAAACAGACTTCAAGACATTTTAGGATTTAACACATTTATCAGACAATATTGAGCATTAAGTGATAGAGTTGTGACTAAATCTAATGGTGAATTATTGTGCATTTGTCCTTTAATATTGCAGCGTTTCTGTGTGTGTGTGTGTGTGTGTTTGTGTATATATGTATATATATGTGTGTGTGTGTGTGTGTGTGTGTAAAATCAAAGAAAGCATTTGTTTTTCTTGTTCTGCCCTTCAAATCTACAGACAAAACACATAAAACACCTAAATACATATTTTCATTTTGTTGTTACATTTGAAGTCTTTATAAAGGTTCAGTTTATAAAGGTTCAGTTTATAAATAATGTTTTGAAAAAAAATATTGGTCACAGCTTTTTCTCATCTGGCAGTGACCTAAAACTGACCCAGAAAGATTCTATTGTCTGCCACTAGATGGCAGCATTGTTTCATGAGGGAGAGTCATGCTCCAGTAATTTTTACAACAGGAGAGCAACTGCAGTGCAAATGCGTAAAACTTGGCAGTAAATACAACAACAGCCATATTGAAACCATTATCGCAAGATTGATCTCCATCCCGTGACCACAACAGCAGACTCGCATCACTCAGGACAAACACATGTTAAACCCTGGAAATCATTACAGGGTTACCATGGCAACCCCTGTTGCGCAGCATCAGGAAGCGATATCACTGGAAATGAGGCTCACACGAGACTTTGGGAAGGTTGTTTGAGGCCTTTCAGCGACTCTGGAAACACAGAGGTGCTTTTGAATCCGCAGTGAATTGGCTGAGCTCCATCAAACACAGTCAGTACATCTGTTGTTGTCAGTGAGCTGAATGTTTGGCCGCTGCTGCTGTTAGAATGAACCATAAAAGGCCAGTCTGTTGCTCTAAGTAGACAGATAACACTCTGCAGTGGTCCGATAAAACTGAGCCAGAAGTCTACATGTACACTCACACAGCAGGAGCGGAGATGAATAATAAATCTACTTAGATGTAGTAGCTTTAGAGACTGATTCCTGACCTTTATTGTTAATGACAACAATAACAAAGTCTTCCTGTGATAATAATTTAGTTTAACTTAATTTTTTCTTTCAGTTATCCAAAAAGGGTAAAAATTAATCCAATAATTATCTTGTTAAAAAGGCAAAAGTAGGACTTTTTTTTTTTATTTGTCTGGTTCCTGTGATGTTAATCCATCTCACATCCAATCAGGTGTTGAACATAGTTTTACTGACTTCTCTTCTACACTGAAATGTAAGCAAAGTAAGCAAACATACATTTTATTGTGAAAAGGCATATTATTATTATTATTATTATTATTATTATTGCTTTTTTCTCATTTTATTCTCAAAAGTATTTGCATTACATCTCGTTTGCATGACTAGGATAAATTTATTGTTTATTTAGGTCTTTAACTGTGATTTATCAATGACCAGACCTATCTTTAAATATATGTTTGCTATTTGCCATCAGGTTTTCAACCTTAAAGGCACTTAAAAAGAGAAAATGCTGTTGCTGTCTAAGCAGCTGTGCCTGGGAAAATGTAGCTACAGCAAAATTGCCTTTGCCCAAGTCAGCTGATATCAGCTTTTTATGTTTCTGCTCAGTGATTAACACTAATGCTAGAGTGCTGACAGCTCAGAGGCTCACGGCCAGGTCATGGCTGGTGTCCCCAACACTTGTATCTGTAACTCAGAGCTCTCCTCCAACTGATGGGAATAAGGCCTTGAGCCCAGCTGTGCGTCCGGACATGCTCTATTTCAGACTGATCTTTGTTCCGTCCTGATCTCTGCTCCGTGACTGAGCCTCATGCACTGCTTTTCCACCGAGGCCCGGCTCCAGTCTGTCCCACTGAGGTGACCCCATTACTCAAAACATAGGAACCAATGTCATAGTGTTAACGTACAAAGTATTCTGTTTGCATCAAACTAATGAATGCCTGACAGCAAATAAGAGAAAGAACACAAGAGGATTGACTGACAGGGGACAAATAAAATGAATACAAATAAAAATCTCACCTTTGCTCCTTTCACACCACTGCAGTCACATTTTCCACATGATGCCCCGCAGCCCTGCGGATGAGGAGAAACATAAAAATAAATGGCCCGTCACTTGGAAGACAAAACACTTAGAAAAGCAGAAGTTTGTGCTATAACCTATTTTGGCCACTTGGGGGCAACAGAAACAAGTTGTTGACATTTACATATTATCAATTTGATAATAAACATTTGTTTATTTACGTATCCTGCAACATAAATATTCATTTTTAATTGTGTTTTTGCTGCATGGCAAATATAACGATAATATTCACTTTTCTTTTATACATAGTTGGATGTTTTCACAAGCTACACAGCATGAAAATGATGCTGATGAGAGCAGTGGCAATGAACCGAAACTGTAAAGTTGCAAGCCACAAAACCAACACAAACTAGCAAACTAGTAACTTGGCTTTAGCTGATAAGTATTTGTATGTTTGGTCTTTTGATCAATTGCTAACATAAAATAGTAACTGCCACAGCTTTAATTTTGTTGTTGACAATGAAGACAGGCAATCAGGTTTCCTTTCAGCACTCACCTATTAGCTTTGCAGAACTATCTGCAGGCAGTAGGACACAAATGCAGCTGTTCTCAGCCCTCCCACCCTTCTAACTCCCACCCTGCTTCCTTTCCTCTGGGGTCTCCAGAGGCCAGAGCCTGGGAACTGGCCTGCACTGCCTTGGCTCTGCCTTCCATTGCTCCTCTCTCTCTCTTCCTTTCCTCTCCATCATCCAGCTGTTGCTAGACTCACGTGTAAGGCGCATAGCCAAAAGTCTGTCAGGGTCTTGGACCTCAGCTCAGCAGGCTCAGGCAGAGAGTACACAGCTACATTATCCACACATATTTCAGTCTGTCTCTCTCACACACAGCAAATAGATGCCTCCATTGCCATTCATTATAAACCTTTTCCAACTTTCAAAACTTGACATTTAATACATGTCATTCCTTATTAATTATATCTCAGTATCATTTATCTGCCTAGTTACACCCCAACATACCTGAAAACTGAATCAATATGAGGCCCTTAAATCATGAGAAAACCACAGCAAACAGACTTCTTTCTCAGAACTTTGAGCCCCAACTGCACACACCCTGCCCCAGTGCACTTGTTCTCCTCCATTTGCACCATATTTCACATGTGTGACCTCCTACCCTGCGACATTTCCCATTCCTGCTCTCTCAAACACCTCTCACTCACGCCATCTCACCTCGCCACTTCTGGTGGCTTAATTGTTTTTTTTCTTTTTCTATCGTGCCACAGGAAAACTTAAGGCACACCTGCTTCGGATCAGATTAGTGTCATAAGACAAACAGAGGAAAGGAATATTGACTTTGAGAATGAAGCACATGTGTGTTTTATTAACCTGCTGGCTCGCAGCATTAAAGGCTCCTGGTGCTGGATTAACATGACTTTTTGGCACTTCACCAGCGGAGTCAAAGCATGCTAATGCACTGGTGGAACCCACTGGCATAGCGTCAGCACCACTAAAGTAAATCACAGCTGTAAATGGATTCACCTGCTGCTCTCTGTTCATCTCAGAATTGTTCTCTCTCTGCAGCTTTTGTCATCCTTTTTAAGACACAACTTAGCTCAGCAGACATTCCTGCATGTCGAAGGGTGTGACAGACAAACTCAAGCTTCAAACTGACACGCACAATGAAAAGACGATAAAAAACACCACCCTGTGATGTCTACAGCTGGATCTCTAAACACAGTACAGTAATCTGCAGGTACATCAACACAGTGCTTCTTTGAATTCATTTTCCTTGTACATCCGTTACGCATCATCATAAACCCAAACACCAGATGGGAGCGATGGCACAAAGACCAAACTGACATCCACACAAAAAGTGTCACCTTAATGACTCCTGCAAACACAGATTGGATGACTGTCTGATCTTGTATCCGGGTCTTGGTGAGAAAGGGGATCCTAAGAGGACCTTATCATTTAGATCCTCAGTTGTATGGGATAATGAGGGCTCTGATTATCTAGTTATACCACAAGCAAAGAACCATGTCTAAGGGGAATACCATTTCTACACATCACAGTGATAAAAGGTAGATAAAAGCCGTACTAGTACACATACAAACCCAACATAACAGGACTGTCGTGGAATATATAAGTACAAGAACCCAACCTACACACACACACACACACACATTATATATATGTGATGATACCATTTCAAACTAATTATAAGTATCTTTTTTTCTTCATAATTCTGTAGAAAAAGATTTCATAATGATGTATATCAGACAACATACATTCCAACACCAATACATTTGTGACATGCCAGTATCAGCCGATAATATTGGCTGGCTGATATATTGGTCGGGCTCTAAAAAGTACATTTAAGCAGGTACTCTACATTTTGTTGCTATTTCTGTTTCTACTTATATATATTCTATATTTCTTAGGGATATTTTCCAGATTTTAATCCACCACACTGACCTCAAAACAGATGTTAAACTGGCACAACCAACCCACATCCTATACAGTTTTCTGTTATGTTTTAGTAAATTTTAAGCATTGTAAAACCATCTTAAACCATCTAAATGATGGTGGATGTCTGTTTCTACTAAATAATATATCAGCAACTATCTTCATAATGAACCCTTTCACTTCAGATACATTTATCTTAAAATACTTCTGAACTTTTCCTCAGGTAATGTTTTCATGAATAGCACAGTACAGTGTGTACACACGTATGGTTTTGCTAGAAGCAGAGACTGAGAGAAAATAAAGTGATAAAGATAGTGTTGTTCTGCAGCACACCATGATCTTTCACAGAGCAAACCAGGAGCCAGAGGCCCAGTAGTGATGAGTGTTAATGTCCACTGTCAAAAACCAGTGGCTGGTGAGTCACCGAGCTTCTGAGGAGCTGTATCAGATCCAGTAAATCTCTGCAGCCTCGTGTGTCTCTGCAAAAGTGTTTATGTCATTCCTATGTCTGGATGGCGAGTCGAGATGTCTCCAAACTGTGAAAAATCAATATGACGTATTCTGGCAGATTGTTTACCCTTACTGGGCACTGCACAAAACTGTGTCTTATCATAACTGTGTGCATATGACAGTGCTTGCGATTGTTTACTGAGCTGGCAGAGACACACAGAACTGAAAGTTTGCTTTGACAGATTATGAGACAGATGCATAAAACACCAACGGAAGAGGAGGAAGGGACAGGCGGAACTGCCACGATTTTCGGCATCATCTGCAGCGGCACGTTCACAAGCCTTCAGAATTTAGATTAATGTATGGGGATTACATCAGGTCATGCTATTTCCCGAAAGGCCTGATGTTTCAGCAACACTTGCTCGATATGTGTGACATCATTGGATACATAAGTCCAGCGCTAGGATGAGCCCTGGAGAGAGGAAGTGATGAGTAATGTTTGCTCTCAAGATTAAACTCCTCGAGCAGCGAGAGACACCCGACCTGAGATCTTGAAATTAACATAAACACTCTTAATGTAAACCAGAAGTGAGTGTATAGAGTGGTTGCATAACTGAATAGCAGCAAAGTTGTGGCTAAGATACGTAGCGACTGTTACAGAATAGTTTCCATGGATCAGACTTATGAATCTCTCCCAGGAACATCAGGCCCAGTTTCTGACTCAAGTTTTAAATTATATCTTAACGACAGAATTCCCCAAGTTGTCAGTGAATTGCAGAATTGTTCATTTTTCCTTAGCACTTCAAGGACAGCTTACCATAAAGTTTTGAAAACCCGACCCTAAAAACATCCGCTGACCAGGTCCAATTTGCTGTTTTTCTGAGGATTTTGATCTTATCACACTGTCCTCCTCCTCCTGGGGTAAATAGATATTTACATGTGCTGAGGAAGGTTGTGTGATACAATCTAGATCTCCATGGTCAAGAATGAACTTTCATCCCCATTCTAAGTATGAAGGCTGCCTGGTCTGCAGTTGTTTCAAGCTTATGATCAGTTTTTGCTACCATAATAATGCAAAAACTATATCTCTGTGCCTTTGGAAAAAATAATTTCTCCACTTTTCCACAGTCAATCAATGAAGAATGCTGTTTTACCTCACAGAACCAATTTGCATTCCTGACTTGTGGGTTCTCATGTTATAAACTTGAGGCATCTCAACTAAATCTTGAACAGAGGATAAACAATGAATGGAAAAGGAGGGAAAGTTTTTGCACAATCTTGTGATTTTGTCAAGACAAGCTTTCCCAAATCTACAAAGAGGGTCTCTTTTTCCACAGCTCACAGGGTACAACCATGCAGTTTGTCCTTTAGTCTTGTGTGGCTGCATGAGTCAGAACCTTGGTTGTTCTTGCCAAAGCTGGTAAATTCACTCGTCATGTGCTGCAGCCAACACTCCAAACACATCAAGTGTGCTTCTTAAGAAGTTTAACCCTGATTTTGGATGAACCAATTGAAATTTCCACAAATCCTGAATACATTTTGTCCATTAGCTCCATCAACATTGTTCCAACTGTATTGATCAGTACCACATGGGGGCAGAAATCTTCCCATCATTGCAGAGCTGCACATTGACTGCTTTTTTACAACAGCTGTAGCTGTTTCACTGCATCTCTCCTTCCATGTTAAGGGAAACTGAGGATCACGCCGACATCTGGACAGTGTCATCTACAGACTTTTCTTTCAAACGACCTCGCATTCCCAGCGCATTCCTGCCATAACCTCCCACTACTGCTGAAGTATCCTACAAATCTCCAGGGAATCCTGCTGGGTTGAGCACTGAAGTGTGGGAGATTTTGTCATTTCACACCCCCTCTATTCCCTTTTATACACATGTACAGGCGGGTGACAAATGAAAGGAAAAACCTGAACCCTTGACCCCTACAGTAAGGGCTTCCAATGGGAGGCATTTTGCTGACATGGCTTGGGTCCACTTGTCAGAGAAGCCTCACTGCTAATCAATACAAATTTGTACCGAGTGATCGCCTTTATCCAATGATGAAACATCTCCATCCTGATGGGAGCCGTCTCTTCCAGGACGCCTCCATCCACAGGGCACGAAGGGTCACTGGTTTGATGAAATATGATGTGAGTCATATGCTATGGCCTTTACAGCCACCAAAACTCAACCAAATTGAACATTTATGGGAGATCGTAGACCAACGTGTTAGGCAACATTCTCCACCACCATCATTAAAACTACCAAATGATGAGACATCTATTGAAAGAATGATGCTGCATCCCTCCAGGAGCGTTAACGATAGTTGCAGAATCAATGCCAAGGAGAAGTGATGCTGTTCTGACAGCACATGGTGGCCTGACACATTATGTTGGTTTTTCCTTTAATTTGTCACCACTCTGCACATTTCTATTCACTCAAAAGCAAATAAAACACAAATAAAAACCCAACAGTAGGGTATCCTTCGAAAAAAATGGAAAAACCAGAGTCAAACTCCCTGTTCATGTATACATACTTGACCAGTAAACCTGATTCTGATTCTATCAGGCCGCATCATGAGATTCAAGGCATTGCAGTTATGGTACTTATGACTGCATGAATTGGATTAAATGAATTTCTCTCACTGAACATAGACATAAATACATTCATTTCACACATACAAAGAAACACACATCGATCCAATTTGTCCGTGCGGCAACATTTTTAACCAAAGTCATGCACAAGAGTTCTGGTGAATCTTAACAGGAAACAAGCACTGTGGAAGGTTGTTTGTTGGTTTCCTGAATCGGAAGTGTGAAAATGGAGAAAGTGGTCTGACTGTAGAGTTCCCTCTCAGTTATCTCCTCGGCTGAGAGAAGCAGAAAGGAGCCTTCCTTCCACATTGATATGGATTTTACTGAGAGGCAAAGCAGATAACTCAGTTGTGCATTTTTACTTCTGTTGAGCATGGTGGCTGATCCTCCTAGATTTTAACTAACACCTACAATATAGACTTCTTTATACAATTTGGTGAATGGATAGGTTTTAATTTGGTCACATCTATCTTACTATAATACTTGTGTGCTCTTACTGACAGTAAAAGAGGTTTTGGTTGGTCATTTAGTACAAAATTACCCTTTATGTCTTACCCTGAAATTGCTTTTGGTAAGCATAACGTCATAGCTGGTGTGGAAAGAAAGATTCATTGCAACAAGCAATACCTAGAAGACTCCCAAAACTCTGGGATCTAGAGTGCCACTATCCCTCCGAATGTTGTTTTGCTTTGGAAACTGAAACTGCCACATGGCTTCTCGACCACTTCACCAGCTTTACCACATGAGGTTAGGGACATTGTTGCAGCACTTGGCTTTGTGTTTACATTTTGCACTATGTTTTGGGCGTTTGGCTGTTTTGGGTTTTTAAGTTGGCTCATCTAATTGCTCTTAATGACATCCGATGAGATTCTGGCTTTATGCCCCGGCAGCAAATATTGTGCAACATTGTTAACATATCGACGAACTTTCACACAAACATCTGGGTTTCTTTTGAGGACTGACTGAAATAGTTATACAGCACATTTTTTTGCGTTGAAGTGAGTCATGCGAGGTCCCATGTACGTTTAAGGTCAATCACTACATGGATCACACGTGTTTTAAGACAATCTACTGTATACATAATCCTAATTATAAGCCATTAAAATAGGGTCCTGCTCTGTTGCAGTCAATTTACCGCAATGGCATAGATGTTTAACCTGTGTAAGTCACCCCATAAAGACGCACTCACAGTGCTAAACCACAGATCATTGCTTCCATATGGAGACAATCAGGATAGTTTTACTCCATAAACGTCAGAAGGATTTCACTTGGCAGCAGAGCTCATTAAGCAGCACTAAATGAGACAGTTATGGAGCACAGTGCGATGCAGACGGGACAATGACTAATATATGAGGGGACAAAGTGGAAAATACACCGTTCATGGTGGCTGCTACCACTCAGCTGATTGTTGACGTCATGAAAACTGTTTGAGATCTGTGTGTGTGTGTGTGTTGACTCACTGTGGTTTTGGAGTATTTGTGTTTTTTTCCTCATGGTAAGAAAGATCACAGGTGCTGCTGACCGCAAATATGCGGTTCTCACAACAGTGAGACAGCAGAGCGAGCGAGATAAACAGAAGAAAAAAATTATAATAATAAAAGATGAGTGGAGGAGGATTGATAAGTTGTTTCAGCCTGTGCTGGGGTTGAGCCGAGCTGCTCAAACATTCCTGGCCTTCTCTGGTCCTGAGGCCAGGATGAGAGAATAGAAGTGGAGGAAGGGAGTTTTCTGTCTCACTGCCATACTTGGAAGACGAGCCTCCTGGTGCAACTCGCTCTGTAAACAGCCGTGAGTGTATGTGTGAGGCTGAGCTGCACGTGCTCAAAGTGGAACTGACGTGATGATGATGTGAAACAGCATTTGTAATGACTTAGATGTGAAGTTAAGCCAAATTGCTCTTTATATGTGACTGCTGGTGTACACTTGACTCTCTAAGCAGGGAATCTCACATTTTCAGTGCATAAAAAGTATAAAAATACTTAATTTAATAGAGAAATTCATCTTTAAATCAAAAATGTAGTGGACCAAAACAGCCAATAGGCCTTTTGTAGCATCAGCTCTAACAAAAACGTTATTACCAATAGGAACATCTAAGGACATGGTCTATATATTGCACTGATAATAACACGAAAATGCAGATAGATTTTTTTATTGTATTAATAACAACATTAAAATGCAGATGCAACATAGATTTTTCCGTCTGTACTTAAAAATGTTAAGGTAATAATTTGAAATGTATTGAACAAACTTTATTTAGGTGACAAAACTTATACTAATCTCAAATCTTTATGCAAAATATGAGGCTAACAGTATTAGCTTAGCTTAGCAAGGTTTAGCAAGGGGAAACAACTACTCTGGCTTTGAAATTCTACCTACAAGTAATTCTAAAGCTCCTATTCTCATGCATCCTATGTGTTTAATTATCAGAGAAATAAAAGCATAAAAATGATATGTTGTGGTTTTAGGGGGATTACAGGAAACAGAGTGAGTCTAGTTTCTCCAGTGTAGCTACGTTAGCTGCACTGTGCAGGCTTCATATTTACAATAACTCATTCAGCGTTACAAATCACAGACACACACAGTAGTTACACATCAAATTCTCCAGAGAAACACTTGGTCAAGTTTAGGGTCATATACCCAGAGACATATTATGTGTACATTCCGCAATAAAACAAAGCTATGTTTTCCATTTCCTATATTTAAGGAACCCTGTAATGCTTATTCACCAGAGTCCAGTTTGATGTAAAACATGTCCTGTTCTGGCTGCAGGCAGCAGGTATTCATCTGTGCCACAGAAATAATTCAGGGCTTCTGTAACCAAAAGCAGATGCATCTGCTGGGAACTTTTTCCCACACACACATGGGCCCAACTCATGGCTGCACAAAAACTCACATATGCAACAGAGGTAAACAAAATGAACACCAGACATTGTGAAAGTCTGTGAAACCATTTGACTTGGCAAGCCTCGTGATGTCATGTCTTTATGAAACCCTGGGAAAATCCAAAATTACAAGTAAATAGAAAAAAATGACTGAGCACAAGTCTCTGCTTAAAGACACACAGGAGCATACGCAAACGCAAGTTAATGAACAAAGTTAACAAACACATCAGTCAGCTGGCAGCTCATGCATGACCGAGCGTGACCAGGTTTAATGCTAGCTGTCATCAAATATGGGGCCAAGAGATGCAAACAGCCATAAGTGGTAGGGTCTTAAAGTTAAGAAAACTGCATCTCAGTATTAAAAGAATCAAAGGGCAGACTTGTCCTCATGTTAGCTAATGTGAGCACGAGTCTACAATAATTCAGTGAAGGTAAACATGTCCAGCTGCAAACACAACTCAACCTTGGGCCTGCAGAAATTACTGAACATGTCAGTGGACGAGTGACGTGAAGTAGCAACACTATGAAGACCTCTTCAGCAGTAGCACCAGCCATGTTAACAAATGGGTTTCTCTCATGCCAAAACCACTTTCAAAACTAGAATATTGACCACTAGAAACACACAGTTTCTGGTTGGCACAGTGTCATTTGTGCATCATTGTGAGCTTCTATTATATGTGTGTATGGTAATTACAAAACTAGAGCCCAAATGATCCCTGCCTTAGACTGCAAAGGTTGCTGACCTCTCCTAATCAGCTAGTTGATCGGCACCCCATCTTGACCAGTCGCATAACCCTCACAGGATCATCCTGCTGACCTGTAACCTCTGCTCCGGCCATTAACAGGGATTTAGAAGCTCAAACAGAGCTTTCAATATAAAGGTCATCTTGATAACTCGGCTCTTCCTCAGCCTTCAAGTGTTTGTGTGAGCGGGTAAGGATGTGCATGTGGATGAAATGTTACCTTGTTAACAAATTAAGCCAGGCTTGTGCTAATCTTCTGGTCTCAGAGGGGACTTTCCGGCTTTAACCACTGCAAAAACACATGCACTATCAAGTACTTCATCCTCAATCCGGCTCTTTGTTGAGGAAAGAGGACACTTTTTAGCACAGACATGCAAAAGATTGTGATAATCTCGTAAAAAGATGAAGTCTGAGAAATCAGAAGTCTGGCAAGCTAATTCTGAGATCTTGTTACAGTTTTGTTCTCTCTGCCTGTGGGAGAGATGGGCTTTTTGGTTTCTATGCAGAGCTCTGTTCACGTGCCCACACATCGCTGCTCTGGGCAGTTATTGTTCCACACAAGTTAAAAAAACATTCCTCTGGAATCCCACAGGAACAGGACTGGACAAACACACACAAACATCAAATTGAAAGCTCTCCACTTTTGCACATCATTTTCTTTTCTGCAACTAAATCGGTTTGAAATGTGCGTGCCCTGGTAATAAAATTCAATCTTAATGTACAGCAGAGTTGGCAAGTTTTCACTGCTCACAAATCTGCTTTGGAGGCAATCAGAGGAAGAAAATGGTCACGAGTTGGTGATAGAAATGGGGACAACAATGACTTGGTTAGGATGTTTGTTTTCTTTGAGAAAGGGCCAGTTGAGTCCATGTGCACTTCAACTCTGACTGTGGCTCCTCTATGAATGCACAGCTCTGTGCCACAGGATATGGGATTTCGGAAGCCATTCTTTTTCTGAGGAGGAAAGGCCTTTTCCTTGCCTTTTATGCTCACAAAGACGAGAAGGGGCTGGGTCAGCCTTGCGTCTCTCTCAAGAGTGCTCTGGTATCTGGGAATAATGTCAGCACGTGAGGACAAGGAATGACCTCTGTGACTTAAGTACTGACTAAATACGTTCAGCCTGGAATATTCCCACACAAACTAACTTATATTAAAAGCAGTGAAAAAGGTAATTTCACGCTATTGGTTCTAAAGTTTAATGACGCTGGCAGCTCTGTGAAGCTCTACTTATCGGGACAACAGTTCGTTGACCGAAATGCTAATATCAGCTGATATGCTGACATTTGGCTGGAAGAGTGTTTATCATGTTTACCTTTTTAGTTTAGCATGTTGTTGTTTCGCTAGTATATGTGAAGCTGATGGGAAAGTAATTAGTTTAGCAGGTAGACAGTCATATAGCAAATTACTGGACCAAGTGAAACCTTTAGATGAAAGGAAACATCAACAGATCATTGTCGTGACACCTTGAAGGTGTGGAGTAAATTTTGTGCCAATCCACAAATGAGACATTGAGCTGTTACAGGAAATGGAAACTTCCTGAAAAGTGAGGGCATAACCAGACCCAGGTGAATTAATCTCAAGAGGAGCAAGTAAAACTGTACAGTGTTTAACTGCAATCCATCCAGTAGGTATTGAGTTATTTCATGTTTCTGGGCCGACTTACTGATTGAGACGTTAATAGTGCACTTTACTCGCACACATATGGGCCAGTAGGGGCCTCCTCCACTTTCTAGTAAGCTTAGTATGTGCGTTATCATCTATTCTGATCACTGATAAACAGAAGGTAACCCTGATAGCATCTGTAACTCTATGCAGTTATGTGAATGTGTGCATATAAAATTTCCAGTGGAGATTTTACATGCACTGGACAAAATGGAGCTTCGTAACCCGAACCGTGACCCTTTTCTAAACTTGAGCAAAGTTGTTTTGATGCCTAAACTTAAGCGAAAAACTAGTGAAAAATAGAAAGTAAACATCAAAAGGAGGCAAAAAATACTGCTACTCCCTGTCAGCCCATATATGGGAATAATATGCTAATAGTGCCTACTGAATGGTATGATAACATCCAAATGGAGTGCACCAACTGACAGACAGACCAGTGGACCAACATTAGGGCTGAATAACAGGCAAATAAAGTCATGTTGCAATTATTTTGAGATATATTTGGATTGTGAGATGAGTCATAGCTTCAGCAGAAATGGTAATTTACCATTTCTTCTTCAATGAAACAGTCTGTACCAAACAAAATGTTCCCTTACGTCAGGAATATATAATATGGCCAATAGCGCCACAAGTCTTAATTTATAATGGGGTACCACATTCTACCTTTATCAAAAAATTGCAGTTCCCGCAACGTGGGTATTGTACCTTTGATTGATCGTTCCGACTGACATTACCACTAACTTAAAAGAAACCTCAAGTCTAAACAGAATAGCAAATCTCTCTCTTTCTCAAATCCCACACACATTTTACACGGAAGCATCTGGCATGTGAGTTAGTAATTTATACAAAGAAACAGTGCTATTACTGCGACACAATGCCCATCAGGGAGTATGCATGTACAGGAAGTGTGTGTGTACATGTAAGCTCTATTTCACATATTTTTAGCAAAGACTTTTCCATTAGTGCACCCCGCACATATGTCACTGCTGTTGTTTTCAACGAGGAAATTACGGCCTTGTAAAAATATCATCATCCTCAGTAACACAACAGGTTTTATACAACATACATTGAGGTAGTACAGCATGAATAAATGTGAGAACGAGGAAATGCCAAGGACAAGAGACAAGAGAAAGAACGCTTTTGTTTCTGCACTTCACAGAGTAACTGCAACAAACTAATGGACAGTTAAGGCCTTTTAGTGCCATTATAATACCATACACTTCAGCTGATAGTCATCTAATAGACAGAGCAGCTCTCTATTGTTCTCCCATTTCCATACCATGCCTTATCTCCAACATCACCATTACGTCACCGCTGTTCCAACATATGGAGGGACTCCAACTTACAGATTTCGCTGCCAAAGGCCTTAGAGATGCCGAACCCTGGCGTCAGATCTGGACCTGTATCAGTTAAAAATGTCTTAATCTACCGCCAGACTGAGCTATGTATTGAAAGATTACCATATCTCCTCTTCTCCTGATGTGAACCGCCTCATGTGACTGGCTGAGCTACTTAAAGTTATCTGATTGAGGCTTTATCTGGAATACTTGAGGAGAATAACAGCTACAAAAATGAGCAATTCTAGTTGTCCGGCTAGTTGACAGAGTGCAACTACCAGCAGTAACATAAAAGGGCAACATGGGAGGAGATGAATAAAGCATCTGTTCTTCCAGGAAAGAGGTTCAAGGCTCTTGGTATAGATACATGAGAACTCTCGGGTCCTCTGCATCTGACTCATGATCTGCTATTTCTATCAATCCTCCTCTGTACCTTTAGTACCATAACAGTCCACTTCTACCATGTCTGGTATAAACACCAGAGAAACTCTACCTCAGTTAGGATGAGGAGGTCAGGCAGTGAGAGGTTGAGGAGAGCTGATGTTTAAAAAAAACAGATCACCATCAGACGTTGCAGTTGTGTTCAAGCTGATAGATTTAAGAAATGCTCAGACTTGTTGAAAGCCTCCACATAGAGCATATGCCACATTCTGGTTAGAGCATCAATCACTTCACTTACAACAAGACAAATACGAAGCATGTGGATCTCGTCTGTGCTGTTGTCTTGGGTAGTCTGCCATCACTACAATCATCAGCTACCCCACTGTTTTCTCCTTTCCATTCCTAAATCTCACTTGGATGCTCAAAATAGACCTCTGTTAGAGCTTTTTATAGGAGATTATGCCAAAGGTATGGTATAATTAGAATTTCTATATCAAAAACGTTGCCTACACAAATACATTTCCTAATGTAGGAAATATCGGGGTAAAAATTAAGGAAACAGGCCTTATGGTGTGTCTGCAGGAGGTGTTTCAGGCACATTTTTCAGTTGTCAATAACTCAAGAATCTAACAGAACAATCACAAGCCAAGTAATAGCTAAAGTTCTGCCTGCCAGATACGCACGTAAAGGTTAACCTGAAGTGAATTTTTTAGTGCAATGCTCAATATTATGGACACATTTTGACTGGTATTCAAAGAGTACTGAGATCTGATATCCAGCCCTTGTTAGCACAACAAAAAGAAGTTATCAGCTACGAAACTGACATTTTGTCACTAACACAGGAACCCAAATGTGTGTACAAGAAAATGTGAAGAACAGGGATAGTTATAAAGTGTGGTTGCCAGGAAAATGACCTAAATTTCTAGTATAAAACCATAATTCAGCGATTGGTTAAGGACACTAATTCATCACTGGCAATATAGTCTTCAAAAGAAACTCGGGAGTAAAAAAGAAGTGCGTTAAAATATTGGAGTAAATAGAAAGCTGGGCTGTCAAAAATAAGAGAGGAAATCATAAAAAGGATAATCACAAAAGACGATGCAATAATGAGAAAGCAGTGATAAAAAAGGCATTAAACCTGAATGTTGACACTGATTCTTGTAGATAATTTAGTTGCTTGTGTATAAATAACACAGAAGTCTTTGATTATGGTTATAGTTGTATGTGTTGCAAAGAAAATGGCTTTTGAGTGTCGAAACTGTAACAGGCCAAGTTGTAAAAGGATTCATCTGGTTCCTGAGCCCAACTGATGTTCCAGCACCAGCACATGTTTAGAAAAAACTCCCAAATACTGTATGTGTCTCCGGAGAGGGAACGTGTAGAATGTCAGACAGGAAATGACCTCCCTCTGCACCATGAACCTGGCCAGCTGTGTCATGTCTCAGTCCATTTCTCTGAACTGTCTGAACACTGCTGCATGTTTTTCCCCTGTCACTTACAGTATTTCTGTGACTGAGCTCCTGAGATGACGGCAGACTGGATTAAAGTGAAAACTTCCACAGATTGCCTTCAGAAGCTATGAAGTGTGACTGATGTCGGGGGAAATCCTGATAACTTTGTAACTCATTATAGTGTTTAGCCAAAACTGAAGAGTTTCATGACGTACAGGATAAGTAATTAAAAAAACACATGCTGTTTGTCTTATTTCTTGAAGAGTTGGAGAGAATATGGTGAGAAGTTTTCAGTTTCTGAAACGCCAGAGTTTGACCTGGCAGCAGGGTTTGTTTGTCACCAAGAGTGACCGACATTATAAATTTATTTAAATATGAAACTCAACACAATTCAACCAGCAATCAAGGACAACAGTTTTTTGTCATCTACGTTGTTTCTGTACCACTTTTGCCAAACCACAGCCTCTCTGATGTAATATCAGCTGAGGAACATTCAGTTCTACAAGTGGTATAAAGGATTAAGTATTCATTTAAGCCAGGTCTGATCTGATTTTTATTTGACTCGAACCAAATCCTTTCAGAAAATGGAGCCTTGTCTTGTGCATTAAGATAAACTAAAAAAAAAACATATAATACTCAAAGGTTTTAGTTGAAAAATGTCTTCTTTTGCATTTGAGGAAAGTCAATAACATACAAATCAAAAAAGCTGCAACATTTTTTTTAGAGAACAAAAAGAGTACTTAAGTGTGTGTTTTGATCATTGCCATGGCGATGTTGCATCCGTACATATCTTTATACACACCAGCAGTGGACTGTGTTGTGTGATGTACCAGCAAAAGATGCTTCTAAAGCTTTTTTCAGTAGTCTGTCTGTGCAGCTCAGAACAAAAGCAGTAAAATACTCAGAAACAGCAAGCAAAATGTGTGTGCTTTTGTTTTGGGTTTTACACAGGATGAGCAACCAACTAGTTCAAGTTCAAACTCCACTTTTAATTGCTAATTTTACGTACCATGTGACAGCAACATCAGCAGTTTTCTTGCATCCAGGACCCTTGGGCACACATTAAGATCCCCTTTCTACTTTATTTTGGGTCTCTCTGTACTATCCTGACTAATAAACAAGAATTAACTGTGACTGCTACTCCAGCATTAATCTTTAGCATTAACCTAGCAGACTCTGCCCCAAGGCAACAATAACATGCAGTACTTTAGACAAAACACATTAAATTAAAACCCTTGTACATGCAAACCCACACAGAGGCATCATCTAATCTGGTCATGTCATGCTTCAGACTGAAATATCATGCATGGAATGTCGTAAACTTTATACAAGTATTTAGAATGCCATCCTCTTGACACCTTGATTTTTACCAGCTGCGACAGCATAGCTGGTATTGTTTTCACCTTGTGAGTCTGTCTTTGTGTGTCTTCATGGCAATATGGTGCATCCTACAGTTGCTTGATCGGATTGGGATCTGGAGAGTTTGGAGACAGGGTCAACGCCTTGGGCTCTGTGTCATTTTCCTTGAGCTGTTCCTGAGCAATTATAGCCATTGGCATTTGCGAGTATTCTTGTCATGGTGGTGTGTTCTTGGTCTGGAACAATGTTTAGGTGGGATATGCCAAAGTAACATTATCATGAATGCAAGGACCCAAGGTGTCCCAGCAGAATATTGCATTGTAATGAGATAACTAATGTTATACATGTCACCAATCATTGTATATCTGTCTCTCTGTGGACAATTTTGTCAACATGATAGCATCACAAAGATGCAAAATACAGTCACAGAACTTCACAAGTGTGTAAATGAGATCAAAAAGAAGGCTAAATTAAAAGATTAGTGCAGTCTAAGCCATCAGAATGAATGTCAGGTGTCGTGGCTCGTGTGATCCCATTGCAAAACAGTCTCATGCTAATCAACAGCAGACATTTTCATTCAGTTAACGCATCCTCATCTGTTCCATAGACTGACCCAAATACCGCAAATTTCTTATCTTCTATCTTTCCGAATCAGTTCACAAATGTCAAAAATGTTTTACTGAATAAGATTAGGATGTTGTTGGAATTAGTGTCAGATCTAAACTGTAGGGACACAGTTAACTACTCAGACAGTTCACAGCACAAATATACTTGAGATCCTGGCCAATTTTTAAAAATTTGTTATGGTACCATATTGGATTTTATGTCCCATGACCAACAAGCTGATGTTAGCAATGCACCTACTGTTTTCCCTATAAAACACGTGAAAAATATAACCCCCCTTTTGTTTCTTTAGACCGTGTTATCCAGCAATTTTGTAGATTATGTCTATAAAGTGGCACACATCCTGACCAAGAATTGCACTTTTCTGTAGAGGTACCACAAACATAGAGTGACCGCAGACCTAAATATTGTCCATGTTGCCTGGAAAGTTATAATAAAGTAATCAAGAACTTGCATTCTAAGGAAACCTGGACTAAACACAGCCTTTTAGTCTTGCATCTGCCCTTTGTGCCTACAGTAAGACAGAAGCTTTACTGTGTAAAAACTGACAAAAAGAACAGCTGAAGGAAGACACGGCCAAACATCTAAAGACTGACACAAAAAAAAAAACAGAAACCCATAAATCTAATGATACCATCAGCACCGTCTTACACTTCATCGATTGGACTATTTGGCAGCAGAGGGGGGGAAGTTCAGGTCAAGGACTAGAAAGTGAAGCTAAAAGATTTGCCACGGGGTATCATCTCTGGCTCCGACACACATTCCACCACTTCTGGGGCTCATAACCTCGTCACCTCCTCCTCCGCCTCCATCACTCTCCACCATCCACCTCTCTGTCAGGCGGAGATATCCATTACACCATCGCCTCCAAACCACAAATGACATTTATGACTCACCAATTTCACACGTAATATGGCTAAATTACACTTTCACAATAGCAACGCCCTCTGGGAAGTCAACCTGATCTGGAGGATGACATACGGCTTGATCTTTAAGTAGCTAAAGTGCGGAAAACATGAGCATGGGACAAAAGAGGTGCTTTATAGGGTGTAAGTAAACTGCAGCTGTAAAAAATGTGAATGAAATGCCTCCTCGATGATGCTCGGACCACATGGAACTGAAAAGGGCTTTACCATGCTTAACCAGCTTATTTAATCCCCTCCTCACTTGGCACAGACAGGGAACACACACGGTGAAATGGGGCATACCTGCCACAGTTCTTGAGTAACAAGGTCAGGGCAGAATTATCTGCGCTACC
Source organism: Dascyllus trimaculatus (assembly GCA_024666655.1). Taxonomy (NCBI): domain Eukaryota; kingdom Metazoa; phylum Chordata; class Actinopteri; family Pomacentridae; genus Dascyllus; species Dascyllus trimaculatus. The sequence continues at coordinate 15,693,141 of CM045456.1, read as the reverse complement.
CAGACACGCCTGTCAAAATAAGGGGACATAAACGCGATCACAACTCTTCCAAATGTAGGCATTTTTACAAGGCTAAGGACAGGGGTCAGGCAGGTTGCGCCTTCCCAGGGTGCATTGCTTGGTTGGTGGTCAGTCACAATGACAGAGTCAGCTGCTGCCTCTGTGGGGGGCGCTGGGACTACAGGATAAGACCTAGACAAAACTACAAGCACCCTTGTCGACACTTTGGGCAGCAGCACCGACAGATCGAGTCCTCATCGTGATTCTCAGCTTTCGACAGACAAAACATCTCTTAGGCTACACGAGGATTAACAGATTTTAGTGCCGCTTCCTCTATTCACTTAAAATGTGGGCTGATCCTCACTGGGATTCACCCTGCTGTCCTGGAACATCACAACCAAGCCGACAGCAGAAACCTCGCAGCGCAGAGGAGCTCGTCTTTCCCACTAGCTACTCGCCTTTTCCCCCAATCCCTCCATCTAGCATCCCACACACAAACTCACTCCAGGAATCTGCTAATCTGTCCCTCTTTCCCCTCCTCACAACACCCCTTCAGGAATTACTGATGACTCATTCTGGCCAGATTAAATGACCGCCAAGGGAGAGACGCTCTATTCTGTTGGTATTAAATAAACAGCTGAGAAATTCACTCACATGATGCAGTGAAAAAAGGGAAGTCTGAATAGAGCTAAATATTAGCTTTATGCTCCATCTTTACAGGAAGGAGGGAAAGGCCAAGGCAATCTTAAATCTTATCTTTTAATTACAGCTTTCTAAAGTCAGTCTGACCCACTCTAGGTCATGGTTATCCCATTAGTGAGTGCTAGGATGCATTTGCAGTTGACCGTTGTTTACACTTTACTTTCTAAGTTTAGCCAGGAGTTCTTACTGATTGTGAAGGAGCCTAAACAAGGGGCTCCAATTCTCAATCAATGTCTCATCTTTGTGTATGTGGATACAAAGAAGAGATAAACACTCTGAATCCCTGTGGGGACATCAGCCAAGACACTGATTTCAGCAGATTGATTCCACTTGAGTCAAACTTATGTAGGTGCTGCGTGAAGAACTTAACACTGATTACTTGGTACCTAATTTAAATCTATAGAATCTGCTCCATTGTCCTGGACAACAGATGAGGTAAGCCCCTTTGTGTTCACCGTGCAGCTTTGGACGGATGAAAGCACTGAAAAGACCACAAACTTCCTGTTGTGGACCTCCCATGGGTGGACGATGGGAAAAATCCCAACAATAAATGTGGAATGTTGAATTACTCCAGTTTCATTGGTGTCATCTGACCAGTGACAAGATGTTCAGCCAGATAAACACCTCCTCAGCCATCCTCTCCTCCATCCAGATGTTCTCTGTCTGCCTCATGTTTGTGCTTCTAAGTCCAGGCTTGCAGTGGATAAAGGTCTCCTCTGCTGCTTTGTTTAATTTGATATCTTGGCTCTTGACATTATAAACTTCTATCCTACGCAGCTCTCTGAACCAAAGCTCAGTCTGAACAAAGGATTGAAGATTAAAGTGAATAATAAATTATGACTGTGTTGTGATCTGAGAAAAAAGAATATTAAAGACGCTATGCTTAGTTTTCTGCCTGGATAATGGACAAAAGTATGAAACTTAAAGTCGGCTTTACTGAACTGACAACGTAAAGCTTGAAAAGGAAGACAAAACTTCTTCCAACATTTTAACATATGGATACCATGTATTTCATTATATGGCATTTGTGACATCTACCCTAAATTGCTTCTATGACATTTTCACTGTCAGCTCACAGTTACAGTCCATCACAACTGCAAAACATCCCCGGATGATAATAAGATAAAGTCAGGCTCCCATGTGAGGTGGTAAATTGCTCTGAAACATCACACATTGCTCCATTGTGCAACATAACTGCCTGTCCCTCCTCATTTTTACACTTGATAAAGCCCACCAGTGTTTCCTCCCACACACCTAAATGTATCCATCCATTCCTAAAACTAAAACACCAGATCTGACCAGCCTTTCAGAGGGAGACAACTTTTTGTTGGGCATCAACATACATGAGCATGCAAAGAAGAAATTCTAAATGAGGTCATAAAGCACAAGCAACTTCTTGTCCTCCAGTGCCATTCACCTCATTCATTGATCACCTACTTTTTAATATTCCCAACGCCTTCTTACTGGGGTGCACCACCAAGTCAGGCTGTGAGGCTCCAACTTGCCAAACATTTGACCTAATAAAAGTTCCCAATTAAATTTGTGATTTGGACTTGAGTGTGCAAAGCCTTCCTCTCTCAATACAAACAGCCTGCAATAAAATCAGAAAAAGCAACACCCACCATTGTGAGCAGGGATCAGTCAATCAATGTTAATGTGTCCCCTGTGGAGTAATTGGTCATGCAGCAGTGAGGCGCAAACATTTAGCACATAAATGCACCAGTTCATTGTGGAGAGTTGGGATTAGTGCCAATCCACATAAAACATGAATTCTTTGTCAATATACGTTTGTTTATCAATGTAATTTTAAAATGTTGTTTTTTGTTAACAGTCGTGGTGGGATGCCAGCTATGGCAAAACTAGTGAAATTACTTCCACACAGATTAAGATTAGTAAAATGACATGACTGGTATCAGTCAATCAGTCTGTGGATCAGCGCATCCCTGTTTGTGAGCGATAAATTGCCAAATCAAGCTCATCAGTAATACAGGACTCACTTTCATTGACATTTCCACCACAAAAATCGCAGACTGTGATTTACAATGTTGATAAATTTGCATTTGGATGGAAGCGTTGGCTTAGTTACACTTCCCTTGAAGCTATAAGTGGACAAATAAAACAAAAAATGTTTCTGGAAAAATCATAAGATTCCTTAAATTTAAACATATTTTATGTCAAACAACTGAGAGCACAGCTATATGCTTTAGTTATATTCATGGGATCTCGCAGCTCTTCCTAATGACTTTTGCCACACATACTGTAAATTCACTTGTAATGTGCAACCTTGCATCATGAATTCCTAAGTCACTAAGAGCAACGCAGACTGACAGAGACAGTCTATTTTTTCTGGTTGTCTGGACTGTGGAACTGGGCCACAACAGCATTAAACTGTATCTTTATTGGATTATCTGAACATACCAGTGATTAACTGCATGCATATCTCTGTTCCTCATTACCTCCTCATACCTTTTTCTCCAACAGCCACACACACACACACACAAACACACATGAACACACACTCTCTAGCTACTGTAGGCAGATCTGCCCCACCCTCTCCCTCCTCCTCCCTCTCTCTGCTCCTCTCCAGCAGAAGTGGAGAAGGCTGTACTGGGAGAAGACCCAACTCAAAGTGTTCAGAGCAGCTCGATGAAAAAGTGTTACATTATATATAAAATTCAAATAAACTCAAAAATCACAGACATCTGGCACAAAGAAAGTACATCTCAGTGATGGTGAAACTAATGTTTACTGTATAAGCACATTAAATGGTCAGAAAACATTGAAGACATGGCAGAGTTGGCTGCGTAAAGACGCATGACTTAATACACACGAAAAGGGGGAATCCTCAGTAGAAAGTTTTCCATAATCAAATAAAGCATGCAAAAGTATTTCTGTGAACTCAACCAAAGAGAGTCTTCATCCACGTACCTCAGCCTCTGTCAGGTCTACAGTGGAGTAGAGAGCCGCCAGCAGCAGCAACAGTGTGCCGGACGGTAACAGCATCGCGACGGTGCGCGCTGGAGCCTGCGTGCTGTACGGAGCGTCCACAAAACAGCCACCTGTCGAGCTTCTGCTCCTTTTTCTTCCAGGTAATTCGCGGCTTTATCAGCAGAGCACTGGCAGCACGTTTGGCTGCATCTTTGTCCGAGACGATGTGAGGTTCTGATCAATGCAACTTGGTCTTGTTTCTGCTGCACCACACCCCCCTCCCAAAAAACGACCACCCTCGCCCATGCAAACGGGCTCAACCTTGCTTTTACAAACACTTTGACTTTTCTCGGTAAGGAGAGGGACTACTCGGTGCACTTTTGTGCTTTTGAGAGAATATTTCAGGAGTCTTTTTAAGTTTTTTTGTGCCACAGGTGTCTGCTGTGAAACTTTTCAGGTCGGGAACCAGCGCGTCTTTGCACCCCCCGAGACCCGTTTCCTTCATCCTTCCATTGCGCACAGGATTTTGGTGACGGTAAGTTGGATATTTTATTAAACTAGTGACAAAATAGTGACATTCTGTGAATAAATAAAGTATTTAAAGTATCTTTGCAACTCAGTTCAGCTCTTCCACATGGAGAAGCTTCTGAAGTTGTCTGCCTCAGTAGAACTAGTTGTAACAAGTGGCATCTTTATGCGTAAAGCTTTACGCGCAAATATATATGGAGCAGTAATTGCCAATAAAGGGGGTCTTGGTCTGCTTCAGGTCCGGAAGTCATGCTGTAGAAGTGTCTCTACAAGTGAATCAGTGGTGTGGGACTCAATTTTGCGGTCCGCATGAGTGGCACCATGCAAGGACAACACAGCAGAGGACAGAAGAGTCTGAGGTAAACACACTGTTTCCGTGTTTTCACTGCACATGATAACCAAATAATGAACCTGCAAACATTTTTACGCGGCAACTTTCACCAACAGGTTGCTGCTTCTGTGCCTCTTCGCTGCCATCCTCGCCTCAGGAGTGCACGCAGTAAGTTTTCTCGTGTTTTTTTAAATCTTCCACGTCATTTATTTGCTTGTGAGCTTTCGCGTAAAAACGGCAGCCTGTTGACTATTAACGCACAAAAATATAAACTCGTGTCTCTGAGTTTGGAAGCCGCTCGGCTGGCACATGCAAACCTCAGAGAGTGGGAGTGTCCGGGTTGGAGAGTTTCTCCAGGAGGAGGGTTCCTGGCTCTGCATGCTGGTAAACAGCAGCAAATCCGTTTCTGGTGAAATGGCTGGTGTTTGCAGTTTTTACTAGTTGAAGCTAAGCTGGGAAGTTTTGCAGTGTTTTGCTTTTACAAACTGAGTAAACAGAAATAGGATATCATGTTGTGTTTTACTTGACCCCATGACCCCGGATTGAGGGGCGGGGTCATGACCTCTGCATGCAGGATGATGGGTTGTTGAGTTTTGTGGGTTTAAATTAGTCATGGTGTGCCTCCATGCTACAAAGTAACTCCTAACCAGCTCTCTGCTGGCATGTGCTCACATATTTTATCTCAGACATTGTGTCAGGGTAAGAAAATATTTAATAGACTGAAGTAAATATATGACATTACACACCGATACATTTACATTATCACACAATGATAGTGACACTAAAAATGGTACATGCTAGGTGTTAACTGTGCTGGACTGCCTGGCTGTGTCTGTTAAGAGACGGATTATTGATGTTCATGTTGTGCATAAATGAATGGAAACCAACAGCGTCCTCATAGACTAAAAGTTGATATTTGTGCAGCATTTTTCAGAGAATTTTGCTAAAATGCACTGTATTCATGATTTTGAGGTCAAGATAAGTTTAGATATTCTTCTAAATTTGTCTTAATGTAACACTTGGATGCCATTATGTTGGCTGAAAGTATTATTGGTGCTGTAATCATTCCTCATAAACCCATCTGAGTGCAAATCTATTGACAGACCCCCTGCAATGGGAATTCTGTTTTTGTTTATCTTCTTAACATGTACATATGGTTTTTTTATGCTGGAAGACAAATCATAAGTGGACTAAGCAGTCAAAGCCATGAATGAGCATTTCTGCCTTTAAGCTGTAGTGTACCGATGACATTCTAAAAAATGTAGATTTAGACTTCCGGGTTTCATATGCAACAAACTTAAGGAACCAATTCTCCCAGCTTACAGGCTGAGGATCTCTGTGCTATTACTCTTCTTCACAATCACTTTCTGGCTGATTTACCCCAACATAACAACTTGCCATTGTACAGCGCTGAGTAGTTTTATGGTGTTTGAGCAGATCGTAGGTGAGCTGGTGTGCTTGAGCTGCAACAAGGGGTGGAATGAAAGAGACAGGGACTTCAAAGGTCTGCATATTCTAGAGGAAACAACAATTTAGAGTTACATCTAAGCCATTTTAAGACAGGAAGGAAGTATTTTCATGGAAGAAACTTCAAAATATGAGACTTCAGAGCATTGTGATGAGGTTCTGGGGGTTTAATCAATGACAGGAGACTGACTTTAAGGGTCAAATCCACAGTTCTAATTCCCTATGAGGAGCTCTCTAAAGGTCAGGTAAAGCTAATACAAAGGTTGATCAGTTTCAGCTGACGAATCAGGTTTCAAAGAGTTGTGGTTCTTTTATGAAAGTACATCTTTGTCTTAATGTCGCTTCACTATAGCTCAGCTCAGAAACAATGTTTAGGAAAACCCGAAAAAGAGAATTTTGTAGCCAGACATTTTAAAAAGAATAAACTTGCAACATTGGTATAGTGCAAGGTGGGATGTTTTTTTTGAATTTGCCACATGCTTGAGTTCCTTACATCTTGATTTTTCTTATATATAGATATTTACAGTTCTGAGAAATGTAATTTTCACGGCCTCCACCCAGTAAAGTCCAGCACACCTTCAGAGCAGCTGTCATGCACTAAAATAATACATCTTAAAGCTAATTCTGCATCCACATGGTTGTGGAGTGCATGTACAGTAAATTATCAACAGTACATGTTTACAAGTTTCAGCATAGACTCTGTGGATGCCTGTATGCAGCACAAAATGTTGAACTCAACTGCACATGCTTTAAAGTAATAAACTGTGCCAATTTGTGGTCTGTGCCTACATCATGTTATTTACACTGTTTCCCTCATTCTTGTTCAAGTTTCGTTAAGTAGCTGCCTGTTTTTTGGCTTTTTCCTGTTATTCAGCTGAATACAGTAAACAAAGGAAATCTTCTTGTTGTCCCAATTACAGCTGGCACAGAAGTGTCTGCAAGTCCAGTGTCCTGCAGCTGTCTGCAGACACGCACAGAGAAACCATGAACTGGCTGTGAGATTTTCCAGTGCCTTTGTTTTATTGCGTTCTGCATTCAGCACCCGAGCAGCAGAAACGGGTCACTCTGACCTTCGTTTCCATCACGCCTCAGTTTGTTCATTTTGTGGTTTGGCCATCTTGAGATAAGCCTTAGTTTTAAAGCTCATAGTGTTTCTCTTTGTACGAAGATGCAGCCAAGAAAGGCTCAGTGATTCGATTAGAAAAATAAGATTTGACTCTGCAGCTTCTGCTGATGATTTAAATCATCAGAGTTTAGGTGGTAGCCCTCACTTAGTTTTTAGTGTTACGCTTACAAGTTGTTTCATCAAATACAGATGTTTCGTCCTCTATAATAATGTTTGGCTGGGCCAAAGTAATAGCCCATAAAAATGGTCTGTAATGATTCATTACTTGTAACCCTCTCTCTCTCTCCAGACTGTGTACAGCATACTTTAATTTTCCTTTCATCAAGCCCACCTTTGCGATGCCCAATCCTTGCTTGCACTGTGTTTCTGCATTTTTGCTTTTGTGTTTGTTTCAGCTTGTTGATGTCAGATGCTCTCTGGGGTATTTTAATATCATACTCCAGGCTCTCAGATGAAAAGTTATTTGCTTGGAGTGTGATGAAAAGGAGCTGTTGTCTCTTGCTTTTTATCAGATTTGGTCAGGGCTTGATTAAAAGCGTGTGACACAGTTCAGCTCCTCTGTGCATTGTGTAGCTTTTCTCCAACAGGCAGCGATACCGGGAGATGGCGAGCTAATTTTAGTCTGTCACAGCCCATGTGTTCTTTGTAGACAAGTAAGCTGACACATGGAGAGACACCTCACGTTGAGAGCTTGAGGAAAAACAAAATAGCTTCAGTTTCTGGGTGTGGCAGATAACCAGCATCTGAGTTTTTCAATAATATTCCCATCTGTACACATTAGAGAAGTTGTTGAAAGAGTAATAAGGAGTCAGTCTCAGTAGCTGTGGGCTGTAGGTAATGAGGTGGTTGAGGATGTTTTACATGTGAAAAGGGTTTGAAGAAACAGTAAGCAAGTTCATGTCACTCTGATGTTTCCCGTCTGACACAGAATTTCTCAATCTCAACTGCGTCTCGGAAAATATGTTTCTGTTTAATATCAAATCCAAATCTGACCCTCGGGACTGTTTTGCTTCTTTGAACCGAACCATTGTACAGCTGTTTCCCACCATCCGTCTCCATGTGACGCTTAACATGTGGAATTCCCCTGCCTATTTAAACTATAATTCTCAAGATTTTTTTAAAAAATGTGAGATTTGATTCGTGACTCCAAGAGTTTTCGCGATGTCTGCCCCCAAAACAAGTGGATTTCCATGAGGTGCAACATGACTCACTGTAGCAGAACAAGTTGAGCCCCTGAGATTAGCAGTAAGGGCAAGGTTATGTTCGAGAAGTACAACATGGCAAATGTTAAAAATCATTCCAAAAAACTTCTAAAAGTTACAGACATTATTGGATGCAACATTGAAAAATGTTGGGGAGAGGAAGCTATTTGGTCCTCTATCCAGCTGTTTGGTGCTTTAAAGGCGTCAATGTGTTTAAAGGCATCAGTGTGTTTCAGCCAAAGCGCTCACACCATCTGGAAACTCTTCCATCCACACCATCTTCACTCTTAAGCCCCCTTATTTGTTTTCACACAGTTTTTTTCTGTCACTTCTATTATTTACAACCACATGCAATCATACAGTCACAGTCTTCTGAAAGTGTGCACTGCTTTCTCCACTTTCCATTCTCTCTCCTGTCTGAGATGGCCTCGCCATCAGAACAAGGTCGTCCCTCAATCTTTCTAGAGCTGTCCCGATCCTGAAACTTTACTTGGTAATTAATTGTGAAACAAATCATTTTGATTTATGAATTTAAATGTCTTTTACTGTTCGTTTGATGCCTCTGTTAGGTTTGCTACACATCTTTGCTGTGTATCAGACAAGACTCCTCCACCAAGTAATTGGGCTCTGCTTTGTCATTTGGCTTCAAACCAAAATGTTCCCCTATAGTGTTAGGGTGTAAAACTAAAGCCATGATGCTGCTGTCAATATACGCCCACTGAAATGCACTTTGAATATTAGAAGTTAAGCGCCTCAAGAGAAACAGCTGGTGGCATTAAACCTTATTGCAGATGAGACAGTCAAACAGTTAGTAGGTTAAACCTGCATTCTCTCTACCAGCCAGCAGGGAGTGACTGCTCTGGTTGCAAAGAAGTCATATTATATAGAAGTCAATGAGAAAATGGCCCTGATTCTCACTTGGTTTTTTTGCCCCAGTAAACATTTTTGAAGTGACTTTATGGTCTCAGTTAGTAATTTCAAGATGTCTTGAATAGAGCATTATGTGCATTTTGTAAGTTATGGTCCAATTTAGATTAAAATAGACAAAGCAGGGCATGTTGTAAGGTAGTGCTACCTTGTGATTTACAGGTTACTACCATATTGGTGTATGTAGTGGCTTCGACATTTGGCTCATTACGTCCAGTTTCAAAAGATCATAGTGGAATAGTGACTGAAATTCTATTTTGGTGAAATATTGCAAAACAGTGAGGAATACTCACCACAGATTCCCAGAAGTCAAACGTTCAAACAGACAAGCATTACAGTTTTGAAGCTGGATGAAGCAAATATTTTTTCATTTTTGTTTGAAGAGTGACTGAAATTCTATTTATCAAAAATAGCTGCAGCTTATTTTTTTGTTAATGAACTAATAAACTAGAAAAGCACTCAGACAGCGCATATATCCACCAAGGAGCTTCAGTCCACCCCTAACACAATCTCCCAATTCACATATTTTGTATGGAACATTAGAGATACAAATGTAACTACATACAGTTCAAATTTCCTACCGACAATGCGACGTTCACCCCATCCGACCTAATGAACAGGTGCAGCCTCTAGCGTAGCAGCTCCTAACAGCCTCCCAGCTTCTTAGACAACCAGAGATAAGAATGCCAGCCCAACTGTGCGTATGTCGCTCAGGAAGGAAAGAGAACTCCATCATTGTCGCTGTCTGTTGCGTAGACTCTGGTTGCTTTTAGAGTAAACAGCATTTAATTGTCCACCCGGTTACACTTAAATTAAAAAAAAATCCTGGATGGAGACGGTGATCCGGATCACTCCCAAAATTTCATCATTTCTTCCTTGTTCCATTTCACACATTTCCTGAAAATTTCATCCAAATCCATCCATTACTTTTTGAGTTATTTTGCACACAAACAAACAAACCAACACCGGCCATCACATAACCTCCTTGGTGGAGGTAATGAATCTAAGAATCATTTCAGATCTCTCTGCTCATTTTTCTCTTTTCTCACATTCGAAACAGCTGTATGTTCAGTTATGGGCACTATATTACATTTCACCCCTCTCTAGACATGGTTAGATGTCATTTTATACAGACATGTTTGTTTAAATCATATTGAACCCTTAAATACACCTTTTACTTGCTTTAGGGTAGCATTACAAGGCCTTGGGGTACTATTTACCAGTACAACACTCATTTTTCAGCTCTGAATTCCGCTTGAAGCTTCCATCCTTAATTTGGTGGGAAAACTGAACCCACAGACTCATGAGAGCAGAAAAAGCATGATAATGTGGATTCATGCAACCACCACCACCACCCCTGGTTCACACATGCACATAAACCATGCTCACAAACATCGTTTATCAGTGTCTGTTGGCAGAGGAAGGAAGGCTCTTGAGGCAGTAATGTTAACAGGATGTTTCGTATAGGACCCTTTGAGAGGCTTTGATTCTCGTGTGTTTGAGAATATATTTCAAGATGTGTGCGAGCTTCATGGAATTAGGGGGTGATGCTGGCAGAGGATGTGTAACTTGTGGGAAATTGGTCGGCGGCCGTGGAGGAGACGTTCTTGGCTGAGATTGCTGCAGTACCTGAGAGCCCTGCAGCAACGTCTGCTTTAGCAATTACCTTCTTTTCTGCTAAGTAGATGATTGTGGTAAATGTTGTTTCTGCATGTGCCAGTTTGGCATGGCATCCCATCGCAACCACATGGTCAAAACTAGATATCCATAAGAGATGAAGAAAAATATGCAAATGATGGATATACAGCTCACGTTGCTTGCACAGCATCACTTGGGAAGCTTCAAAGCACTAAAATGAATGAGTAACGCGTGATGGGGACACCGAATGGAAAGCAGCCACGTGACTGACCTCTCGGATTGTTTTATGGGCGAGGAAGGTGCGTGTCCGGGGCGAGGGGGAAGATGTCTGTCCGCGATAAGGGTTGAAAAATGGCCTAGCACATCCACTGCCAAAATAGCGGCTGTGACACAGAGAGAGCCTGGCTGCAACAATCAGGGGAAGAGCCCATTGTGCTGGTATGCAGGAAGCCACAGCCTCAGATGAGAAGTCCATGTGTGGGGCTTCCCTGACACCAGTGTGTGTGTGTGCAGGCATCAATGTGTGTGTGATGTGTAATGGAAGAGACTGAAGCAGAGCTGCCAAGCGGTTTTCCACTGAAGTGTTGGCTTCAGATCCCTTGAGATTTCTGCATTTGTGCAGTTTGTGTCGATGGATGGGCATGTTGTGTGTGTGCTCACTTGTGAATGGGTCTACAGTACGTGTGTCTTTTGTTTCCTCAAGTTTTTTTTGTAAAACGTGACTCTGTGGTGGTGATTGTTTGATTGGCCTTAACAGCTCTGCATTGTAAGTGTTAGGAAAGACTCGGTGTGCTTGGCTGTTTGTCCCACTCATGTTCAAAATGCCATTTAAACAGGCGCGAATGTACAGTTCTGAACCCTATGAAGGATTAAAAGCACAGAAAATCTGTATGAGATTTGTTTGGAGTTTCTTGTGGGATCCTGAAAGATGTCTTGCGTTAAGCAGGCAATTTGCTCTCCCTCACTGGCAGGATGTGCAAGCCTAATTTTCTCTCTTGCACGTGCAGCAAGTGTAGGCCGCGTTTGTTTGTCTGTGGGCTCAGTGAAGTTCGATTTTATGGGAGACATCCTGAGCGGAGAGTCGTGTGAAGAGAAAATAGATTATCCAGTTTATCTCTAAACAGGAAAAGGAAACGGGGTGGAGGTAAATGTGTCAGAGTTTCTTTACAACCTTACAGGACCCCACTTGGTTTGACTGAACTCCAGAGTTAACGGAGATGGATATTCACTGTGTAAACTCAGTCCTGGTCATTGTTTTACATGAAGCAACGTGTGATGTGTAAGAGCATGGTAGCAGACTTATTTTTCAGCTGATGCCGACACAGTTTTAAGGAGGAGCAATTCCTAAATCAGCCAATTCTTTATGAAGACATGTTCGAGTTAGATTGAAAAGTGAAAATGTTTGTAGTATTATTTCTTAACTTTCTTAACTAATGTATTTCACAAGCATGTTAGCAACTTATAATGAAGACACCGCTTTACCACCATGTGCTCAGCTGTGATACATACTCTGCTACATGTGCTGCAGATGGTGCTGAGAATATTGTAGGAGTTGGAGCCGCTCTGCTGGACAAACTATGCAACGACGGCATTTGTATGTTACTCTCAAGTCTCTTTATCTCCGTTATGTTGTTTGAAAAAAAATCATAGCAGAGCAAATAAAATAAATTTGTTTATCAATTATATATAATAACTAAAATGTAGTTCTTCTTTGTACATGGGTTGTTCGGTGTCACCTGGGTGCTGTGGAGTCTCTATGACATGATCCTATTTCTGAACATAGATGTTGCATTACTGTACTGCTTTTAACTTGAGGGTTTGACTTTCCAGACATTGCAGAGACCAAAGAGCACCAGTTCTAGGAAAACATCAGATGAAATTTTAAAAAATTAGGTTACAGCATCTGCTTATATGGCCTATAGATACAAGAGACTCATGCATATGGTGTATTTTTGCATACAGTCATCTTGTACAGTCATTTGTCTTCATCAGTGCTTTTGCTGGCTTAACAACCTTTTAATTATATTGCTGTTTTATTATTTAGATGTTATAATGATGAAAAAGTTCAGTATACAAAGTGACAGGGCTGTAGCAGTGGTTTGATTCTGTAGATAATCACTGTTCATGCTTCCTTTTCATTCCCAGTCATGTGTGACAGCCCATAGACACACATGTACCACTGCACTGATGCAATACATTCTGCAGTATGTATGCACACTCACACACACAACCCCACTGTCTCTCACGGAAATAAATGTTAGTCACGGTTTATTTCCATTCCAGACAAAAATATCTTCACATATCTACCAATGTGCTTTCATCCCTCTATAGGATAATGCCATGCAGTTTTACCATCCGAACTGTGACAAACGGCTTTGATTATCAGTAAATCTGCCAAATATTTTCTTAGTTGGGCTGCACGGTTGCTCCGTGGTTAGTAGTGTCACCTCACAGCAAGAAGATCCCCGGTTCGCATCCTGGTTAGGACGCCTGGGATCTTTCTGTGTGGAGTTTGCATGTTTTCCCTGTGCATGCGTGGGTTTTCACTGGTTACTCTGGCTTCCTCCCACAGTCCAAAAACATGCTGAGGTTCATTGATTATTCTAAATTGTCCGTAGGTGTGAATGAGAGTGTGCTTGATTGTCTGTCTCTATGTGTAGCCCTGTGACAGACTGGCGACCTGTTCAGGGTGTCCCCTGCCTTTGCCCAAGTCAGCTGGGATAGGCTCCAGTCCCCCCGCGACCCTACAGAGGATTAAGCGGTGTATAGATAATGGATGGATGGATTTTCTTAGTTAATCGATTGCAAAGAAAATTTGTTATTACAATTTCTTAAGCCTAAGTCGATGCTATTTAAGCAGCTCTCTGCTAACAGTTCAGGCCGGGCCAAAGTGATAACAAACGCCAGGTGTCTTTATAGCAGCGGATATGCAGCCACACTCTTTTAAACACTGCTTTTAAACACATGCTGACAGTAATGAAAACACATTACAAAGTTCCATCAAACCCCTCCAATGCATCTGCTGCAATGGCACAGATCAAGTAGCAAATTTCCTAAATGCTGCATTATTTGAGACACGGTGTGTGTTGCTCAGGCCTACTGTGAAGCTAAAAGCTGCTAATGTAAATACAAGCACAGTTCATTTTCTAAATGCTGTATCTTAATAAATTGTTATTGTATTGTGTTTTACTTATTAAAGAGAAAATTTATTTTGTACATATTACTTTCTATTAGCAGGTTGCAGGTAGTTGCAGCAGTATTAACTTTTTAAAAAGTTTGCATAAATCAGTATTCAATGAAAAAACAAACAAAAAAAAACAGTTTATTGTGTCTTCTTTTTGCTATACCCAAAATGAACCTAACCCTGATCTAATTTCTGATTTCTGTGTACTGCTACACCCCTATTGTTAGTGTTTATTGAGGTTGGAATCTCTATACATGAGTGAGAGAGGCGGTAGCACAAGAAGACTTTATTTTACTTGGAATGAAGTTCGGAAGTAAATTCACTGTGGACATTGACTGTGGAAAATCCCCATATACTGTATATATATCTGCCCCCTGCCCTTTGCCCTTGCTCCATCTCCCAGTGATTAATGGAGAGACACAGGGGTCCCATAAGGCTTTGCTGAAAGAATTCGTCCTCCCAGGCTTCAGTCTTCCAGTACAGCTCTGTCCCTCACTTCCTTTTATAGCCTCTTTCTGCCCCTGGTTTTTTTCTCCCCTGTCTTCTGTCCCCTTGCTCTCTCTCCATCTACCCCTGAAAGGGACACTGGGCAGGCGGCCTGTCCTCCCTCTTCCTCTCTCAGCTTGTCTTCACATTTCAGCTTTCTCCCCATCCACCCCCCACCCACCCCCGACTCCCCCTCCTACACGTGCATCTCTGGTCGTCTGTCTCTCCTCAGCAGAGGTGAGTCTCCTCAGTGAGCTCAGACGGAAGGATTGTTTCAGCTGTGTTTATAGAAAGGTCATGCATGCCCCTTTCCCATAAAATTACTCTGCACTTTCTTATGTGCTGTTTGGTTCAACAGGTGGCTGCACAGTGATAGAGTTTCTGGGGTCATTTGTTTTAATTCGATTCATGGGGAGCTTCAGGGCTGAAGGCTGGGCTTGACCTTGTCATATCTTGCAGGTGGAATAAAACTCTTCATAACGTTATAACTATGATATCCCATCAAGAAGTGGCA
This sequence comes from Dascyllus trimaculatus, assembly GCA_024666655.1. NCBI lineage: Eukaryota > Metazoa > Chordata > Actinopteri > Pomacentridae > Dascyllus > Dascyllus trimaculatus. The sequence goes on along the minus strand of CM045456.1, from coordinate 15,678,108 downwards.
TTTGCTGATCTCACTGTTATGCTTTGCAGATTTTTTTCCTTCTGGAATGGAGTCATAGACCATTAATTTCCATCCCAGCTGTGGTCTAATTGATTAGACACAATTATTTCTTGTCATGGGAAGAATGTTAACAAAGTTAAATGTGCACTTTGTGATAACATGACCATGTCCAATTTCCCTTCTCTCTCTCATGCCACGTCTGTCTTTTTCTTCTTTTTTTGGAAGATCTGTCTGCCAGCACTTTGGTCCAGATTGTAATATCTAAACAACTTCATGATACATGAGGTATTTATGGTGCACAGAGAATAAATCTTGATCATTTGTTGATCCTCTGATGTTGAAAACAGATTGATGCACACAGCAAAGAGCTTCTGTTAAAGGATTTTGTTTGACATTTTTGTTTTTTTAAATCTAGCTTTCATTCTACTGGACACTCTTTTTCATAGTTTCTGATACTCTGATTTCTCCTGTAGCGCCAATGTAAAGGTTTATGTTTGTGATTCTGAGTGAAATGTCTCAAAATCTATTGCCTGCATTGCCCTGAAACTTGGTCTTTACATTTATGATCACCTAATTTTTAATATATATAACGTTGTTCTTAGTTTCGGCTGAACTTGGTTTAGTGAAAATTAGCATATGTTTACATGCTAGAAATTCAAGATATAACCTGTTTAACAAATCTGCTCAGACTTTACCTTACAGAAGAGTCAGTGTGGATGTAGAGTCCTTATCTTGTTCCAGTCAAGAACAAAATAACTGAGTTCACATCTCACCACTTTCGTCTTCCTTCCTGATCATTATCGACTGATGTAAACTACATGACTAAATCTAACCTGATTATTTACTTCATCCTCTACAGTCAGTTCACATTTTGCAGGATTTTCTCCATGTTTAGAATCCTTGTCTACCCAATAAACAAAACTAAAAGGGCAAACATTGCTGTTCTCAGACCTCTCAGGTATCCCTGATCCCATCTGGATGTCATTGATCATCCCTGCAGACGGTTAATCAGCAGGACTATCATTGTAACAAGCTCTGACAGGTTGGCCTGTTTGCACCAAGGTCCAGAACAGAAACGGTTCTAATCCCACATCAATTTAGCTCAGTTTGTAGCAGGAAGCCCTGATTAGAAGTGTGGCCTGTGGGAGATTGAGTTGAGTCTCAGCGTGACCTGAGGCCAGTTAAGAGGAGGGAAGGTCCAGCTTTGTCAGGCCCCGGAGCAGAAACCAGAGCCGTGTTTACACTGGAGCCCAGCCACGGGAGCACAGTGGGAGTTTCTACTCTGACCTGCTTCCTTCTGGTCCCTCTGCTCTAGTTCATGTACGCCCTCAAAGTCATGGTCAGCTCTAAGCAGAGTGAACCTGCCCCTCTGCTCCTGGACCCCCTTACTTACAGTTCAACTTGTATGGCATGCTTCTGTTACACTTTGAGTCGTGATCAGGATTAAATCACAATAAAGTAAAGATGATTAAAAATGCTAAAATGATTAAACCTCTAGTGTCTCTCCAGTCATGAATGACTCAAAAGCACTCAGCTGGTGCTTTCTGGAAAAACACACTCACACTATAGATTTAGTATTGAAAACCAAGAAAAGTAATGTGACTTAGATTGTAAGTGATATTGTAGCAGCATATATATTTTAATAGTCAAGTTTGTGTTGAAAAAATATAGCATTTGTGCTTGTATCTTATGGTTGTAATGGTTTTATATAGCAAGAGATCCAAGGTGTCACTGACATGACAACAATGACCAAGACTCCACATGGTTAAAGACTGCAATAAAAGAGCTTATATGATATAATTTGGTATAAATGTAATATATTTAGCTTTTATGAAAGTTTCCTAAAAGCTGGTCTGAGACAAATATAATGTATGTAAGGTGTACCCTTCCTGTACCGACATGTTGTACCTGTCAGCTCAAAATAAATATAAATTAAAGTCCTAACAGTCCATTCAGTCTCATATTCAGCTTTTAGGAGTTTGTGGAAAACAGAATTGTACATACTAATTACAAAATGCAATAAGAATTTTCAGTTCTGCTGCTGTTTTGTTCCCCTAAACTACTGAGACAGAAATGAAATGCTGGTGTTGTTTTGGAATAAGTGAAATATTACACCCAACTTATCAAAGTATTTCCAAAAGGGTATGATTTTACGACTCATAATAAAGCTCAGTAATTCAACTAAGATGTTGATTATCTGGAGGGGCGTTTAAAATGCACTACTTGGTGCACTTTCATAGGCTTTTTTTATAAAACTGAAATTCTTTGTAAGCAGTTGTTACTGTATTTGTCCCAAACTACAACAACCTTTTGTCATTTGGTCCAAACGCAAGCTGTGCACTTGTCACGTGTGCAAAATCATGTCATCTTCTGTAAAGTCCATGCACTCCAACACATGTATACGATATATATACTGTATGCCCTATACATATACCAGGATCAGGAGATTCTCAAATGACAAGTCTTAAAATCTGAGCCTGTTAGGTGTACTTTGACCCTGTGACCAATTGCCCAAAGACTCCTCAAATGTCTCTTGTGTCTTTTTTGTACTTGTAGATGTCTCTACTACCTCTAATGTGACTTGGTTTGAAATTACTCATTCACTTTTCCATCTCCCTTTTCTCTCATTCTTCTCAACAAGTCTGTCCTTGAACTCTTTTCTCACCCATTCTGTCTATTTCCTTTTGATTTTCCATTTGTGTAATTGTCTTCTGGGGGTTTACGGTTGCACATAGGGTCGACGGCACGTAAACTTTTAAGCAGGAGCTTGATGATGGTGTGACAGGAAGCAGAATAAGCTGCAAAGAAGCAATGGTGCAGACAAGCTGTACTGTTTATCGAGAAAAAAACTGTGAAAGCCTATTATGGCTGGCACGTAGCTTTCCTTTATCGCTACAATGGAGGCCTTTGGGACATTTAGTGTTATATCTAGACATGCCTCAGCTATAACCAAAGCCAACACAAACACGACGATGTTTGATGTTTTTGCTTTTCCTGCCTCTGTATGCATGCGTGTTTGTTTTATAGTTGAAATCTGATTATTTAATTCAGCTCGATGTTGAACTATTGGCGGAAGGCGAAGCTGCACAGAAAATATAAACGCTCCATTTCGACACGCTGCCCTACTTCTTCAGCCATTCTGGCTCAGGACGTTTTCAAAAACTGGTGTTATAAGGAAGTAACAGCCTGATGGACAAAAGCAGAGCAGAAAGATGCCTGCATACGACATAAAAAGTATATTAATTAGTAAATTAATTGCTGAATTCATCACAAAAGAGTGCAAACATTTGAAGGTAGTCTACATAAAAGGCCCAGTGTTCCAGACATGCATCCTTCAGCTCACATGTGAATCACACCAGCAGACAGCAACAATGACCAGCATGATTTGGTCTCCGGCTCTGCTTGTCAACTGTTCTGCTGGCTCACTCAGACATTTGCGGTTTTATGTTTATACCTTCCCACTCACAGTCACAGGGGTCATTTGGACTTGCTTCTTTCCTCTTTTCATCCAACGAATCAAGAGCGTCCTTACCCAAATACCTCCCCATGTTGTCTGGGATTCACTGAAACTACAGGGAGGCTGCAAACAGCGTGGTGAGATGAATCAAGATATTGTTCGAGATCTCTCTATTTTGCACAAATGCTAAACAGGCCTTGAACAGAGTGCCAGGCCTGCAAATGGAATCATTTGGGGGGTTTGAACTGTGAAAGTGCAGAGGACATCAAATACTTTGATCTATGGAGGGAGAAAGTATGTTTTTTTAGAAGTTGATTGGATTAATTCAAACACATAGGTTTTTTGCTAATAAAATCCAACACTACCTTTGCACACTTGAAGTTTTGTGAGGTTGTAAGTAGGCAGAGTGGTGTTTTGGGTTAAATGGTATCATCAGCATACTAACATATTCATGATGACAGTGCTCATTTGAAAACCAAGAAACAAAGACTGTATGTAGGTTAATGTGTTTTTGTGTCACCTTCTGTGCTTCAGTGCAACCTAAACTTAGCCGGTCTTCACATCTGTTCACTTCTCTCCTGCTCTCTGTGCTCACATACAGTGCACCGCATTTTATATACAATTGAATTACAAATAAAGTATTTAGAGCCTAAAGTTAAAGGACACATTCTGGGGACATGTAAAACGTTTATTCATTTGCTAAAAGGAAGCAAAATATGGGATCTTTGAAGTGTTGACCTGGTGATGACGGTTCAGAAATACCCGAAAGGACTTTGGTTTGTCCTAAGGGGTTGAATGCACCAAATTTCCATTCAATAGCTGTCAGGGCAGCACACTACAAACCAGCAGTCGCATATTAACCTCATGGCAACTCAAATGAAATGTCAGGGAATCACCAGAGTCAGTAAGATTCATAAGTCCATAAATATCTGAGCAAAATTTCACCAACCGACATTCCCATTACCGGAGCCGTTCCGCTTAAAATCTTCTAATATTCTAAGTTCTCTTGAAGCATACTTGAGCTCCAGCATGCATGCTCACAGTGAATCCTTCACAAAGATGGTTCTCAGCTGGCAGCGGGAGTATCAGGCATCCAGGACAGAGATACAGTGCAAATATGCATCTAGACGTATCCCGCAGCCTGTTTCCATCACAGATGCGTGTTACAGAAACTTTTCTCAGAGTTTATTGTGGCCAGGTGGTTCAGATTCGACCAGTTTGCATTTGACTTTGACATGTACATCATTAGTGTGAAGAAGGGCAGCTGTAACCTTGGCAAATTCTAACAGTGACAGATGGTCTGATGTACAGTGTGCAAATGTAGACATGCACACACATAAGAATGAAAGTGGGGAAAGCACACACAAATTTCCATAAAAGTGCACCTTCCAGGATCATGTTCTTCATATTAAGCTCAATTTTTTGCACAAAAAAGTTGTCACGGTCCCAGTTGAAATGCACATTGCGTTATCTGCTTGTCATAATTAAAGGGAACTGTGGAACTGACCAAAGCAAAGCAACAGCACAAGGTGGGAAATTAGCCTGATTACAAGTTAATAGTTTGCATGTTGTCTGCAACATCATGTCTATTACGACACATTGATGTGTCAGGTTTGACATTCAGTATTTTTCTGATTACTATTGTCTTTTTTAACAAGTTTCTGGGACCCGAGTAGCAGCCAATCAAGAGCGCAAGATTAATGTTCAAAAACTACATTTTAACAGAATTTTGTGTTGGAGTTTTGTGTTAACACCAATAGTTTTGTATTTATTGCCAATGTATATCAGATCCAGATATCAGTTTTCAGTCTCATTTATTACTCATGGTTGGTGTCTGTAATGGCCTTCAAAAGATGATATGCGGTCGACCCCAGTGTAGCCATGAATGATCTGGTGTTTCATGTTTTGCAGTGCTTTTATTGTATCATAGTTTACATCTTGTAGTGTTCATTAAGTCTTTCTAGTTGAGTTCTGGCTTGTACTGTCATTATGCGACCTTGTGTGTTTTGTTGTTGAGGCTTGTGTATTTTAAAGGCTCTTCCTTGTATGGGCTGCAAATTAGCACAGACTAAACAAAGACTGCAAAGCTGTGCTGTGGAGCACTGGTTCATGCTACATACTTGCCCCTATACAAAAACACATTAAATGAATGTCCTCCTTTTGACAGAGTAGCCTGCTTCAAGTGAAATTTCAGCAGCAAACTGAAACTTGATGTAGTTTAACTGAGCCTGTTGTAAAAAGCAGTTAAGATGTCTAAGTATGCAAGGATTTCCTAAAAGAAATAACACCATTGTGTTGATAACTTCTTTTTTTCTTAAATGCACTGAAAGATCTGAAAAATGGGAACATTTTCATTGAAATCCAGACCTAAGAGTGCAGACACCTCCTAAAAACGTGTACATGAGCTGTTGCTTCCGTGTATAATCTCCCCTATCTTCACAGGCTTGGTTAAGAAACTATCAGCAAAGCTCAGATTACATCTCTAAAACATCTCTACCAATTATCAGCATCAATGTTCACAATGGTTTTCTCTAATTTACTCCTCTTAAGCCCAGATGTTGAGAGTTCATTCATATCTTGGACAATTACTGCAGCCCTTTGAAGATCTCCTAGAGAAGACAAGTGGTTGTAGAAGCAACTGGCATCTACAAAGTCAAATAGTGAGATCAGACATTCCTCTAAGCCAAGGTCAAAGAGGAAAGGTCTCAGGTCAGATCTTTTATTAAGGATAAGCAGCAGCTTCTGCCAAACAGCCCACAGATCAACCACTAAATGTCCCTTGTAGTGGGATTTAGTTTCTGTTGACTCTTGTGGCCTTGAGAATCTTCATTATCACAGTGGCCATATTTTACACCTCCGTCTTCACTTTTAAAGTGTCGTCCCCCTTGCAGTCAGTGAAGCGGACCGACCGTGTCACCATGAAGTCGGATCAAACGCTCATCTGTCCTGCAACAGTCTGTGATCTGTGTTCATCTGATACCTGATAACGCAGCAGGTTCTCACACAAACACTGTTTATGCTTCACCGTTTCGTTTAATGTGTGTAAACTGAGAAAGCGGCTCAAAGAGGCAGTTTGTCATTTCCATCATCGTCCACTCTGTTTGAGCCAGAGTCTGTCTGTGAATGTTTAGATGTGTAAGTGTGGAAGAGTTTTTGGCAGAAACAGGAAATTTGAAGTGAAGTGCATCCTACTTCTTCACATCATTCTATCTGTTTCTGTTTCTAAATTACATTTTGGTAATAATGTTTCACGTTATACTGCGTAATATGCTAAGTTTAGATGTGGAATGTGCAGCTGTATGTCGACATGATGGACTCACATTTCTCTCTTTCTATTTCTGTTTATCTGTGTGCATGTTTTATGCATTCTTTGCCTTCATGATGCATTTTTTAGATTCCATCTACTACGCTGCAAGCTCAGTTTCTCCATTCCTCTCCCATTTGGTGGCATTTGTAAACTGTTTCAGCATTCAAAGGATGTGTTCATTTTGTCTAATTCTGTCAGTCATGATTCTGTGGGTTCATGGTTTCACTGAAAAACTGCAAATCCTCTCATGATCTTGATGTGTATGGAGGCAAACTGCAGGCAAGTGTCATAAGAAACCTCCCTAGTTCCATCTCCCCCTTAGAAATGAGGGTATTTTCCCCTCCATATTTATTTGTAATCTGCCCCAGCTTGTTTAGTCTCTCTGTTTCTTCTTCTTCTTTTTTTTCTTGTCATCATCCTGTCCTCCGGCCTGAGCTTCTTTGTTGATCTTGGCTGCATTTGACATTGACAGCAAGTGTAAGGAAGCGGTTGTGTCTGTGGTAAACCCTAATGTATACAGCACATGGAAAAACCGAGACCGCGGTGATTCAGGCTTACCACAGAAAGTCCCTACAAACCAGACGTCATGGTGTCTGAAGATGCTGTTTGATGGTGGTACAAGAGGACAGAGTGGAGATAAGTACTGTAAAATGCTCACTGAATGAATCAACACAGTACTTTGATAGAGTTTGTCATTTTATTTGATTACACATGGAATAGTTGCAATTTTAAAAACCTCCTTGGGTTCTGGGAACTTGTGATAAGTTTTTTTTTTAACTACTTCCATTCATTGGACTCAAGGCTGAACTAATTGGCCATAACTAAGGAATTTACATGGTAATTTTAACAAAATTCCACAAAACTGCCTATTAGGATAAAAATGATGAGGTGATTACATTTTATATCCAAAAAAAGCTCAAAGGCCAGCTTCACTGTTAAATCCTAAAGTTCTCATACAGTCTATGGTTCTGCATGAGGCTTTTCTGGCTTTCATTCAACACTTTAATGAGGAAACAGAAGGGAAGATTGTGACCAATTTTCACATTTGGTCAGATATAGAATTGATGACTCTAATCTTGTGTTCCCACCTTGAAAGTGTGGTGACTGTATTGGTCTTTTATGTGGCTGAAGATCTGCATCAAGCATCCACGTTTTCGAATTTGAAGCTTCTTTGCATCCATATTTGAAGACTTGTCTACTGTCTTTGCTGCAACTTTACGTTCTATCAGAATTAGCTTTATTGGCCTTAAGTGAAGGCAGGGGACACCCTGGAAAGGTCGCCAGCCTATTACAGGGCTACATATACAGAAAGACAATCAAGCACACTCTCATTCACACCTATGGACAATTTAGAAACATCAGTTAACCTCAACATGTTTTGGAAGGAAGCAGGAGTACCCGGTGAAACCCTACACATGCACAGGGAGAACATGCAAACTCCACACAGAAAGATCCCAGGCATCTTCTAGCTAGGAGGCAACAGTGCTAACAACGGAGTCACCATGCAGCCCTCTCTCTGAACTTACACTCTTCAAAGTCTTTACTACATTTATTAAATGAACCACAGCAGACATGGATGTAAACTGTGGATGTAGACAATTAGCCAATAGATTAGATGTGTCTGTAGTGGACACACACACAAAAAAACAAGATGAAAGGAATTGCTCACTATTAATTCAGAAATCTGTGAGGCAACAGGAAGTATATACTGATTCATGCATTCACAGTTGTCCCTTTAAATTATATACTGGGTCATTTCAAAAATGGGAGCAATGTTTAAGTATCTTAATTTCCCGTTTTGTCTGCTCTTTAATAGTGACTCAAGCTGCTTCCTGTTTTTGTAATGCTTTATATGAAAAGAGTGAAATAAATGCTAAGAAACATAACACAGATAGGTTAAATGTTTTGGTTCGTAGCCAGTTAGCACAACCCCCGTCTTTGCTTTGGTAAACTACTCTTGTATCAATGCAAAATGTGTCCCAACACAGATAATCATAGACTAAGTAAAGAAAATGCATCCGGTTTGTCCATTATTGTCCAACATTGGAACTCTACACCGTGCATTATTAGATAATAGCCAGACACTGCAGCACCTGTTTCCAATTTTTTTAAAAAACCTAATTGAGATCCAGAATATCCACAGAAATACTACGTCATTTTTTTCCTGATAGTATTATTAACACTAATGTACTCAGTATATCTGTCACCATAAGGGAAAGTAAGAGAGAAAAAAGTGAGCGTGAGAAAGTGTTGTGTTGACCCAGCTGGTTTTATTTCATTAGCTGTACAGTGTATTGAAGGAGTCAGTGCGCAGTCGGAGCAAGGCACCGGTGCAGCCATAAAGAACAGGGAGGCAACAAAAACAACATTTCTCATTAAGAGAGACGTTCATCTGAGCACCTTGTATGCTTCCAGGAACTAAAACTCTTGGTTATCACACAGCACTTTGTCAGTATTTAGGTTGTCAAAGCTTCAGGGATGGAGAGTAGAGAAGCATTACATGTGAAAAGGGCATGGTTGTACAGTAGACGCCCCTACACATACATACACACAGGGTCAGAGACACCCACGTGTATCAGTAACAGACATCTGCCATGTAAATACGGCCTCGTTGGCTTTATTTTTACAGACTGATCCAAGTTATTTGCTCATTCTAATAAATCTTTATGCAGGGCGGGGTCGTACCATGAGACAGCAAACAAGCGTATTTCCCCAAGTGTTCTGTCTTTCATTAGGGGAAATGATTGATTCTTAAATGTTTTTCCACATTAATACTCACTTTGTTGCCGTTTGTGGCAATTAAATAACACAATTCAAAACTGAAAAACCCTGACGAATAGAGGAATAAGACTTGAGACAATCTTTCATTTGTCCTCTTTTAGGCGTGTGTGGGCTGAGTGATGTACAGGTTGATGTATATCTGAAACGTCTCTCTTTTTCTTTTGTTTCTGTGGTGGAAATAATGTTTATGTCCGAACACGTGATTGCAGTTTTGACGCAAAGCAGACAGCTGGAGGCAGCTCACGAGACATAAAAGATGATCATCGCTGCGGAGTCGTACTGTAAACGAGAAGCCATGGATGATTAATTAAAGCAAACAGGGTCCCAGGAACTGCCCAGGTTTACAGTCTTTGTTTCGTGTCACATTCATCGTTGTTTGACAGCTCTCATAACAAAAGCCTGGGAGTAAGTTTCCATTTTTTATACCATTCTAAAATAGAGAAATTATTTATGTGTTCTTTATATAAAAACTGCCTTTTTTTGCTAGTCTCTTTAGCTCACAGATGAAATATTGAGTCTGGTAAAGCATTCAGTTCTCCTATGTTGAGACTGGGAGGTGGTCCTGAATCAGTGTGACATAGATGCCAGATTTATGGTGTTGGTCTGCAGGACCCCACACTGTGGTGCAAGGTGGTCTTGCAGCATGTTTATCTTCTTCTAGTCTATTTATCTGATATGGGAGATGGTTAAAAATCCCTCTCTGAGCCTTCTTCTTTTGTCTTTGGAGCAGTAGCTTAGCTCTTTGTCTTGGCCTCTTCTTTGAATACATTTTCCACTGCGCCACCTTAACAGGGCTCTGCTTCTTGACATGTTTCAAACAGTCCAAATTACAACACCAAATCACTGATTCTGTCGTAAATAAAACATTTCTACATCTAATGTGACGTCTAACATGAAGTCATAGCCTGCTCTGATGCTCCTTCTACAGGTTACTCCACATGCTTCCTGCAAAACATCATCTAATTAATTACAGTAAATCCAAAAAGAGTCACTTAGAATATTATAAACTAATCAGCAAAAAGAACTCCCTCATGCAAATGGAAATCCCAAATGTCACTGGTCTACCCCCACAAGAAAATGCACCCCACCACATGGCAAACACCTCACACAATCAGGAACATGTTGAGGAACATGACTATGACCCAACATGTTGATTTGACCTCCAAACTTCCTACACCCCATTCTGATCAAGTATCAACAGGATGCAGTGGAACAAATTTAATTGACAGAGGCCACACTGTACAAGCCAGAGTACCCAAAGGATCCAGTGCCAACGTCCTGGTTCCAGACCCCATAGGACATTTAGCATTTAGTTATGCAGTGTGTCTGACCCAGAGTTTACACTGTAATGCCAATGGTTTTGTAAATGCATATGATTGTCCTTGTAGGCCAGACTTCCTTGTACGGTATCTCATGCGATCACATGTTTTAAATCTATTACACAGTGATGTATTGCAGATCAAATTGCAGTCACCATAACTGAACTAACATAACATAGCTAAAAGTGAGATCATTTCAGCCATTTCAAAAATGAGGAAAACACAAAAACAACTGAAATATAGCAGTGACACACTTTCCTGCTAGAATATTACTGCACATGAAAACCTCATTGTTCTCCTATTTCTTGCTAGTCGTTATTAATGCTCTACAAGTTGCAGTCCATATTATTATCGTCATTATCAGGTACTTGTTCAGGAGATCATCAGAGTAGAGAAGTACATGGAATTAGTGGTGTGTTGCTGTCCAGTATTTGCTTCCTCATGTGGGTCTGATGATTGAGGAAAACAAAATTATCCAATCAGTGAGTCACAGAACTCATGAAGTCATGTGGACGAACCACTTCTGGTAAAATTCATAACATTATGAACACAAGGTGGAAATGAACTAGACGTCAACAATATAATTCTTTTGGTTTAGGCCAAATGAACAGAACAACAAGTTTCAAAGCACCATAAGAATGCCAGTAAATAGAAAATGATTGGTGTAATAGCAATCATGTCTCATACATTTCACTGTTTTTCGTGATTTGATGCCTTATTGTTGCACTGTTTGCAGCTTTTACGAACTGATGCAGATAAGAGCGGAACTTTTTAATTGCATTTTACAACAATGCCACTTATTATATACATTATAAAGCGTCTCTGACCCAGAATTTAAACTGTCATGTCATTGGTTTTACTAATTCGTACCCCCTACTTGTGAGACAGTCATGCTTTTGATGGTATGTCATGTTGCAATGCTCCATCACATGTTTTAAATCTATTACATGGTGTATATTGAACCAAAGCTTAACTTTAAAAATAGTCCAAATCAAATTTCAGTTGCAATATCCGTCAGAAATAGCACAATAAGATACTTTCCTCGAATCGTTCAGCCCTACTGCAAACAAATGCTCCCACAAACTATCCTCAGACTTGTTTCCAAGGTGTGCCGAAGCTGTGGAAAGGGTGATTTTAACCAGCGGTGGGTTATTGTGACTGTGGGTGGAGAAAACAGGATACTGTAGCACAATCCTATTGTCCTCTCCTGAAGCCGCCATCAGCTATTTTGAGCCCGTAAACTGTAAAGCTGAATTGATGGTGCATTGCTCCGTGATGTGTAATTACCTTTATGGGAGCCATTCCTTTGTGTGTCTGCGCGGAGATGACGCAGTCTATTGTCTGCTTTGGACTTCCACCTCAGTGTGGAGAAAGGTCATGCCGTGACTCCGCTACATCCTCAGTGGAATAAAAAGTGACCTTCGCTTTTTCATCTCCTCCGCTTGAGAAGCTAAAATAGTTGTGAAGGTGTTCCCTCGGCTTGATTTTGGATATTCTGTGTGTCGCATAAGGAGTTTAAATTTAAGTGAAGAATGTTGTTTGTGGACAGTCTGCCACCATAGCGTGCAGGCTAAATTAAACCCATCGCAACGTGTCTATATCAAACAGCGGTTTGAATGGGACTCCTCAGATCCGCTGATAGTTAACACAGAAATGTCGCCTTGTGCATTCCATAAGAGAGAGGAAGAGGGTCTTTTTGTTGGAGATAGGGGATCATTAAAGGACGCAGTCTCCATAGCATAAGGAGGTCTTTGTGCGTGATGAGGGTCTCAATGTGGCCCTTTGTGAACGGGACGTTGGGATCTGCTGTCAAAGCCAAGACAGAGAATTATTCTGATTCTTTCGTTGCCACTTTGGTGCTACTGTGGGCATAAAGTGGTCTTTTAGGGATTTTTTTTGACAAGGGAGAGGAGATGGTATTGAGGCATTTGCTGCCTAAGCAGGCTATGGTATGGGTGTGTAGGTGGAGGACGTAGGCAGACATAGGAGGGAGAGACGTCATAAGATAAACCAGCTACTCGAAGCCTTTCTGCAGTATGTAAAGTCAAAGATTTACACAAAAATGCTAATTAAAAGGGTTTTTTCAACTCTTTTCTTAAACTCTGGAAACTTGGAATTGATGCAGGCTATGTGTGTGTTTCATTATCTTTCACTCTCTGGCACTATGGGGAAAAGTTCAATGGAATATTTAGAACTTTAAAGCTTTGTTTCCAGTCATGTGTTAAATGGAAACAGGGCCGGAGGGTTTAATTAGACGAAAATTAACCCACAGATCTATTAAAGGAGCATTTAGACGGTGATGCATTAATTCCAGCAGCGAATACGAGCTAATGTTCTTGTGCTTTGTGGCATTGAGGGTTAAGGTGTGGTTCACAGCAGGTTATGTTGTGTTTACAGATTTGTCAAGGATTCATATAGTTGTGCTTCTGCTTCTTTGAGATAAGAACTGTGGTCATGGCACAGAAACCAAAGACTTCCATTCTGGCTTCGTTAATGTCTCCACCTCCCTCAGTTAGCTCAGGGTCTCGACACCTCTGACCTGTGGGTTGGGAAACCCCATTTGTGTGACTGCCTTCTTTGATCATGCCAAGTCCACGCTGACTCTGTGTCTGCTTGTGTCATGTCTCGCACAGATCGGCTCTGTGATGGTGGGTGGTTTGGTTGGTATGCAGACATCTAAAGACAAATTGTCCTCACTGGTGGCTGGGCCCCGGCTCCCCCTCATTGACACACGGCTCGTCCGTCATGACTCATTCGAGCCACATCCCAAACACCCTTTCAGCAACACCAGACTTAATGTACACAACTGCACAGAGAGCAATGCAACAATCATCCACTTGAATGCAATACTACTGCTGGCATAAACAACGTGTGCACTCACAAACTGCAGTGTACACAAACACAGCCGGTCACACCTACAGCACATGACAATTTACCCCATGCTGGGTCCCAATGTCATGCCCGAAGAGGAAGACAAACAGCACTACACAGACACACATCAATGCTGAGTGTATGTAAATGTGAACATGTCACCCTGGATATCTGTTTCTGACCTCTTACAGCCCAGATCTGACCCTCATGTTGTCTGTTTTGTGTCTGACAGGGTGGGAAGAAGCACAGTGGCCCCTGTGGAGGAAGAGACTGTAGTGGAGGCTGTAAATGTTTCCCTGAGAAGGGTGCCAGGGTAAGTCCCTCACTGCAACTACTGTTCCAAGCAGCTCTGCGAACACTCCTTTTTCTCCGTTTCTATCCTTCCCTTCCTTAACTTCTGTGTTAACCAGTTTTCCCACATGGTTTTCAGTGTGGAAAACCAAATAAGACCATGATCACACATGATGTTCTCTGAATGTTACTCTGGTTTAAATAAATTGGTTGCTGAAGGTGCATAAAGTCCTTCAAACCAACTCACATTCACATGTTTCAGGTGTGCATGTGTCAGCCTCCCACACTACATACTTATAATACTATTTTATATCTTCATCAGCAAAGAATAGATCTTGGGCTTAGTATGTACATGTTGAGGAATGAGCGAGTGCATTTTGACTATGGAGTTTCCATGGAAACAGCTTAGAGTGTTAAAATATTGCTTTACCCCTTTAAATATAAGCAAGCCATCCATTCCACTTTTATTTACTCCAGATTGGCTGAGATGTACTGCAGATGCACAGCAGTCAGAAGGATGTAAGGAATCTTGCAGCTTTTGAGGGAGTTGTTTCTGTTACCAACACATAGGAGTGTCATGTGTGATCATGGCCTATAAGCCCTCTTGTGGGTAATTAATGTATCACAACAATGCAATGTGAACTGTTTCGATGATGCGTGTCAGAGATGTCGACCAAATCCAATACATTACTCTAGAAAGCCACAAAAAGTGAAATGGAAACAGATACTCCTTCAAAGCAAAGTTGCTCATTAATATTTGGAAAACAAAAGCTAACATGCACACTATTGTGAACGGCCACAATTTGTGACACAGTATTGAAAAGTGGGCTGAAAACTGATCATTGCCACTCATTACTCGGAGAAACTCATTGAAGAGGAGGCAGTGTGTGCAGGAGCAAGCAAGACAAACACTCGATGTGGCAGCTGGATTTCTTTCAAAACCCTAATCTGTAGTTTTTAGCTGTATGTGTTAATTTGTGTTAAAAAACTGTTGAAATATTGGGGGGAAAAGTTTTACACTGTATTTAAGTCAATATTTATCTCTTTAAGATGTGACATGCTGTGTTCACCAGCCTGAGATTTAATGGGAATTTTACTAAGCATTCACCAAAATCCTACACGCAATTATGGCTAGAAGTAAAGAGAACTCAAACACTTCTTTTGTGCACACAGTTATGCCATGAATCATAAAAAATGAAAGGATGAAAGTTGAACTTCTTTGATTATTTAATATACAAAAAAATGAAAAGATGTGGGATCGACTTGTAAAACTTTTTTTTTCCACAGGTGTGAAAAAAGGTCACTCCAGATATTTGAATTTGCTTCCATGCTTTTCTGCTATTTGCCGCATGGAGACACTGCCTGTGAGTCAAAAAGTCCCTGAATTCTTCTCATGGGACTGTCGGTCACAGCTGAGTCACTAATAGCTTTTCGGTTTCAGAATTCCTTGTATTTTTCAGAAGCTGGTTAGTGCAAAGGGTTTATTTTGGGCAATTTTTAAAATGAGACATGTAGAATAAAGTAATTTTGATGAAATCTTTAACCCATTCCAAGCTTACATTTTATTAAGTGGAATGGCACATCACACAGGACCACATACAGTTTCTGACTCTAATAAATGGTGTGATTTCGGCAATTTTATGGCCTCTTGATGCCTGAATTTATTTACAACTATATTAAAAAATATATTATTTTCGTTTTTGTCTTCAAGCTGATGTTAAATTAAGTGAAGATTGTTAATTTCTCTGTAGCACATACAATAGATATAAAGGTGTAATACAACAGTCATTAATGGTATTTTTTTATTGATGCCACAAATGCCATTCCGACCACTCAGAAGAGAAACCAGTGCTTGTAGAAAGGTTCCTAGGTATGTATTGAATATGCACAAACCGGCATTGGGGGAATGCATATGCTATCTCGGCTGCAGCGGTATGTTGCGAATTTGCGACAATAGACCTTCAGGGGTTAAGAAGATTAGTTTTTCAAACCCACTAGTGTGTTTTGGTTTTCACACAGTCAAGCAGACAAGTTCAAGTGACAGCAACAACAGACTTGTGAAGTGAACAATGGACAAACCTAGCAAAAGAAAAACAAAAAAGAGGTACTAGATATCTTTGTAGTACTACCTGGGAGCACTTTACAATCATCCCAACTGATGTCATCTGCAAATTGTGCAAGACCACTGTAAGCAGAGGCAGGCATGTGAAACACCTATCAACATCTGTAAAACACAACCATATGCATTTCAAACATCTGGTCTTCTACCCAAATACTGATTCAGGCACTGATAATTGTGTTGGTTGAACAGATGCAGATACAGATAATGACGTCTCGGTACACCTCAAATGTAAATGTGTGACATGAACATTGAGCCATATGGAAGACTGTGCTGCTGAAAGTCATTAGTGTGAAACACTTATCACACTTCCATACAGTTTAAGTCATGAAATTCACACCATTAACCCTTGTTAAAGAGGAGGTCAGAGTGGAAGGAGCGTCTGGTGTGTGGGAGAGTCATTAGACAGATGAATGAACGACAGAATAAGAGAGCGTGACAGGGTTTGAAATCAGAGAAACAGACATAGACTAAACATATTGAGATAACAAGCTTATAGTGAGTGACTGGGGTTCTGCATGACGAAAGGCGTGGTTTCACCATCGCATCGTGGTTCAGACACGTGCAGCAGCTTTCTAGTCATTAAACTCCACGTCCTTGAAGTTTTGTAACTTTTAGAGTCAGATCGCCAACTTTCAACAGCTGGCCACATGTGTTTAGAAGTTAAATAAACATGGTTTCATCTGTTCTGTCAATTCTAACTTTTCAAGAATAAAACATGCTTGAAATAGGGATGTAGAAAAGTGGTTTCTGGGTAATCCTAGCTGACTATAAATGCCTCGAGTAAGACAAAGGACTGAAAGAACGTGTTGATACTTACTGTTTGAAGATCCATCCGAAGTGTGGACTCTGGTGTAACTATGTGCAAATGTAGTGGGGTTTTTTAGGTTACTTATCTTTTTTTTTTGTACTCAAAGTTCTTTAACCCTCTGAACCCCAAAATCTGCCAGCAGATGTTAAAGGCATGTTGTCTTTAAGGAAAATTGCCAGAAAGACATCATTTATCATAGACAGACACTGTAAAAACAGAAAAAAGAGTCAGATTTTTACCCTAATCTGTCAGTTTGTTTATCCATTAGCTTTACCTAGAGCCAACACAATGAAACAAACAACCATGCAGGCTCATATTCACAGCCAATTCCGCATAACTTAGCCAAATCCAAGCATGAAATTGAGGTATTTCATCCAAATCACTTTACTCTACATGTCTCATTTAAAAATTCCGCATTCCTCGGTGCAACGGGGAGATCATTTCAGATGTGCCTGACAGTGACATGACAACAATTCAGGGACTTCTCGGCTGAACTGCAGGCAGTGTTTACACAGAGCAGATAGGACACAAGTATGGAAACAAATTAAAATATCTGTAGTTTCAACATTGTTTTACTGCACAAAAGACATGTTTGAGTTCTCTCTACTTTTAGCCATTGTTGTGCTATTTCTGTTTAGGTGCAGGACTTCATAGTGCAGTAAAAAGAAAGAGCCCACAGTGAGTAAATGTGTGAGTAGCAAAAACACCCAGTTACCAGGGACGCATTATTCACATTGAACCAAAACCACAATCCTTCCTTTCTTTAACCAAGTGTTTTTGTTGCTTAAACCTAACCCCAAATGGTAGTACTCTGTAGTCTGAGCTTACTCTGCCCACGTCCACCACAGCTACCTTCCTGCAAGTATGTTGCAGCCGGTCAATCTAGGGCTTCATTTACCCACAGAAAAGCTGCTGGAACATAATTGAGCAAGTTTATACAAACGAAATACACTGTGTAATACCTTTACTGCAGTTTAAAATTTCTGCTAACTTTTGCACATTTCAAAGACAAACCTTCCAGATGATAAACTCATCAGTTTGCTTTGTATCTCTTATCTTGTAAAGGGTGTTCACGGGAACTATAAATGTCTCAGTCCAGCTGTATGATGTGGTTAACTCAAGGACTGAAATTGACTCTTATAAAACTCCCCTGCCTACTAGTAAGAACAGCTCCTGAGGGGGATATTCTTTAAAAAAAAATACAAAGGTGAAGACAGGAATGCCAGGCGACTGTACTTTGGCGAGCCCTGAGAATTTAGCAGACCAGCTTTACAGTAGGTCTGACCTTTGAGGTGCACGCTCGCTGTGGATACAGGAAACCCCACAAGGAGTCATAGAGAAACAGAGCGAGGAAGTTCCACATTCCACTTCTGAAGGCTGCAAAAAAAAAATCCAGTGACGGGTTCAGCAGACCACCTTCCTCCCTTCCTCTCCTCCGCTGCTCCTCCGTGTCATCCAGATATGTAGGATGAGATTTGTATCGTCCGGTGACAAAGTGTTAATGACGGCGCCAATGGAGGGAAGATTCCTTGGCATGGGTTGTGTTTTGTCTATGAAAATAAGTTAGAAATCACAGGTGCTAAGACCTGGTCTGCTGGAAATAACACTCCTCATTTGTTACAGAGAGATAAGGTTCTACTTTCCAAGAAGCTGGCCATCATAAATTTCCTCCTGTTTCGTCTGCCAGTTGTTGTCTCTGACTTACTGCGTGCACATTTAAACTGTAAATTTCCCAAGCTTTAATAGTCTTGTAGATGACTTATCCAACTAAAATGTTCCCCCTATTGTTTGTGCTTGTTTGTGAACACAGTGTATACCGAGATGAGTCCCCACAGATTGTTTATCCCTTTATTTTCTCTAACTTTAAGTCTCGCTCCGCCCTTATCCTTCCCCTGAGGAGAGTCGTGATGATGAGCCCTTCTCTGAATGAGTCAGACTGATCCTGTGCAGCTGTCTGGATTGGCTGAGACTTGATGCAGCTGTCACGATTAGATAGGTTGTTAATGGATAAATGGTGGTCAGTCATGTCGACATCACTGTGTGGCTGCTCTGTGTTTTAGTAGTTCTCAGTCAGTGGAGCAGAATCAGATGATCACAGGGAACAAGGGTTGAAACATTAAAGCTGCTTTGGTCTATTATTATTATTATTATTATTATTGTTAACACTGATGTTTTTTGCTCCTGTCACATTTTTACTCACTGTAGACTCATTTTTACTATAGTATAAAGGACCTCTATGGAAACAGCACAACCATTGCTAGAGAGAAGTCTTTACTTTCTGAATCCTCAATGGTTTAAATGATTCTTTCTACAGAATGATACATTTATGATGCCAGACATCAGAAAAAAAACATAAAAAAACAAGTGTTGAATTTCTAGAATCAAGTGGCAACAGATATCACCAGTACTCAGAAAAGATTATGGCTCTGCATACTAAAGATATGTCACCACTTTACAAGTTTGATTTGTTTGTGTATCTACTCTGTGTAAACACAGCCTGCAGTTCAACCCGGTTCAGCCAAGAAAGTCCCAGAATTTTTCTCATGTTACTGTTGGACGCTGCTGAGTCACTAGCAGCTGGTTATACAGACGAGTGCAGAATTTTTTTGTTTTTTACAGAATTTGGCTGCTGCAAATTGATTATTGTTGCCAAACTTTTAAAAGAAACATGCAGAAAGTAATCGTTTTGATGGAGTATCGCAATTTGAGGCTTAGATCTGTATCATTTTCCCAATGGAGTGGTGCCTGATGGAGTAGCTCAAGGATTGTTGAAAAGTTCCTTATCAGACATTTCTTTCTGTTTTCAGAGTTTCCTGCTTTGATAAATGGTTTAATTTTGGCATTTAAAAAAATGATCAAATCCACTGGTGGGGTTTTCGGGTTCAAAGAAACAAATGACAACTTTTTAAAGGAAACTTTTATTTCATTATTTTGGTTTTCTGACCCACGACTTTACTGTTTAATTCACTGTTTTAAGAACAAAGTACTAAATACCAACTGTAAGCTGCACCAAACAGCAGGCAGACACAGCTGGTTAATATAGTGTAACATTTAGCAACCAAAGAGCCAGACATGTTCCACCACGGTTGGTGCAGATTCACCATAAAATTTGATAATGCGGGAATGTTGTATTCACAGCTTGATTTGTTGCCACAAAGTGACCAAAAAACAAAAGCGAGATGTGAGCATTGCAGGAGGAAAAAGGGGAAGGGATTATGCATTAGTGGAAAAGCTGTCACATGAATGAATGCCAGACTTCCCATGCTTCATTTTATCAAATATCCACCATGATAGAGAAAATTCTGAGTATGAAGATAGATTGCAAGTCTGGACAGAAGCGAAAGACAGACCGAGAGAGCGTGAGAGAGGCTTAAAGAATGAAACATATTGTTTAGTGAGGACCAAATATGTTAATTGTACGGGTTTTCTGCTCTGGGGGGAGAAAACAGACTTTGGCAACCCGACTCTTCAGCTGTACAACCATTGTAGGTTTGCAGAGCAACGTCACTTCCAATAATCCTCATTGTTCTGTTGAATCATTAGTGGATCGGTAATAAAAAAGGAGAATGAATGCCATAAAAAGGAGTTACGAGAAAATAAATTAGAAACAAAGGATCTGAAGTAGTTCACAAGACTGCGCTTTATAGCTGAGAAACACTGGCACAAGTGTAATCACAAAACTGCACTGGTATCTCAACAAACAAAGCAAAAGTGTGCACAAGTAAAGAATCTCCTAGTGCTGCAGGGTAGGCGGTGTTATAAAACGGAGCATTTAATGGTTTCCAAAGCAGGGGAAACCAGGACAGCATGAGAAACTGAGCACAAGGCGCTCCTCAGGCATCCTCAGCCAAGAACATATGTCTGTAGATCAATGATGTCTTTTGTCCTGGGAGTCTTTCGGAAACAGGGAGTGGTTCTGAGTTTTACGCAGAAAAAAACAAACTTAGAAGGTAAAGATCAGTAACATCATCTGTATGAGCTCACTGTCTGTCCTCAGTAAACATGTTGAGGAAGATATACAAGTGAAAAACAAACAGAGAGACAGAAGACATGACAGGGCAACAATTAGAGACGCTCTGCAGATTGGGAGACGCTGTCCTTTCCGCCATGGGAAAAGCTGCCACAGCTGATGCAGGCCAGGAAATGACACATGTCTCAGGAAGCCGAGCACAATGATGGTCCACTGATCTTTTTTTAATATAGACGCGCTCTGTTTTTTTGTGGGAACAGCATCGTCTGTGTGTTTGGCCTCCGCTATAAATGGCAGAGATTTCCTTGTTCCATGAAAACAAGTCCATAGATACGTTCAGATTCCAGCACCCAAGGCTATCATATGCTTTCATGTCTGCTCAGAGGCAGGAACTGAGAGGAATGTTGGAGATTTGAGGGGGATCAAACAGCATTT
Source organism: Dascyllus trimaculatus (assembly GCA_024666655.1). Lineage (NCBI taxonomy): Eukaryota > Metazoa > Chordata > Actinopteri > Pomacentridae > Dascyllus > Dascyllus trimaculatus. The sequence continues at coordinate 15,656,747 of CM045456.1, read as the reverse complement.
TGAATAATCCTGAGAGCTTCAGAAGGCGGCAAATAGACTTCTCTATTTTAGTTCTTGAAGGCATTTCAGCTCTCATTCAAACGACTTTGTAATTCTCACTTTTTGATAGGGAGTCCCACATTTACACTAAGTACTTCTGTATATCTGGGACTCCCCATCAGTTCATCAGAACTGAAGAAACCTCTTAGGTGAGAGGTGAAACGTCTTCAAGAGTCAAAAAGCGAAGTCCAGTTGCCTTCTACTGAAACTCATAGGATTATTATAACCTGGATGACTGAGAATCTACACAGAAACTTCTTTGAATGTATTTTTTATTAAAGGTTGGAATCCCCTAACTGGTGGTTTCCAGGTTTTGACTTTTTTTTTTTTAAGCCATGAAGACATTTTACAACCCTTTAGTCATAAAAGTCACAGATGCATGACATTCATGCCAAAGCAGGGATGTTTTTCCTTTCTCCTGTAAACATTTTTGCCTGACAGAAGTCATATGTATGTGAAGCAGATATTGCAGCCTTAGCTATGTGTTAGTCTCCGCGTGCCTTGTTGTGTTTATAAAATCAACTCTTGAACTTTCATCCTTTAAACCTTCTCTGATTGGAGATTTTTTCCCACAGTGGTCAGTAAATTTGATGAAACATGACTGATTTCTGCTTCAAATGAACTGTCTGACAGAAAAGAAGGAGAGATGAGTTAGTGAGCTGATTTACTGGCACAGGCATCCTTGACAGTTTGTATTAGATAGCTTGACATCCTCAGATAGCTTGGCAGAAGACATGATGTGTCATGGCAGTCCTAAACTTTAAGCCAATTTCCAAACCTGCAATCAGGAGCCTCATCCTTTCTCGTAGCCCCTCTCCTCTGACCCTGACCTTGGCAGGGTGTGTCAGAGAAGGATGATGATGAAAAAATGGTCTGTGCATGTGTGAGTTCAAGGGAGGGGAGTAAGCAAAAACCTGCTGCTATCACTAAAACCCTTGGACGGGAGGGTTTTCTTTGCCTGAGATTGTTGGAAAGAGGAATTCAGCAGGGATCCAGGCTGGCAGTGTCCTGTGTGAAAATTAAAGCTGCAGAGCTCTAGGAAATATCATGGGGATACTTAGACCAACAGACAGTAAGCAGCTGTTTGTGTGAGTTACCGCAGCACAAAAGAAAGTAATCATTGGTGTCTGCTGCTACCAGTGAAACGTTTTAAAGATAAAGTAAGATAGTTCACCCAAGTTTATTGTGAACACACAGATCAAGAAGAAAAAATCATCAAACATAGTCTAGTTCTAGATACTGCACTTACATTTGGGATATAACTTTTTAAAGTGAAGCTTCTGTTTAGTATTTATTGTGTAATATTTATGTTTAAATGTCAGTCAACTGCGTGGTTTCAAATCATAATTTTAATTTTAAAATTGATTAATTGTTCAGCCCTTATATACATTCAAATGTATGACGTTTGGATTAGTAGCTCATTAAAGCTTCCCTAACACTTTTCAAATGTTTCCTAACTGTGCATGTTGTCAAATTACATTATTAACTTGTTATGGTGATCCTTATAGGGAATAGATGCCTTTTTACACATCCATAAGCTGGAGCAACATAAGCTTCACTTTAACAACCAACTTTTACAGCAAATATAGATCAGGGAAAACCAAGCAAGATGGTGCAGTTGATATTATTTCATGTGCAAGACGTACAGTATGTCAAATTTTGCTTCATTTTTAACCTTTAAAATGAGACACAACCTCACATGATGTTATCACGGTTTGTGCTGAGGTGCAGAACCACATACATCTTTCAGACATATGCTCCTCATAATTTAGATAATATCCAGTATCACAATATATTTCTCTTAAAACATGTTTTTGTTGTTGTTTTTCCATCACTGTCAAAGCCAAGTCTGATCCACTGTTCTGTAGCTGTGATCCAACTTTAAGAGCCTTTAAAAGTGTCTAACTCTTGCATTTTAAGATGATGGATGCTGTTTAGGAACAAGAGGGCTGTTGTTGGTGAAGACAAAGGAGGACCTCTGTTTGCCTAACGCAAAACCGCACGACTCTCCCAGCAACCCTGTCACTAAAAAAATCTCATTCCTATACAACTAAACTGCATTCTGAATTAGGTTTTGAAGGAAACATATTTCCTGCCAGATTGCATTTGTTTGTTACGTAGATGGGGCAGATCTCATCACTGTGGTAATTCAGAAAACAGAGGAGAAGCTTCTGAAATGTTGGGCAAGGCTCATATCTTAACCCAAACTGCTCTTTTTTTCCTAATCCTGACCTGTCCCGGATAATCTAACGGACAAGTGTATGTTACAACCACAGATTTTAATTATTTCACTTTTGCTTATGAGAAATGGTGTTTTATCTTACAGTTTGGTACAGCAGACTGCCTTCTCTACTATAATACTCATCAGTGTCTGCAGAGCTGGCTGGTCCATTAGGCAATACAGGCAAATGTTGAGGGCACCGTGGCCTCCAGGGAGTGCCATAAAATTAGGAAGCATATGGAAATCACTGATGAGGTGGATGCCATATAAAATCTTGCCTAGGGCTCCACATTGAGCCAGCTCTGAGTCTCCGCTGCAGCTGGCATGAGAATTGTCAGTCAGAAGCTCGATTCACAAGCAAATTCGAAACACTTCTGTCAGCTGCAGATGCAAAATGAGTCCTCTCAACAACCCAATCTTTAGATTCCACCTGCTGTTAGCAGCTGACGTTTAACAATTTTAGTCTCAGTTTATGTTTCATGCTGGAACGCTCTGTGGTTATCTTTTCCCACCATGATTTTTACATGCACAACCTTGTCCCTTTGACTTTTTTTTTAATCAAAGGACCAGACATTTTTTGACAGCTGTTAATATTTCGGACCAATGATTTAACCAGGAGAATTTCTCTATAGTGCATAAGTACTTGAACTGTGTGTCAAGTGACGTAGCACAAAAACAGAATGGGGGCAAGGAGCACAACATTCCCAAAGATTAGGTGAAGTTTGTTAGACAAATTATTTTGAAAGCCTTTTCTACTCTAACATTAAAAATGAAACTGTACTGCGAATGAAGATCTTACATTTTTCCTAATGATAGTAGAGCTAGCTAACTCTACCCTGCAGTACAAGAACAATGCTATTTTATTACCCTCTGTTCCAGTGCAGATGCTTTGGCAGCTTTTAGTCTCGGGAACAATGTCATGTATGTACACACAACAGCATATCTTTGATGCAGTTCACCTTTTAAAAGGTGAGCTGGAAACATTAAAGGGGTCATAAATCTGCTGGTGACAGTTATGCAGCTGTTAAAACTGAGAAATCTTGCTTTTTTTCTTCAGTTGACTGAAATCAAGTATACTGTTTGTCCAAAAGTGTTGCGCATTTTGAGTAGTAAATCTACCGTAGTTTTCTCTGTAAACTGCATTTGTGCTGTGCAAGAACAGAGAGCTTTACAGTCATGGCAACAATAACCGGCGGAGGAAGGAATGGGAATTGTTTGGACAGATGTGTGTGGGTGGATTGATGCATATTAAAAAAATGTTGGTTTTGTCCTTATATATCCTGGAATCATTTGACGACCCTGATGCTGACATTGTTTTTCTTACAGTAGGAAAAAAGATTCAACTTTGCCACTGGCTGTGCGGTGATTCAGTAGTCGGTTTTTTTGTGAAAGACACTGACCTTGTTACCACCTGTAGCCTGATGGTGTTATGAGCAAAAGCACATGGCATGATAATAACCAAAGATAAATGAAGTGAGCAGAGGTCAAAATGAGCAGAATTAGCCTGAAATATTGTGCTTCATGTTGTGGCTGCAGGACTGTGAACTTCATCATACTTTAGCCACGATCACAGAAATATGGCAATAAAGTAAGTTTATGTCCCGTAATAAACCTCATCCGAGTTCTCTCCTCACTGTTTTCCCTTGAACACCTTCTGCCTCCATCCATCTCCCTCTTTGTTTCTCAAAAAACCCGCACAGACACACACCACGTTTTCCACATCAATCACATCTGTATGGTCACCAGAGGAGGTAAATAAGGCGTTAACACTGTTCGGCCTCTGGGATCGGAGCATTTTATTTGTAGACAGCAGTCAGGAAATGTTATGGTGGATGAGGAGGGTTCTCAGGCTTGTCGGAAAAAATGTGACCAGAGATTTGGGTCACCACAGCAACGCCATGTGTTCCCCATCAGGCCGTGTTGGGAAACCTACATCGGGGGCCGGCTGCAGAGGAAACAATTAGAAATCCTCTAAGTCCCCTCATATTTATTCCTCCAGAATTTTCTAAGACAGACATGTTTTTAGTGCAGACTGGAGATTTGGGAGATTTTGTCTCGCATAACAGTGGTGCATCATGTTCCCTTTTATTTCATGTTGTGCAATATGTGAGTAAAGCTTTTCCCCCATGGCAGAAGGTTAAAGGTAAATCCCTGTCCTCTTCATCCAACTGAAATTAGGAATTTTGGCTGGATGTAATTTACGTGTATTCCCAATGATAATCTCCTGGAAAAGCCACTCGTTTAGTGAGTGAACCACATACATGCAGAGACCTTTGCCCTGATTTGCTCCCTTGCAAACTATCCAGGAATGTGCGTTGCAGCTGGAATGGCAGTTGGCGCTGCATCCTCATGCCATGTGGGAAAACTCCTCCAGGCTTTCACACTGGACGGTGGGATTGGTCAGCTGGATGGGTTGGAGTGTGCATAATGGGACTCTGAGGATTACCCTGGTGCTAATGTGGCTAGCTGAGTTATAAGTCAGTCAGGGCCAAGATCACAGCTGGGTATTCAGTTATAAGTTTCATTTTTCAGACTATTGGCTCTTTTCATTACTGTGTGATGTTTTATTAATTAAACCATATCTAAAGCACTTTTTAATGATGTTTTGACAAATGCTATATAGTTTTGTCTCCCCCTTCTGGCAGTGCTGCCACCTTGATGTCGATCGCTTTCTCTTCTAGACTGTAATCCTTCCTCTGAAAGGCAAGTTTCTTTATCTGGAGCGTCAGAAATTTTTTTGACCTTTCCTGTTTCTTTTCACCATACTCCTACTTGCTGTGGCCTACTCAGTTTCTCTTGCTGTGGTTCACCTCTTCAGCTCTGGCAAACCAATCATTGCTGGTTCTTGTAAAATCCATTGCTACCTGTCCAGCAGTGCTGGAGCGTTGCCAGAGAAACCAGATTTACAACTCTGGTATACGAGATTTACCTGGTGCTGACGGGCTTACTTAGCATTGTGTGAATTGAATGTAAAGGACATTTGTTTATATGTAAAATCCAGCAGTCTTGCTTCAACAATTATTTTCTTTATAGATTTTTAAACAGTACTGACAGTCAGTCTACTAGTTTGATACTAGTTGTCATAATCTCATCAAATATTGGATGGATTGCTTTGAAAATATGGCCCAGACATATATTACAACCAAACATTTATGGTCCCAAAGTGAGCCATAGGCTTGACATTTTTGGTTTTCCATGAAATGTATTTTTAACTGTTGGATGGTTTGCCATGAAGTTCAATGTAGATGTTAATTAGTATGATTGTAATAACTTTGGTGAGCCACAGTGTCAGCTGACATTGGGAAAATTCGATGTCCCAAGCCTGATTCTAAGATAAGTATTGGGGCATATCATGGGAATATATGCCCCAATTTTTTTGTCATCATGCAACAGTATAAATATATGGTGCAAAAATGGCTATCGGATGCTTTACTGAAATGTAGAATAATTACACTATTTTATCCCAGTCTAATTTAACACTTGTTTGCTGGATGACGTCATTAAGTCTCTATCACGGTGCCCCTTTACTAGCTGAACTCCTACAAATGTTTCTGCTTGCCAACACAGAACTAACCACCTCCTCTGGTCGCTATAGTACTTAACAGTAGGAGACTCGCACCCAGGTGCTGCAGCTTATGTACAATACTTGAAGTGTGTGTTATCTCAAAAACTGGTAACTGTATCTGAGGATGCCAAATAGTAAATGACTCCAGTGGGATCAAAAGAAAACAACATCCTTGTTCAGCACATCCCTACTGGAAAATACTAGTTGCCATTTCTCAGAGCCCAAAATGACATCATCAAATTCTGTAACACAAAGATACTCATTATGTCATTGAATGAGTTAAAGAAAGGCAGCAAATTTAATTGATGATAAGTTTATTTTCATGGTAAAGCTATCTTTACTATTGTTGGTTTCTTATTCAGTGATCATGCTGTTTTTACAGTGAAGTACTTTCTTATCAAGAAAACCTCCTTAGGGTTAGACTAATTTTCTCACGCTTCATCACTGGGCCTCTCAAACTCCAAATATAATTCAATATACATACCTTGCCCTTGAGTGTGATGTACGTCAGAGATCAGCTTTTCTTAGGAAATTGAATTTTCCTTGGTGGACTTTTATAAACACTCCAGGTCACTGCATGCGGCCTGGGTGATCTGCTGTAGGGAAGCTGTAATGGAATTATAATCACGGTGATAAGTGTAACAGTGGGATTATAGCGGTGACACTCCCATGATGGACCTCATTACACGCAGACGTACACTCAGACATGCAGACACACGATACATTCACACAGGTGTTTGATCTCTGAGGGGAGGCCAACACCTCATTGGAGACTTTGCTCTTTCACATGAACACACACGCATACACACACACATACACACAAACTGCAGCTGTGTCCTGCTTAGACACACATGTGCTTGAGACGTGTCATTCCTCTGACGTGAGGCAATAGCACAGGTGTCGGGCCCCAGAGACCCCTGGGATAGCCGGAGGTCTGGGCTGTTCTGTTCTCAGCCTGGGATCCCCCCCTCGGGTCTTGATCTTCAACACACACCCTCTGAAACACACACACACACACACTTCAGTCTGTCCACTGGTCATTAGCAGTGCTCTGTATGGTCTGGATGCTGTCAGATCTCTGGCACACGCAGGTGCACGTGCTGCCTGAAAATGACACATGTGCCTGCAGAAATTAGCCCAGAGTCTAAACACATTAATTCTAATATAAACTGGTCTTGGAGCAGCCAAACCGCTCTGTGCTTGACGGTTAAACAAAGAGGAGCAGTCTTCCATGTGTAACAAAGCAAGTGACATCAAATGACTGATGTTCTCCTGGACGTCATTTGTTTGCGTCCGTCTGCTTTATTTCTTTGTCTGAGCACATGAGAAAATATTAAGAAGATGAGTCAGAGGGACTTGTTGTTGCACTGCCTGAAAACGTGACGGTTCAAGCTTAGATGTTTGAGAATGGAAGTTTGTCTCCTTGGTAACAGAGCTTTAACTTTCTCACAGGAGACCACTTGTATCCTATATGGCCATGTTGCTTTTCCTTAACACAGTGTTTCAGGTTATATCCGCTCTGATCCAAGGATTTTCGGAACATTCTCCCCCAGCAGGGGCTTCAGAAAGCTGACCTCCCTCGCTGCAGCCGGGAGATCTAAACATACTCTAAAAGATATCTAAACATCATCTACGGATGTTTATTTGTTCTGCCTGAGTCCTCCTCAGGGCATCCAGTCGAGGGTCCTCTTCACCCTCCAAGCAAAGCCCCTCAAGCCTGTCCCCTAACCCCTAGTCCCTCTCCGACCCCTCCAGGGGGAACTGAGCTTCGTTTTTCCCTCCTCTGGACATCACGCATAGGGGATGCGGATCTTCAGGAAATGAGTCCAAGAAAAATGTGTCCAAGAAAAACATGTGAGCTGGGTCACAGAGCAGCGGGACCAAATCCACCAAAGTGTCTGAGCCCGATTGTGGGAGTCGGAGAAAAAGGGCAGACGCTCATTGTTTATGTGCTGTGTCTCGCCTCCCTGGCCTCTTTTTATATTACTTGTTTCATTTCTTTCCTCTCTTCGGCCTTTATCACTCTGTCCTCACATTGATTAATTCATTCTGCTTCTTCCTCTTTCCTTTCTTTTTCGATCCTTAAATCAGTCTTCCCAGCCTCCCTTTTTCACCACCTTTTCAACTTCTTTTCTACCATATCACGTAATTCCTTCACTCCGATCTTCCATTATCATTTTGATTTAGTTCTCTCTTGTCTGTTCTGTGGAAGCAGATCAGATCGGATCTGCCGGATCACAACTCATGTTTAGAGAGTGGCACATTTGTAAGGAGGTGAGTAAATAAGCAAGATGTGAACTTCTCTTGAACCTTCCCTCATTTGTCTCACAGCTACTTCTGTCACTTTTAGTATTTGCAAAAGGTAGTAAAATCAAACCAATAAAATCAAAATGCAACAAAGTGAAATGGAAACAGAATTTGTGATTATTCATGACAGATGTGAAGCATTTAACTTGAAGGTCCACTGAAACCCTCACTCCACATTTGATTGGGATTTGACTGGCTGCTTTTCTAAACCAGCTATGTGTCATTAAAACTACTTTCCTATACAACTAAATAACCTCCTCAATTACTTTTGAAAGAAATTTCATTTCTCCCGGAGCACGTTTATTTGTACTGTATTGGATATACATTTCTAATCAACTTATCTTTGCCGTGTATTTTAGTTTCAGCCAACCAGTCATGAGTCACCAAACTGCACTATTTGTGGTTTTGGTGTCTAAACTTAACCAAACACTGAGTAAAAACCAAAGTAAACTCAAATTTAAAAATAATGGTGCAACAAGAGACACAACCAAAGATAAAATTCCTATTGCATACTTTGGCCTTCACCTCCGTAAGGCTAATTAATGGTCTTTGCAACAGTGCATCTGTAAGGATATGCATGGACACCCATGTGGATGTGCACGTTAAGCCCCAAAATTTGCATGATTACATGGAGATTCTTTGTCATCCACAACTTTTTAATTCGTCTTTAAAATGGTTAAAATTAAAGTGCTGAACTTGGGTGGTGCCTTGATTTGTACTTGCATGCTTTCCATTTTGAGTGCCAAACCCTAACAGTTCAATATGTAACTATCTTGAGTGGCATCTAAAATGTGCAAAGTCACAGTCCTTCAAAAACATCCTGGGGAGCCCTGTGTGTTATTCTATGTTGAAGATGGTATAATATGATCGCCTGCATGCAAACCTACGCATACATGTTGAAGTATGTACAGAGCCGCTGTCCATTTTCAAAGTCCTTCTTTGAGAGCACAAATCACGAATTGGCTCTGGTGGCTCTTTGTGGGTACTACTGTTAAAAATATGTTTCTTTCAAAGGACACATGGAGTAGGAACAATTCTTGAGAGGCAGGTTGTCCTAATACAGCAGTGGTTAAATGACACCTGACTGGAGAATCAGCACCACCAACTGTCTCCTCCTAATATTCACATAACAGGATGAAAATAGACATTAAGTCACATATTTCTTTGGCAAATTTTCATTCAAGTGTGCACCGCATTTGGATGAAAACTTGGCAGTGGCGACCAGCTTTTTAGGGATTCCAGCTTTAAATACTTAGCTGTAGACATGTTTGGATCGCATAACGCACAAGTTAGTTTATTACAATCATATCCAAGCCTTTTGCTCATCACCAACCATAATCACTCCTCATTTGGAGCCTGCAGTGCTTTGGCATTCCTGCAGCAGGCAGCTCACAGAAAACCCCACCATGATTTTAAGCTCATGAGGAGTTTACACGAGTGAGTGTTGTGTGATTGTAAAAACACTTGCTCTGTAGAGGCTGTTTCTGAGGAAGTCTGGGGCTGTCAGCTCCCCGTCCCACAGTGATGACATCAGAAGGTATAGATCATGCTGCATAGCATCCGTCCTCCCTCACCACCACAGTCTGTGTTTAGATTACAGTGTTATTTCAGAGGAGATACAGTATATACAACCACGAGGGGGGCAAACCAACTCAGACAGGAGGTTTTCACATTGCTTGTGACAGTGTAAATGCAGAGCGCAATGAATAACCTGTATAGATGAAAAACAGGCTGTGGAAAGTTTGGAAAATAGCCAATATGTGCATGCACGTGGATCCGGTAGGTAGAATGCATTTTACTGCAAGAAGCAGCTGTGAAGTAAATGTGAAATATCTTCCACCTCCTGAATCTTCAGCAGGATGGGACAACGAGTAGAAAACAGGAAGTGTTTAATTAAAGCTGGTACATTCAAAATATTTAGGGAATGTTAAGAGTTTTGTTACACCCATATTTTGCAAGACATGACTGCTTTCCTGTGATTTACCAGAACTCCTACCTCTGTTCATCCCCTTCATCTAAATATATATTAATATTGTTATCAGTAACTTTGACCTTTATGCTGATAAGAAAAAGAAAGTATGTTCTCTGTAGTTCCCAGTTTTTGCAGAAAGACAGATGGAATAACAGAGCGAGTTTCCGGCCTGTTGTTTATTGATATATTTTATTCCTCTCCGAGGTCAGAGGTTTGCACACTGGGTTGTTGCGTTCCCATCCTGTTCTTAGCCAGTCGTTCCCAAACCGTCCACCCCAGGGGAGAGTCTGGGCCCAGATGAAATTTATGGTGTCAGACGGGGGAGCTTTTAATAGATCTGTGATTTAGAAAGGAGAAATGCAAACACACCCACGTACACAGAAGGGGGGGACGAGTGTGGTTAGTGCATTTTCTACAATGTGTGAAGAGGAGGGATTTTCTCAGAGACTTTTTTGGGGGAAATAAAAACACAAACCCTCCTAGAGTTTTGGAAATTTAACTTTAAAATAACTTAACATCAGGCATAAAGATCCTATTTCACTGCCGCAACTGGTTAAAAATTGACAAAAGGTCAGAAATTCTTTTGCACCTGTAACCACACGCAACAGCCATGTCATGATTCCCACAATGCATTTCTACTTCACTGAGAAGTTAAACCACTGGACGTCATGAAAAACAAGATTATGAGTTCTTTAGTTGCTCTTTCAAAGATGAGTTCTCCCAAATTAACTGACTGGACACCTATACTCTGACCAGGATATGAACCACCTATCTTCCATGCCAAGGTCAGGGATGTTAGCCATACTAAATATAAATGTCCATGTATGAAATTTTTATTCCATAGATTTGAGCACCCCAATGGATCTCCAACAAACTGGCACAAAAAGACCAAATCAACGTAAATAAAACCAGAAGTTGTATGTTCTGTTTTTGTGTGTAATTTGGGTTAACTTCTATTCAATTCAATTTAATTCAATTTTATTTATATAGTGAAAATTCACAACGTAAACTGATTATTCTAAATTGTCCGTAGGTGTGAATGTGAGTGTGCTGGATTGTCTGTTTCTATGTGTAGCCCTGTGATTGGGTGGTCCCCTGCCTTCACCCGAGTTGGCTGGGATAGGCTCCAGCCCCCCTGCGATCCTACAGAGGATTAAGCGGTGTATAAATAATGAATGGATGTTAATTCACAACATATTTCTTCTCACAGCGCTTAACATAGTAAGGTACAGACCTTACAAATTGTAAACAGAGAACAGAAAACCCAACAATCCACAGTTGCTTTTGGATTCCCTATAAGCAAGCATTCAGCGACGGTGGGAAGGAACAAAAAACCCTAGGATAGGGAGGGGGAAAAAATTAAACCTCCGACAGAACCAGGCTCAGGGAAGGCGGACGTCCACCTCAGCCGGTTGGGGTGGGATTAAGGATGAGGGAGGGGTGGGGATAGCAGTCCCCACCTGTCCCTTTAATGTTGTGTGTCTGAGAGTGAAAGATATGAACCCTCCCCACACCTGCACCAATGATTCTTCGTTTCTACACTTCAACTTGGCCACATAATTCAGAGCATTTCTTCGTTCAAAGGTTTGTTTCCAATCAGTGGTGAACCTCTGCTGTTCAGTGGCCAGCAGATTCACCTTACATGGACTCTCACATGTCAGATTTAACCGGAGGAGACTGGTCAACATCATCCTCACACAACCTTGCAACAGCTGTTCGTCTGCACTGGGCTATTTTTGTATTTCAAAAAGAAATGGAATTTCTTTTCCCCTATCAGCATCCCATCATCCCACACCTTAGCCTGACTGACGCACTTCATCTGTGTGTGTGGTGATGTGTGTTTGTGTGTGCGGTGGCTTTATGTCCGTTAAATGAGGTGGGCATGATAAAGAGCAGACGGAGCAGCTTGGGCAGGTGTTTTATTGCTGTTTTAGAATCTTTCTTTCAGTCTGCTTCTTATTAATCCTAAATACCTGTATAGATTCATTATCACACTATGATTTATTGGCATTTCTTATCTACTCTCCTGTTCTCTTTGTGGTTGAACTCTGTCTTATCAGTTTGTTTTTGTTTCCTCCTCAGACACCTCTTTATCACATGTCTGTATTTCAGTCTCCTTTATTCATGTGATTGTGTGAAGTCAGCAACTTCTTTCGACAAGAGTGGCCTAATTACACCTACATCTAGCCTAAGATTTTGGCTTTGAGGATATAAATTGTGGTTGAGATCTTACGCTTTATTACCCTCATTGAGATAATGAAGATAATTTCCGTTAGTCGTCAATCACAAAACAGAAAAACACATCCACAGAGCCAGATGAGTTTGGCTGATTTAAATTCATAAGTTTGTTGACCTCTTTTGGTAGTTTGATAACTGTCCTGTTGGAGCCACTTTGTACCAGAGTCAATACAAAAACAACAGATTTTAAGATGTCTTTTAAAAGTGTACATGGGCAGGGACTGAATTCATGGTCAGTGCTGTTTTTATTATTATGAGAAGTAGAAACAACCATGAGTTATATACTGAAGTCATGAAAAAACTGGTACATTATTGAAAATGCATTTTGCTATCTAACAATGTATACTGGTAAATCTGCTAGAATATAACCAGTTTCTTTAAAAGCACAGTTCAATGAATTGAATGAACTCTCAGCATTTTCATTCGTTAAACTCATCATTTCAAATCTAAAGACAACTATCTAGAACCACTTCTGTTTTAACGACTGAAGTGGTCTTAAAATAAAAAGTAGTTGCAATAATAAAACTTGTATATTCACATAAATGAATAAGACATGATTGGAGGAATCTGTTTTACAGTGTACAGTACCTGGCTCCAATCAGAACCTCTGGAAGTCATTAGTCAGCTGTGATCCCGTCATATTATTGAGCTCACGAGATGAGAGGCCAAAGGTCTGACATGAGGCATCTGTGACAGTAAGAAAAGTAAAGGAGTACAGACAGCTACAGTTGCAATAAAAAAAAAAGCCTGCGGGAAAGCACATGTCCGCCAAACATCATAATCTGGTAAAGACATGATCAGAGTTCAAAGCCTGAGGAAGCTAAACAGACAAGCATCCAAGTGTGTTCAGTATCCTTTAGTGAAGCCAAGACATTCCATTTAAAAAGCAGCAATCTGATCTCAGGTTCTTCATTTATACCGAATGTCACTACACTCGGCTGTAAAAGACGGCCTTACTTCTTACCACTCATGTATTTCTACCCTCCCGACCTATCTTGTGGTATCTGTCAGTGGCTGATTTGTAAGCTTCCATGTTGGTCACTCTTCACCCAGTGGAGACAGGAAAGGAAGATGGGCAGACAAAGAAGAGGGGTGTGAGAACACTCGAGAGTTTGGACAGGAGTGGAGGAAATGCTGGGTGGAAGTAGAGCAGATAAGAATGGGGAGATGTATGACGGAAGTGGTGCTGTGGAGGACTAGCAGTTAAAGAGTGGGGAGGACTGAAGGCAGGTTTTAGCTCAGGAGAGAATTCCGAAGAAGGTCAAAGGCTAACGTCCTAATGAATTACTTGTTACTTGTTTCCTAAAACTGTTGTGGTTGGTGTGACTTCGAAATGAGAGGTTGGTATCCTGAACTTGCTCGAACAATTGGCTGTTTTGCACTTGAGGAATTTGCGAGCCATCTGAACTTTTGAGTATGTTCTCACCACAGGAACCACACCAGTAGAACCTCTTTGAAGGCCATTTTGGGGCAGTAAAAGCACATCTACTCCTGGGTAGGTACTTCTGAGCGGCCCTGAAAAAACTGCTGCATAGGACTCGACTCTTGATTGGTTAAGCTTGGAGAAGACAACGCAGGCTGGTTAAAGTTGCAACGTAGGCCATTTTCTCTGCCCTCTCCATGTCCTATTGAGTAGCAGTCTACTCCTCTCAAACATAAACAACATAAAACTTGCCATGTAAGCTAATATAGGAACTCTTCCATTGTTCTAGTTCCTATGTTCTTATAGAACTGGAGTTGCATGCAGTAATTACTCTTTGTAAGGAGGCTAATAGGTCTTAAACCGCACCCAAGTTCCTGCAATGGATAGCAACCTATTGTGTTTATCAGCCACATATAAAGGATAAAATGATTGTACCTGTTCCAAATGGCATCTTTTAAAGGTGGGATAACAACCACCCCATCATGGCCTCCTCCTGCCTACATCACACTGCCTTCCTGTTCCCTCCCCACAAACTCTTTTGCATGTGTTGGTTTTCCTGACGCCATGGATGCCACAAATGAAGATAGGAGCATACGGGTCAGGGCAATCTCTTGTTTGTCCATGCTATGTAAAATGATGGAAGTAGTGAAGAATGAAAGAAAGCCTGAGAGACTTTAAATCCTGCCATCTTCCTCACCTCTGCACACCCGGCCAGATGCAAGTTTGAAAGTTACAAAAGTGTTGGACCCAGTCCCCCCTCCGGTAACATCAGAGAGATGTGTAGACATTTGAGAAGGTGTTTGATGGTAATAAAAGCACCTTCTTTGAAACATATGGAGGCCCTCAGACCATCTTGAGAATTGCAACTGCACTGTATAGTCCAAAGGTTAGGGGAAGGTTTCCTTTAACTTCAATGTGAAATAACTAGTTACAAATGCACCTTCTTCTAGGTGACTCCCATTGTTAACCTAGTCGCATATTTAAAAGACTAACCAGAACAAGCTGCTGTTGACACAGCATGATCCCTCACTGGCTTCCCACCCATTTATTCTCTGAATTTTGGTTTTGACAGAAGCCCTGATATCCCAAGTCTTTGTGATGGAATACTGCACCTCTTTGTTTTTTTACACAACATAAGTGACTTTGCATTTTGAAATCGGTATAAATATTAACCTAAACCAATACCTTAACCTAGCAAGAACTAGTAATTTATGTGGAATCCAAAGCTACCTGTGTCTATAAATAATGCTTACTCCTGGACAAAATAATTTCTTGCTGTACCTGTCATTTTTGAGCCTTTACAATAGAGCCTGCATTTATGGCCGTGTTTTTGCTGCAAGTACACAAACACACACTTGCGAACTTTGCTCTTAGAAATATCTCCGCTGTTATCAGCATTCGAAGGAGGCTGGTATTTATCAGTCCTCTGTTTAAGCCATGCAGAAAGATACAGAGCCGGTACACCATGCAAGTGCTCCAGACAGTGATCTTTCATGCACACACTTGTACATGCACACACGTAGACACACACACAGTTTATTTGCCACTTTTTTAATTGCACAATTTAATTCCAGTTCACTCCACTCCTCCCTTTCTGTCTCAGTATATTTTGCTTCCCCCCCCCCCATGTGAATTATTGCAAAGTTATTGCTCTGACAGAACCATCTGTCTTCAGAAAATTAGTTTGCTTGATTAATTTCCTTTTTATGAGGATGCTGATTTACAACTTGTGTGTATGAATGGAGTTCACCCCGCTTCATGTGCCCAGAGGGGCTTTTTTTCCCCGCTGTAACAATAGAGATCATGAGGTTTATAACAAAGGAAACAGGTGGCTGTTTCCAAGCTTCAAATTGCCCCTGTAATCAAAACAAGATGGAGAATTCATTTATCGTGTGCTGTTTTTGTAATTAAAAAGAATCCACATTGAATAAGGTGGATTGGGAGTTATTGATGTCTTCTGCTGAGATGCATGGGTACGCCCAGCACTACTCAGCAATAGAACTGATACCAGTAAATACTATTGTAATATCGTTCTGGATGGGTGCAGTTTGTTTTTGAGGGGCACACTAGCATTCTCGCCAGAGACAAACATGTTGACATGTTGGTTTCTTGGAGATATTTGAGCAAATGTTTTCTAACTGTCCAGGGCTCTAACTGTTTATGACATATTTCATTTTTAAAATCAAGTTTTTTGTGTTGTTAACATGTCCATATGGGTTTTTTTCATGCTGGAAGATATGTCATGAGTCAGTGGCAGTCTCAAAAACACGGATTCGAGAGCCAGGCACTCCAGCTCAAACATGCACTGCTGAATTACTGCAATAATACAGCTTATCACTGTGTAGTGTGGAGTCACAGGTGAGCTGACGTGCTTGAGCTGCAGTGAACAGCAGTGAGAGAAGTGGGGACTTCATAGATCTGCACATTGCGGAGGAAACAGGAGTTTTGAGTTACATCTAAGCCATTTCAAGGCACAAGGGGACTGTTTTCATGAAATGATCTAACTTTTTCATAGGTCATTTTAATAGACAGCAATGCATTGTTTACATTTAATCATAGGCCAGAAAGGGAATTATTTTTTTGCACATTTTTAGTCGCACTAAAGGTGGGACACAGTTGTTTGGTGGATCCACTGCTTTAGTTTGAACAGATATACAGTATCTAACCCATAGTTGGGCACTCATGGTCTCCAGGGGATGAATTCCAATGACTCTTGATTACTTCTCTAGTGCAACCACAGGGCCAACATTTGTGGTTTTCAGTAAAATGTTTCAGCAGCTATTGGACGGGTTGCTTAAAAACTCAGTACAGAGATCAAGTTTTCCAGCGTGATAAATTGCAGTAAAGTTGGTGACACTTAGAATTTCTCGTACCATCGTCAGGACAAAATGAACATTTCTACATCATAAATGTCATGCAGAACAGCTACTATTCTGGGACCATTGCTATATTGGGCAATATATCTCTGATATAATATTATCATACAATGACTGGGCCAACGAATGCCTCATCAGTCATGTCATTTAGCCTTTTTATTTACAGCATGGACTGAGTAACACTCTGACCAATTCCACGTGAGCTTAGATGCTAATTGGTAAAATTAATAAAACAAATAGACTTGGAACTCTTGTTAGAATGGTCAGTAAGATCTTTGGGAGGAGTCAGGTTAAGCTTTTGGTCATTTATGGCCCTTTAATCTGTTGCCTTTGGGGTTTCCTCACAGGACACCTGTTTGACAGACTAGAAGACTTTATGTCGCTCTCATCCCAAGTGCGACTGATATGCTTAATGGAAGTTAGCACTCTGCATTCCACCATATTTGCATACTTATATTTTAGTTCTTGGTATGAATTTCTATTTTTTTGCATTACATTTGGGATTCATTGTTGATGCTGTCATTTTGTATTTTGTGATTACAGGACCTCTTGCTGTGGGAAGATAAAGATAACCTTGAACCTTGAGTTGTTTTGACAGGACTGCTGTTGGTCCTCTGCTCTATAGGCAGCAGCTGCTTGGTCGACATTGAACAGAGACAAAACACACACCTCCTGTTCCCAAAACCACCCACACGCACACACACACACACACACACACACACACACAGACAGACGCAGGATTCACACCCTGCATGTACGAACGCATACATATCTAACCATCAGTTACACGAGTTCAGCTGAGGCTTTATCTCACACTATCTGCATCTGATTTGTCTGGGAGCTTGTTTGAATGGTTGTCTGACACTGTTTGGGCTCCTAGCAGTTTTATTAATTCCTCTGAGACCCTTGGCTCTAGTGCCATATAACACAGCCCGGAGCATTTCTGTCTGGGGACAAACAACATCCCTGTGTTTGTTGGCTCTCAGAGGACCACTGTCAGGCCCCCAAAACCTCTGAGGTCATCGCTTACTGACCCCGTAACCCCCACCCCAGACCATACAAACACACCAGATTCCCATGGTATCTTCACCCTCACGTGTTTTTTGACCCTTGTAAATACTGGTTTCCATCCCATCAGCGCCTGTCGACTCTCCGCCCCCTCCTCAAGCATCTCCTCTGCTCATATGAATGATTGTCACAGCTACTTAGAAGCGCTGAGTTGTATGTGAGAGTGTGTAACGCACCTGTTTTGCATCTCTTATGGGATTCCACCTGACGTTTTGGTTGCCTTTACACACCCCACCTGCTCCTTGGAGTCCCTATGTAGCTGCTATTCAGGTTAAGACATGACATTTTCAGCAGATTAAGAAAAAAATCTTAATGAAAGTAGCAGTCTGGCAGTAGCAGTTACTTCTGCCTCCGCCAGCCTCACTTTTTCCTCCTTCCTATCTCCACGTCTGTCTTCTCTCTTTCGTCGCTCTGAGTATCATAATCAAATTGTTATTTTTAGCTTGCAGATTAGGACGCTGTCTGCAGTTTCAACTAGTCTGAATATGTCTGAATGGCCATTTAAACTGCCTTTTTTTGTTTTCATTAGGGAGCATTTGACAGCAGAGTCTGACTTTATTTAACTCAGTCTCCTCGCTGCTCTTACTCTGTCTTGCAATAACAGGGTGCTTATGGGAAGGGGGTCTTAGAGGGTCTAGCATGTGCCGTAAACAGGGAGTTGCCATTTACTAGAGGCCAGAAAGGATATTTCGGCATGCAGGTTTTGAACTGTTTCCAGGAAAATGTTTCTCTTTAAGTTTTTCAGTGAAATGTTTTCAAGTGTTTTCCTCATTCTGTCCCTTTAACTGTCTAAACCTCAAAACACCGCTGGCGGATTTGAAAGGCATGGTGTAATTTTGGCAAAAAATCACCAGAATTACTCCATTTATCAGAGCCAGAAACTGTAAAAACAGAGAGAATCATGGGATTTTTGACTTTCCAGTGCTGCTTATCATGTGTGACATGCAGTTCCATCAGGAAAATCTCCAAATCCAAGATTAAAATTGCAATATTTCATCAAAACGTGTCTAATTTAAAAATTCACATAAAAATAAATCATTTGTATGAACCACATTCTTTAACAAACTAAATATTCTGTGCTCCCCAGTGTAGTTCTGAAGCCACTGGACACTCAGCTGTAAGTAACAGTCGTGTCGCAAAAATTCTAAGACTTTTTGGCTGAACTGCAGGCTGTGTTTGGACACAGAGCAGATAGGAGACAAGTATACAAACAAATTTTTAAAAAAACTAAAAGTAGTAATACATCTGTAGTGTGCAGAACCACCATTTTTTCCAGTACTGGTAACAGTTTTATACACATGTTCTGCGTGTTGAGTCCAGGTTTGTTCAATTATAGTAAAATAAATAAACTTTTGTTTCATTTTTTCTTTTCTTTTTGAACAATTTATGACATCATACCTGTGTCATATAGCAAAAAAGACAATTTCTGAGTTGTTTCTACCACTAGTCCTGGTTGTGCTGTTTCCATACAGGTGCAGGACTTTATATTGCAGTGAAAAATGAAACCACAGTAACTAAAAATGTGTCAGGAGCTTTAAAAAAAACACCCAGAAACTGCTTGGGGTTCAGAGTTCAGTTTATATTAAATTGTATTCGTTTAAAGTTACAGTATGCATCCATGGGTAGTTTGTAGATAAAACAATGGTCAGTTTTATCTTGCAGCCATTTTTCTGACATGTGTAGTACACAGCTTGTCCACTGGATGGGTGTAGAGAGGGAGATGTGCTGAAGGAGAGGATTACATTTGAAAAAGAAAAGTGTATGTCTCCCCCTGGTGATTTAAATACAAACTCCTGCCTTAAGTTTTAAAAATAATGTGGAGAAAATGTGGGAACATTTTAATTGACAGAATGTGGCTTATCATATGTTGCATTGTTGTGATTCTGTGGTTCTTATTCCTTGATTTCCATCTTAATTCCTGATAACATCGTCATATCTCTCTTCTCCTCTAATTCTTCTATTTTCAACAGGTGAGTAAACATTTTATCCAATATCAACCATTTTGTTACCCCAAATATCAACCACTAGCTTCAATACTTACAACTGAAAAATAGAAATCAAATGATAATTGATTCTAACCAGTTGTGCTCCAAATATGTAGCATCTTTCAGTTTATTTTTTTGTGCTGCATCCATGAATTAAAGTTAATTAACTCTTTTTGATTTCCTCCCCAATCTCAGGGTCATCCTGGGCCTCTCGGTCCTCAGGGCCTACAGGGGCCTCAAGGGAGAGCAGGGGATTCAGGCATCCAGGGGCCAAAAGGGCAGAAAGGTGATCGTGGTCATGGCGGCATCATAGGTCCTAAAGGAAATGTGGTAAACTATCCTTGTGTTTTTTTCCCTAAATCATTTAAACAATACTACAGTGCCAAACTATTTTGGTTAATGTGTGATTCTTGTTGCTCCACAGGGGATGACTGGCGTGCCTGGGTTCTCTGGAAATGATGGTATTCCTGTAAGTTCATCCAACAATCTGGATTGATGCAGTAGAAGGTGACCATATGCTGACAGATTACTGATTCTGCTTGGTTCATTCGCTCTGCAGGGCCACCCAGGACAAGCTGGACCGAGGGGGAAGCCTGGTGCTGACGGCTGCAACGGCACTCATGGAGAAGCGGGATCACCTGGAACACCCGGATATAACGGCTCACCTGGTTTTCCTGTGTGTAACTCCGAACCTGCTCGACTGCAGCTTATAAATACAAAAAGACTGATTTCCTTTAATCAGTAAAGTAAAGTGACTTTTACTGTCTCTCTTTTTGTTTTCATCTCTCAGGGACAACCAGGCAGGAAGGGTGAGAAGGGAGAAAATCTGCAACTCAGCGTGTACATGATGCGTTTCAGGGTGAGAAGGAAGTGTTAACACCGAACATGCTTTTTGCTATGAATTGGCTCCTTTAAACTGCATTTCTATCTGGGAAGGCATGCACTGCAGATCTCAATGACTTCATGAATCTTCGAACATCTCTTCTCAGGGAGATCCAGGCGCACCAGGATTTGACGGAATATTTGTAAGACACCTTTTTCAATCCAGTTAAGTAGCTGAAACTGAGGCAATTGCAATGTTTTCCCAACTGTTGATATGGTTTTTTTCAGGGGCCTCAAGGAAGCCCAGGATGGCCAGGTACCGGAGGTATACCAGGACCAAAGGTAAGTGATTCATTTAAAGTCATTTCAAAGTTTCTAAGACCTGATTTATCATTATGCAAAGAGCTTATGAGCAACATTTTTGTGTCTTCTGCCAGGGTCCCCCAGGGCCTCCAGGTCCCCCAGGACCAAAGGTAGGGCACTAATAATACATGTCTAATCTAATCTAATATAAGGTTGATGTGTTACTGTGTAAATACTGCTGCACACTATTATTACTCTGTGTCCCATGGCAAACAGGAATATGAATCTATGATTGTTTCTGTCTGTGCAGGGCACTATGACCAAAGTGTTCAAGGGAGTCAAAGGAGAACAAGTGAGTGACCATATTTGTCGATTACTAAAATGTATCAGTCACATCGACCTGCAAAACGACAAAGCAAACAATTTATTGTTGTTGCACAAAAAAATCATAAATTCATTTAAGTCACAAAACATCAGATTCACTTAAGTTTGAGGTTTCCATCTGTGTTTTCGAATGCAAGTGCATTTACTCAAGTATTGTACTTAAGTAAAGTTTAAAGATACACCGATCGACTACAACATTATGACCACTGACAGGTGAAGTGAATAGCATTGATCATATTGGTACTATGTGGTGTTCTGCTGGAAAACTTTGGATTTTGCCATCCATGTTGATGAGACTTAGACACCCAAATAAACCTTGTCCCACAACAAGCACACTCCCTCATGCTAATAGAAATCCCAAATGTCACTGGCCTACCCCTGCAGGAAAATGCACCCCACCACATGGAAAACATATCAAACAATCAGGAACATGTTGAGGAACATGACAATGGCCCAAGCTGCCAGTAGTTCAGTGAAAAGACTAAACTAAATCTAAACTTCTTAAGTGGTTTCATTTAAATTTAAAGAAGACAAATCATTAAAATTTTAAAATAAAGATCAAAGATTAGAGAGAAATTTTTAAAAATATATTTGTGTAGTAGATTTATCTTTGTTGGGAGTCAACTTGCCAAAACTAAAAAACTACCTGATCATAAATAATCTGTAAAGTGCTCCTCATGCATTCATGTGTCATTTGGTCATAGTATCAGTAGAGACAGCAGCTTTTTGTCGAGCATAGCTACTTACTTTGATACTTTAAGTGCATTTTGCTACTTTCATTTAGCTTTCGTAAAGTATGTGAGTACTTGATGATGATCTGTTTCTGGCTGAGATGGCTGACTTTTGTTGTAATTCCTGCTTTCACCACAGGGAGACATCGGACCTCAGGGGCCACCAGGAAATAGTACTTACCAGCACATTCAGCCCCCCTCTGGACGTCAGCAACAAGTGCTCATTTTTGTTCATTAACCTGCTCTGATGATAGTTTAAGTAATATAAACAGAAGCATTACCATCACTGACACATGAATCATAAAATATTGTGTTTTTTTATTATTGTAGGGACCTCCTGGAGAAAAGGGTCTAAAAGGAGAAAGAGGAGATGAGGTGTGTAATCACACATGCATTCTGCATAATCACATTTTATGTATCACACAGATACATCTCAGCATGTTACTTCTTCTGCTGATGTTTTCGTTTGGCTTGTTCATTTCAGGCAAACAACAGAGGAGAAACAGGTGTGATGGGATTCCCTGGACCTCGGGTTAGTTTGAGAGCATTTTTGCAGATTTCGACCAAACACTGTCGTCTGTCCGTGTGCTAAATTCACATCATGTTCTGGTTTGGATTCTATTGTAGGGAGCATCTGGTGCAGATGGGAATCCTGGACCAAGGGTGAGTTTGTGGGAAAAACAAGAGATATTGTATCATCGTTGTATCCCTCAGTTATAGTAAAAAGTCACTTTATAACTTTGATGATGACAACTTTGTTTCAGGGGGATCATGGTGAAATAGGACCGAAAGGCAGAGATGGGCTTAAGGTGAGATTACAGATGACTGCAATACCTGATTTTCCATCTAATCCTTTTTCTAAAGGACTGATTAACTATTATTAATTATCAGTAATTAACAGTTACACCTATTCAAGTATACCTAATTTGAGGTTTGTCTTCATTCCATTATATGTCATTTTGTGTTTCTAGTCCACAAATCGAAATGAAATGTTGTTTTCTCTCCACTACGTTTAGCTACTAGTTACTTTACAGTAACTATTCATCAATTTAAAAACTACTTTTTTCCCAGCAGTCCATAAAATAGTTAAAATAAGCTGCACGACAAACACCTGCGACCATGAAATGATACCACATTAATGCATTTGTAGTATTTGTGTAGTAATATGATATATAAGTCAAACATTTACAGGGGATGTTTATCCTAATTAAAAGCATATTTGCTCTCGATATTTAACGTACATTTTGCTCGAGGGCAGGACTGTTACTTGTGATAGAATGGTTTTATCTTGCAGTACTGTTAAGATAAAGATCTAAATACGTCCTTCACCATTAATTAGCAGTGTGATTCCACACCGGGATTCATTGCAAGATGCTCTAAGCAAGGCTTTAATGGATAATTCAAATATTGTTACAGTAAATCACTAACTTCTGTTGGACCAGGAAACGCCTCATCTCATTTACTGTCGTCACCAGAACAACAGGCTTTCACTATGTCTCTGCTATGTATATTTCTTACTTACCAGTAATGTTACTTAGCGTAGCCATAGTCAAACCTGTGCAACTTTATTTAAAGTTGTGTAAGACATTACAAAATTGACTTGGCGGATATTTGGGGAAATAATGTAATAATAATATAAAATAATTCACAAGATATTTAGAGTGTTGTTATTCAATGTAATGACCAAATCACTTAGTGAAATATCATTTTTAGCCAAGTTTTTGAAAATATATATAAAAATTAAGAGCTGAAGAGGTTAAGAAAGAAACAGGAAAAGGAAAAAGGAGCATTGATATTCTCTGTAGTCTGAATCTGAAAGAAAACCGCCATCGAGTCAGTTGTGGTAAATCGATGCTGTGCAGCCAAACATTCTTCAGACCCACAGAGCTTATTTTTAAATTCTTGCACGAGACGAGCAGACTGAGTATAAACATGACATAGCTTGAGACTGTTCAGAATACAATTGTTTAATAGTCTTAAAGCCAGTAAGAGGAAATGAAAGGAGGAAACTGTAAGATGTTTTCTTTTTGATTTTCCCTAGAATTTGGTGTCTACTCGTAAACTAGGAGTCAAAGTTCAAACAGGTTTAATGTCCCAACATGACACAGAAACAAGAATCAGAATAAAGTGCTCCAGCTGGCTTCACATAGTCACTTATTCTGAGTAAATCGAGTCACTTTACTGTCATCTCAACTCTAGAATGAAATTTAATTCCTCTCAAAGCTTAATAAAAGACTAATACATTAAATTTGTAGCCACAGAAATGCATCAGAAAAGAATCAGACATTAATGCATGTAAAAAACTATTAATGAGCAAAGCAGCTTAATGCTATATAACATTAAGCTGCTTAATAATACAAAAAAGCTTAAAAAATGCATAGAAAAGCAGCTAGGCAAGAAATGTGAAGCTTGGTGGGCCATTATTAGTAACATTTATACATTTATTTAGTTATTATTTGTAAGAAAAGAGGAAACGAGATCAAGAATATACAGATTTCAACAAGTTGATATGTGTGATTGTCTCATCCAGTCAGTCATACCTGATCTATATACTAATAAGAGTCACAGTCCAGTGACTCAATACGGAAAGACTGACATGAAGTTTGTGTTTCAGGGGGCCAGAGGTGACGCAGGGGAGCTGATTTCATTTGGATCCGGCTTGCCCTCGTCTTCATCTGGTATGTTTATTAACAGCAGAAAAACAGTCGAAGAATGAGTCAGCAGAAAACATACAGACAGTTTTGACTTACAAATGAAACGGGCTGGTTCGCAAAGTTGGTTCTGAAGTGAAGTGAAACCATACAGTTCACGTACTGCTGAAAGCTGTGACAGCACAAAATGTGGACTCATGTGAGGCAGACACCCAGTTATTACTTGAAGATGATGAGGATCAAATGTAGTTGTGTTCCTGCAGCGTTAAACACTCGAAACAATCAGTATTTGTTTCACAGTGTATTGAAATGAATGTACAAGTCTTGATGTACAAAGCTTGATGCTGTCTGTTGCATGGATGCTAATAAATGCTTCCTCTGTTTGCTTTGACGTCATAAGTTGGTCCCCCGGGTCCCCCTGGTGAGCAGGGTCCACAAGGAGAGAGGGGTCCAGTAGGAGACCAAGGCTTTCCCGGACCGCCAGGACGTCCTGCCTCTGAATCACAGCAACAAGGTTTGTAAACTGGAGCTGTAAAAAGAAATACATCCAGATAGTCGTTATTAGAAGAGCTGCTGCACAGACAGACTGGTTATTATTATTTAATCACAAGAACCTTCATTAACATACAAGGTGATGTCAGTTTCATTTATGTCCCAAAATCCACATACAAAAACAGCTTTATTGCAAAAAAACATCTCAAGAAGAGGGAAGGAATCGATAATAAGGAATTGATAAAGTAGCAGCAATACAAAATCATAAAAAACATAATGACATTAACTAACATGCATAATATAGAATATGAATTCAATATTCACTGGTAGTTATAACTGAACATAAACTAAGGTGTTCAGAAAAAAGACAAGACAGATTAGGTGACGAAGCCATTAGATTATGCTTTCAGACAGTTACAGCTCGTTTAGGATCTGTTTTTCTACAGCACCATAAACGAGTGTTTGCTAAAGTCGGTTCCTCGTCTGTCGTGTCTGTGCACGCAGTTATGTGTGTTTGAGGAGTATGATCAGTCATGTGTGAAGTGGATCTTATTATACTGTCTCATGCTGTAAAATCACGCTTGAATCAGCTCAAATTTGCAGCACAAACCTTTGTTGGATTTGGGCTACAAGTCACACAACTCAGCCTCAGCTACCTTTCCTTCAGTGTTTCTTTTATTTTAATTTATTGGTTCTATTTTGCAGGGACAGCACACTACTAAAAGGAAATGCACTGGAGTTATCTAGCAGTTATTTTACATGCATTATTGTTCCTGTACAGGTTGACAAAAAAAACAAAACACAAAACTACAAGTACCCTACATAACATAAAAACAATACGTGAATCTGCTCTGAAAATCAGCAAATATAATAAAAACTAGTGATTTTTGGTGATGACACTTTTGTTCCGACTTGAATCTGATTTCAAAGACACGCAAAGCTTCCTGTGTCTCAAATTTTTGTGGGTGTAAGATTCAACTTCCCCACTGTTTTAACTGAAAAAGCAGACTGAACACAGATTGTGTTTCTAAACTACAGTACCCAGTCACCTCCAGTAGATGCTTCAGTGCCTGGTTTGGCCAGAAATGATCAAAGAGCAGAACGTGTGAGATTATGAATCATTTTAAACACCGGGCATGCATCAGAGTCAAATAGAAAACTGAATAATTTTTAAGATACTACAGTGAAATTGAATGGCAGTATGCACAAGTGAGCTAACCCACATTTGCTGTTTTGTGATAATGGCGTAAACTGGATCTTTGTGTAACCATTAAATCTGTCAGGTTTAGAATGCTTGTAGTTTAGCGTTGTAATAGGCCTGATAGGATGAAGGATGAAACCAGATACTTGCAGACTTGTATAAAGGTGATAAATTATTTTATGACCAAACATGGGTTAGCCCACTTATGCATACTGCCATCCAATTGATCTCTTGGCTTTTTATCGAGTCATTTTAAGATTTGTTTGTAGAGTGGGCACACAGACCTCAGTATAGTAAGACCTGCCTGTCATCTGGTTGTGACGCAGTAAGTCAGATAAGGAAAGAGCAGAGTGTGTACACAGAGCTTTGCAGCAGATGTGGACACCTGATGCCTGTTGCTTAAGAAATGGCTCAGATCCTGTTATGCATTTCTGACAACCCAGCTCACCTGTTTTTAACAGACATGCTTGTGTCATACCTTGATATTTAACATATGTTGCAGTTGGAAATATTGCTCTAATATGGTATTTGTCCTTCTTTCTAGAATTTTCACCAGCTAGTCTTATCTCAGTCTTACATTTCCCTTCGTAACTTCACAAAGTCTGTAAAAACTGCAGTGATCTTAATTTATTTCATACCTTAAAACACTACACATGTACCAAAGTCACAACCAGGAGATTTCTGCAGGTGTGAACAAAGGAAACTCACAGCAGTGACAATCTTTTTAAATTCCCCTCTGTGTGTCTGTTAGTGTGGGATTTTTTTGGACCTTTTGGATTCAAGGGAGACCGAGGACAGAAGGGCCCCCCAGGAGAACCAGGACGCCCTGCTGTTGCTGTAGGACCCCCAGGAATGGACGGGCGTCCGGGAGAAAGAGGCCCTCCTGGACCCAAAGGAACATGTGAGTGAATGAATGAGTGATAAGAAACGTTTCAGTGTCATCTCCCTTTGTTCATAAGGTGTATATTTAATGTGCTCATATTTGTCTCTAGGGGAAGAGTACTTCAAGGGGGCTCCGGGAGGGAGAGGAAGGCCCGGCAATGCAGGATTCAAAGGAATGAAAGGTGCTCTAGGCCTGCTGTTCATGCTACAGACAGGAGTTGATATCATATGGATCAGTGGTTATTCATTTTCAACTTTCCTAAGATATTTACCAGTGTTCATGTTGCTGACCTGATGTTTTGTGTGTTTAGGTGATCACGGAGAATGTGAATGCACCATTGTGAATTCCCCTCGTGGTTTACCCGGCCTGGCTGGAGATCCCGGTGATTCTGGGATGACTGGAGAGTTTGGTCAGGAGGGTGATGCAGGAGACCCGGGTCGCCCAGGAGAAGACGGGTTCCCTGTAAGAAAGTCACAAGATCAACAAATCATCAAATCACATAATCGCCATTAAAGCTGCCTCACATTCTTCTGTGTTGTATTTTAGGGACCTGCTGGGCTCAGTGGTGTTCCAGGACCGAAAGGCCGGAAAGGGGACACAGGTGTTGCCACGCAGAAAGGTGCAGTGTTATATGATTTCATCTTAAGTAAAAAAAAAAAGCACCCTCTGCCATGTGTGTGCAAAACGTGTGTGGTTAAATGTTTGCAGATGCATGATTGTGTGCGTGTTTTGTGATCCCCACAGGATCTCACGGTGACCAAGGTGATTCCGGAATAGATGGTGTTGGAGGAGCACCGGGTGCTCTGGGCAGAAATGGTCTACCTGGTCGCCCTGGCAACAGGGGTCCTTCAGTGAGTCTATCTCTCCACAAATACAGCCTCATGTTTTGTTATCACTTACTTCTGTTAATTTTGATCTGTTTTCATTGCGTTTCACCTTGTCCTCCATTCTTCACCTCTCATGAATAGTAACCAGTGAGTGCTGCAGTATAACCATTGTGCTGGTTCATGTAAACAGGGAGAAGGGCCCTGGGGTGAACGTGGAGACAAAGGTTTCCCAGGTTTTCCAGGTCGACCCGGTGTAGCCGGGCTGAGTGGAGAACCAGGTACAGCTCTTGGTGGCTTTAAAGGTCAGCGGGGTTTACCTGGTGATGACGGCCAGGCTGGCTATCATGGACTTCCAGGAACACCCGGCAGTCCAGGTAAGAGGCAGCTGACTGCCTCCTTCCCTGCTTTTATTCATTCTCATTTTTAGTATTTCTCCTTCAAAGCTTTATCCTTTTACAGAGATTGTATCTGTTTTCACTTTCTAAGTATTTCTTTTTACCTCGACTTTCTTAAAATGCTCTCTTTTGTGATTTAATGCAAAGCAGTGACAACTGGAATGAAGATTAATGGCTTGTGATTAAAAAAGGAGGAAGCATGATGAAAAGAATTCACCGTTTTATTTACTTTTCTTTCTTCGCCTCCTGCTGTCTCCTCGATGCAGGGGCTGCATCCCTCAAACCAGCTGCAGCTGAGCTTGTTTGAGATCATGCTTGTGCTTTTGAGTAACTCTTGTTCCGAATGCCTCTCTCTTTCATTCTCTCTCATTCGCAACTGAAAGGCGGCTGTACTCCGAGAGGAGATGGAGGACAGGTGGATGTAACAGGTATCTGGTATAATGCCGTTTCACCTTATTGCTCTCTTTATAACGCCTCCGTTTTGCTTTGCTTCTGCATTATTTGACTGAAGTGCATGACGGTTTTTGAATTGTTTACAATTTTAGATTTAGTGTATCACGACACTAGCTAATGTAATGATAATACAGTGTTCTGAAAACCCTGTTCACGCTGGGCAGCAGTTAAAAATCACTTGCACCAAAATAGTTTAGAAGCAGTCCCTTCAAAATGCAGCTGTGATGTTGCCCTGAAGATTGAGTTTCAATTATTTATTTCTCAGGACCTTGTGAGGCTGTTGAAGGACCTCCTGGACTGCCTGGACTTCCAGGTCCCAGTGGATTACCAGGTTTCCCAGGTAACGTAACAAGAATATGGTGCTAAATGTCATCTGCAGGGTAATTGTTTTGAGACATTTTGATGCCCTATTATATTTTTGACCCAACAGGTCTTTCTGGCCTAAAAGGAGCATCGGGTTTAGATGGAGTAAAGGGAGAGAGGGGGGAACTAGGAGATCGAGGAATAGGTGGACCTCCTGGACCATCAGGTGAGGAGTGACAGAACAATACTAACTGTGCAGTAGTCTGATAGGTATAACGGATCACATCTGATCATAGATTTGAATATTGTCTTTAGCCCAGTTTTTCTTTTGTTGGTTGGTCTATACAGGTTTTTCAGGTCCCCGTGGAGACTTTGGGGTTCCTGGTCGCAAAGGTTCAGTCGGACTCCCTGGTTCACCTGGTGTGCCTGGTCGCTATGGAGCACAAGGTGAGCGGGGTGCTCATGGTGAAATCTTGGGAGCATCACCTGGACCACCTGGTGATCCAGGGCTGTCTGGGCTTCAAGGAAATAAAGGCTATACTGGGGATGAAGGCAATCCAGGCTATCCAGGTTAGATGGTCATCACCTTGTCAGTTAATTAGACAAAGAATTTGAGAACTGTGATCCATTGTTAACATTCATCTTCTTGCCCAGGAATGGGCGGCATGCCTGGTATGATTGGCTTCAGGGGTGAGAGTGGCCCTGCAGGCCTGCAGGGGGAGGAAGGAAGACCTGGGCCAGCAGGCAAATATGGCTTCCCCGGTGATCCTGGGAGAGCAGGTCCACCAGGGCCACAGGGTGCAACAGGACAGCCAGGTTAGAAAAACATACACACAGACGATTGCAGAAATGTTCCCATTACCGTCTAACACATGAGGTACGTCGTTCTGCTCACCAGGCCTCCCTGGAGAGAGAGGAACTGAAGGAGACCTGGGTCCTCCTGGTCCAATAGGATTAAAAGGTATCCCAGGTTCATACGGTAATGACGGTGCTGTTGGAGAGTCCGGCTCACCTGGTGACCCAGGATGGATAGGTGCAAGTGGACGTCCAGGACTTCCGGGAATGAAAGGTTTGTTCCTCTTGATAATTTACTGCTTGTGTAATGCAGACTATAGTGAAACACCAAATAATGTATGTCATGGGACTTCTCCTTTTCAGGATACAAAGGGTCTTCTGGCATGTCAGGTTTTGAGGGGGTCAGGGGTGATCTTGGGGTTCAGGGCTTTGGCGGTGTGAAAGGAGAACCTGGAGTGGAAGGACAAGGTGGCCCAAAAGGAGTGACCGGCCGGGGTGGAGAGAAAGGTAAGACTGCTCCTAGTATTGCATTAGTGTCATTGCCAGGATGAGGGATGTTTCCTGTGTTTATGTGTGATATAGTAGCGGCTTACTGATTGAGCTGTAGCATCTTGTCCGTAAAAATTACTGACGATGAACATAGCACAGGATATCTGGTGAATTTAGAACTTCCCACTGTGTCTGGGTCCATCAGTAGAAAGCATACGCAAACCAAACCACCTCCAAATTGTAAACATGTGAATGGCTGAGGGGATTCTTATACATTTCTTCCTTATACCACACACTTTTTAAAGCACCATTTATTTGAAGTCGGCATGCATGTAGTGCAGACCCCCACAGATTTGAGTGGATAATAAAATTTGCGTCACATGCATTCTTGTGGATGTGGAAAATATGAAATGACCTTAACTAACTTGCTCCCTCGTTGCCACAACTGTCTGCTAGGTGATCGTGGTCTGAGAGGGCCACCTGGGGACAAACCGCAAATTCCTGCTCAGATGATTGTTGACATGAAGGGAACCAAAGGAGACCAGGGCTATGATGGAGAACAAGGTTTCACTGGGCCAAGAGGTGAGCAGCTCCAGTCTAATGACAGTCACACTTTTCCTTCTCACCTCGTCTATCATCTGACCCCTCACTTTCTCATGTCTTACTGTTTCCCACAGGTACTAAGGGTTTCCCTGGTGTGCCGGGCTTTGAGGGAAGTCACGGTCTTCCCGGAGACCCAAGCCATACAAAAGGTTATCATGGAGATCCAGGTGCACAGGGGCTATCAGGAATCAAAGGAATGCCAGGAATAACTGGAAATCGAGGAATTACTGGTTTTGAAGGAATGTCTGGCAACAAGGTGAGCAGAGTCATATTAGGAAACCTCATGTAACTCAGTGACACATCTGCTAATTATTAGGCATCAAAGAGACACTCCACCTATTCACTATCTTTTGAAAATGTTTCTCTGTTTTTCTGAAAGGAGCTGTCCAAAGTTAGTAATTCTGAAGATGCCATAAGTGTTTTCTCTACTTGGGTTTGACATTTAAAACGAGACTCATAATCAATCCAACAGCACAACTGATCACATGGGTTCAAGCTGTAATAATGATTAAGCTCTTGTTTTGTTTTTTTCCGCCCACAACTTTTATGTTGCAGTCCACCACTACTGCTCTTATCTGTGTTTTGTTCACTCACAGCAAGCAGCTGTTTTTAGCTCTAAATAGCTGCTGGTCACTTCCTGCTCAGCACCCAACAGAAGCCAGACACATGTAGAGATAGAACATAATGAACATAACAGAGAATTTAGCAGGTGCTTTTAACCGACTACTGCACATCAGGTATTGTGATATTCACTTTTTTATAAGAAAGCCAACAATACAAATTTGTTTTTAAAAAGTGTGTGTTTAAGCCTCTGAACCACTAAACCCACTGGTAGGTTTGACAGGCATGTTGTCCTTTAAAAAACATAAAGATCAGCAAAATGATGATGAATAGTTCCAATTTTGACTTTCCAGTTGTCTTTGAACTACTCATCAGTGACATGTCAATCCACTGGGAACCAAATCTAAAATCATGATGTTTCCTAAAAATAACTTTATTGTACACGCTGCATTTATTCTAATGCATGATTTGCCAAAAATAAACCTCTTGCTCCAATTAAATTATGTTAAAAACAATTAAAAAAAAATCTGCACTCCATGGTCCTACCAAGAAGCCATTAGTGACTCCACTGTGACACATGACAAAGAAACAGGAGCTAAATAAACATCTGACTGGAGCAAAAAATGTCCAAAACCTGCACGTGGTTCAGAGGATTATGAAGCAGTGACAGTCTAAAAAAAGATACTATTTGTTTGCAATATTTAAAATAGGTATAGAGAGATCCAGGTTAAAGTCAGGGTATCTCAACCTGCTCAGTTTCACCTTATCTCTTACACTGGGTTCACCCTAATTTGCTGTTTGTTGGAGTTCTAATTTAAGTATGCAAATATAGATTACACGACATTTTCCTGTTATTTTTCTGTGGTTTTGTATGTACGTGTCCAGTGAATTTCTTTCATCACAAGACCTCATACCTAAGTGATATATCCTAAAATTCACTATGTTACCTTTCAGGGAACTAAAGGAAGTCCTGGTGCCTATGGCGCATCAGGAGAAAAAGGAAGGAAGGGAGTCAAAGGTACAGCCTCAAATTTAAACTTCAGACAGACCAGGATCCTGGTACTAATTGTAAACTGATTGTAGTGACAATATTTTATCAATAGTAAATCAAGCAAAATATTACAGGTGACAAAGGCCTTCAAATAGATGTTCCAGGATCTCCTGGATTGAGAGGAGAACATGGATTACCAGGAGAACCAGGTACAGACTGTAGCTCATAAGTTTATTGTTTCTGCTCCTCTGGTTCTGTTTAGCACCAGCAGCAGGAATTCTCTGATATGAAAGGTTTGTTATCCATCTTACAGGCCAGAAAGGATTATTTGGATCCACTGGTGACAGGGGTTTACCTGGTTTTGATGGTATCGAAGGGAAAAGGGGACAATCAGGTGATGCGGGAGTAGAGGGATTCCCAGGTAAAAGACTCATATTCACTTCCTAATTAAACACTGTCTAGTTAAACTACGTTATTTTAGATGTCATACATTGCAGCTAAGTTACATTGCATTTAAATGTAGTATTATATATGTCATAGGCTTAGATGGGCAGAGGGGACTTCCTGGCAACCAAGGTCAAAAAGGCTTTCCTGGGACTCCTGGAAGAGAAGGACACCCAGGCTTTCCTGGTTTCCCTGGAATAAAAGGTAACAAGATCGAACCTATTGTTTTTTCTCTTCAACCTACATATTTGTTTTCTACCACATTCCTCCATCTGAGCTATATAATTGTGTGCAGGTTACCCTGGTCTGAAGGGCCTTTATGGATTACATGGACTCAAAGGACAGAAGGGTGTCCTAGGAACGCCAGGTACGCAACCAGACTTCAAGAGCTCAGAAATCCTCTCTATATGCGCCATTAGAATATACCATGCTCCATTATATCTGCAGGAATATCCCAATAGTATTATAAGTTAAAACAAATAGTCAGGCACTGCTTTTGTGGAGTTTACTGCTTAAAGATCCTAAAAATTTATTTTGACAGTCTGTAATCTTATTCTGTCTGCTGTTCTCACGAGTTTTTCCAATGTTTTCAGAGACCTCACAAGAGTCAACGCAGACAAAATGGACTGGAAAGCATGTTGTGGTTTTTCTGTAAAGACTTCAGTAAGATGCCTGTTTCCTTGTCATGTTTGCATCAGGTCTGGACATCACTGGACCAGATGGAGAGCCGGGAGTTAAGGGACAGAAGGGAGACACCGGTGATCCCAACAGCCAACCGGGTGTTGTAGGCTCAGTGGGGTTGAAAGGCTTCCAGGGGGCTTTAGGTTTGCAACTACCCTTATGTGTTAATAAGTAGACCTTAAGCTAACTGGTGGACTCTCAGTAAAAGAACAAATATAGTGCAGCAGCACATAATGTTCTTAAAGCTTGAAACAATGCCATGTTTGATATACTCAGGAGACCACGGCCACCCTGGACCACCTGGATTCCGTGGACCCGAAGGACCAGATGGGACCCCAGACAAACCAGGATCCAGCGGAGACGTTGGCTTTCCTGGGCCTACAGGATACCAAGGTGAAACAATTTCAGTTTAGCAAAAAGAAACCGCTGTTGTAGGAAGCAGTGAAGCAGCAATGTACAATATATGTATATGTTGGTACTTTAAGGGGCCTTCTTGTCCGGTATAAATATATTCATTAACTCTAAATGATTTGTTTCTCAGGTTTCCCTGGAGCCAGAGGATATCCCGGTGCAGATGCTCTTCCAGGAGAAAAGGGTATAACAGGAATAAATGGGTTTCCTGGATTCCCTGGGAGGAAAGGATTCAAAGGAGACCAAGGTTCATTTGGATACAGGGGACCTGACGGTGTTTCAGGGAAGAAAGGTATGAAATAAATATTCAGTGTTTTCAAGGAAACACTTTAAACAGCAACTTGCGTTCACATTACCACTGTAACAGAATGAAATGTTTGCAAAAGCAAGTCTTAGGATGATTCAAATGTCTAGTGTGTTTAGTGATGGATATCTACCGTCTACATGGTCATTTAAACAATAAGGATTTATATTTAGAAAAATAATCCATACAAATGTCTTACTGTAGTTTGCCAAAAATACGTTGACTATTACTGCATGCTTTTCAACATTGGAACTACTTACCAGCAGGTCAGGGCAATAGCATATTTAACATTTTTATCTAGACATATATACCTGGGATTTTAGCTTCCTAAATACCTCAGATCTCTCAAATCACTGTAAAGAAAACCAGAAGTTACAGTAAGAAAGTGCCAATGATGACACACATGCTATACATTGTGTTGCTGTTTCTTATAATTGTATCATACTTTGAACCAACTGCTTTGATTTCTTCTTCTACAGATTTCTGCCAATTATTTGCTGGCAAATAATAATTATGTCTACATTCATAAAATCTTGTTAATGCGTAATATGCTTACCTACTGCCATATGGTCTCATTCTTGATATGTTTTTTCCTACAGGAGTGAAAGGAGATCAAGGATTGATGGGAGTTCCTGGCATTATTGGTATAAAGGGAGAAAGAGGGCCAGTCGGTCCAAAAGGAAACACAGGACTGCCAGGTTAAATATGCTTTCATAATAAATCGTCCACTAGTTACCATATGGGCGCTTTTTTTTGTTTTTGTCTTCACTTTTAAACACTCCATCCGTGCTGCAGGTGTTCGTGGGTTCCAAGGCAGGCAGGGTCCTCTTCCAATTCCCCCCAGAGTTCCAGGAGAGCGAGGTCTTCCTGGGCCACAGGGCATCCATGGACCAAAGGGTGTTAGAGGGGAAACAGGGCCACAAGGACCCCCTGGAGATGGAGGTCAGTTATTCTAGTTAAACAAAGTACTATTGAAAATACCCACTCAAAATGTACAGCTTAGTGACCCATATATCCTGTTACTGTGCAGGCTTCATGGGACCCATTGGGCAGAAAGGCATGCCTGGGATTAGTGGTACACCAGGAACGCCTGGATTCCGTGGAGAGTTCGGACAAGTTGGCCACGCTGGTCTGCAAGGCATGGACGGTGCGTCTGACAGTGTGGGGCAGTCTGGGATTAGGTTAATAAGCCTGGATTAAAAGATTTAAACTAGGTGGAGATTTAAGTAGGGAACCAGTTACAAAGACGTTTTTGATCGTTATTTTTGTGAAAGTTGATGTAATGAGTGAACCGCTAAACACTGAACTGGAAATTATTAGCTGAGGAAGATTAGAATGATAAATTAGTGTCATGTAATTATCCTAGCAGGAGGGGTTAGCAGGGTTTGAGGGCAGCTATGCAAAAAAATAGGCTGCATGCATGTAATACTCAATGTATTCATTATGTACAGTATGTGATTGTATTGTATGACTTGTAATTGGTTCACTGGACAGTTGAATGAACACTTCATTCCTCACTAGGTCGCCGTGGCAACCCTGGTATCCCTGGGTTACCTGGCATGCCTGGCCGCAGTGTCAGCGTGGGATACTTGCTGGTGAAACACAGTCAGTCAGACCACACACCGATGTGTCCTGTGGGTATGTCTAAACTGTGGGACGGATACAGCCTGCTGTACCTGGAGGGCCAGGAAAAGGCCCACAACCAGGATCTCGGTAAGTCAGGAGTGAAAATGTTTTAAAGTTTATTCAGTAACTACCATCTCAAAATACTGCAACATATAGGCAGGATTTTATTACAGGGGCTTTGCTGACAAATCATCTTGAGAGAATAATGTTTTCCAAAGTCCTTAGAAGGTGTTTTGTTCTAGCCTCTAGAAAACTCACAGTTGTGTGGATTTAAGCTGCTTCAGTGTCTTCTGTCACTTTGTGTAATCCCAGTCTGACTCAGTGATGTTGAGATCACGCCTCTGTTAGGAGCCATACCATCTGTTGCAGGGCTCTTTGCTCAACTTCCTGCTGAAGATAGTTGTTCAAGACACTGACTGTATGTCTGAGGCAAGGCCAGGCTAGAGAATGAATCTGAGGCCTTCCTGTTGGCACTGCATGGTGGATAAGAATCTAAACATCTGAATTACCTTTAACCTTTAAAGCACAGTGCTGTAAGTCAGTGTCATACTCCATCGATTGGTCTCTGACATTTTAATTCAATTAACCAGAATAGATTGGTCCTGGGACATGTAAGACCAGTCAGTGACCTTCTAGAAAAAGTGAAAAAGAAGGTGCCCAAATTTTATTATAGATTTGAATGACTGCATCGGACTATCTCTCAGTCATTCCTTCTGCAGCGAGTCAGTGCTATAGCAGTGTCCTCAGTTGCGATACAGTCCTTTCCACAATTTGTTCTCCCATCCTTATACTCTAATTCAGTTGTACATGCAAGTTAAAGCCTACTTTTAACTTTGACTTCTCAACACATTATGAGATTCTGTCCCTGAATCTATAGTGTCAGAGGCAGAACAGATAATTCCCTTAGAAGATTTGCATATAAATCTCACTAAATGTGAACAATTCTAAAGCCACCATCGATTCATTCATTCTGAATGCTGCTGTAGACACAGTTTAGACACACAATTGAGAAGAAAAAGTTGAGTTGAGTAAGAGCCATGTTCATAAGTTATAAGATGCACTCTTGCTTAAAGGGCCCTCAAGTTGATTTGAAGTGTTTCACCTTGTTAATTTGTCTGTACAGTGTTTTTAATATGTAAAAAAAAAACACATAATAAAATCAGTAGTCAACGCCATGGCTGAGCATTTCTGCCTTGAAACTGTGGTGTAGCAATGACAGTGTCAGAAACATGGACTCAGACTTCCAGGATTTCATACGTAACAGACTTAAGAAACCAATCATTATTGTATCATTGTTCTTCTTCCAGTTTGGCTTCCAGTTCTAACATGTGTGGCTGAATTACTCCAGTATAACAACTTGCCACTGTGTGGTGTAAAATAGTTAAATAATGTTCAGAGCTGTAGGTGAGCTGGTGTGCTCGAGCTGCAGCAGGTGGCAGATGGGTGGGTGAAGAAAGAGATGGGAACTTCAATGAGCCACATAGTCTAAAGGGAGCAGAGTTACACCTGAGCAATTGTAAGGCATTTTTCTGCATTTTCATTCAAAAAATGTCTAAAAATTTAATTTTGATACATGGAGATTCAATTTTTTGGGTTTTAATCAATGAGCAAAGGGGGATTTTAAAACAATATATTCCACTTTTTTCACTTTAATTGATCTTATATGAACAGTAAATAGTGATGGCTAATGTAAGCACCTTTACTTGTGCTCTTATTGTAGCACATTTTAGCATTTACCAACTTCTATGGTCGTTAGTTAAAGCTAAGGTTAACTTTAATGAAAAGTTAAAGACTTTTAAGTTCTCATATGATAAATGCTACATACTGTATGTGTTATAGGATTTATTTAAGACAGTAAGTCTCTATACATGGTATAATAGCAAATGGAGGGTAAATGGGATTTTAAACTGCAAAGATACCTTAACAAACTGCCAGCCACATCCCTTATTCAAATAGATACATCTTCTATATTGTTCGTCTTGCAATCTGCATTCAACATCATCTTAAGCTCTTGGACTGAAATACCCACTGTGTACCATATCAATAAAAATGTCTTTCCCTTTTTTCAGCACATAATTTTGTTGTTTCTCCTCTCCAGGTCTGGCTGGATCCTGCCTGCCACGGTTCAGCACCATGCCGTTCCTGTACTGCAACCCTGGAGACATTTGTTACTACGCCAGCAGAAACGATAAGTCCTACTGGCTGTCAACGACCGCTCCTCTTCCCATGATGCCTGTAGAAGAGGGAGATATCAAACCTTACATCAGCCGCTGCTCAGTGTGTGAAGCTCCGTCGGTCGCCATCGCAGTCCACAGTCAGGACATCACCATCCCACAGTGTCCAGTGGGATGGCGAAGCTTGTGGATCGGCTACTCCTTCCTCATGGTGAGTTCTAGTTTTGTGTGGAAATTTTAGGAAGCCATAAAGCCTAAGGTGCATAGTGCAAAACCTGAAGCTTCATTAGAATTCCAAATTACCTGAAAAAGGAAATATTTAGGTGAGGTTTATAGGAACTATCAAATACTAATTATAGTTCTGGTTTAGCATATTTTAATAAAGAAAGGTACAAGTGAAGGTCTGATCATGGGTACTAATGCTCAGCTTGTGAAATGGTTTTCTAACGCTCTGCTTTCTGAAATTTAAACACATAGAACAGAAAGTCTCCATTACAAACTGTGAATGTAGAGACTGACAGATTTGAGTGTTTACTGAACAGGGATGGATCATAAGGTCATATAAAGTTAGTATATCTCAGCCTCTGCTTCATTAATTTTCACCCTTTTTTCATTCTATCTTTTGCAAATCTGTTAAATTTATGGACTTTATGATTTTCTGTCATGGCAAAACTCCAGCAGTATATCCTTGCATAATGAAGCAATCTGATACACTCGTGCAGTTGAGATTCACTGTAAAAGGCAATTTGTTATCAGTGGAGGCTGTAGATGTATTTGTCAAAGATCATGCTTCATTTAATTAATGTGTGAAAACTAATTTGGTTGTGCTTCATTGCTGTTAAGGAATAAGGCTGCCAAATAATATTGAGAAAGGTTAAAGCGGAGCCATGTTTTAGTAGTGTCCAACTTCAGCCCCGTTTGTTCCTGCTTGAGATTTAAATCTTTAAAAATGGGTCACTAATACAACTCCCATATTTTAAAAGGGCTAAATAACAATCATTATTCAAACAGCCATTGTGCATTTATTAGACTAATTTTGGCTACAGATTTATTGTGCCATTAAGTCTTTAAAGCACCAGGACAGAGTGTCTTTGTGAGCTTTTGGACAACAATAGAGGTCTATGATGGAGAAATAATCTATAACAGCTTTTGTTAGTATGTAGCTTCAGTTAATTGTTAGCATGGATGTTTCTATAGGCTTTGCTGACACAGACAAGATTTTAAAGATAATATCACCAGACTTTTCCAAAAAAAAAAAAAGAAAGGTACATGTAGACAAATACTCAACTGTCCATTGATCTTTATCTTTGCAGCATACTTCAGCAGGCAACGAAGGCGGCGGTCAGTCCTTGTCGTCACCCGGCTCCTGCTTGGAGGACTTCCGCACGACGCCGTTCATCGAGTGTAACGGGGCCAAAGGCACATGCCACTACTTTGCCAACAAGTACAGCTTCTGGCTAACCTCGCTAGAGCAGTCGTACCAGCCTGACCCTTCATCAGAGACGCTCAAAGCAGGCCAGCTCCTGTCACGCATCAGCCGTTGCCAGGTGTGCATGAAGAACTTGTGAAAGACTCTACAATAACAGAAAGAAGTTGTTCCCCCGACAGGTAGTCTCTGTAACATTTAGATCAGTGTCAATGGAGAAACTCCCTCTGAGCCACGGAGCTCAGATATGCAATGACTGTGTGATGCCTCGAGCTTTGAGTTACACTGTAGATAAAGCAGGAGAAGCCCCGTAATGGAAACAACAGCGTTACGGGAATCATTTTTGTGTTAAATGTGGTTTGGTGCTTATTTTTTTAACTTATTACCTCAGCTATAATGTCACATTGTTAACTATCAGAGATCGTACACTACAGCTGAACCAAAGATGCACATATATATGCACTGCTTCAGTTTAACTAGATGTTTGTATTGTTTAGGGCATACAGCCCATCATACAGCCACTAACACTGCTTCTCAGCCACATAAAGATTGTCACTCTGAGTCTTCAACAAGTGCTGGTTGATACCATTGACGGTATTATCCTGTTTTGACTCCGTTGCTCCTACAAAGCCTATTTTTTATACAATTACAGCAATCTGTAAACTTCTTGTACGCATTTATCAACTACTGCAAACTCATCTATCACTATTCTCCATTTATCATATGTTCATAAAATGCACTGATTCTGTTTTTACCTTCTGAATGAACTTGACCCCCTTCTTGAGAGTTTTAAATGTATATCTTATCTAAAACCAGCCATGTCGCTCTTATTTTCCTGTACAAATCTACTAATTATTGACCTGCCCCAAGCTGCCAACAGGACAGAATGTAAACACTTTGGATCAGAGGTCTCACTGTAGCCAATCCTTGCTCTGTTTCAGATTAGAGCATTTTACACAATTTAGAAAGTAGGTCAAATGTTCTGCTTCACCTTGACACACTTGTTTGGAAATAAACAGATTGATTAGACCAGAAAAAAAATACTGAAAACATCCGTTTTAATTGTAATATAATTATAGTTATTTTCATAACATGATTATTTCATTGGATTGTAAAGATTAAATGTTGTTTGTTATAATTCTGTGCATAGTTAAGTTTCTTCATTGGACAGAGCAGGCACACTGCAAAATAAAAATCTTTATTATGACAGCATGCTTAAAAATTCAACAAGGGCATTTTACACCCATCGAAAAGCTCCAAAAGTGCGAGTAAAATATAAAGATCAGTATCAATGCAAGTAACAGAACATTAAAGTGAAATGTGATTCATGAAAAACCTTGAAATTCAACTACAATGACCACAGTGCAATGCGCCACCCAGCTAGCAATTAGTGCTGTTACATGTGTGAAATTCTCAAAGCAAAACATATACAAAGAGCAGTGATTGACTTCTCATCTGTGTTATTTGCACACAGACACATCTTTGGGATTTAAGTGCAGTTTCAGTCGTTAGAGTGGAAGGTTTCAAAGCACAGAGTGACAATGCAACGTGCATTTATTTCCCTTCCTTACAAAGAAATACTTAAAATTTCTCTAGATACTATGAACTCCATTTGCTTTTCCTGACCATCTTCACAGCATCAACAATGTAAGTGTATGTCTGTGCATTACTGGGAGGTCAATAATGCAATTAGGTCTCACTCAGGCCAAAAACGTAGTACCATAATAGTATATACTTGGTGCTCAGACCAACCTGCTGACTGTCCCTTGGTAAAACGAGTCAGCTTGTGGAAGCCTCCTCGCCTCTTTGGCCACTAGCAGCAGGCAGATCTGCCCTTCTTGTTAACTCCCCTGTAGTCCTCCAGATCCACGGTAAGAGACTCCTGGTTCTCATGTCTCTTCCTAAGGATGGAGGGCAGCACCAGATCAAACAGCGTCTCAAACAGAGTGTCCACATTATAGCCAGTCTTGGCACTTGTCTCGAAGCAAACCTTCTCAGCAGGCAGGCTGCTCTTTTCGTCCAGGCCCTTGTAGCGCAGTATTCTCCCATAAAGAGCCACGGCGTCCTCGTGCTTTACCTGTTTGTGAAGCATCACGCCGGAGAGGGATGTAGGGGAGGCCGGGGGTGGTGGGCAAGCAGACATCACCTGTGGTTCAGTCCTCTCGTCCTCACACTCAGTTTGGTCCTCGGATGGTTTATCTGAGCCCTGGGACAGCTGGGCTTTAGGGTCCGTCAGATCGGCTTTGTTGCCCACTATGGCGTAAATGCAGTCGTGGTTAGCAGTGTCAGTCAGGGACAGGAAACGCTCCTCCAGCTCAGCAAGGCTCTGCCAGTTGGTGACGTCGTAAGTGAGGATGACAGCGGCCGCCCCTCGGCAGTACATGGAGCCCAAACCGTGGAACTGTTCCCGGCCTGAGAAGACAAAAGGGAGGTCAGCAGTGTCTGAAAACCAGCTATATAAACACAGAATTAAAACAGCGATTCTGTTCAAGCAGCACCACGAAAGGACACAGCAGAGAGGTTTCTGTGCAAGACAGTCAGCAGTTTGGAAACAGAAACAAGCTTTGTTGTTGAAATATGCAGGATTCTTGAAAGGGCACATTGTGTGTGAATACACTGCAGTGGGGGCATGTCTCGGTAATACACTCAGATATCCGTTAATCAGACACACCTAGCTAAAACAAATACAGACCGAAACATCAGTCTAGCAATAAATCCTACATTTATGAAGGCTGTGTTAATGTAATCTGTCTTAGAGAGGTGCTGATTCAGTGTAACACAATATATTTAAGCAGCAACACAAACTGCAACCTCAAGAACTGGTTTGTCAACAATTATAACCTTCACGAGGGGCTGTTGCATTAAAACATGTTTTTACCAAGCCATACCACAAACTGGCAACAGGGGTTTATTTTGACTACTAATCTGCTGCATTGTTTTTCAAATAATTGATCATACATTAGCTAGTTTTGCTTCATCTAACTCAGTCCAAAACCCAAAGATAATGAGTTTAGAATCATATATGAGAAAGAAAAGCAGAAAATCACCTGTACCAGTTTCTCAAACGTCCCCCCCCCTTCCTCTGTCTGTTCACGTGACAGAAAGAAGAACCACTCACTAAGCTTTCCTCATGTTTCTGGAAAATAGCGTTGTATGCAAGTTCGGAAAAGACAGGTTAACGCATGGAGAGTCAAGCCTTCCTGTCATAACCCAATCATGTGACCATTAAGAGGAACAGGGCAGGCAGTTTGCACTGGGCTTTGAAAGTATACTAAATGAAAAGGGTATTATCAGTGGAAAATGAGCCAAAAACCTGACATACTATAGGAGAACCTGCATAACTGCCACTCTTCCACAGCTTTATGGTCTGTGCTGACAGATCCGCAACAGTAACCCTTGAAATGACTAAGCGTTGATCTGGCATTTCTCCACCACAGCAACTATAGTTTAACAGGGAGCTGTCACCGAGGCTGTGGAGTCAGGGAACGCAGACGGGAAATGGTTTACTGGTGACATGGCCATGCCTTTCCTTATCTCTGTGGCTCAACAGCTCGACTTTTGTCAAGTGTGTATTTGCCTGCAATTCATGTTTACACAATACTGGAATGTAGAGCAGCTCTGAGCTTATTCAGCAGCGCTAACTGGATGAATAATTCATCCTGTCACTGCCAGCAGAAATTGGAAAATTGCTTAAGTGAAAATTAATTAGGGCTAGTGTATTCAATATTAAAGTAAAACAACTAATTTTCCATACAAAACAGCACTTTTCTTACTATAACACATACAGATCATAAACACTAACCTGCATTTAACTGTACCAATAAGGGTGTCATGCGCTAAAGCAACCAGTCAATAATCAGTTTAGTCAGTCGACAGAAGATTACAATCTGTTCCTCATATTCTTGTTAGATTTCTGTTTTTGGGTTACAGGGTCACATTAGGGTGATTTTCTTCTGTGTCTCAGATCTTTATTTCTGTGGCTTTTGGATGAATAAGTGAGCGAGTTCAAGGTAAGCTCACAGGAAGTTTTTAGGTGAAACTAAGTGATTTGGAAGCATGTTTTCTGGCAGTTATATATACATATCAAAGGTGAGACTGACTTCAGTGGTAGAAGATTCCTGAACAATAAAAGGCCTTACAATGTAGGCCAAAGTTCAATTTAACTGACAGAGATTTTAAAACGGACTTCACACAGTGTGGTTGTGGGACAGATAATAAAATCAGCCTCTACTTCAGGCAGCTAAAAACAAATAATAATAAGAAAGATTTTTTTTAAAAAACAGGATCAAGTATGTGCTGGCATTGCTCCACAAGTACACATATGACGATGGCTTTCATTAGGTCACACAAGTCCACAATTGAGCAATATGGCACAAGACGAGGCACATAGTGATTTTACGACATGTTGTTCAGGAAGCTGAAAACACAATAGGGAACTAATATTTGGATAACATTTTTGAATAAAATCGGATTTAGGCCACTGCATAACAACAAACAGGGCTTTAAAGTGTTTGTTCAGGGGGGATTTTTTCTGCATGTGGGGTCGATTATCTGTCAGCACACTAACATTCATACTTTAACAGAGTTTGTGATTGCCAACCTAGCAAGTATCCCAAACTGGAGCAAACTGGTACTTTCATGATGAATACGTCTATCCTTTTGTCAAATTACGAAATATATAGTTTGACAAGAATCAAACATTTGTGTCAAACTTAGAAATGACCAGAACCAAAAGGAACAGTAGATGCTAGGAACCTAATTTTTTAATCAATATTTAAAGATCTAAAAACTGGCATTAATTTGCTTTTTGATTGCCGATTCTCACAACAAGAACTGGTTTATTTTTAATCTAAGGTTAAGCAATTGACTGACAAAACTTTATTTTATTCTAAAGTCTCTTCTCATAATATTTTCTGATGGTTACTATTATTAAAATATACTTGACGGATGTTAATGTTGTTTAACACATTGAATTATTTGAAT
Source organism: Dascyllus trimaculatus (assembly GCA_024666655.1). Lineage (NCBI taxonomy): Eukaryota > Metazoa > Chordata > Actinopteri > Pomacentridae > Dascyllus > Dascyllus trimaculatus. The sequence continues at coordinate 15,612,120 of CM045456.1, read as the reverse complement.
AGGCCATATTATGCAAATCTAGTTTATGAGTTTTTACGCAAGATTAAAGTTCAACATTAGTGTAGGAAGTCCATTAAGCAGAGCAAACCCAACCTCTACATGTTCCTAATCTGTTTATATACTGACAGCTTTAAATAATCAATCATCTAAAGAGTCTGTGGTGTTATTTGAAAGGTGTGTGATCGATTATAGACATTTTAAAGTTGTTTTCAAGGCTAGTTTGTGCCTTAATGGGATGGAATAACATGTTGTTTTGATCCTGTTTGACCTGGTGAGATTGATTCTGCCAGACTTCACATGACAGGCTACGGTTGAGCTCTATTAATGTTTATTTTTGAGGTTTAAAAAATGAGTAGAGAAAAGTGTGCAGCACGAGAAGCAGACTGGGTCACATGCCAGTGATTGCCTCAGGTGGTGGGATCACGCGTTATCAGGTAAACACACAGAACAAACCGGACAAAGGAGGCTAAAATAAACGAAATAAAACACATGAAGGTTGTATTTACCGGCCGTGTCCCATATTGAGATGTTGTAGGGTCCCCACTGCTTGAGGAAAAACGCCCCTCCGACGGTGCTAACGGTCTCCTTGAACTTCCTCTCCATGTACCGGTGGAGCAGCGACGTCTTCCCAACATTCATGTCCCCCAGGAGGACCAGCTTCACGTCGGGCTTCTTCATCTTGGACACGTCGGGCATGACGCTGGTTCTGGTTCCCGCTACAACAGCAGCGGCTTTATTAGTAGTAGTACTATTACTTCTCTTTTACCGCCGACTAGCTCGAAAAAGTCATTTCAGGCTGTTGGTCAATTCCTTCGTCAAAACGGCATTTTGTAAGCGAAAGTTCATTCGAGACAACGTGACTCTCCAGCGCTGGCTCATTCTCAAACCCGCTGGTTAAAGTCTGAACTTCAAAAAGTAACTGAGGTGAATCAGGAAGTGTGGGAAGCGCTGAAGACCACGGGAGGCTTTTTGGCCCTCGGCGCTGCCTGTCAGGCTCCTCTAACGGCAGGATCAGCGCTGCCCCTTTCAGACAGGAGATACGGGGCATTGCTGGCTTCAACAATCCGTTAAAGTGACGGAATTTAAAGCCATTCACACATAGGTCACTTTTATGATAGTGTTCCTGCAATATTTTTCAATATTTGTCATAAATGCAGTATTATAAAACACACCAAGTCATGTATAATCCACAATAATGCAATTAAAAGTTCCTTCGCCATTGACATTTTTAAGACATATCATGACATAGATGTTTTTGATTGCGCTTACTAGTTATTAATAATTTTTTAAATTTATTTTACCTTAAACTCATTTTTGTTTTGCCTTGTTTGAAACAATATTTCTCCTAAACTCTGTTAGTCCTTGTTAAATATTACTTTCATATTCATACCTCACTTATTGTTGTATCTTATTGTATATTTCAAATGTTTCTTTATAGTAGATTGTTTATTTTCTTTTTTGTGTATAGGGTATGTTGTGTGTTTTTCTGCTTTTTCTCTGCTGCTGTAACGAGGAAATTTCCCCGTTGTGGGATTAATAAAGTATAATCTAATCTTGTCTCATCACAGTAAAGTTAGATTTTTATGGACGTCTTTCTTGTCGTTTGATAGATTTGAAATTGTAGAGCAAAGTGTGTGAGAAAGGTGTGTTGTGATTTGTGAATGTAGAAAAAAACCTTCTCTAAATTACTTTACACAACTTGAAGCACCGTTGCTTTCTAATATTGTGTTGGTCCCCCTTATGTGCTCAAAAATGCTCTGAACCATTGGGCATGGACAAGAGGACCTCTCAGGGTGTCCTATGGGGTCTGGAACCAGAACGTTGGTACTGGATCCTTTGGGTACTCTGGCTTGTGCAGTGGGGCCTCTGTCAATCAGACTTGTTCCATTGCATCCTGTTGATGCTTTATCAGAATAGGGTGTAGGAAGTTTGGAGATCAAATCAACATGTTGGGCCATTGTCATGTTCCTCAACATGTTCCTGATTATTTGATGTTTTTCCATGTGGTGGGGTGCATTTTCCTGCAGGGGTAGTCCAGTGACATTTGGGATTTCCATTTGCATGAGGGAGTGTGTTTGTTGTGGGACAATGTTTATTTGGGTGTCTAAGTCTCATCAACAGGGATGCCAAAGTCCAAGGTTTTTCAGCAGAACATCACATAGTAGCAATATGATCAATGTTATTCACTTCACCTGTCAGTGATCATAATGTTGTGGCTGATCTGTGTATTCCGCTCACTATAAAATATGATTACTCACTAGCATACAAACACTACTGGGCCACAGGTATTTACACCTAGAGGCCAGTAAAAGCAGTGCAGCTTTATTGTACTACCAGGTCGCCTGCTCAGCTGGAGTGGCTGCAGATTGACCGTTGACATAGTTCTGTTTGGATAGAGGAGTGTCCAAGGCGGCTTTAAAGGCATCATCAGCTCTCTCTTCCTGGTTTGCGGCGCGGCTTCAGGGAGCCTCATGTTCAGGACTGTTGTCTGTGTGCAGTTGTCAGCGCTGAAACGCAGCTCCAGCTACGGTAAGAAGGAGGCTCGGTGGTGGGGAAGATCCGTGTGTGTGTGGCCGCGGGCAGAACACACAACAACATGCCCGAACACATTCAGACGTTCGCCTTTTGCTCGATCACGGTCGCTCTGTCGGTTGTGATCGTGTTGGTCGGTTTGAGTGAGAAAGGTAAAGTAGAGGAAGTGTAATGATTTTGTATTTTTTTTAATTGTTAAATCACGGTAGATGTGACGTTAGCTGCGATGATAAAGCGCCCCGGAGCCCGTCCATGTTGGCCGGGCAGCTGTTAGCTAGCCGGGGCCGCTAGGACCCCGCAGACACCCAAGCACACGGGGCGGAGAAAGGTGAAGTTAACCTCAGAGGACTGATCAGAGGTCAGTTTGGAAAATTCCCCCACTAAAGGTGAAGGACGTGAGAGCGGTTTGGGAAGCCGATCCCCGGTCAGTCTCTCCCCAAAGCTACGCATTTTGATGCCGACGTTGAAAGGATAAACACAGTCGGCTAGGTGTCACTAGCTAGCATACACAGAGTTGACCTGTGCACCTTTATTGTGATGATCCGCAGGTTTGAGACTGTAATCATCACCCACACGAGTCCCTTTAGGTTGCCTCGATGGCAGTTAGTGTGGGATAGCGGCTCCTTGCGGCTTTGATGCGGCTGAGAGCTGAAGATCCGGAGCAGACGTCCATCATAATCCGCAGTGTCAACATCTGAGTCCGGCTCCTCAGGGTGGAGGTTACCGCCGCCGGACCGGCCTGTTCGGAGCCGCTATGCAAGTGAACACAACGCGTGGCTTCCTGTGGTCGGACGTGGAGACGAGGACCCTGCTGAACATTTGGGGGGAGCAGGACATCCAGACAGCTCTGGATGGAAACTTCAGGAACAGCTTCGTGTACCGCGACGTTTCCCGGCGGCTCGGGGCGATGGGCTTCGAGAGGACGCCGGAGCAGTGCAGGGTGCGGATCAAGAGCCTCAAGAGACAGTACCTGCTGGCCAAGGAGGGGAATCTGCGCAACAACGGGCAGTACCACAAGATCTGCAAGTTTTACGACACCATGGAGAGGATTTTGAGCAACCGGCCGGCGCTGGACCCGCAGGAGTTCATAGACAGCGGGGCTGGAGGGGAGGAGGAGGCCGTGGATGGCCTGGAGGAGGATGGAGAGGATGCACAGGATGGTTACTCTGAGAGCACAGGGGAGTGTCCTTACCCTGCTGAGACTGAAGTGAAGCTGGAATACCCAACTGTCCCCATCCCCATTCCTGTTAAAGTGACAGTGGGCAATAACAGTAAGTGCACCCATCCACGCGCACATTCATTCTGTGTTGTTGGATGCTTGTACAGCTGAGGTGCATCACATAATGTGTCACCCCTTCTTCCCTTTAGGCACGCCGGCAAGATCACATAACACCAACCAGTCAGCCGGTAACTTGTCAGCCAGGGCTCCTAAGCGGCCCAGGAAGAGGCGAGCTAACTTCCCCATGGAGAAACTCATGGAGCAGTTCCTGGAGCAGAGCGCCCAAGCTGAGGACAACTTCTACCGGATGGAAGAGCAGCGTTTGCAAGCCGAAGATCGTCGCAGGGAAGCCGAACACACCAGGGAGCTGCACATGCTGCAGATGCTCGGCCAGATGTTCTCCAGCATCTCCTCCTCCTGGCCCAGCTCTGCAGCCTCTCACTCCAAGGCGGCCGCCCGGCCTCCAGTCATCTCCAGTGCCTCCCCGTCCTGCACACGTGGCCAGGCCGGTCACCTCAGACGGCCTTCACCCCAGACTGACTGTTTGACCCAACAGAGTCAACTGTTGAACACAGACCCTCAGGCTTTAGGTATTAGTTCCGGTGTCATGTGTGAAGCCTCCAAGTGGAATGTGTGAAGAGAGAATTAAAGGCGGATCGGCTGTAATGTGAAGACTCAGTGTCACTATCACTGTTATCCTCACTTTAGATTTTGTTATAATTTTGTCATCTTGTGTCTGACACCAACTCAGCCTGAACTCCACACTATAAAACTCTCACTTTGTCTGTTTCCTCAGTGTTTGAACGCTACTACAATTCGGGGTGTACATCACACAGAGGCATGGATGACGACATCCTCTCGCTAGTAAAGACCATAATCCCTCCACTGACATCCAAAAAGCACAAGGGACAGGATGGACGTATTGGGATCATTGGTGGATGCCAAGAGTATGTCACGCAAAGCAATTCAAAAGTTATTCACTGAACAAGACTTTCATCTGTTAGTGTGGAACATTTGCCCTGATTTATTTTCATCTCCATCCCTTAAAGCTATACTGGAGCTCCATACTTTGCTGCCATCTCTGCATTGAAAGTGGTAAGGGATAGTTCTGGTAATTGATTTTTGCCCTTTCAGAATTGATTTTTTGGTTAAAGTACGGCTTCTGTACAATAGTGATGCCCTTTTTTCCATTTCCAGGGGGCTGACTTGTCTCACGTGTTCTGCACCAAAGACGCTGCGACTGTAATCAAGTCATACAGCCCTGAACTCATAGTTCACCCAGTTCTGTAAGTACAGATTCACTACTCACTGTCTTATAGGAAAGTAGTCTTCTGTTGTATTGTTTTCTTTCACTTTTCACTATCAGAGTTGTTATAAATGCGTTATAATTGTGTAATAACACTCATAAGCCTTTTAAGTTGAATTTTAGTACTACATAAGTTCAGGTTTTGTAATTGTCTGTAGTCTACTCATTTTGTATTGAAGGTTACAAGTTATTATGATCATCTTGGTGCTTACTCCCTGTGAGTTCACAATCAATAGTTTCAATTTTTGCTTCATGAAAAATAATAAACCTGGCCGTGGGTAGATGAGAAGTTTTGCTTTAAATGTTTGCCAGGTTCTCCCAGGGTTTGTAATGTGAGTTTTGGTGTCAAACAAAGTCCCTGCCCTGAAAATCAATATTATTGTTGAGTCATATGATGTTGCCCAACTATTGCACTTGAAGCAGACAAAAAGCCACTATTAAGAAGTTATAGCAAGCCATAAGCATGCTGTTCATTCATTATGTGCACAGAAATCATCATTTTGATTGTGCCATTTTATTAATGCAAGCTTCATAACTAGGTAAGTTCATAGCAACTTTTTCATTTGTGGATTTTCCCACCATCTTTAAAACTTCAGGTACATGTTTCTCGACATAAACTGTCAACAGAAGAAGACAGAATAGGTGTTTTTTTTTGCCACAAACACGTTGCTTTGCCCTTGCAGAAAAAAACACAGGTTTCTGATCATCTTAATGTCAGCTGCATTCCATTTAGGTGAGCTAGTTCCAGGTTCCTGGCATTGAGCCATTATGAACTTGTTAAAGCAGGAGAACGGCTCAGTTTTATCATGTGTCTGCATGCAAGTGATCCAGCATTCTAGGACCCTGAACTTTCACACAGAACCTGAATGCAGATGTGATTAATGATGCGTACAGCTAACTAAAAGTAATGCATGGGCAGTCATGAGGGTTTTAACACTCAGTTCTCAGTTGAGATATGTTAAATCGTTTTGGAGAGTGCAGTTTGTGATGCTGCTGAACTGTATTGCATTATAACTGTTTTGTATAGACCACCATTATTAGGGAAAGCTAAAAAAGAGAGACACCTCTCAGTTTAACATGTATACATTCACATTTCGACAGCATCACAAACTACATCCTCCAGAACCATGATGGAGTTGAATCAACACCAACAAACAAACAACCAAAAAAAAACCCACTACAGTCGCATGTACAGAACCATCCTTTCAGCTTTTGGTCTCCACTTTGTATGTTGCCATGCAAAACTGATTCATAGCACTTCTTTATCGTTGAAGGCTAGAATTACTTATTATGAAGAAACAGACACTCAGTTCAATCCATTCAAACATGCCTAACGTGCGTGTGTGTGTGTGTCTTTATTTGTGTGTTTGTCTTTATCTGTGTCTGTATCAAGGGACAGTCCTAATGCAGTGGAAGAAATAGAAAAATGGCTCCCAAGACTGCATGGCCTTGTGGTGGGACCAGGTCTAGGGAGAGAAGATTTGTTACTGAAAACAGCCAAGGCATGTGAAATGTATATTCACTTTCCCTTGTATATTTTCAGTCTTTAAGGCCAGTTATTTGTACATAACCATAAAACCCTATTAGTCATATTTTCAACACTTTTTTAGATAGAATATACTGATTCGTTTAAGCTTCATGGGTTTGTGGCTCCCTGCTACAAGCCCTAAAAACATGGCTTCTGTAAAAGAGCACACTCATGTTTACTAGACCTGTAGACTTAAGGCAGCATCAAAGAAATAAGAGACAGATTACATACTGAAAGAAGGATGTGCAAATTGCATCTTAGTCACCATTTTAAGCTTTGAGTTCAGAGATAAAACTGTAGGCCAAACAGGTGTACATGCACTGATCAGCCACAACATTATGACCACTGACAGGTGAAGTGAATAACATTGAGCATACTGCTACTATGTGCTGTTCTGCTGGAAAACCTTGGATTTTGACACCTGTGCTGATGAGACTTAGACACCCAAATAAACATTGTCCCACAACAAACACACTCTCTCATGCAAATGGAAATCCCAAATGTCACTGGCCTACCCCTGCAGGAAAATGCACCCCACCACATGGAAAAACATGAAACAATCAGGAACATGTTGAGGAACATCACAATGGCCCAACATGTTGATTTGACCTCCAAACTTCCTACACCCCATTGTGATCAAGCATCAGCAGGATGTAATGGAACAATGGAACCCACTGCACAAGCCAGAGTACCCAAAGAATCCTGTGCCCTGGTCCTGGTTCCAGACCCCATAGGACACCCTGAGAGATCCTCTTGTCCATTCCCAATGGTTCAGAGCATTTTTAAGCACAAAAGGGGGACCAACACAATATTAGGCAGGTGGTCATAATGCAATGCCTGATCAGTGTATGTGCATACAGACTTCATTGAAGTGTAGCATAAAGAGAACACTGCAGAATGTTTGGGAGACCATCATCACCTTGAAATGTATTTGTCTGTGACTGGCATTAATTTTTACATTATGTCAAGATAACACTGTATTCTCTCTTTTAGGAGGTTATTGAGAAGTCCAAAGCCAGAAACATCCCCATCGTCATTGATGCAGTAAGTCTTGATAAAGTCAAGTTCCAGCTGTTGACCAGATGGACTTTTATTTGTACAGTCACACTGCGTGTGTGTGTTGTTTGCTTGTTCTCAATAGGACGGATTATGGCTAGTTACACAGCAGCCATCTGTTATTCAAGGGTACCAGAAGGGCATCCTTACACCAAACTTCATGGAGTTCACCCGACTATACGAGGCACTGGTAAGAGTCTTAGCACGTGCAATGCCATAAGAAATATGATTCTCTGTGCTCATGTATGTGTGTTTTCATGTTGTCTGTGTGTTGCCGTATCAGCACCATGAGTCCATGGACAGCAATGATTACCAACGCAGCGTCTTGCAGCTCAGTGTAGCTATGGGAAACCTCACTCTGGTGCTAAAAGGAGAGCAGGATCTCATTACAGACGGCAATAAAGGTTGGTGTCACACAGCTTTATATTACTTGTTTTGAACTGTGCAAGCTGACCTTTCACATTGGTGGAAATCACGTCTTATGTATTCATTAGTGTCCTTCATGTCATGTGCCATTGTTTCTAGTGTACTCATGCAATTTGGAGGGCAGCGGGAGAAGATGCGGTGGACAGGGTGATCTCCTTTCTGGATCCATGGGAGTGCTGGCTCACTGGGCTTATGCCGCTTCTACAGCGGGAATGATCAGAAGGTGAAGACACAATTGGCAGTTTAATTGTGGTATAGACCAGGCTTCTGTGGGCATTGGCAGATAAAATTTAAGATATTTTAGGATGATTTTAACACTACATAGAATGCAGTTTGATCGTTTATACTGAAATATGTAGGATGATATGTCTGCAATTATGTATCATGTACATGTGATTACATATTTACATTTTAGTCAGTACTTCTCAGTTGTATGTTACAATCATTTCTAGTAATGCAGTAATTGTAATATGTAATGATTCTAGTAGTGTATGTATCAAATACCGTGACCTGGAACCAGACTAGTAACTGGACAATTAATTAAAGGTCATGTGGGTTTTTAATTAAACCTCGCTCATTCTGAATTGATGAGCTTCTGTAGTAGTGACAGTATTTTCTGCATGTCTGATGGTGAGACTAGAAAAAATGGACTGAACAGCCTCCTGTCCGATGCACTTTTGTTTCAACAGTATTTCGCATCCCTGTTTTAGTTTTATAGGTCTACAGTGTCTCCTGACAGCCCGCAGTCACAGGCAGAAACATTTAAAGCTAACATTAGCGCCTGCAGCAGCCAAAAGACAAGATTTCAGACTTTGTGATTACATTATTTAAATACTTTTTTTAACTTGCTTCAGTATTTTTTAAGACTTTTCATAATTAACAGATGTGCAATATGGAGCACTTTTAAAGGGAAACGGCAGTGTTTTTACATATTTAAGTACAACATTACCTACAAAGTGCTTAAACTTATCGTAATTTGAGTCATTTTCAAAAAATCTCTGAAAGTGTCACACCAACTATTGGTCTCTATTTACTCCAGCATGGTACAAAAATCAAGTTGCAGGCTGTTGAAGTTTGTTTGACTTAAGTAATCTATTGTGGTAGAAATGTTTACTTAACTTTATGGTGAATTAATCAACATGAAATCAATTAAAATAAAAATTAATCAAGAAAATACTCAAAAATAAATTAATCATTTCAGTAAATTGTTTTAAAGCAGAAATTCCAAACATTACCCAGTATTTGGTTCTCAGTAGTGAGGAATTGCTGCTTTTCTTTGTCTTGTGTGATGCATGCAAAACCCCCAATGTAGTATAATATTGAACGAATAAATATATATGAATTATGTATTGTATATTATATACGTCTCTGTGTTTCCTAATGCCCTACTTTTGTCCTCCTTCAGTATGAACCCATCGGTGGTTGCAGCATTTGGTGCCTGTTCCCTCACCAGACAGTGCAACAGTCAGGCGTTTCAGCGGCACGGCAGGTCCACCACCACCACAGACATGATCCAGGAGATCGGCCCAGCCTTCAAAAGGCTATTTGAAAGCTGAAAACAGTCAATCAAAATTGTTGTTTTAAGCTATATATGCCTAAATGTGCATTTTTAGCGTAGCCTTTTGGGTGGGCTCGGGGAATGTGTTCTTGTCAATCTGGATCTGAATGAAGGCTTTGAGCTTGGACTGTCCCTTCAAAAAACAATGCTCAAAATCCAGCACAAAAATTACACACAGACATGATGTTTGATGTGTTTTAAATGAAAAGCTTTGGAAATAATTGTTAGACTAGGGTAAGCACTGTTTTCCCTCTTCCTTTGCAATTCTTGGTGGATCTATATTGCACTTTTGTTTCGTTGTCTGCCGGCTTATCATCTAATTTAGTTTGAATGATCTGTTGGCTTAACATATACAGCTTGTGCACAAAATAATGGTAACTCAGAAAATGTTTTTGACATTTTTACAGTTTCAGTACATTATATTTTAAGACATAATTTATTGCAAGGTGGAAAAAACATGCTGCACTCATTTAACCACTGTGATCCAATTCACCAATGCTGAGGGCCTGTTGTGTGGACCTTTGTAAAAGACAACAACAGGTGGTGTAATCATTATTTCCAAAGCTGTGTAAAGAAAAGCAACAGCAAAGAATTAAATCTTTAAAGTAGTGCAATGAACTCATTCACCAAACATGTTAAGGTAGCCAGATTATTCACAGCCCACCAAAGAGACGTTGATGGAGAGATCAGTGGAGTCACAGTGAACCAGAAACCTGTCTGAATTTTGAAATAAAGAACGACTGAAGTTTTGTGAGTGACTTTTTCAAAAAGTTCTTGAACGCCGTCTACTTCCAAGTCATGGTAGTACATCTTTGTAGCCTCTGGATGGCAATATTGACTATTAGCATGGAAACACACCATAGTCACGTTTGTTACTGCAGTCCATGAGACACTGCCTGCCAGACAACAGGGATTCCTGGTTGTGTATCACAGGTTGGTTGTAGTAAACTGCAACTCTTGTTTGAAATTAATTCTGAAAGACGGCAAAGAAGGAGAGTATGTGATTCATGTAACCTGTAACTGTGGTTACTACACCCGCACATGCGCACAGCACAAAAAATTTAGTGAGGCACTTTAGCCAACAGCTAACATTAGCCGCTTGTGTGCTACACTATAGTTACACACAGTCTACCGTTAGCAACATAGTCTATGGTTAGCAACAAGAGCGACAGCGGCATCACGGAGTGTTAAAGGTAAGATAAATAAAAATATTATCTACAGGTACGTTTCCCTGCTAGACGCTTACATACCTGCTACATACATGTAGCATGTTCTCTGTGGTTTGATACGTAGTGGGAAATGCGGCGGTTCGTTTAGTAACGTTTTAAGCTAACAGGCTAATTTAGCTAACAGTTGCATTGAAGAAAATGTGATAAGGCCACTCAAAGTGTCCAAATGAGTCAGAACTATGCGCTTTGTTTATGTAAGATTGTTACATAAATTGTTGGTGATGTGTTAATCATAACGTTGTGGGTGAATGGAGTGGCTGTTTTTCTTAGTGTTGAATAATCTTGGTGTTTGTCACGTTAAGATGTCGTTTTCATAAACCTCTATACTGCCAGACAACGATTAAAGGTAGTTCAAGTCACAAATTGGCATCACGTTTTGATGCGTGGTGTGTGTGGAGTAAACAAACCATCTCAAACTTGCAAAGAGGGAAAAGTTGGTTAACGTTACTTTACGTTAACGTAAACTCCCTCAGCAGGGTACGTTAGCTGTGGTTAGCAATTGGCTAATGTTGGACAGAGCATCTCAGCTGTTGTTGGTGGAAATGTCCAATCTCAGCAGCAAACTTGTTTGTTTCGGGTTAGCATGTCCGTTTATGATTCAGCCACATCTCCACAATGACAATAGACTTCTCCGGAGAATGTAGCTAGCTAACATTACTAGCTAGCGTTACTGTTGTTTTCTCCATTGGTGCGGAGAAAAGCTCGCTGCATATCCTGTTGTCCAGTTTACATCCTTATGTACCTCATTATCTGCCTAATATTCTTCTTGAGCTTGGTTATTGTTCGGTAGAGTTAACAACAAGAATTAACAGTCTGTTGGCAGATTCCTAGTACACGTAGCAATTTCAGGATGGCTGACTGCAGATCAGAAGCCCCCTCCCCCTTTCACATTACAGTCGGTTTTTCCGAACTGATTTCAGATGATGCATATTGGGAAACCACTACTAAATAGTTGTCATAACATGCATATACATATTATTTTTAAAAAACACGTCTGTTGCAAAGAAGTAATAGTTGTCATAGGAGGACGCATACTTGCAAGCTTGAGCATTAAATGCTGCTGGAGAAGTATAGCTTTCAAGCAGCAATAAAGATGTTAATAGTGATTTGTTGTTAACAGGTGCAGGTTGAGGACTGTCCTGGGGTAAAGACGGATCCACAATGTTGAACCCGACCAATGGTGACCCAGGTCACGTTGTTGTGAATTATGTGGAGGAGTATTTGGATCTGGTGGAGTCACTTCCCTTCGATTTGCAGAGGAGCGTGTCCCTCATGAAGGAGATTGATGCCAAGTATCAAGGTAAAGAAGCCAGACCGTGTGGATTACTCTGATGTTTATACATCTTTTTCACATCATGCTTACATATATCTTTCACTTTGTTTTACCTCAGTCAAAAAACATACTGTAATAGAAAACATACTTTGTTATTCCTTTTCTTACTTGATTATGTCTTAAGGAGAAACTGATATGTAGATATTATTTTCTAAAAAAAATTAACAAATAATTGGATAAAAGACAAACAGTTTTTATTTAGGAATTATTCGTAATATAGCCTAAAGGCCTTTATAAAGTTGTCAAAGAGTAATCTAATTGTTTGTTTGCTTTTCTGTGGTTTTTTTTGTATGTACAGGTGAACAAATATGTAGACTAAACCCACCCGACACATCAATATATAATTGACAGTAGGACATAAACTCCAAACAATCACTCTTCTATTTATTACATAAAAAATACTAACCAACCAAGATAAGTGACATAATGAATTGTAGCCATGTAGCTCAAATTTACAATTACATACTAACATCTGCCCCTACTACTCTTAAGCTCTCTCTGTAAATCTATTGTAACAGCTACCACTTTTTTTTCAGCCATCTCATAACCAACTCCAAGTCATTCTTACTTCTTGTATTAACCATACGGTATACATGATCAACATGCAAGATGCATCATTCTTATTTATTGACAACAGTCTGAACTGACAGATTTGACTCCAGATGAATTTTTGCTAACTTTACAAAAACTTCAGTCTCAATTCAGTAATGCAGTCTAACATATTCTGTAGACAGCTGCTTAGCTAAAATAAATCCAGTTAAATCCAAGAGCCCTGAAATATATCTTACCTTTGTCCCTTTCAGTCAAACTGAAGTCATACTGTCACTTTGGTGTTATTTTATTCACTTTTGCCTGTAGCAATGAGCGTAGATGGAATTTTTATAAACATCTCTCAATTTAAATTCACCAAGTGCAGATGTTTTTTCTGGGTGTACCTGTTAAAGTGGGAACTGTTACATAACAGTAACATACCAAGTCTGCATGATGCCACAATTATTTTTACGCTGCACTTGGCAGACATACAGCAGTTTATAGTTGACAGAGGTTGTTCCTAACCCCTCTTTCCACTCCCTTCTCTCATTATTAACCAAAGCTTCAGAAAGCAGCCTTGATACCACAGTCAAGGCAAATATGTTAAAAAGCTGTAGTTACTTTTGTCTGTCCCTTTTAAGCATATGTGGAATTACATTTTCTAATTAGGGTTCGAGCACCAACGGTGTAGAACCCTATTGATCTTGCTGCGTTTCTTCTTATTAGGGTTCGAGCACCAACGGTGTAGAACCCTATTGGAATTGCTGCGTTTCTTCTTATTATTATTATTATACTACCGTCTCGTTGGGGCCACTTTTGAGGCCCTTGCACTACTCGAAAACGCATATAAATCGCCACACACATTGACTCGGTGTCCCCCATGCACATATTGGGGAATTACACATGTCAATGGAAAAATGGCTCAATAGCGCCCCCTTTACAAAAAAAAAGGGCACCCACCCTTGCATTTGGAGGGAACTTGACCTAGAGCTCTGAAATTCGGTACACATATGTATCATGCCAAGACGCAAAAAAAATTCTCTTGAAGCGAAACCCACAATGCAACGGGAAAGCCGCCATTTTGAATTTAGTGTCAAAATTTGGCCTTTTTGGCCAAATTTTGGCCAAAAAATTACACATTTTCTAGAGCTAACTCCTCCGAGGTGATAACTCCGAGAAATCTCAAATTTAGCCAGCAGGTAGAAAACGCATGGGGGAGCTTAAGTTATCAAAACGCTCCGCAAAAGTATGACGGCGTGCGCGCGGCGGCCCACGGAATGTTGACATTCCGCCATTTTGGCTCAATTTTTGGCTCAAAACTGCCCCCTAGAGGCATTCAAAAATTCAGCCCCTCAACTACGTTTCACTTACACCTCCAAAATTCAGTACACATATGTGTCACGAATAGACGCACAAAAAAGCCTCAAGAACCCATACCCACAATGCAACAGGAAATCCGCCATTTTGGATTTACTGTCCAGATTTGTTTTTCAGAAATTTCACATTTTCAAGCGCGAACTCCTCCTAGGGGAAAACTCCTACATAGCTCAAATTTATATCGCATATACTACAGGGGGTGGTGACAAAAAGTTATCAAAACGCTCCGCAAAAGTATGACGGCGTGCCCGTGGCGGCCCGTGGCGTTTTGCCGTTTGGCCATTTTGCCACTGTTTGGCCACTTTTTCTAAAATTTCACGTTTTCAAGACCTAACTCCTCCTCGGGGATAATGCCTAAAGATCTCAAATTCGGTCCACATATACTACAGGTGGTGGTGAAAAAAACTTATCCAAATGCTCCGCAAAAGCACGACGGTGTGCGCGCGGCAGCGCGCAGCGTTTTGCTGAGTGGCCATTTTGGCTCAACATTGCCCCCTAGAGGCATTTAAACATTCAGCCCCTGAACTATGTTTCACCTAGAGCTCCGAAATTCGGTACACATATGTGTCATGACAACACGCACAAAAAAGCCTCAAGAACCCATACCCACAATGCAACAGGAAGTCCGCCATTTTGAAATTACTGTCATTTTACCATGGAAACAAACACGAAGGGCTGTGTAACTGGCCTGTAGTTGCTCCAAATGACCTGAAACTTTACAGGTGTGATCTAAGTCCCGGCCGGATGTTAGCCATATGTCTCAGTCGCCCGGCAGGAGAAGCGAGAACCCGTCCAACGCTGCTTGCAGCTTTAATTAGGGTTCGAGCACCAACGGTGTAGAACCCTATTGGAATTGCTGCGTTTCTTCTTCTTATTATTATTATTATTATACTACCGTCTCGTTGGGGCCACTTTTGAGGCCCTTGCACTACTCGAAAACGCATAAAAATCGCCACACACATTGACTCGGTGTCCCCCATGCACATATTGGGGAATTACACATGCCAATGGAAAAATGGCTCAATAGCGCCCCCTTTACAAAAAAAAAGGGCACCCACCCTTGCATTTGGAGGGAACTTGACCTAGAGCTCTGAAATTCGGTACACATATGTATCATGCCAAGACGCAAAAAAAATCCTCTTGCAGCGAAACCCACAATGCAACAGGAAAGCCGCCATTTTGAATTAACGGTCAAAATTTGACCATTTTGGCCAAATTTTGGCCAAAAATTCACACATTTTCTAGAGCTAACTCCTCCGAGGTCATAACTCCGATAAATCTCAAATTTAGCCAGCAGGTACAAAACGCACTGGGGAGCTTAAGTTATCAAAACGCTCCGCAAAAGTATGACGGCGTGCGCGCGGCGTTTTACGGAATGTTGACATTCCGCCATTTTGGCTCAATTTTTGCCTCAAAACTGCCCCCTAGAGGCATTCAAAAATTCAGCCCCTGAACTACGTTTCACTTACAGCTCTGAAATTCTGTACACATATGTGTCACAAATAGACGCACAAAAAAGCCTCAAGAACCCATACCCACAATGCAACAGGAAATCCGCCATTTTGGATTTACTGTCCACATTGGTTTTTCAGAAATTTCACATTTTCAAGCGCGAACTCCTCCTAGGGGAAAACTCCTACATAGCTCAAATTAATATCACATATACTACAGGGGCTGGTGACAAAAAGTTATCAAAACGCTCCGCAAAAGTATGACGGCGTGCCCGTGGCGGCCCGCGGCGTTTTGCCGGTTGGCCATTTTACCACTGTTTGTCCACTTTTTCAAAAATTTCACGTTTTCAACACCTAACTCCTCCTCGGGGATAATGCCTAAAGATCTCAAGTTCGCTCCACATATACTACAGGTGGTGGTGAAAAAACCTTATCAAAACGCTCCGTAAAAGCATGACGCTGTGCGCGCGGCAGCGCGCAGCGTTTTGCCGAGTGGCCATTTTGGCTCAATATTGCCCCCTAGAGGCATCTAAAAATTCAGACCCTCAACTATGTTTCACCTACAGCTCCCAAATTCGGGACACATATGTGTCATGCCAACACGCACAAAAAAGCCTCAACAACCCATACCCACAATGCAACAGGAAGTACGCCATTTTGAATTGAAATTCTGATTTTTGCTGTGTAACTGGCCTGTAGTTGCTCCAAATGACCTGAAACTTGACAGGTGTGATCTAAGTCCCGGCCGGATGTTAGCCATATGTCTCAGTCGCCCAGCAGCAGAAGCGAGAACCCGTCCAACGCTGCTTGCAGCTTTAATTAGGGTTCGAGCACCAACGGTGTAGAACCCTATTGATCTTGCTGCGTTTCTTCTTATTATTATTTTACCGTTTCGTTGGGGCCACTTTTGAGGCCCTTGCACTACTCGAAAACGCATACAAATCGCCACACACATTGACTCGGTGTCCCCCATGCACATATTGGGGAATTACACATGTCAATGGAAAAATGGCTCAATAGCGCCCCCTTTAGAAGGCAAAAGGGCACCCACCCTGGCATTTGGAGGGAACTTGACCTAGAGCTCTGAAATTCGGTACACATATGTATCATGCCAAGACGCAAAAAAAATCCTCTTGAAGCGAAACCCACAATGCAACGGGAAAGCCGCCATTTTGAATTTAGTGCCAAATTTGGCCAAATTTTGGCCAAAAAATTACACATTTTCTAGAGCCAACTCCTCCCAGGTGATAACTCCGATAAATCTCAAATTTAGCCAGCAGGTAGAAAACGCATTGGGGAGCTTAAGTTATCAAAACGCTCCGCAAAAGTATGACGGCGTGCGCGCCGCGGCCCACGGAATGTTGACATTCCGCCATTTTGGCTCAATTTTTGCTCAAAACTGCCCCCTAGAGGCATTCAAAAATTCAGCCCATGAACTACGTTTCACTTACAGCTCCGAAATTCAGTACACATATCTGTCACGAATAGACCCACAAAAAAGCCTCAAGAACCCATACCCACAATGCAACAGGAAATCCGCCATTTTGGATTAACTGTCCAAATTGGTTTTTCAGAAATTTCACATTTTCAAGCGCGAACTCCTCCTAGGGGAAAACTCCTACATAGCTCAAATTTATATCACCTTTACTACAGGGGGTGGTGACCAAAAGTTATCAAAACGCTCCGCAAAAGTATGACGGCGTGCCCGTGGCGGCCCGCGGCGTTTGGCCGTTTGGCCATTTTGCCACTGTTTGGCCACTTTTTCAAAAATTTCACGTTTTCAAGACCTACCTCCTCCTCGGGGATAATGCCTAAAGATCTCAAATTCGGTCCACATATACTACAGGTGGTGGTAAAAAAAACTTATCAAAACGCTCCGCAAAAGCAAAACGGTGTGCGCGCGGCAGCGCGCAGCGTTTTGCTGAGTGGCCATTCTGCCACTTTTTGGCCATTTTTGGAGAAATTTCACGTTTTCAAGACCTAACTCCACCTCGGGGGTAATTCCTAAAGATCTCAAATTCGGTCCACATATACTACAGGTGGTGGTGAAATAAACGTATCAAAACGCTCCGCAAAAGTATAACGGTGTGCGCGTGGTAGTGCGCAGCGTTTTGCTGAGTGGCCATTTTGCCACTTTTTGGCCATTTTTTGAAAAATTTCACATTTTCAAGACCTAACTCCTCCTCGGGGATAATGCCGAAAGATCTCAAATTCGGTCCACATATACTACAGGTGGTGGTGAAAAAAACTTATCAAAACGCTCTGCAAAAGCATAACGGTGTGCGCGCGGTAGCGCGCAGCGTTTTGCTGAGTGGCCATTTTGGCTCAATATTGCCCCCTACAGGCATTTAAAAATTCAACCCCTGAACTAGGTTTCACGTAGACCTCCGAAATTCGGTACACATATGGGTCATGACAACACGCACAAAAAAGCGTCAAGAACCCATACCCACAATGCAACACCAAGTCCGCCATTTTGAATTTACTGTCATTTTACCATGGAAACAAACACGAAGGGCTGTGTAACTGGCCTGTAGTTCCTCCAAATGACCTGAAACTTGACAGGTGTGATCTAAGTCCCGGCCGGATGTTAGCCATATGTCTCAGTCGCCCGGCAGGAGAAGCGAGAACCCGTCCAACGCTGCTTGCAGCTTTAATTATTATTATTCTACCGTTTCGTTGGGGCCACTTTTGAGGCCCTTGCACTACTCGAAAACGCATAAAAATCGCCACACACATTGACTCGGTGTCCCCCATGCACATATTGGGGAATTACACATGTCAATGGAAAAATGGCTCAATAGCGCCCCCTTTAGAAAAAAAAAGGGCACCAACCCTTGCATTTGGAGGGAACTTGACCGAGAGCTCTGAAATTCGGTACACATATGTATCATGCCAAGACGCAAAAAAAAATGACTTGCAGCGAAACCCACAATGCAACGGGAAAGCCGCCATTTTTAATTTTATGTCAAAATTTGTCCATTTTGGCCAAATTTTGGCCAAAAAATTACACATTTTCTAGAGCTAACTCCTCCGAGGGGAAAACTCCGAGAAATCTCAAATTTAGCCAGCAGGTAGAAAACGCATTGGGGAGCTTAAGTTATCAAAACGCTCCGCAAAAGTATGACGGTGTGCGCGCGGCGGCCCACGGAATGTTGACATTCCGCCATTTTGCCTCAATTTTTGCCTCAAAACTGCCCCCTGGAAACATTCACAAATTCGGCCCCTCAACTACGTTTCACTTAGAGATCCGAAATTCGGTACACATATGTGTCACGAATAGACGCACAAAAAAGCTTCAAGAACCCATACCCACAATGCAACAGGAAATCCGCCATTTTGGATTTACTGTCCACATTTGTTTGTCAGAAATTTCACATTTTCAAGCGCGAACTCCTCCTAGGGGAAAACTCCTACATAGCTCAAATTTATATCACATATACTACAGGAGGTGGTGACAAAAAGTTATCAAAACGCTCCGCAAAAGTATGACGGCGTGCCCGTGGCGGCCCGCGGCGTTTTGCCGTTTGGCCATTTTTCCACTGTTTGGCCACTTTTTAAAAAATTTCACGTTTTCAACACCTAACTCCTCCTCGGGGATAATGCCTAAAGATCTCAAATTCGGTCCACATATACTACAGGTGGTGGTGAAAAAAACTTATCACAATGCCCCGCAAAAGCATGACGGTGTGCGCGCGGTAGCGCGCAGCGTTTTGCTGAGTGGCCATTTTGGCTCAATATTGCCCCCTAGAGGCATTTAAACATTCAGCCCCTGAACTATGTTTCACCTAGAGCTCCGAAATTCGGTACACATATGTGTCATGACAACACGCACCGAAAAGCCTCAAGAACCCATACCCACAATGCAACAGGAAGTCCGCCATTTTGAATTGAAATTCAGATTTTTGCTGTGTAACTGGCCTGCAGTTGCTCCAAATGACCTGAAACTTGACAGGTGTGATCTAAATCCCGGCCGGATGTTTGCCATATGTCTCAGTCGCCCGGCAGGAGAAGCGAGAACCCGTCCAACGCTGCTTGCAGCTTTAATTTTCTCTTGATTCTTTTTTGGCAGACGTTCTGAAGGAGCTTGATGACGCCTATGAACGGTATCGCCGTGAATCTGACTCACTTCAGAGGCGCAAGCTTCAGTTATCCATTCAGAGGGCACTTATCCGCAGCCAAGAACTTGGGGATGAAAAGATCCAGATTGCTGGTCAAATGGTTCGTAAAGAACGCCTTTTAGCTGCTCTAGTGGAGCTGAACGTTGGCAAACAGATGAGGATAGATTCATGCTTTCTTGTTACATTTGTATCAGAAAATCTAACCTGAGCAAATTAAAACAAGAGTTTTATACGGTGTGGTGAGTTTCACACGTACATTTCATTGAAATCGGCATGAGAAAACACTTTGTGAGCATTTGCAGGACTCCAGGACTAAACACTGAATGAGCTTATCATAGATGTACACTAGATGGATGCCAGAAACAGAACACCATATTTAACCTTAGTGTTTGACATATGTTCAGTATGTCAAAGTTGAATCAGGTTGTGTATCTTATGTAACAGACATTAACAGTATAGTCTTGGTAACAATTTAATTATAAACATTCACCTCAGTTATTTATTTTTTGAAATATTTTTTAGGCATTTGCATTTATTTTGATAGTGCTGTAGAAATAAACAGGAAATGGGGTAATGAGAGCAGGGAATGAAATACAGCCAAGATCTGTCCGGCTGAACGGGCGTCAAACTATATGCTCAGCTGCTATGAGCGTTTTATTCCATTTGGTATGTGCGAGACAATAAAACGGGGTTATTCCATTGTAAAGCTGTGTTGACAGACCTCTAAATGTCAGCAAAGCTCAAACTATTGGATAAACAAGAAGCATATTTTTTAAGTGAAGTAAGCAAGGAATCCAAATGTATGTAAAAATAAATAATAATAAAATCTTACATTGTCAAAGAATTATAATTTTAATCTTAGTTTCTTCACAAAACAGTCACATTTATGTGTACATGTATGCTTAAGAAAAGCAGACAGACCTTTGTAATAAACTATGAATGTTCTTGTTCAGGTGGAGCTGGTTGAGAACCGAACACGACAAATCGACTGGCATTCTGAACTTCTCCTTTCCTCACAAGAAGTCCCAGAAAGTCACGTTCCCACGGCGACATCAATGACAACCAATGCAGCATCATTGATGTCCTCATCATCGGCTACAGTCACTCCAGGAAAACCAGGCCACCATGACAAGAAACGTGACGAGGTTACCCCAGGCTCAGGTGGCGGAGACAAGTCCGGAGGGAAACGCTCAAGACGTCAGAAAAACGGAGAGAACCGGGAAAGTTATGGGGGTCTGGATCACGCTGAGGAAGTGGGTGGTGGAGCATCACGGGAAAAGAGAGCTAAGACGTCTTCCAAGAAGAAGAAGCGATCGAAAGGAAAGTCTGAGAGAGAAGTGTCGCCCCCTGACCTGCCCATCGATCCAGATGAGCCAACGTACTGCCTGTGTGAGCAGGTGTCCTACGGCGAGATGATCGGCTGCGATAATGACGAATGTCCCATTGAGTGGTTTCACTTCTCCTGTGTTGGGCTCCATCATAAGCCCAAAGGCAAGTGGTACTGCCCCAAGTGTAGAGGTGAGAATGAGAAGACCATGGACAAGGCCTTAGAGAGGGCTAAGAAGGAGAGAGCCTACAACAGGTAGCTCGCTCTGCCCAGCCCAATGAACACTATTGTGTAAAAATTGAATTTTATCTGTTTCGGTTTCCATTTACAGTTAACACAGTTTAAGAAAAGAATATTGAAGTCATGAGAGGGATCTTGTAAATAGTTATTTTTGTAACCGCTGCATAGCTGAGAAACAAGATTGTCCCCTCCTGCTGGAGTATTTGTAAAGAATAGACGTAGTACAGAACAGGACCATGTGCATGTTTTCAACCAGCTGTTGTGCACTTACATCCCTCTTTGTTTTCATCATGCATGCAACGTCACCCGCTCAATTATATATCCTCAATTAACTAATAAAACATTTCTAAACTAAGAGGACTTTTATGGTCTGTAACAACATAAACACTCGTTATTACTGTACAGTGAACAGATTTCTGGCATCAGTTGCGCATTATGTGATCAGTGATCAGTGAAGCCTGACATGACAACAAATATTCTAACAAATGTGGCCCACTGCATTTTAGTGTAAGTATTATACATGCCATGGACACGTTTGTGGTCCACTGCAGGATACCGAAAGGATAGGGTCATGTTTTTTCAAGTGTTTCTTACTTCATCACTCGCATGTTCCTGTGAACATTGAAAAGGTTATTGATTGCTACAACTGTTCACTCTGTTAATACTGGCCATGATGAGATCCTTTGCTAATGTGAGGTCAGTGTTTGTAATGTGGGACATAATCCAAAGTCCTCACTGTGTACTGACCTCTAAAGTTCCAGCAGAAGCCACTGTGAGGCTTTAGAAATCTGAGTTACACAATCCAAATTTCTGAAGTCTTTTAGTGTGAAATTCTGCATTTCAGTGGACAGTGTTTGCTTGCTGAGCTGACACGTGGGGGAACATTTGGATTTAACTCAGACTGCTGAAGCTCATTAGCATTTGTTTAATTTTATAATGCATTTTTACTCAGTGTAGACTGTAGATTTTATCCTCCAACACTTATATTGAAATCGATTTATGAAGAGATCTTTTGTAGTAAGTTTGGTAATAGGTAGATGCAAACTGACAGTTATCTAACAGTAATAAATTTTGCAGTTATAGTTAAAAAAAAAATCACACAATGATGAATTTGCCTATTTTTTTATTTACAAGTACTGGAAAAAGTGACATGGGGGACAACCAGTGCAAAATCTGTACATAATTTCAGTTGCAGGTTTCTTTATATACACAAGAACTGAACAGGATTGTGAATACACTCTGTCATGCATGTAACAGTTCACAACACAGCAAAAGACACGGTGTAAAGATGTCTGGTTTACTTGTAGTCCATGATGCTCCGGCTGCTCATTAACCCACTGCCTTGTGAAAACAAACTGGCATAACAGATCAGGCGCACAACAGAAAGGGACCCATGACTTGACTGATGCAACCTCGGAGACATTTATCATAATTAGTCATGGGAAGTTATTACAGCAAGTTAGAACACACCAGAATTGTTGGGTAATGGCCCTCAAGTCCATACTGACAAAAACATCAAGGCAAGATTCAGCACATTTCCCCTGATGAAGTGGAAAAGGGAATAGAAAAAATAAACCCCTCTTGGCGGGCAAGAAAAAAAACATTCTATGAAGGGAAGTTGAAGGTAAAGTGCATAAAAGCTTAAAATTAAAAAGGTGGTGGGGGGGCCCAAAACTGAAGAGGTACTCCACTAAAACTTGCAGCACACACAGCTTAACAATGCAGAGAGCAGCTATGAGGATTGTCAGGTCAACTGTCCCTCCAGCTTTGTTCTACGATGGCAGACACTCGCTTCTCGTACTCCCGTTTGTTCTCCTGGTACAGCTGAGCTGCCTGACTGTTGGCTGGACTGTTGGGGTTTGGTTCATCAAGCAGGGACTGGTGGGGAAAAGCAGATTAATACTGAAGGTGAGATTGTTTTGGTGGAAAATACACAACCTGTACGAAACTATTTATCTAAGTCCTTCAAATGAGGATCCTTATACTGTCACCTGTTTTCACAGACATCCCTTCGAACCATGGCTTGGGTTTGTTACACAATAATACCAGAATGTTGTAATTTGTCATCTGACTTTAGGAATCAACAACATATTTGGCCTTTCCAGTATAATTTACTTTTTGTTTTTACCAAATCAACATTGTTGTTACTGATAAATGCATAAACATTACATGAAAATACAATTATAAGTAAAGACAACATAATCAATCACTATTTTAGTGGAGTGTCAATGAACAGTAAATTTATCAGTTGACTGACAAAACATTACAGAGCAAATTCGTTTTCTTTATAGTTTAAAAAACAGCTTCTTGAATGTTACTATCTTGTCGCTTTATTCTTTTTTATTGTTTACTTAATATATATGTGTTTTGAACTGTTGGTTTTACTGAATAAGACATTTTCCAACCTTTATAGACGTCATAATGAGGATTAATCAATAAATGCAACAGCAGATCATTTGAAATAGTCTTTAGTTGCAGCCCTTAACCTTGCCATTAAAATTAGAGAAATGTCCTTTTCTCGGAAGAGATAATTTTGTACAATTCAATTGGAAATTTGTAATCAACAGAAATTTTAAGAAAAGTTATATAATTTATAAAACACACACACACAGGCCAAAAACTGTGCTGGTTACAGCCTCTCAACCTCGGGATAGGACATGCTTACTTCCTAAGTAAACACCTTTTCTATTTTTGGTTGGAGAAAAGTAAACAAAGTCTCTGCCTCACTCATGAAATCTATTTCTTCACTGTTGTATATTGACATTTCTTACCTGGATAGATGTAAGAATAGAGGAGACATCATAAGTGGGACTCCAACGATTCTGTAGGATGTCTAGACATATACTGCCATCTGCATAGACTGGAGAATGAAAACACGATTATTCACCGCCCACGAGTATCACCAACACGATAATGTCACTACAGATGACAGCATTCCTACCATTTGGATGAAACATCTTTGACACAAATCGTACTGTGGGGGGTTTGTTGGGGTATTCTTCTGTGAATTCTACAATGAGTTTAAATGTACCTGTAAGAAAGACAAGAAACAAAATTAGCAAATTAATGAGCCACGAAACTTGACTGTGTGTTTGTGGTGAGGAAGGCAGTAAAAGTTTGGGAGCAGTGACATGTCCTGAATAAAACACTTAATCTGTCAGTAAGAAAGAATTTAAGGGTTGTATATTACAGGTTTAACAACTACAGTAAAGCTAATGAAAAATAAAGGTGAAAGAACTGACTATACACAGAGAGGTAGCTGTGGATAAATACTTATTAAAATACATTTTGATTTGCAGCACTTCCTTGACATTTGAAATTAAGTTTGAATAGAGCCTTTCTGTAAAAACAAATCGATAACAAACCAATAATAAATCGGTTATTTGGCAATTTGCATCTATTTTTGAAAAATCTTATTAACAAGATTACATTTGGTAAAGTTGCTAAGGTTGAACTGTTATACATGTGATAGACTGACATTTCTTAACACACAAAATAACAGGTTAAGAACACGGTGAGAAACTTACCATCCTCAAAGGGAGTTCCCTCAGGCCTGTGAAGTTACAGAGAAAAAAGGTATTTCGTTAGTCATTTCACACAGAAATTCACTAGATCTTTACTTTGGAATCACATATCAATTGCTTACCCAAATATGACAGCATTCCACACCATGATGTTGTTTTCAGATGGGGCACCGCTCACACCAGCTGGAGGATCCTCTTGTAGCCTTCATGGCCAAAAGTGAACAACAGAAAAGTTATGGTGGAACTTAAATACTTCTCAAACTCTAATAAACATAGTTCTACCTGGAAACATGGTGAAGACGACTTTAGGCTATGCCACACTAGAAAAATATCTTTGCTATGCTCAATTAGCCCTGGTGATGTCTAACACCGCCACAAAATGCAAATCAGCCTTTTTCTTTGAACAGATACAGCTTCGGAAATAATCATTAGACCACTGTGACCACCGTTTCCTGCATTTTTCTTTGCGGCTCTTGGTGGAGTCACATCTGCATTTTCTTCTCAAGGCTGTAATAGATGCTGTTTTGCTTATCGCAAGCCAGTTAGCATTCTCTCTTACTGTATTCCCCTTTGTTGAGCACCAATATGGCTGATCTCTCATCATCTCTTCTTAATGGAATTGCTGAGTGATAATTTAGTTTTGATTATCTGTTGACTTTACTTATATAGCTTATCCACAAAATAATAGTCACTCAAAAAAGTTTTCAGCCATCTAGCTTGAATTTTGATAGTTTCAAAACATAATATCTTTAAACAAAATGAATTGTATGTATTCAGTTATTGCAGAACTTAGTCTTAGATTATCTTAACCCTAAAATAATTAGTGTTGAAGGCCTGCTGGGTAGACTTTGGAATTATTAGACCTTCTTTTTTTCTTTTTAACAAAGCCCTACATAAATGATCTCAATAGCAACTAAACAGCTATGAGAAAAATCAAATCAAGGAGAGACCCTCACAATTTAAAACGTAAATCCCTCACACCCCCTCAGGCACAATATCCACTGAAATGTAAGTTGGCTTAGTTGTTGCCCAACTTAATCTGCTTAAACAACTGTGAACTATATCAGCTTGTCAAAAGTTTCAGTAGCTTATAACGGTCATCCTGAACTCAAAGTAGCAATCATCGTTACTCAATAGATGAAGACCTGAAACAGTAATTGTTGAGTCAGTGTCTGTCTCATAACTCTACCTGGAAACATGGTAAACCAAATATTACGTCTACAGCAAAACCAGGCCACTCCCAATACCCGGAGAGACCTGTTCAAATTCCTGAAGCTCAATCAGTCCTGTGAGAACTTTAAACAATCTGTCCCATCAAGAAACTCGAGGCTGATGAAATTTACAGTGAGCTGAGAACGTGTTTGATGACCCTCAATGGTCAGATTCAGCGAGGAGATGATTTACTCGCATTGGCAGGCAGCGAAGCTTAATTTTAAACAAAGAAACGACCCATTTTGGTGAACAAAGTGTTCTGTTGCTGTTAGAAGAACAAGCCGGTTTCATGCTGACTTCACAAAATGCAGCCACCGAGTACATATCGTGGCTTCCGCTAATTATTCTCACCGTTGACGCGATGTATTTCTTCTGGGATTTCAGGGTAATTACGCCACTTACTGATGTTTAATGACGCCAGAACTCCTTTTATACCATCCACTAAACTTTACTTAGTTTACAACTGGACAGAATTCAAGTAGTTTATCTTGATTGACGATCTTATTTCACCGAGCAATAAGGTCAGAGACGCCACAACAAATGTGATTTGACCGTGAATTAAACTGCCATCTGGTCACTTCTCACAGACATTTAAATGCTAGCTGGTCAATAGAGTTAGCAAGCAGCCTCAGAGGGTCAGTATCTGTAGCCGTCTAACCTGCTAGCATGTATCATATAGCAACGTTAGCTTCTCGGTACCAGCGAAGCGGCTCTAAAAAAATTAACGATACCTCACTTAAATGATTCAGGTTCTCAGAAACACAAGATAAGCTACAGTGGCAGCGTTATGATTCTTTTTTACTGTGGAGATGAGTACATCAATTAGCTGTACATTAAAAATACTAGTTAGCTATCCCAAGCTAACGTGAGCTATGCTAATGTTAGCTGTTTTGACAAATCATCGCTAACCAACGGTATCGGCATAATTTCTGACCATCAACTCACCGTTTAAAATCTCTCATAAGTCTTCTTCTAGCCGGGGTTGACATGGCCTAACTTGTGAATAAACGTATTGACAACAACGATACGTTGACAGGAGCTTATTTGATCGAAATGTTATTTTGAATTTAATGGTTATTTGATAACTTCACTATAACCCTGCTGACGGGAGCCTGACTCTTTCCGTCGTTCTCTCGATAACCCTCTGGTTAGCCTAGATAGGTTTACAGGACGATACCACATCATAGGTGGGGGAGGAAACAAATGAGGGCGCTGAATTAAACACACATTCCTGGTTTTCAAACATCAGCAGGCATACAGCGTCGTTAATAAAATATGTACTTCAAAATACACAGTTAGGTTTTTGCGAGAGGACTTTATGTAATACGGTGTTTTAGTTCATAGGATTTGTGTGGTCCTCCCTATGGTAGTTGAGATCGTCGTCTGTCGCGGGGCGTGGCCACAGTGACGTGGTGTTTGTGCAGCGCTGCTCTGATGAAGGTCGGTCTTGGTGACAGGTGTGCCCCAACACGTGAGGCTGCAGTGAGGCACATTTAGAGCAGTATCCCGGATAAAACGAGCTCACCAACACTGTGATTAATGTATACAGCCAAAATATTAAATTTCATGAGATCTCTATAGGAAAAAAGTGGAATCTAATACATGAAGCAGAGGAAGTTTACAGACTTAACGTTTTCAAATATAGCTTCCTCACAGGGTATTTTTATTAGGGCATTTATTTTACAAGTTATCTAGACACGTGAAGCCGTCCAAAAATAAACAGAAAAAAATAACCAAACTGTAACTTTTGCAAAACCCTTTTTTAATTAATAATGCGTTACATTGGACGTATTAGCACTGCTTTAATTAACATCAAGTTGAGACAAACAAAATTAAAGTACTGGCAATGGTTCAACACTGATCCTTTAGTGTATTTTCATTGAACTTTACTAATAAGCTAAACAAACACTTTCTCCATAACAGTACAAACAAAAATTCACTTTTTACTCAGTTACAAATCTCAGACCCATCCACAACAATGGGTCTGCTGTTTAACAAATAACTTCAATGAACAACTGGACCACTCAGTGGCTTTAAGGCGAATGAATGCTTAATTAGGCTTACATGAAATTCAGGCAAAAAGGACAGCCTGTCTGCTAGATCCTTTGCATTTTAAGAGCCGTGATAGAAAAGCATGGTGCTGTAGAGGGTATGGTCATACAACTGCTCTGCTTTCACAGACTTCTGGTGCTCCACCTGGCTGCCTGCAGTGCTATTGATCTCAGGTGAATCACTGTAGACGTGCTGGCCGAAGAGGATTTCTGCTGCAGGGTCATTTGAGGTAAAAGCCTCACAGTGTCTGTCACCTGCCACTGCGAACGAAAGAAATAGTCAATTTGCATATATGTCATTAAGTTTTGATCATATTCCTGTTTCTATAAAATTATTGAGGCGAGGAAGAAAAAAAACACAGGGTCGATTTTGTTTTGCACAACTATTAAAAACAGGATAGCTGCAAAAATGTTTAGTAGTGACTGAATTTTGCCAAACAAGAAAAAAATTAGTTCCATAACCCTTTGGATTAGACACAAAAAATGATCAGTAAATTGTGAAATTTATTCCAGAGCCTTATGCAACCTCACAAGTGTTGACCTGAGACCTTGTTTTAAATGGGTCACATCCTGATTCAGGGTAGTTCTGACATACAGTTTGCATTGTATGACACAGTGACCTAGTTCTGTTGCATTTGTCTAGAAAACCTTAAGTCTTCCAGACTGTATGATGTAACCTAACACCCAAGATAACGAGAAAAGGAGATTAAAATGGGAGAAGTCTAAAAGAGTTGAACTACGCTAAAGTTTATAAGCCTTGATTTACATTCATCTAACAGCTTTTTTAAAAATCAGTTTTTGCAAAAAGAACAGGAACTGACAAATACATTAGAATCCAAAAAGAAAACAAAGGCCACCACAATCACGTTTATAAAATTTATCGACATTTAATGATTTCACACAGTCAAGTACAAAGCTAGACCTGCTCAGTACCAAGCACTGGATGTTCCAAATTGAAGGACTACACACTCAAACCTGCTGCCATGTCAGAGAAAATAAAAAGAAACCACCTTCAAGATGAAACGGTACTACAAAATACAGAACGTAGAATTTCCCAATATTTATAAAAGTTGGACATAATGTACATTAAGTTATTGTTTACTACTCAAGAAATAAGGCTTTTTGCAAAGTGTGGAAATCCATGCAAATTCTCTTGAGCAGTACTGCTTATACACAACTACTGATTGTAAAATGGCCAATTATCAATTTCAAAAACATACTGGGTATTATATGTAGCAAACACCTGTGCAAGCCCTGCTAGTTGCCTAAAAAAGTTGCTAACGCGCACACAGTAAACATTCACCATACTTCTGACTCAATGAACACAAAGGAAAAACACAGCAATAACCAAACCCAAAGCTCATTGACCACTATATCTTAGTACAGAACATCTACAAACTACAAGAAAGCTGCACAGTGAATCATTTATACTTTGCAAGCTACATTCATGTTGGGATATGCTTTGGCATAAAGTCATTCTTGAATATAAAACAGCTTCAGCTAATGCGAAACACATGTCCTCAGTGTATATATTAAAAAGTGCTTCAGCACTCATTAGTTTTACATAAATGTCACCAATTGAACTTTTTTTTTTGTTTGTTTTTTAAATCGAGAGTACTTGACTTACTAAGCTTTATTAAAAATGTAACAAACTGGGGAAAAACTGAAAAAATCTTTTTTTTCTAACCAGCTGCAGGAGTACATAAGTCAATATATAAGTCAAATTTGTAAATCTAAGAAATGCTACTGAAATTCACTGACATTCCCTGCGTAAGGCCAATATTCTTATCTTCAGGTGACTTATGAAGCTATTATGAAACAATGCAGTACTTAAAAAGCAATTATTAAGACTGCTTTTAAATTGTGATTATTTTTTTCTATTAAGCCAATATGAACTACATTTGCACTGCTGGTGCAAACACTGCTGTATAATTGTGCAAAACAAAATCACCCTTTAAATACAAAAGTAAAATGTAAGGATTACACAACAATACGTCTAAGTGGACGGATGCACTGTGTATATGTGTGTGTGTGTGTGTGTGTGTGTGTGTGTATATATATATATATATAAACTGTATCGCAAAAGAAATATTAATAGTTTTATCCATCCAAGTATAATCAGGTACAAGGGAAAGTAGAAAATACACCACACACACTGCTATACATCTCTCAAATGCTGTTCACCCCCAAATCAAATGTAACAATGTATTCTTTTATGTGTGTACGAATGCAGAGAAAACATAGCCAAACAATACAAATGGGAACAATAGAGTGCGCCATTTCACACACAATCCCTCTACAGGTAAGCATAAGAGTTGGTGCAGCGACAAGGAGTCTGCATTGATGCCACAGTGATGACCTCCAGCTCTTTAGATGCAGGGCTTGACCTGTCCTGTCCCCCCTGGTCCTCACACTGATCCATGGGCCCCGGCCCTTGTGGTGACGCAAACCCATTCAGCCCAAATGCAAAGGTTCCTGGCCCACCTGAGGTTACAGTCGCTGCCAACTCCATGTTCATGCTCTCCATCTGGGTGTCTTCAGCACCACCTAGTGGCCCATTCCCATTCAGCAATACAGGTGGCGTGCAGAGACCTAAGACAGGGAAAATACAGCTGTCTTTAGAAAACTAAGCCAGAAAGTTCCTACTAAAGGCCTCTCTTTCTTTAGAAATTATAGTGACACTGTTTTTTTCCTAAAAACAAATGCTGACACTTGTTTTTATGGCTTTAAATAAAAATTTCTGCTGCTGAAGACTTTTTTTAAGATGGTTCAGAAGCTTCATTATTTTAATGCAAAACTGCATTTTCTCTATTCCTTTTTATTCACTTTTGAGTAACTGTGATTTCTAAATATCAAATGCAATGCACTGCAGGCCTTTCAATACTAAAAGAAAATGTAAATTGAATTAAATAAGCTATATCTGTCGAGCAACTCTTTCTTCCTTTACCACACATTCATACATTTTACACGACTCTATGCAGTCCGTCATAAGTGAGACACAAAACCATGCTGAGCAGTTCTGTTGCTTAAAAATACTGTGCAGTTATCTTAAGAATATGTGTTGCATTTAGTTTTTGCAGCTATTTTCATATTGTTTACCTTTATTGTATCTATAATTTACTTTACGATGTCCTATGTCATGTTATGTAAAATGACTCAAACGTTTAAATAAAAAGTTCCAAAAAAAAATACTGTGCAGTTATCTTAAGAATATGTGTTGCATTTAGTTTTTGCAGCAATTTTGGCTAATAGTACCAATTTACGGACATAATACACATTTAAGATAACATCTTCTATTTGTAGAAATTCAAATATTGCAGATTCCTTTGAATGTGGAAAACAATATTGCACAGGGTTATTCTATATATGGATAGAAAGACTTGGCATTGATATTTTACATAATCTCCTATATGTAGAAAAGAGTTACACTGTACAGAGTATTTTAAATGTACAAACTATTCAAAACACACAGGTTTAGTGCATGGATGCTGCAGAGTGAAGTATGACAGTTTTTTTCTACATGTGGTCTACTGGTAGCAGTGCACCTTGTAAAGTATAGCAGCAGCAGAAAGGAAGGAAGGACTTGCAGTATCTTCTTCTCACACCTCTGGTGAAGCAGCCTCTTACTAAAGGATCTGCCCAGTGCTGTTACCATTACTTTGGAAACAACCCAAATAACTAAAACAGATATGATTAGTACAGTAACTTACCATTAGGTCTAGCTTTTTTCCCTGGGTTTGCTTCCATGCCATCGAAAGACCTCTTTCTGTTGGGCACGCCATTCAAGAAGCTGCGTCCCTGGATGGTGGGGTGAGCGTGGCCCCCATTCCGGGTCATGCCATTCAGAAAAGCCCCATTATGGGACTGAGCCATGTTTTGTTGGAAGTTCTGGGCATTGGAGAGAATTTCAGCGCACTCCTGGAATCCCTGCGCGTGGGCCAGGTCAGCAGCAGTCAGCCCACTGGCATTCCTCATACTGCACAATGAGAAAAAGGAGTGTTAGAAACATTTACTGTACATTTGACTCACACAAATAAAAAAATAAGACAAGCCCAAGGCACACACGCAGGCACACACATACAGACTCATTAAGCAAATATTCGCACACACAGACAAACACAGATGTATAGAAATAGCCTGTGCTGCTCTACGCTCTCACATCCTCTTCGTCATCTTCATGAGAGATGACGACTGATCCCTTTAGGATCATTTGCATCTTCCACAAAACTTAAATTTTTAAACAGTTTCCACATAAATAGGGAAACATGTCTGCTGCAAAAGGACATGATTAAGACAACAGAGGCTATGCACAAGTTTATTTTAATGAGCACCCGAAACAATCCAACAAACTGAATAGGATGATTCTGATTTGTATCAGTTGATCCGCTGAATCCAAAGGAGATCACTTCTGTGTGGTTCGTCTTGTCGGCATGACAAATGGAACATCAAGGAGCATTGTGCTAAGATTAAAAAGCCACCGTCATGTTTCCAGCGATGATGCTGCTCAAGGATTTCTGCAAAGCTGCATCCAAATTTCAAGCATGGATAAAGTCATGTCTATGAATCTCTACCATTGAGAATAAGTGTGTGCAAAGTAAGAACCTAGCACAGAAAACAAGATGAATTCCTGAAAGCAACAGAAACTTGCAAAGGAAAGATAGCTTCAGACATAAATCCAAGATTCAGAATTTCCAGAGGAGACCAGGATGTAACAGTTCTATCTTTAGACGAAACTCCAAAGAATTTATGGTTATGGAGGAAAATAAAGCGAGGCCAGACTGTAGCATCAGGAATCCAGACGTCTCTTCTTGGATAGGCAAAGTTAAAAACACTCAGTGTTGATCTTGTTTCAAGAAAGATGAAAAGGAGAATGGAAAATAAGAAACAGCTCAGCTACTGTAAGACATACTTGGTCAGCCATTCATAATTCAAATTGGAGTCTCTGCACAGTTGTGTTAATCATAACCAGTTGCAGCAGGAATAAAGTGATTTTCTGAGTGCAATAATGAATGAGCAAACAGTGCTGTGTCCTAGTTTTTCCAATTTTCATACATGTACATGGCACTCTAGTATGGAAGCAATTCCACTGGAAAATAGAAAACTAGTGTGTCTATGAAATTAAACCCTACATGTAAATTAACTCTTTCAGTATATTAACGTTGCAAAGATTAATAGTAAATAAACAGTTATATATGTGTGTGTGTGTGTGTATGTGTGTGTGTGTGTGTGTGTGTGTGTGTGTGTGTGTATATATAAAACACGTCCAGCTGCTGCAGAAATAACGTGCAGGAACTTGTGTCTGCTTGTCAACTTTTGAAGGACACTGAAAAATATTCCACTAACCAATAGATGTCTTTCAGCTTAATGATGGGAATTTCTCACTTCTCCGTTGGTAAATTACAAAACAATACTGCACTTGTTCTGATCCTAAATGTCATCATTCTGCAAAATGAGTTCTCTGAGCAAACAGCTAAGTCTTTGTCAAAGAACTGGGACTACTGGCTCACATCCAACCAAGTACTTTTTACTAAAATGTGAAGGGGAAAAAATGAAAGCGTCCATCTGTAGGCTATTTCATACACAAACCAATACACTAGAAAAAGAAGTACTGCCAATGTGGACTGAATATAATGCTATACTTTGTGGGTGATCTAAAAACTTCATAAATAAACAGCTTATTCCATTTTATTTCACTATAAACTCTTGGGGTTAGAACCAAGTGACATCGACTTCCATATGGTGACGCACAATTTTACCAACACAGTCACTGTTTGGTCATTCATGTTGTTTAGAAATTGCTCATTCTCTGCATTTTTATCTAAACACTTGTGCAAAAATAAACATTTCAATAACTAGTGCACATGAAAAAACATTTTACAAAGAATTGAAGATTTTAAAAAAACAAAAGAGTAAAAATCACACAATAATTTGGTGCACATTACCCGTCCCCTTCAAAATTAACGCTTCCAAAGGATTATTCCAAGTGATTAGATTTGTATTGAAAACCATTTTGTGATAAGGTAGATGGACTGGTCTCACTCTAAGGAATAGAAATTTTCAAGTGTCACTGGCTGCCATTTTAAACCCTCGATCAAATCATCTATTTAGTATCTTAACAACTTGAATTTGTCTCTATTTGAACAAAATTTTTCCCTGCGAAAAGCAGTGAACCAGAAGGACACATATGAATAAAATATCACAGAGGGAAATATTTCTTAAGAATTCACTGTATTATTTTATCATTACTGTTCACTGCATTCGTTATAGTTCTGTTTCATTGTAAATGGTATGACACGTACTTGCCATACTTGTTGTCTAGACACTTAACCACAGTGGTTAAGTTTGCAGTTTCTGGATCAACATGTGTGCTGACCTCAGATCAAATCCCACCACAATTTTCCCTAAAAATCAGGCTTCTTCCCTATTTTTAAACACTTAAATTCAGGGCTGAAGCTGACTGAAATCCCCCTTCAATTTAAAGATCTATTTATTTACAAACTAGCAATCCCACAAACTCCCATAGATCATTGTAGCCTTGTAATGGGGTTGGACAAGCATAGAGAGGACATTTAAAGTACTGCAGAGTTACAACACAAACATGTTTTGAAATGTTTTTAGTGTTTTTGGTCTATAAAGTTTAAAAAGTAGCAAAATAATACCACTTAAGTGTTGATAAGTGTCATTTTAATAAGACATTTTAAATGACTGACTGGTAAGTTTAAATTTTGCTCTACATTTTGAAAAATGTATTATTTTGAGACAAACTCGCTGTTGCACACGTATCCTCACTCATTACATTTCCTTAAATGCCGTTGTCTCACCATAAAATATTCAACTCCGTAGCTTTGCATCCAACATTAATTTGTACTCTAACATTCTTTCAGCTTGAATTATTGAGTGACCTATGCATAACTAAAAAGCACTTGTCTCTTTCTATTGCTTAAAATTTCATACCACTATTCCTTTAGTGAGACCTCACATCCACAGTTAACACTGATTCAACAAAATTGATAACTATGTACACTAACAACCCAGGTTTGGCATGTAAATTTACAAAAGGAAGCGTTAATTCTTTGTAAATGCCTGGTATGCTTTGCTTTTCGGTCCTAAGCACACAATATGTATCTTCTCTAACTATTGTCTAACCTTCCAGAGGCAACCTATTATCATGCTACATGTTGACATGGGACTCACGTGATTAAAACCTGTCCATATAAAGGACTCCTATGGTTAGTTCACAAAATCATAAACAAATCATAAAATAAAAACAAAAAGCTAAATACAATCATGGATAATAAGCAAAGCATGCAGGTCTAAAACTTTAGTTTTGATTCATAAAAACCTAGCATTAAAACCAATCACCGCAAGAAATACCTCAACAGTTTGCCAGTGTGTAGATAGGAAGCGATAGTGAGAACACTCAATGCCACAACAGTGCGGCTATCCCAGGGAACGGGGCAGACTCAGCAGTGTCTATTCTCCCCCTTTCTAGGATTACTTGAAAAAACCAAGTCATTTCCAATTCAATGGCTGCAAAACATTAAGACGTACGGTTCTGGTTCTGTTAACAGTATAGAAAACTTTTTTTTGTAACTTATTGTCACTTTCATAAAGGAAAAGGTGACAAAGATTAGATGTCAAAACAGACTATGATATTGTATAGGGTTAATACTGTGACATACAAAATAAAACATTTCTGTGTATAAAAGGAAAATATCTGGTACAGTGAAATGACAGTGAACAACCATTGCAACAGGATGATGTTAGCATTAAACAGTTCAGTACATGATGCTATGCAAATCTAACCCATCTTGCTCAGCTGCTCTAAGCATGTCTACTCTCATCACCGGCAGCCTCTAAGCTCTGTCCTACCTGCTGCTAGCTTGCTACTGGACCACCTTTACACTTTGAGGCTCATGACAAATTGGAAATAATTTTATTTTCACAGTATTTATACATTTGGGAGGAGTTCAATAATTTATTTAATGTTTCTACTATCCAAGTTTGTATTATCCCAGAGGTTCGCACTCTGAAAGCTATTCACATTATTATGAGAGCATAGTTTGACATTATCTTTAGGATATAAATGAAATAGAGGATATTAGTATTTGTGTCGCACAAGGTGGATTTAGGTTAGTTTTTGTTCAGCTAAGATAAATGGATTTACTTGTATGTTCTTTTTATGCTTAAACCCAAGACAATGTTCTTCAGTCAAAGTATGTAAGGTTGAAAGAGATTTAGTTTAGACACACAACATACAAATGTGCCAAAGTGTTGCTGGATTTACATGCAGAGATGTAGGCCAGCATTCATTAAGAAGAAAAGACCAGAAAAACCTTACCCCAACTAAGGCATTTGTGATGTAATGCTGTTGTCCCGGCAAAAAACTGTGCTCACTATGTAGCGGCAAGAACATATGCATCACATGAGGATAAGGACACTTTCCCCTCGATCTTTCAACAGCATTCAGGTTTTGTCCAGAAACAGGGCTCTCGGGTGGAAAAGGTTGCAAGAAGCAAAACTTGTGTTTGCATGTGAAGGAAATGGAGATATGTCATCCATTAAAGCCTTCCCTCAAGTTGCATCCAACGCTGATTCCACTGATATAACAAAACAAGCTCCAGTTTGTTTCCAAGATCCAGTTGAATTCATGCAATTCCCTAAAGGTTGCATGAAAATCCATAAAAGCCTCTGTGTGAAAGCTTTTGTTCATATTTTGAAATGAATCCAAATACATCATAAACATATCAGGGGTTTTAGGCTGCTTACTCATTAAGCCCACAGAAAGCCATTAGTAGTTGTTGGTCCAGTGTACTTTACATCTGGGACTTAGGCTTTTTGTGGTGCATCCAGAACCTCACTCAGCCTTTATCAGCAGCTATTCGGCCAATTAAGAGCTGAATCGGTGACAGAGTCAGCCGGAGAGAGAGTGCAGGTCCTCCTAATGAATCAAAGAAGGACCCATTTTGTGCAATTTCTTCTCCCTCTTCACCTCAGCCTCTTCTTTTTTTCTTTCATTAGCAGAAGGCTGAGTATGCAAGTGTAAAGAAAAGCAGAAAAAGTCCAAGTCTAAAGCATATTCAAAGCAGACAATTAAAGAATAAAAAATACAGACTACTCAGAGACAAATTAATTTGTCTCATGAAGGCGCAGGTCAGAAGGCTACTCGCAGGCTTTGATGTGTCTTCAAGATCAACAGAAGATGGGAGGTAGCACGAGGAAAGAAGAATTTGAACGCCCTTCGCTCAAGAATCTTCTTAAAAGATGTCAACAAACAGAGCCAAGAAGGAGTCCAGTGAAGAAAAATTGATGACAAGGTCAAGAATTCAAAAACATCACTGAATTCACCATATTTTTAATGCGACATGGAAAATCCAATTCGTATAAAGCAATAACAGTTAAAAGTGTTTGGAAGTATTAATATTAATTTGTAATCATGACAGTAAATGTTGACATTAGTGTCTAACAGATGGTTCTGCAAGTTTTAAGAGAGAATTAACTGGGTATTATAGTCCCACTGTGGACAGGAGTGCAAAGGAAGCTTTTAGATTTGTGACGGGAAACAGCTTAAATCTATCTCCAAAGATAATCCCAAAGAAATTTTTCATATGTGTATAATATTTACTTAAAAGCATTATAAATAAATGAAAGTATATTTTTGTTTTGAACAATTATAACATATATAAAAGATTATCATTATCAAAAGAGGAGAGGAGACATGCCCAGTGTGTGATATACGGTCAACAGATGGCATTTCTAATTAGATTAAAATAGTTGACTAGCAAAGCTGTAAACTTGTGGGTTTCAATTCATCCTCATTGTGTAACAGTTGTATAAAATTAACACTGACTCATTACCAGCTTACACACAAAATAGTTTATTATTAAAATTATATTATGTATACCGTTAATTACTTAGGATATAAGAATTAGAAAACAGCTAAAAAGGTAAATATACAATCTAGTTTATGCTATATTGCCTACCAAATTCTTCTATGTTACCTTTAGAATCTGCATTTACTTTAAATTTTTGCTGCAACAAAAAGCAAAAAGCAAATGGATATTATGATTAGATCTCTATTGATTAGCAATATATAATATAGCAAGATTTGAGCTTACATTTTAAGTCTTTTTCACTGTTGTTACCTTTCCCCTCTCACTGCTAAATGGCTTATCTAATTTATTTAACAACCTTACAAAAACCTTAGGTAGGTAACAATTTGTCTAAACTTATTTTGTCATGAGCCTCATTCCCACCTGGTGTGCCTTAGTTTCCCTCCCAGTTGTGCCCACTATATTTCTGGGTCATAAGTTACAAAAATAAATAAAACAAACTTGACAATAAACTAAACTAAATATCTGTAATCTGCTGTGGAAAAAAATCACATATCAGTTTCATCATAAACAATACTCATCAGCTGATGACCAAATGCACATTGCAGAACCTCAACAAGAAATGAAGCATTTTTAAACATGTCTGTACGAAAGCAATGGATTTAATTTGCTGAAACAGCCAAAGCAACCAGGGGTTTTATAAGCTGTGGAAAATTAAGTTTAAGCTAAAAGCAAATTATCCCAGATTCACTGTCTGACTTGTAATGATCCATATGTGTCAGCTTTGAGATAATAGTTATTTTTTGCCATTCCATCATTCCATCAGTGTTTTTGTCACTAAGAGACATTCACTCTGTGAAACTATGACAAATGTGTTTCCACAATCTTTTTAAAAAAAAGGTGCGTTAGCATTATTTGCATTCCTCAGTGAAGCAAGAGAAGACAAAGTCAACATGAGGCTATATTTAGTATTGTCAAATACAAATGGCTTTTGCCCTCGTTCTAACATGTGCCAAATAACTCACAGCCAATATTTCTGTACAATATTTACCCTCTGTACTGACAGTATTTAGTGAGGTCAGATTTATTTGATTCCAAAAACTACATACAATAAACTGTAAACTCCCCAGTAGTTTGGTGTTTCTGTACTTCAATTGTATCAAAAAAGAAAAGGCGTGCAGCCTGTTACAGAAAATTAAATTGCAAACAAACCATTTAGCTGAGGTCTAATCTGGTAAAGAATATAAATACATGTTACATGTCTTATTGTCACTGCACTAAAACACACACATTAATTAAAATATGACTGAGTATGACTAAGAGGTAGCTCATAAAGTTTTGTTTTTTTTCTTTACACTTGCATAACCAGTTTGGAGCAGTAGGTAAATTTAGTGCTTTGGTCACGGAGTTGACATTCATGGCCTTTGGGAAATAATAACCATGTTGAGACATCTGTAATCATCTGTAACACTTTCACCTCCCTGCTGGTCTAAATTAAAAAAAAAAACAGGAAAGATGGGCTGTGTCTCTTAGCTCTTTGTTCACGCTTCAGGTGCATTAACAATGTCCAAATGTTTTCTATAAATGGAATAAATCTGGCAACACAAAAGAAGCAGCTGCTAACTGTATAGGTCTGGCCAAGAATTACAACTGAGAGAGACTATACACCCACATCTTAAAATACAATTAAGAAAATAAATATGTAATGTGAAATGCAGTATTTTGTAATCAATTTGCATCTACCCTTCCATTTATCTACCCAACACAAAGAGCATTCTTTGTATTTTTTAAGTTGAAAGTAGACATGACAGCAGCCAAAATAGTTTTGTCAAAACTAAGATATGTGATCTAGCAGCTATTGTACCACTCCTCTAACAATGTAATTTATACCAATTTGTATGATCTCAGCATTTTCGTTTAATGCAACAGCCTGTAGCCTTTTCATAATGACAATAACAGCAGCTTCAGGAAAGACGTAATGTGCATTTGGTCATCCAGTTAAGCTGTGTATGTAAGACACTAACCAAAACAAATGTTAAAGAAAACCACACTCTAGATTTAACAATGATCATGCAATATGGCCTACTAGGTAAAAAACAGTTTATCAACCTTTACATTAAGTTGTCCTCATGTTCGTGTAATAACTGTGCGAGTTTTTCAAAGCCATTTGTCAAGATCAAAGACGCTGCGCAGAGTTAATTATTGACTTTTACTGACATGTAGCTCTTTCATGTCAAGGCAATAAAAAAAGCATCTGCTTAAAGTAAATAAAAATATACTTGTGAATAATTCTCAATAAATCC
Organism: Dascyllus trimaculatus; assembly: GCA_024666655.1. NCBI lineage: Eukaryota > Metazoa > Chordata > Actinopteri > Pomacentridae > Dascyllus > Dascyllus trimaculatus. The sequence continues at coordinate 15,571,963 of CM045456.1, read as the reverse complement.
AATATATTTTTGCAAATAATATTACACGCAGAGGACAACTTAATGCGAATTGTTGCAATGATAAACAACAATTTCAAGGATTAACAAAATGTGTCACATTTTCAAGGGAGCACCACCAATGCCATTAATATTTAACACCACATCTTGAGATCAAACAGTTTTTAGCTGGAGAAGCTAATTAATCACACATGGTATTTTGTCTTGCAACACTGATGTAGCATTCTGGGAGCTGAGTGTTGTGAGCTACACCTAAACTTTCTGTCTAATCTAATCTGGGAGATATGAATGTTTACACAGTTGTCTGGTGAAAATGTTATCACCAGAATTAGCACATAGGAGCAGGACAATGTGGCGTTTCATTGTATGAATCTGTAAAAGGACTAATTCTACACTCAGTTTGAGCCGTCTTGAAATTTGTGCTCACATTTTAACATTTTTCACTGTGATACACAGACACAACATAAACAATTCAGTATAGAGTTACTTTTTAGTAGAGCAGCTTCCTTCTGACGCGGTACGCGATCAGCCATACTACCAAGAAATTTAATGTTCCAGATTACTCGGTTTTGTTTTGTTTTTTTACATGTTTCACAAATGTATGTCCATCAAATCTAATTCAGACCTGCATAGTTAAGTTGCAGATCCTATGACTTCTCTTATTTTTCTGCACATGTGGAGAAACCACATATAAAAAAAACTTCAAACTTCATCACTGCTCTGAACTGGTTTGGTGGTGGTCCCTTGTAAAGGTGTAACTGAGATGTTGGATAGTTCAGAGGAAAAGAAATGAGGCCACAGGACTGATCACAGGACTTACTCAGCTTTCGCTCCCTGAATCAAGAGAGCGTTGATACACTCCAGACTGCCCGCACGAGCAGCCTTGTGGATGGGCGTCTCGCCCACATAGTCCTGTGTGATGACAAAAGACTGCTGTTACACACAGACTGCAACGTGCACAAGAACAGTACTGTGAGCCAAAATATTTGCATGTTTGTGTATATGCCAAAGTTTTTATCAAATGTGCCGCTTTTTATATTTCCAAGGACAGACAACAGAAGAGATAAAGACAACAGGGTGTAAATCTGAGGGTGGCGCCTGAACTTTTCACCCAGACATCACCATCCCCCACACACATTTACTATTACACATTAGTAAGAGTGCAGATGGAGGAGGGAAAAAAACACACTGAGAAGTCTGTCTGTAACCACAATGCAATGTAGGGCATGTTCTAATACGACACTGTCCTACTATCCAACACCAGTCAAGCCATAATACTATGAAGAGAGAAAGGAAAGATCATAAATCCTAAGATTTCCACAGGTGTTTTATTCCTGCATATGCTCAGCAAATTGAAAGAAAATTGCTCGCAATGTGCTTCATGATGACGACAACATGTTACATCATTGTGACCTACTAATCTGATTTTCCCTCAGAAGTGCAGTGGAGCATAAAATATAGCCTCAGTGCATGAGTCTGCAGATCAAAAACCCACTGTGAGGAAGAGATGTGCAGGTAAGAAGAAGAGTAAGAGAAAGTCTTACAGTAACTCCACCATGACAGAATGTAATGGACGCACGCAAAACGTGAATATAGGTCAAGTGGAGGAGTGAGTAGCAAAACCGCAAGGACTGTGACCCTGGGTTGCAATGATCCTGCTTGATGGGATGATCTGAGCTTAACGCCCTCACATTGCTGTGCTCTTTTCACTCCTACACTTGTACCTCAGTCTGTTTACATCTAAGTTTCTCTTTTCAGATGCGGTGTTTTCCCCTGCATAGTGAGTATACTTTGTGAAACATCCTGCTTACAGGCATCTCTCCAGGAAATGTTGATGAGAAAAATTCCTGACACTAACTCAACTGCTAAATTAACATGTGTTGAGTTTGTATAGATGATGATCATACCTGTCTGTTAATCTCTGCACCGGCTTGAAGTAGCCATAACAAACACTCAGGGTGGCCTCCAAATGCAGCAATGTGAGTGGGCGTTTGTGCAAACCTGGAGGTGACCGCATTCACACCACTGCCCACTTGGACCAGACGCATCACACACTCCAGCTGTGAAGAAACAAGGGCAAAGCACAGACGGTCACCCAGATTAGATGCACAGATTCATCCAGTGCTTCCTATGGCTTTGGGCAGGTTTGGACAAGTGAGGGGCTGAATGGACGCAAAAATGCAACACTATACGTGGACTGACTCGGTTTCTCAGTCTCTGTCTCCTGAGGTCTTGCTTTGGGCATGGATCCAATTTCTGTGCAAACTATGGGCCAGCACTATCTAAAAGTAGCTTATTTCAAACTAATCTTACAACAATTACATCTGAGTATGTTTAGCATTGGAAGCTACACGTAGTACAATTGTGTACCCAGATATCACCTTTTTAGACAACTGTATGGTTAAATGATTACCAATAACACGGGTCAGGTTACGAGTAACCGTTAGATATGTTAGCTAACATAAGCGCTAATTAGGTTAGCTAACATAAATTAAGCTAGCTAACTTACGTTTATGTTTCTCGTAACGGTATATTTTTTCATGTAAAGGTCATTAAGTTACCATTTTCTCGCTTACTTACATACAGAATATACCTAAAAGGTAGTACAAGATAGTACAATTCGAGAAAATTTCCCTTAGCTAGTGGACAGTACGAGTTTAACGTTAATGGTCCATTGTCCGCCTCCAGTTAACGATGGCTGCTGTTTAGTCTCATCAGCCAACAGTTGAGGAAAACATCAGGAAATGGCCGAGACGAGGCTCATGTCGGAGAGCGCCGCGGCTCATTGTGGATCCTGTTTCACCGAAATATTTATCAGGAGAAACCCGTTACGGTTCAACACATCACTAAAGAGGTACCTTTCCGAAATGAGCGGCCCAGTGTATGGGCGTCCAGCCGTAGAAGGTGTCCTCCACCGCGAGGTCAGCCGGGTTGGCGGTGCACTGAAGGAGGGAGCACAAGGCACCGACGTCTCCATCCCTGCAAGCCCGGTGTAGCGGGAAGCGGCTGTTCAGGACCTCCTCGCTCGAGAATCCGGACTCCACACTCACCGACATGGCAGCGGAAAGATGGATACTAGCTGGCTACTTCTGCAGAGGCTGTAAAGTGATGGGCTATTGTTTGGTTGTGGGCGCAGACGAGGTGCCCGCGTATCAGGACACACGCCACCCTGACTGCTGCGTCTTTCTGCCTGACAACACAAAGCAGGCGGCGCAGAGCACGAGCCGGAGTGAAACTTGAGAAGCGCAGAGTGAGACGCAAACTGCGGACTGGATCCGTCATTCCTCACTTCCTGTTGTCCTCCTGGTCACTGCTGCCAGATTTTCATTATGTAATCAGCCCTTTTCATTTTTATGCTTTTATTATACAATTTTTATATGGTCAAATTTCTTATTGTAGTTTAGACATTTTTAGTTTATCTTTTGAGCCCCTATACATGACAAAAAGCTCCAAACAACTGGGTTTAGCGTTTTTATGTTGTTGTTGTTTTGCATTTTCACAAACAGAATAAACATTTCACACAACATAAACTGTCTTTTAAAGGGTCCTCAGTCAAGGGGCAATCTTTTACAGTTTTCAATATATACATTTCTTAAAACATTTAGACTTTTTAAGATCTCCTGTACATAAAGTTTTGCTTTTGTTTTTTAGGCTGATTTTTTTTTTTTTTTTTTTTTTTTTTTTTTTTTTTTTTTTTTTTTTTTTTTTTTTTTTTTTTTTGCTCCATTTTTACAAAAATAGTAGAATGGTTTCACAAACATGTTTTAAGGGGTCTTTAAAGGGCCTCCTAAGGACCATTTAGCTACGATTTGTTGGTCACTGCTTCCAGATTTTATTCTATGCCAATTTAATTTGATCCTTTTTCTGAAATTTGGAAATTTAAATTGAACATTTTTTTAAAACAGAAAGCGTTCACCCTTTTTGTATATTATTGTAATATGATATGATATGATATGGCTCAGTGGTTAGCAGCATCGCCTCACAGCTAGAAGATCCCCGGTTCGCGTCCTGGTCAGGACGCCTGGGCTCTTTCTGCTGTGTGGAGTTTGCATGTTCTCCCTGTGCATGCGTGGGTTCTCACCGGGTACTCCGGCTTCCTCCCACAGTTCAAAAACATGCTGAGGTTAATTGATTATTCTAAATTGTGTGAATGAGGGTGTGCTTGTTTGTTTCTATATGGAGCCCTGTGATAGGCTGGCGACCTGTTCAGGGTGTCCCCTGCCTTCGCTCCGGAGTCGACTGGGAAAGGCCCCAGTTCCCCCGCGACCCTACAGAGGATTAAGCGGTGTACAGATAATGGATGGATGATATGATATTATGTTATATTATTATCCTTTGCTCAGTTACTTTCGTACATGCAGTGACGTCTTGTTCTTTTAGGATAAGTTTTTTAATAATATGTGTATTGGCACTGGATGACGATAAACTTGACTCGACCTGACTTGAAATTTACTCACCACATAGATTAGTTTTACATTTAACAGCAACATTAAGCAATAAACATATGATACAATGTCAAAGTTAGCTTCAGAGATAAAGCAGTGAAATCTTCTTTTTTCTTTTAAGTTTCCACAAATATAACAAAAAAAAAATAAATCAGAAACAGTGTTTTAAAGGATCTTTAGCCTCCTTACGACAATCTGGTCCAGACTGGAGCAGATATGGACCTGGTCTAATGTAGTCCAGATACAAAAAAGAACACTAAAATCTTCCTTTTGTTTCTTGCATTTTCACAAATAGAATGAATGTTTTACAATTCGTAAATTGTGTTTTAAATAAACTTTAGTCTCTCAGTGATAACCTACATCAAATTTGACCAGTGTATATATAGTGGTTTTAGATCTGGACTTGGTCTAACGTGGTGCACGTGTGGGGGGAAAAAAACAATGATATTTCCCCTTTTTGCATTTCTACAAATAGAGTAAATACATCGCAACTCATAAACTTGACTTTAACTTTTAAGAGCCTGTAGCTTCTTTAAGACAGTCTGGTTCAGATTAAACTTGTCTGTGTTTAGTAGTTTTTAATCTAGACCTGGTTCAATGTGATCCAGATGTGAAAATAACATCAAAATCTCTCTTTTTTGCATTATCACAAATGGAATAAAGGTTTCACAAATAAGAAAATGTGCATTTAAGACTCTTTAGCCTCTAGTATAGTCTAGATTTGACCAGTCTCTATATAGTTTTTAGTCTGGACCTTATTTAATGTGACTCACATGTGAAAACAACATGGAAAGCTTTTTCTAATTATTCTCATTTTGTTTTCTTTTTGCATTTTCAAAACTAGAGTAAAGGTTTTTACAAGTCATAAACTGTTTTAAAGACTCTTTCACGATCGTCTACACCAGATTTCTTCATTCTGCTTTTCTCTTTTCTGCTACAGTGTCAGATATATATAGCCCAAATTTGTCCAATCTATATATAATGCATTTAGATATAGACTTCTAATGTGGTCCAGATGTAAAATACACAAAAAACACAGAAATCTCACCTTTATGCATTTTCACAGATACAATAAAGGCTTCACGAATCACAAACTGTGCTTCAAAGAGTCTTTTTCCCTTTTAAGACAATCTGTTTCAGATTAGACCAGTCTATGTTTAGCAGTGTTACATCTGGACCTGGTCTAATGTAGTCCAGATGTTTAAAACACACACACACACACACACACCAAATTATTTTTTAGTGTACAAGGCTACAACTTGAAGAGTTGATCCACCCATGCCTCATTTTTTTAGCCTGAACTTGCTTACTTTTGGGAAATGAAGTACGCGAAATTCTCCAGTAGTTCTTCATGTGTCATTAGATACACTTATGATTCACTTTGTTCCTGGTAAAAGGCTCAAATGCAAAACTGTCAAGCAAATTCCACAGTTTAAAGCAACATTTTATGGATGTTCAATCCCTATGGACATCTGAGATCGTGTTATTTTGGGAAGGTATACACAGTGAATCCTAAATATGTGTTTCAAATCAGATCTGACTCTGGCTCCTATTTTTGAGACTAACTGCAACAATCAGGTTCTACTGTTTGAAAGTAGCTTACTTTAGCTGCTACCATGAACCGTACATCACTGCCTCTTATGATCCTGTGGATAAGACAGCTAAACTACACAATAGGTCTTTCTTATGTTTTTTAAAACCCGTTTTCCTTTTACCTCACAGTGACTTTCTTTTCCTCTGCACACACCTTCTGTACCCTGGAAGTGTCCTGTATCTGCCTCTCAGTTTAAAAATAGCAAAAATATATAACTAACTCGTCCAAACTGCTCTGAAGATCAAAAATAATTACCCAAACCAATTTTACCCATCCAGGAAAAGCTGCCAAATCTGGCAACATTAGGCAGAATACTGTCCGATCTGGCAACACTCCACTTTCTAGGAATATTACCTCCAAGTTGTGGAATAAGATGTGGCTCAGAATGGCTTTCTCTTTTCCACAGACACATTCAGATCCTTTACTAAAGAACACTGTAGAAGAATTCACATGTTTTGCGTAAATGTATTACAAACATAATGTACTTAAAGTATCAAATGTAAATGTAGCCTATACAGTATAAAAATTGGACACTGTTACATTGCTGTCTATTATTGCATTCCTACATCAATAAAAAACAGGCAGTATATTAATAATGTACTGTGTTTTAGGTGATTTCCTATTCTGTCATGTGATACCTGCTGTTGAGAAAGTCCATAATGCATGATGAGACTAAGGTTGGAGAACTTGTGCACTGTTTCTGTTGGACTATAGTATTTAAATAAATAGATAACATCCTTACACAAGTATGTTGTTGCTCCAGGTGAGATGGGCTTCTATAAATTACAGTTAATTTAAAGTTTGTGTAATTTGCAGACCTGTTTCTCTGGTGAGCAGTCTGTTGACCTATCTAGGTCAGAGGGCATGATGGCCTTGATGTTCAAGTCTTTTCTGTATCTTCATTTAAAGTGTTGTCAAACCTATGTGTCCATTGCTTATCTTGGTATAATTTTCTCCCTGTTTCTGCAGAAATTTCCAATCCTCCCTGCTGGAAAAAGGTTTTGCTTCTGTTATTGAGCATTACAACTATGCATTATACCGAACACTGTTCCCCCAAGGAACACTGGAGCTACATAAAAGCCCGGACTTCATAAATTTGGCACAGTTTTGACACTGTTCATAAATGAAGTGCATTACTTTCTATCAGGTGAGTTGAACTTCTGAATCAGTGTCATATATAGCCCTTATTCATGTACGTGTGATGTGATTTTTTTTTTAAATGCATTTGAACCGGTGCCAAAACACATGATTTTATGATAGCTATGCTATAAGTCCTCTTTACCACTAGATGGAAGTATACAACAAGCACTAGACAGACGCAATGAGTTCAAACAGTGTCAGTAGGGACTGACAGAAGCAGGGATACAGGAATACCTACTTTTCTTTTTTTTTAGTTTATTTTAATGTAATTATTATTATCATTACTATTTCCTATGTGAGGTATGCTTGTTGTATGTAAATATACTATACATGAGCTACATTCTGTCAAACCATTTTTCTTGCTTCTGTGATGAGGTACACTAGAGGGAGATGTAGACCACAGTGCATCACCTTTACTAGATGACGTAGTGTTGATGCTCCTCCTGAGCCATAAAGGGACAACTGGTGGTTCATTATCAGTGTACATTCCTTCAAATTACACCTTGAGCAGTCTCAGATTTTAATTTTGAATTTTTTCTCCATTTTCCTGATTTCAGTGTCCCTATTAATGGCTTCCTTCTAAACTGACATAAACAAAGAAAACAGATGATCACTGTCAGTGTGCATCCTGCAGCAGCAGCAGCAGATTCTGGGTTTTTGATGAATGCAGCCCATAAATATGCAGTATTATAACATTTATTCTTACTATTATTATTATTGTTATTATTATTACAGCAGCAGAAGATACATGTGTAGTTGCAGCAGGCTTATAAAAGTAGCTTTTAAGCTGTTATTTAAGTAGTGAAATTAGCAATACCATAGAGTAAAAATACTCTGTAATAAGTAAAAGAAAGCAAAAGATACTGATGTGAAAAGAACATTACTAAAAACAAATCTAAAAGACAAAGTCTGTACTTTCAAAGCATCCAATAACTAATGCTCTCACATAAATGTAGTAGTAAAATGGGCAACAACATTTCCCTCTAAGCTGCAGTATGCAACATAAAATAGCATTAAATAGCAAAACTCAAACACCCTGAATTGCACTTGAGTACAAAGCTTTAATGAATGTACTTAGTTACTTTCCAGCACTGAGTAGAATCCCTTATGCATGGACGGTTACGCTCTGCAGCTTATAAAGCTACTATGTAAACTCTGACCACAAGCTGGATTCTGTCCCAGCATGCAGCAGACGTCCTCCAGCTCTGTCTTCTGCTACGAGAAAAGCTTTGGAGTGACGAGAATGTTAATGAACCTCGGTGAGGTGCGTCATCCTGATATCGCCGTGATGATGTCATGCTTCACTTTCAGCCATTTAGCAAGCTCTGATCCAAGAGCCACCTCATTACCCAGTTTCCCCAAGCCACCTCCCAGAGCTCGCAGCAGTGCGTGACATCTGGGTCAGTGTTTATGGATGTGGACACTAATTAATCTGACACAACCCAGAGATGCTTTGAGCACCGAGAGGCTAGTTCATAAAAAGTTCAGTCTTCGCCCTCTCTACTAATGTCCCAGTTCTTTTCCAATGAAGTTCTTGTGCATTACAGTAACAAATGCACACTTTAATGAATATGTATGAAAAAACACCCCACTGATGCTAAATATAGAACACAGTGTGTTACTCATTCCCACACAGGACAAAAGTTTCCACCCATCTTTTTACTATTAGTAAACTATTAGTTGTGCAAACCTTAAAGGTATGTATATTAGCAGTTGTACCAGAACTTACAGTTGCAAGTATTTCCAAAAGTATTGAGGGATTGCCGTGATTTTAACAAAAGAGGTGCGAGGTCAAGAATTGCTGTAGAAATAAATCCAGTTCCAGGTTTTCCTTTGGCATCAAAAACTATAGAAAGCATCAGTTTTGTGTCTTTTAAAAGATGTTTTCGTCAGATTTAGCACCGCACTTTGAACCATAGATCTCATCTTTGTTATTCCACATGTTCCTCTTTGTCTGTTGTCTACGTTACCCACAATGCAACTGGGCGGCCAAAAGTTCAGTCTGGCATTTGGGAGTGTTATGATAGTAATAACTAATGTAGCCTCGAGCTGCTCGACTCAAGCAGAGTTGAGGAGTGCACGACAGAGGTCTGGTAAACTCCCCCCGCAGGAAAATGTACCCCACCTCATGGAAAAAACATCAAACAATCAGAAACATGTTGAGGAACATGACAATGGATGATTTGACCTCCAAACTTCCTACACCCCATTGTGATCAAGCATCAACAGGATGCAGTGGAACAAGTTTGATTGACAGAGGCTCCACTGCACAAGCCAGAGTACCCAAAGGATCCAGTGCCAACGTTCTGGTTCCAGACCCCATAGGACCCCCTGAGAGGTCTTCTTGTCCATGTCCAATGGTTCAGAGCATTTTGGATGACAATAGGGAGGACCAACACAATATTGGGAAGGTGGTCATAATGTTATGCCTGATCAGTGTAATTTATGACTAAAGTTGCATCCTAGAGAGACATTTCACTGTGACAAGATTGGAATTCATATTTGCATTAAGAAACCTAACTTAACTTTAACTGAAACTTTTCCTTATTGTCACATAAACCCTAAAGTAAAAGTAATAGTACTCTAGTGATATGAATAATATAATAACACAAAATTAGAATATTTTCATTTTCTGCAGTAATCCTTATGTCAGTGGCAAAATCAGTGCATTCGAAGCATAATAGCTAAACTTATTTTGACCTGTGATGTTTCTGAGGCTGTGATTAGGTTTAAAAGAAGAGCACAGCTTCTTCTCCACAAACTGGTATATAGTGAATAGTTTGGAAACTCAGTAAGTAAACTATTCAAATATGATCCCAAAGGACAGCAGATTTGTATTACAGTATAGCTGAGCACAATAAGAGCAGGAACACAAAATTCACACTAAGTTTTCCTGACTGCAGGACTTTGTACTGACAGTTAAAAAAAAAACATTATTTAACCAGTGTGATACCGATCATGTTAAACAAGCAACCTTATCAATTGGCTTTGACTTTTTGGCAGCTGAAGCCAAATACCAGAGGACAGTCATGATCTCTGGGTGCTGAAGATTAGATAAAATTCAGCTTCAATTCTGTATTTTTAGTTTTGGATTGCTCTATCTGCTGGAGTGTGATGTAACCTTATACTGGACTTAAGTCTGTGTATTAAGTTAGCATAGTAAACTGAATAGTGTTTTTTGTAGCATAAAGTTAGGCTGAATCATTTAGTTGTGTCCTCTTTTTGTGGGTGAATCACGTCCAGTCATTCTAATGAGTTATCTCCGTCTCTTCATGCGTCACTGCAATGTGAATTTATGGAACCGCTGCCAGTTCCTGTGTCTTGATCTCTGTCGCTGACCTTGACGACGCAGGAATGTCTACTGATAACTTATCAGCCTGGGTCAATATCCCACCTCACTACTGTCTGTTTGCTCAGACCAGACAGACTGACCTGAAACTCAATCTTTGTGTGCACTTCAGTCCAGCCTTTACATCGATACTGATCGCTCCGCTGACTCGAGGGAGGATCCGCCTCGGCTCTGTCAAAAACCAGAGTAGACTATGTGACAAGTTCATTTAGTGTCTTTTTTGCTGTTCATGAGGTGCAGCTCCAGTCCCATTTGTTATGCATGCTGATCTAGTCATGCTAGTCTCCCCTTTACATGTTTCTTCACCAGTGTTGCAAGAGTACAAAGGATTGTTTGCAGATGTCTGATAATGCACCTCTGAGTCAACCCCTCGCAGATGAAAGAGGGAATGACGCAAAGGTGTTGGGTATCACTTAAGTAAACAGCAGGGGGATTGATGGTGATGGATGTTGGACATGCTTGGAAATGAGGGAGTTCTTTCAGCTGAACCGTCTCTCTCTCTCTCTCTCTCAAACAAAAACACACAAAGTGCTGCCTCTTTCCCAATCTCACTTTAGTTCACCCATCTTCAGTGTGTGCTCCTGAAGCTCGCAGTCTGACGTAAGTTTACACATTTGTCATCATGCCGTCCTTATGTCAACAAAGACAGCCTCTGAACTTTCGTGAGGTGAAACATGTTTATGAATTTTGAAAGAATCTATATGCTGACTGAAAACTGTGCTGCCTGTCTGAGAAAGTCAGAGCTACAAAGGAGGCAGTTATAAGCCGATGTCTGACACTTTTGTAAAATTAGCATTTAGAATCAGTTAATTAGGCAGCAGTTAACATATTATAATATAGCATGTGAATGTTTTTAACCCTTAAAGCCATACCTTGGGTCGTGAGCTATCCTGTGTATCTCATTTATTTTTTCAATTAAGTCTTTACAATTCTCTGATGTCAAAATGCCAAACGTTATAGAAAGAACTATAGTGTTTTTATCCTAAGTGTGTATAATAATATTGTCTAAATTAGTGAATGTAGACAGCAAATGCCACTGGCCATGCATTTCATGTAGCCTTCTCCTCCTCATTTCCAAGAACATGTTACCGTTTTTAAATCATTCACTACAGGAAACAACAACCTCCCGGCTACCAACCTACACTCTAAAATTTCAAGTTTTGCCAGAGGGTTAGATCGTGCAGTAAGTTCAGTGAATCCTCAATTTTAGTGAGAGTGCTTGTCAAATGTTTCACCAAAACTATTCCCCCTTCACTAATTTGAGGGGACACTATTGCTGCATCCTGGGCTTAGTACTGCCTAAAAAGGTTTTTATTGGTTTAAAGAAATAAACAAACAAGCTGTCTCAACAAATTTAATAATGTCATAATTTCAAGCTATTGTGTTGGTGTTTATGTCTGTCTTTATTTCAGACTTGCATTGTAAGAGAGCCTCTTCCTACTGGTTTCCTCTCACACACCTCAGCATTTATAAAGGATTCTATACAAGAGGTTAATGTGTACAGTATGTGCTGCAACAAGCCCTTACATTTCCCGAGCATTTCCCTCTTCCTGCCTTTCTTCATCTAGGCCAAAGGTAAAAATTCTTCCCCAGAGACTCCAGCTTCCTCCTGCTGTAAATCTCGTCCCTGCCTCGGACTTGATGGTGTTTTACGTGCCGGCGTCACACACAGTTACACTCCACATTGAACAAGCTCACAGGTTTTAGTCAGCCTGTCAGGTCACAGCTGAGATGGAAGGTTGAGTTTAAACAATTTTCACTGAAAACAGCATCTTATCCGCACGTTACCCTCACTGACGTTTTCAGAGTAGCGCTCAAACAGCTTCAACAGCCACTAAATGAGTTATTCATACTTGGTTTGGTGGGTTTGTTCCTCTTGAGGTGAGAGTTCACCCAAACCAGCTGACAAAGTCAGTCCAGAGTAATAGTCTCCAGCCCTTTCAACAAAATCTGATATTTTAAATGAATCTAATGAATTTTAATATTTTTTGTAATATCCTGTCGCATTCTTGATGTAATAAAGAGTACGTTTTTTTTTAAAAATCTGCATGACATTAATATAAATAATAAATGTTGCTGTGTCATTTGCCAATAAAAAACGTGCTCAACCTCTGATGAAACTAGAATTACAGCATCCCAGTTGTATTCTTCCGCTTCCATTGACTAGACTATTTGCAGTTTTCACCCATGGACGTCCAGGATTGACTTTTGACCTTTAGAATTTTCACTTTTTATCCTTTTAGACATTTATGTGAAAATTTGTCATAATTAGTGCACAGATTCTAGAGTTTGGCCAAAGGTGTTGACCTTTCATCACTTCATCACTTCATCCTTGAGTACAAGTAAATGAAACTCCCTCTATCTATTCCAGAAATAATGCATTCACTTAAATTGGACATACGTATGCATGAAAGTACAGATGTACAGATTGATTTAAAACCTGAAAACATAATGAATGTGCCCTTGGCTATTGCTAGTATGGAGCTGTTAAATACAGAGTGGCTCTTTTATTCCCACTGAAACTGTCAGGGCTGGATAAAATGATAGAATAGAATAGAATAGAATAGAATAGAATAGAATAGAATAGAATAGAATAGAATAGAATAGAATAGAATAGAATAGAATAGAATAGATAATCATATACTATAACATAATAAAATCAATAATGTCGTATTGCATTAAAAATAAATACAAGGTGCATAAGGTAGTAGTTACGTTGCTATTAGGCACTCAGGTCCAGACAGTTACTGTTTGACAGAGCTGAGTTCTCTAATGGTTGTGGTGTAGTTTTTCCAGGCTGTTTGTTCATGATCTGATGGACCTGAAGCATCTAGCTGAGGGTAGGGGATCAAACAGATGGTGTCAAGGACTGGATTGGTCTTCAAGAATGTTTGCTGCCTTGCTGAGGCAGCGAGAGCCAAATAAGTCCTCCAAAGAAGAGAGTGAGCAGCCGATGATCCTCTGGAGGGCAGTTGGAGAACCACACAGTGATACAAGGTTAAAGGACACTAGCAGCTTTACCTGTAGGTTTTTTATTCTGAGGAACCTTAGGAAGTGGAGTCCCTGTTGTGCCTACTTCACTGCTGCTGTAGTATTGGTAGCCCAGGAGAGATCTTGTCCCCAGGATACCAAAGGTGACCATTTCCTTCTACAGTGAGTTCTTTTGTTTTCATGGAATTCAGGAGCAGATTGTTGTCTCAACACACCATCAGTCTTTGGACTTCATCTCTGTAGGCGGACTCATCTCCTCCTGAGATAAATTCAATTTTATTTATACAGCGCATATTTACAACACATGTTATCACATAGTACTTTACACAGCAGGAAGAACAGAAAACGGGAAACAGAAAACCCAACAATCCAAAGTTGCTTTGGATTCAAAAGCCACAGTTTTGTTGTCGGGGAACTTAATGATGGTGTTGGAGCTATGGATGGGGGCACAGTGAGTAGAGGATAGGGTTCTGCATACAGCCCTGTGGGGAGCCAGAGCTGAGTGCGACGGTGGAGCAGAGGTGGTTACCTATTCTGACTGTCTGGGGGTGGCTGGCTAGAAAGTCCAACGAAAGACAGAAAGCCCAACGAAACAACACTAGAAAAGGAAAAGTATGAGGCCAACGGTAATACACTGCATAGCATTTCTTATTTTTCACAACTGAATACAGATAAAACTCAAGTCCTGATTATTGGATGTCACAATAATTCATGCAGTATCACCCACCAACTAACAAAATGCACTCAGACAGAAATTTTCAGTTGTTTTTGACTAAACTTATACTTTAACAAACACAGCTAGACTCGGGTCCACTCATGCCACCTGCAAACCAGAAAAAATGGCAAAGGCCAAATCAATTCTTCCCAGGAACGCTGTCGTGCAGCTTATCCACATTCTCATTTTCTCTCACCTGGACTATCACAACTCACTGTTTACCTGCGTCAGTGGGGAGGCAATCACCTGATTACAGTTGATTCAGACTCAGCAGCAGTAAGATGACTCACAAACACTTGACGCAAGGAACCCATAACTCCAGTCCTGGCTAATTTACTCCGGCTTTTGTTACAGAATTCAGCTGCTTACTTCATTACATCACTACACTATCTGGCTTCACTCTACATCTCGGAACTTTTATCATCTTTTACTGCATCAAGACCCCTCAGATCTGTGAATCAGCTCCTGTTAAAGGCTTCAAACAAAGGGGGGGACTATGTTTTTGCAGTTTCAGCCCTGATACTGTTGAACAAGCTTCCTCTTCTAGTCTGAACAGCTCTTTAAAAACTCTTCTGTACAGACAAGCATTTAACCCTTGTCTTGTGTTAGGGTCGGCACCGACCCGTTTTAAATTTTAAATGCATAAAAGAACCACATAAATTTGTTTATTGCATCAAGGCTTTTTGACTTTGTCAGGACCCTCTATTTCAACAAAATAAAACAAAAATAATGTTTTTCCCTAAATTATAAAATGCTCTAATTAAAATTATACCATTTGTGGTGTTTGGGTCGGTTTCGACCCAGTTATAAAAATAAGATTATAAAGCAATAATTAGAGCCAAAACTGAAATCATAAGTGCACTGTCAGCCAACACACTGTCAGCCAGCTCATTCCCCAATCATGTAAGCTTTAAGGGAGTCTCATTTTGCCTTGTTTTCCTGCAATGAGGCCACTGATCCACTCATTGACAGGCAGAAATATTTTGGGGCAACAATGTCACTTTAGACCTGTCAAATGATATCAAGAGCCCTCAGATTTGACAACAGAGATGCCAGAGCAAGAACTGAGAAGTTTGGCCCCATAAGGGTTGTATGGGAAGGATGGGTGCAACTCCTTCCACTGATGTTCAACCCAGGGTCAGAGGTGACAATAGATGAACATCTTGTCCCGTTCCAAGGAAAATGCCCCTTCCGACAATACATGCCCAGTAAGAAAAGGATATACAACATATAAATCTGGACAGCCTGTGATGTAAAAACCAGCTATGCCTGGAGTCTACACATTTACACAGGCAAAGCTGCGAGTGGCATCCCTAAGATAAACCAAGGAAAACGTGTGGTCCTGAATATGACTACTGGACTGCAGGGTCACAATATCACTTGTGACAATTACTTTTTAACCAGCTATGACCTTGGACAAGAACTTCTTAAGAGGAAACTTACCATGGTGGACACAGTGAAGAAAAATAAACCTGAGCTGTCTGCTGAAATCTTGCAGGTGAAGGACAGGGCTCCACTTTCCTCAAAGTTTGCTTTTACAGTCACCACCTCTGTTGTCTCATATTGTCCAAAAATCCCCAAAAAACCACCAAAAACAAGTGTGATACTTCTGTACTGTGTACTCTTCATAAAGATGCAGCTGTGTCATCAGGAAGTGCCAAAAAGCCCACAACTATCCTCAACTATAACAAAAACAAAGGAGGAGTAGACAACCTGGACAAGCTGACTACAACCTACTGTACATGCCAGTGAATGACCAGGAGATGGCCAAAGGTTGTGTTTTACAAAGTCCTTGATGTGTCTGCATATAATGCATTTGTGTTGTGGACCCACATCCACCAAGGGTGGAACTCAACCAAAAAAAAACAAAACAAGCCTTTTTCTTGAAGTGAATATATGTATGGGTCGAAACCGACCCGTAACACCATAGATGTTATTCTAGTTAATAATATTAAAATGAAAAAATAAATAAAACTAATTTATTTCAGAAATGTGTTTTAATACCTTTCAGTAACAGTCAGGTAACACAACAACCTCTTCTTTATTTATATGATTCTCTTGAGGTTCATTTTACCATTTTTTTCATTGAAATCGAGGGGTATACTGACAAGAAAAAAGGCCCAGACACCCACATCAAAAACATTAAAACCGATATTTTCATAGACAAGGAAGCCTAACAAGGTAACCAAGAGATGAGAAACAAATTGGATGATAAAAAATTGTTTTCAGTGTATTTTACAGCAGATTTAAGACACGGGTCAAAACCGACCCGTTAACACAAGAGATGGTAACAGAAAGCTAACACAAGAGGAGGGTTAAATAGCATTTTATTCCTTTTGTGATGCTCTTTTATTGCTCTTCTCAATGTTGCACCGTCTTTACTAATGCTTTATTGTAATCTTTTATCGTTGCTTTCTAATGCTTTGTATATTAAAATGCTTTCTGAAGCACCTTAAAACTCTTTATTATTATTATTATTGCACAGCCTTGTGTGTAGACCTGAACATAACTGTCCAACAAATTAATAGAATGGAGATTTTACAGTGTCTGCAATCACTCAAAGGTGATAAACATGAGAAAATGTTCTGTTCAAACTTCTAGTATAACTGCTTCCAAGTGTTGATTATGTGTCCCAACTGTATGTGAGTTTTTACAATCTGTACGGTTAATCTTACTTGATATATTTTGTTTTTCTAAATGGTCAGCACTTTTATAGCGCCTTTCTACCTCAGGGGTACTTTAAAGTGCTTTACAATGTGTTTGGCATTCACCCATTCACACACACATTCACACACCAATGGCGACAGAGCTTCTATGCAAGGTGCCTGCCTGCCCTTGGGAGCAACTTTGGGTTCAGTGTCTTGGCATGTGGAGAAGCCGGGGATCGAACCGCCAACCTTGCAGTCAGTGGACAAACTGTTCTATGACCTGAGCCACCGCTGCCCCTAAATTTATTTATCTATACTTACTTAGTTATATTTTATCAATTGTTTGTGGATTCCTGTAGTTCATTTTAAGGGTGTTTAACCACAAAACTACATGTATGCCACTGACAAAAATAATATATATATATTAAAGTTTTTAAGCACTTTATAAGCAAAACATTTGTCTCTCTTTTAGAAAGCTGTAGTTTGTGTTAAGTAACTCTACAAGCACAAATACACAGAAACAGTAAACTGAAAGTGTTTTTTGCGCTCAGAGTACTTAGATGATGGGGTTTTGGTGTCTAATGTTTTTTTAGAGAAACCAAACACATGTAACCAACAAGTGAGTTAAGAACTTTTCCATTTTGACAGACTGCAGTGTACTCCTGGTATCCCGCAAATGTTCTGAACCATCACATCAATGGCCTTTTTACAAGGTGTGTAGAAAACCACAACAACAGATGTCACAATTCACAATCAGTAACATTCAGAACGTTCTCACGAAGAGTGAGCAACATGAACTCCCTCACCTCGAATTCTGTGTGCAGTTCAACATGGTGTTTGCTTAAGTCTGAGGTGTTGCTTTCTTCAGGAATGCTCTCTTTGCATTTTTGGCATCCTGGCTTTTGTTTGTCCCTGATAATCCAGCTCAAACACTATATACCTCTATGCACGACTTGGTGTGTGAATTTTGTTTTCCCACGAGTTGGTGAGCTGGTTCTTCATCAGACGATGTATTCCGTTTGATTCGGGAAGTCTGAAACCTGTTGCTCCAAAAAGAAAAACAAATACTTCACACTTAAAAAAACAAAACACCCAGACACTAAATCTGAGGTCAAAAGGTTAGCATTTTACAGGAACATACAATACAAACAATACAGAAACATGAATACCAAAGTTGGCATATAGGAGTGACTCCCTGCAGATTTACAGATGTTCTTTCATCACTTTTATATGACAGTTTAGTTCATTTTAGGTGTCAAGTTCTGTATCTTTCTATATTTCTGTACCGCTGAAGCAGTTTTCTAGGGAACAAGTGAACATTATTGCTTGTATTTTTTAATAAAATCTGGAAAATGAGACAGCAGCATATTCCATCAATTACACTTGAAGGTAGAAGAAAGGCCTTCACATTTCCAAACTCTTGATACATGGAGGGTAGCATACTGACATTGGAGCTTGGTGAAGTGCTTTGTAATGGGTCTTAAATTGCAGAATACAGTAATAAACATTTGTGTGTCTGCTAATCTGCCCCATCTGGTCAGAAGTAAGACATGTAGAGATTCCTCTTGAACTTGTGATCTACATTTCAAACTTTTACCCTTCCGAGTTAAAACCAATGAAGAAGAAATGTACAGCTGCAGATATGTGTACCTTACAAGTGGCCTATTGCTCTTTAGTAGTACAGACCAAGTGTTAACGAACCAATTTACAAAATAGCTTCATGTACAGTATTAGAAATGCGAGCATTTGAGATGCTTTAACATGAGGCAACAATTGTTTAGTGTCTGAAACATGATACAGATTGAAATAAGAATGGCATGAAGAGGGGCTACTGAGAATAATTCTATTTACACTCTAAGTAGACCTCCATTTTTAATTTATTCTTTACTTTATTTCATTTTTTGTGGGATTATGTGGCCCATTTGTTAGTTAATCATAATAGTTACTCTAATGTTTTGTAATTGTCTTTTTTGGGAGGGGTATAAGGAAGTGTGTTATGGGGAGAGGATATTAATTTTCCTTGTTATTTGTACTGATTCAAGAAATCTAAAAAACAGTGTTTAATAATTATGTATATGCTCATTTATGGTCTTTAAAATGTGAATTAAACAGTGCTCTGTCATATAATTCTTGTTTATTACATTTACTTGCTTTTAATTTCTGTTGATACTTGATGTCGCTGTGAGTAAAAAAAACCCCTTGGTGATCTTAGTGTTTCTCTGCAGTTTAAAAACTAAATTAAAACCGACTGTCGCTATCAGCGAAACCACAATACAACTTGGGACTGTAGGGCGAGTCAGAGAAACCGCTCTCGGAGGATCATTTGTCATAAATATCATAAATGCATCTTGCAACTTCCCCGAAGCATTGCACATTATCTTTTACAACTCAGCATAAATCTCAGCATCATTGTGGTAATATAAGATTCTGCTCCATCACTCTGGAGTCTAGAAGATATTATTTCTACCTTCCTTTTCTCCTCCTTGGTGCCTTATCTCAGAGCTGCACACGTTAGAGCCGAGTCAGCCACCCGTTCCCACAGTGATTTTTTTCTTCTCTCTGACGGTTTTCACTTCCTCCCACATTCGATGCAATGGATTGCATCAAATTGAGGTATAAGTAGCGAGCCATATGTGGCTTTATGTGATTCATTGTGTTGCTGCGGAGAAGAAATGTGCTTTTGCTGCACACACTGTTCCACCATCTGTTATGCACAGTATTCATCATGCTGTAGTGTATATCTCTGCCTCCTATGTTTGGTCATGAATTGTTCTTTGCTCTTTCACCACATTCCTAATTTGTCTGCATGACACATATGTTCATTAACACATCAGGCAGTTAATCCGTCACCGTCTGTCGCAGAAATAAAGGACTACAGAGACATGTCTGTGGGAGGAGGTCATTAGTCATTTACTCAGTAAGGTTGCCCTCCAGGGACAACAGGGTGATCATCAGGCCCAGCAGCGATGTAGCCTTTCTGGACACGCTGGTGGGGGCTGGGAGCCGCTTTGGAGGTGACATCAGTTGCTTCTGACGCCAGAACAACACCTGCTCTTACACTGAGAGAGTACCATCAACAGCTTCCTTTTGTTCTCTATCTAAAGTTTGTTTACGTATTGTTTAGTCTTCCAGTGTAACTCTTGACCTTTCAGATACAATAATCCCTCTAGCAGCTACATACATGTATATTACGATCATTCTCTGTACAAACTAATTTAATGCTTGTCTAAACCTAAAATTTAAACAGAGATCCCAGAGTGAGATTCCTCTGTTGTCTCTTCAGGTTTGTCCTTTTCTAAAAGCATTAGCATTTCACCTTCAACAACAGCGACATGATTATCTGTGTCATATTTACAAATACCTTTAGAAAGAAATACTTTTGCCAGTTCTGTTTCATCTGTACTGGCAACCACAGAAAATATATCCCCTCTCCATAAATATAAACACTGCAGGGTCTCATCCTCAGTATGTACTGTAGTCAGGCAAAGTAGAGTTTTATATGATTTTATATGGTTTTAATCTCTAATATCTAAATGACTCAGGTAAAATCATTCATGACTTGTTACTGGTGTAAAAGAAATATAATATTCATCCTCTTTTACCTCAATTTTTGGTCTCCACCACCTCCTAAGGGAACGGATTAGCTCTTTCAGTGCTTTATTTTAATGCTAAATGCTTCACTATACTCACCAGCTAGACAAGTTAGTTGTCATGAAAGTTTATGCAGATATCAATGATCTCCAGAGGATACACCCAGCAGACTTTTATTTTTACTAGGGCCAAAGTGATAGTTGATTCAAGCGAAATGCCTCAATAACTATTGCAGTGTATCAATTTAATTAGTGTTTTGTGCATGTTAGCATGCTAACACACTAAAGTTGTGAATGCGGTAAACATTATATCTACATAAGTATGTTAGTACAAGAAGGATTTACCTTGAACTACCATTGTCAGTTAATAGAGTCTCAAACAGCATTGACACTTAGTTCAATTATTGCTTGAATGTCATATTGGCAAAGAATAATGACTTCTTTACCTATAGGAGAGATTGAATGCTGTTAACGATAGCATAAAAAACTTTTTCAAGTATGTAACAATACAGAGTCCCAAGTTTATGTAAAGTACCAGATTTTTGAGAACATAATGCGATAAATTCTATTAAAACTACAAAATGCTCAAGTCAAGACAATATGCTCACCAAAGCATTTCCATACCACTGATCAGGCTCTATTTGTCCCAAAACGGGTTGAGAGGCATTTGCATGTGTCTGATGTACCACCTGTTTAATGTAAACTGACGTTTAGAATGACAAACCCAAATGACGCAGGCGCTTGAACTCAAATGACAAAAGGGATGAACAGTCAGGAGTGTCAGAGTACATCAACAAACAGGAATGACAACATATATCAGTGTAAACAGCGGGCTTTGACTATATCAGACAGATGAGGGCAATGTGAACGCACAGTCACACAACTGGGGTAAATGTGAAGGAGCAGGGACGTTGCACAACTGCAAGAAACAAACACAACTTTGTATTACGCACCGTTTCCTTAGATGACCTTCTTTGATGGGATCTGCAGCCTTCACATGGTTTGACCTCACTGACTGTCATTACACTTTAAACCACAGGATGGATCACAGACAATGAAGAAGAAAAAGAACAAGAAGAACAAGAACAAGAAGAAAGCTTTATTGACACAAATGCATTTTTACTGCATTGTGAAATTGTTGCTTTTCACATATCCCAGTCTGGGTCAGGGCGCAGGGTCGGCCACGGTACAATCACAGACAATGGAGACATTATGGAAAAGATAGAAAGTTGCTTGTTAAGACGTTGTGTATAAATGTATTTTCCACAACTTTAAAGATGGTGTGAAATTTCCTCAAGTATCTCATCAGCTAAATGTATTCTACACTTGCATTTAAAATCTCAGATCTTGCTTTCTTGTAATCTCCATGTTATTTGATTGATTTGGGCTTCAAGCTAACAGAACTTATACATTTCCAGACAAGGTGTTTTAAACATAAACACAATGCTGGCCTCAGTTTACTATATAAATGCAAAAAAAATGCCTCTATTGTCTGTCTTTACATTTAAAATACCAAAAATGATACTGTGTAGGCTTCAACATTCACAAGCAACAATTTTTCCTACCAACATCTATATATCGTCCGTACAATGCCTCATTTGTCTGTTCCATAGACTTCTGTTGTTGTCCAGGAATTTATGAAACATCGTAATGAACCATAATGTTGCACCAGGTGACATGCTTCTTCCTTGCAATGAACAGGGGCACTGTAGTTTATTTACAGTCAGTCCCACATACTCTATGCTGCTGCTGCAAATACAAAATTGTGTATCAATCCACAGCTGAAAATAGTTCCCCAAAAGTGCACGTTCCTCCTTTTGGAGTCAAATTTAGTAAAAGCTAAAGTGCCCAGAAGTTTTGAGTTGCTATTTTGTGTTTTTAAAATTGAACATTTGGTGATGAAAAACTAAAAATGTACATCTCGAGCAGTAAATACTGACACGAGGCTTGACATGAGGCTGCTGGCTTTGTTCCAACAGATTCCAAGTTCTTTCAGCTCATTCGCTCGATACTGTCTGTGACTAAAACTGTGTCCTACAAAGTTATCGCCGTGCATGACTGGTTATGCTGTAACCATGCAGAGCTGCTTCCAAAAGAGTTTGACCTAGTTGGTGAGAGGCTTTCGCTTTGCCTGTTGAGGACACAGATGCCTGCACACGTCAATGATTCCGACAACAAACACACTGTACTGTATATGTTTGGCAACAAAGGAAAACAATAAGACAACAGTAAGAAGAGAAATATTAAGGCCAGACTTTCTCTATCATGGAAATTTTATCCTGGTGGCTACTTTCCTATGAAAACCTGACCAGAGCAGCTCCAGCACATTCCTTTTTTTAAATTTTCCTCGCAACTTCCCGCAGATTGCGACTGGGAAGTTTAAAATCCAGAGCCATAGACGTCACCCCATATACTCCCTAATTAAAACAATAAACGCCATTTATGAGTCTGCAGCCGAGTGATTTCACACCCTCACGCACTCTTACGTTTACTGCTAGACACACGCAGGCCAAAGCCAGCATAATCCAGTTTTAAACATGACATGACACCTGTTATAATCGCTCAGCCGTGTGCACTAAATGCCAAGGAGGATTATAGCAGATGTCATGTCATGGATTATGGCAGCTTTATGTATGTATGAATCTTTCCCTGTCACCTCCATGGAAATGCCACGGGCAACCACTTTAATCTCGTTTGTGCATCTGTGTGTTGTGTGCGCGCATTGTGGAGCGTATCACCATGTCCGCAAAAACAAACATACGGCTCCTTGCAGTGTTTTTCTTTCCCAGTTCCTAAAGCCCGTCTGGCTGACTCTCATAGTATTGCAGGGGGGGAGGGATGAACCACAGCTGCTGTCTGACGTAAATGCAGCACAAATGCTCTGTTTGTGTGGTCACAGCCCCTCTGACAGCTCTAACCAGTTAATGGGTTACCTCACACTCCCTTCCTCTCCCCTCCGACTCACTTCTGCAGGGCTGCTTCGGCAGACTTACAGTTAAGCCCGAGCAGATGCTGCGAGCCCCACTGACGATCAGAGTGGAACACAGTCATAAACTGTCATCTGTCTGTAAGGATGCCAGTTAAGGCCACCAAGTGCATATGCGTAAGTCTGCGATGCCTGTGCACAATCAGTGTGTATAATCTGAGCCAGGGTGCAGCAGGGGCTCAATTAAGGGCGGATTTTTACAGATGAAGCTCTGTTTGCAACCTTTGACGAGAAACTATTCAGCCTGTGAGAACAGCAGCCCTGTCTGCTCAAGATTCCTACAGCTAAATTACATTCTCAATTATGCTTTGAAAGAAGCACACTTTTCCAGGTAAAGTAGCAGTGTGACGTAGTGGGAAATGTCTGCACTTTCAATGAGACACAAAGTCCGTGTTATTTGGTTGGAGGGGCGGTGGAGGCTGAAGTCTGACACAAGACACAAAACCTTCACCCAGGAGACTGGAGTTTGTGTTCCATGTGGGACTTTTTACACGTAACTTGCGCTGCTGCTTGCTGTTTAGTTGGATTTAGGCTCCAAAACTGCATTCCTGTTAGGTTTAAGAACATATCATGGTTTGGATTAAAATACATCTGTTTTACAATGCGTTTGAAGCTTCTTCTTCATTTTCTTGGTTACCAGGGTGACAAGTCCTGCCCTGTTTAATATATGATTAGTTGGCTGAAAAGGAGTCCAAAAGAAATCCAATAAATGGCAAAGTTAATAATAATAATGCATTGGTTTTATATAGGTTCTCACCGGGTACTCCAGCTTCCTCCCACAGTCCAAAAACACGCTGAGGTTAATTGATTATTCTAAATTGTCCGTAGGTGTGAATGAGAGTGTGCTTGTTTGTCTCTATATGTAGCCCTGTGATAGGCTGGCGACCTGTCCAGGGTGTCCCCTGCCTTCGCCCTGAGTCGACTGGGATAGGCTCCAGTCCCCCCGCGACCCTACAGAGGATTAAGCGGGGTACAGATAATGGATGGATGGATGGTTTTATATATATACATCGCATTATTCATTCACTCCATACTCGACAGTGTTAAGCTACATATGTAGCCACAGCTGCCCTGGGGTAGACTGACAGAGGCCAGGCTGCCAGTCCAGCTCCATCAGCCCCTCTGACCACCACCAACCACTCACTCTCACACTGCATCCACCCAGGCTTCCTGATGTTCCCTCACGGTCTCTCATCCAGTTACTGAGTAATTAGGCCATACATGTTTGACCAGACAACCAACTCTGAAGAGGAATACTTGTATGGAAAGCCTCACCTTGCAGGTTGACAGGTTTCCTTCATGTGTCAGTGTTTGTGAAACTCTCATCAGAACATTGCAGTTTCAAGGTGGATATCCTCAGCCACGGTGCTGACATCTTATTTCGCTCATAATGTGCCTTCCAGCATGAAAAAAACACAATATGAACATGTTAAGAAGGTAAAACCCTCATTAGAAAGGGTCTTTAAGGAAACCTTGAAAACAAACTGGGGGTTAGGATTTTGAATCACCAGGAAGGATCTAACATAAGATAATAAGGTGCATTGTAGAAAGCATAAAAATCAATATTTCTGAAGGTTGGCCCACAGAAGGAACCAAAAGTTAGAATATTTCAGTCTCTGCTGCTTTAATTTGTCTCTCACAAATCTTTGAAAGTCGTGACAACCCAACAATAAGTTTTCCCTTTGAGTTAATGATCTAGATTTCTATTGTTGCTGTGGAAAATTCCCAAACATTTTCTTCTTGATTCATCATTGTGTGCATATTTGTGTGTTTACTGACTCAAGCGTTATACACAAATAAATCTCTACAGCATCGCCTTGTTCCGTCCCTAAAATCAGTTTCTATTTACCTGCCCAGCTGACGTACCTCACCCCACCCTTTGTCTCTAACAACTCTGAAACTAAACCTGTCCTTTTGCACTGAGGTCACTGTTTATGCCACTGTATAATGCATTCAAATCTAAATGCAAACCACAGTCCAGCTGACTCACTTCGCTGGATGCCCAACACGCCCAGTAGTACACAAATCCTGCATTGTCCACAAGCATGGTGAGTCTTTAACAGGGAGCATTTAAAACTGTGCTGTTCTGCAGAAAATCATAATGAGGTGATTTTTATTTTTCTTCCTCAGCAAAAGCCATGACCTGCGGGGGAAATATGATGGATTGGTGCACGTCAGAAAACATTCAGTCACCTCTACTGACCAGATGGAAAAAAAAAAATCTAATGGTCATTTGCAAGGTCACACATTGTGTTTTCCCAAGGACGGTGCACGTGTGTTAGTCAGTCCACTGTTTACACATGTGTGGAGGCTGCATGCATTCAGCTCCAGGTGCAAGGCAGATACACTTTTCTGCTTCTATATGAACTGAGGAGATTGGAGCAGAGGGGCAAACTGACGTGCATACGCAAAGACGCTCTGCTAGCAGTGCAGATTTGATTAGTGTGCAGTGATCTCGATGGAAGGCTCAGTTCGGTTAAGGAGATTGTAAACGTGCCCGTGAGACTTTGACGCAGGCTGCTGACATCATTGCCCATACCTCCTTTTGACCAAGCAGTCTGCTCACCATGGAGGAGGGAGGAGGGAGGAGGGAAGCAATGACTGTGAGGATAATATCTACGCATGAAAGAAGGGATTGAAGAAAGGGAGATTAAATGCAAAAAAAGTACAAAGAAACAGATGTGGCCTGTCGAAGGAGGATGTATGGAGGTAGAAATTTCCACTAATTTAGGCGAAAAAAATAACCGGCTGTATGTGGCATTCAGCCGCCCACCTGACTCCTGCAACCACGATATTTATACCGCTAGGAAATAATTCCACCACCTTCGTTTCTGTCATACCTGCAGAGCACCATTAAGGCTGCAAAAATGTCACCGTGCGCCCGACGCTAATTATACACAAAGAGCATCACGCTGAGATAATGATATTTGACTCACAATGTGGGAGGTATGGATATCATGAAAAAGAGAAGGTGGGGGGGAAACTTTCCTGGGAAGCTGCAGACGCTGCACATTATACGGCTCACGTCAAACAAGCTGTAGCTGGAGGCGGTACTGGGCGAAAGAGCACACAAGCACACACAAGCAAAAGTTCAGGAGACAAATGTGCCATTTTTGAGAACTATTTCGTCATGAAAAGCACCAAAGCAAAAGTGGCTCTCTTATCTCTGCTGCTAAAAATGGCACGAGGTTTGACGGAGGTTCGTGTGCTTTAAGCTGGATGAGCAGATGCAGCTGCACAGTGTGGCAGGTGACTCCTCTTGCTGCGTCGCTTTCTCTGGATATTCACTTCCATGCCCTAAATGGCTGACATTTAGTGGCTGGAGAGAAGGTAGGGTAAGAAGATAAAGGGAGGGCGAAGAAGGGGAGTGCGATGAAAACAAGAAGGGGTCTTTGTGCTTGAGGTAATCTGAGGTTAATCATTAAAGTGTAGCGGTGGGTGGTCGAGTGTTGGATGAAGAGAGCAGGTCAAGTTGGACATGGAACAGAGGGGGAAACTGCGTCAAACTGTCTGTTGGCTGCTTTTATCTCACAACAAGCCCTAGCAACAAAATCAAACACAATGCAAAACACTCAAATAAGGAACAGCTCTCGAGCTTTCCGTTAGCTGGCGTGGCTGACAACATGTTAGACGGCTAATGGACACAGTGTGCAAGTTAGAGCAGGATGTGGAAGTAGAGGGTCGGTTTAAAAACTTCAAGATGCCAACAGTGAAAAAGGGAAGAAAAGCTGCTGAATTTAAGTAGACATGCAAATTAGCCAAGAGTCTCTCAGTATATCAAGGCCACACACAGTCACGATTCCATTACCTTAGAGAACATTATGTTGACTTACATAAATTTTCTGGAGACAAATCATACTCACAATCACAACATGTCTTTCCTTAACCCTTATCCTAACCTTAAACAAAGTCTTCAAA
This sequence comes from Dascyllus trimaculatus, assembly GCA_024666655.1. Taxonomy (NCBI): domain Eukaryota; kingdom Metazoa; phylum Chordata; class Actinopteri; family Pomacentridae; genus Dascyllus; species Dascyllus trimaculatus. The sequence goes on along the minus strand of CM045456.1, from coordinate 15,544,590 downwards.
TTCTAAAATTTCCTTGGAATGAAACACATGCAAAGTGTGGACACCACAAACACATCGTTGTTTTTATTATGCAGCTCTCTAGTTTCCTTGCCAGATCAGCGTCTACGAATTCCGTGCATGCATACTACTGCCAGACATGTCATGCACGCTAGATGCCAAGCAACCAGACACAAAGCTGCAGGAGAGCTGCTCCTACATAGTTACATGGAGCTGGGGAGATGGCGGAAAGTAAAGTATTGCCTTTGTACATAGTGCCCACTCTCAAAGCATCATACTGCATTTTGAGAGATGGGGCACTGCGTCTCAACTTCATTCGCATAAAGTTGAGGTCTAGGCCACTTTATACAAATAAGAAAAGCGTCAAACATGATCCACCACCTCTGGAAACAAACAATTTGATGGTCTAAACGAAGACATATTCAGCAACTACATGGCTTATTCCAGATGTTTTCAGAAACTTGTTTTTGTGAAATGTTTTCGCGATAAAAAAGAAAGTTTTCAAATGAGCCGCCACGTTGGTCCGGTTTAAATATCCAGAAGCAAATAGCCTCCGAGTAAAGAGTTGTTCAATCAGGTGCAGCCAGTGTTCTCACGACTGTAGGAGGGTGTAGCGTTCACTGGATTCCTGCTGAAGTAGTACCCGTCAGTCAGCTGTTGTGACACTGCCAAGTCATATGCCAATCAAGTGCCCAATGTTGGGAAGTGGCGCAGTCCTTCACGTCTATTAACACCCCCATGTATATGTTCCATAAGGGCCCATTTTGTGTTTCCGGGTCTGTAAACGCAGATCAAAGCGAACTTTTAAAAATGGCCAGCAGACACTCACGTGATTTTGTTCATACTATAATAGGTTGGCGTTGGTCTGCTACTCCAACAGTTACATTGCCCCTTACACCGATCAGCCACAACATCCTGACCACTGACAGGTGAAGTGAATAACATTGATCATATTGGTACTATGTGCTGTTCTGCTGGAAAACCTTGGATTTTAACATCCATGTTGATGAGACTTAGACGACCAAATAAACATTGTCCCACAACAAGTACATGCAAATGGAAATCCCAAATGTCACTGGTCTACCCCTGCAGGAAAATTCACCCCACCACATGGAAAAAACATTAAACAATCAGGAACATGTTGAGGAACATGACAATGGTCCAACATGTTGATTTGACCTCCAAACTTTCTACACCCCATTGTGATCAAGTATCAACAGGATGCAGTGGAACAAGTTTGATTGACAGAGAACCCACTGCACAACCAGAGGAGGTCCTGTCATCCATGCCCAATGGTTAAGAGCATTTTTGAGCACATAGGTGGGACCAACACAATATTAGGCAGGTGGTCATAATGTTATGTGTGATTGGTGGATATGAAACACAGAAAATCAAAGAGATCCCAATGCGAGTATTCCTGAGATGTGTAAAGCACAGTGGACAAACATAGCACAAGATTTCTGGAGAATTTAGAACATCGCACTGTTTGAGCATCTATAAACCGAACAATCTTCAAAATCCAATAGCGCCTACATCAATTGCACCCCTTTAAGGATGAATTATGAAGGTTTGAAAATAGATATGAAAAATTTCTTGGTACTGTCTCTCCTCATAACAGGCATTTGTTTTCAGCATCATTTTATTTCCTGCTACATGTGTGGTGCAGATAGTCGGCACGGACGTCTGAGGAGTCCATGTAGACCATCATAGCCTTGGGTAGAGGACGAAATTTGCATCACATGTACTCTTGCGGACCCAGAACATGAATTGGCCTTGACACCGGCCAAATCTTTTCCAGTCTAGGCCACATGGGTCTATGCTGTGTATCTGTTTCTGTTTATTTAGGTTTTATTTATGTGACTTAGTTAGAAGTGTGTCAAAATATCGTTGCTTGGTGTTGTGATTCAGTTTCTCCTGGCAGGATCCCGTTCTTATGGTTCTCCCTTCTCCATCAGAGTTGATTGATTTAGTCAACATTTTTAACCAAACAAAACAAAAAATGTAACCAAGGTAACTGCTGTACTAGATGAGCACATTGTTCACAAGATGAACCGGCAACACTGCATGACATCAACATCATACTCTTCACAAAACTGAAAATAAATGTTCATGTTGTTTTCTTTAGCAGTGTGTGTCCATGAATTCAGAAGAGGTTTTCAGAATTTATTTTCTCCTCCAGAGTCACCGACTTTCACTTTTAGGTGGACATTGCATTGACTTAAGGTGTCCTGAGATAGAAAACAAAGCAAACTTTTTCTTTGCTGTATTATTAGTGCAGTCAAACCCTAAATGGTCAGCGTACCGACTTAAAATTGCTAGCTGTAGGCTAAGTACGAATATATGCACTAGACTTGTGTGTGTTTGTTTAGCAGTTTAACCTGTGGATAACTGTATTTCTTTCTGTCATTTCCATTACGTTTCTCCTTTTTCAATCATCTTTGCATGCTTATGAAGCCAATTCATAAAGCTGTTGGACACATTCAGCTGTTTTATTATATTCAACTCACATCCCAACCCTAACTCTAACCATAACTTCAAACAAATTATTAAAAGTACAGTTAAATTATTTACTCTCTCTGGAGTTTCCTCACACTGTGATTGCTGATTTGTTTCCAGGAAAAATGGGTAATACAAACAATCAAAACACAAAAGCAATTTCCAACTGTTTGCTGGTGTTTTTAGGACATTCTGTTCTTCAATTATTTCTTCTCCATGTGTGCAGTTTAATGCTGTAAATCAAGGGAATCTTGCAGAGCACAGCACTGCAAAATTAAATTTAAGAAAAAGTACCAGAGACTCGATGATCCCACATTCCTGCGACTCAACAGGAAGCTGGAACACATTTTCTGGATTTATTGTTCTGGCACGTAAGAATCACTGGCATACGGGGAAAGAGAAACAAACAATGTGTTCTGCACTTACTGTGTGTGTGTGTGTGTGTGTGTGTGTGTGTGTGTGCTTGCACACTCTCTTACAGTGTTTGCATACGTGACTTCTTTGCAAAAGATAAGGTTGAAGCTGAAGATGAACATGTTGTGCAAAGCATAAGCTGTAATGTACACATTTGGCTGCTTCAGTTACGCAAAACAACAAGATAGATAAACTACTAGTGTTGGTTTAAATAAACAGTAAATACGTAATGCATGCATTTAAAAGACAAACTAGTCAGTACTTTAATTACTCAATAATATTTAGGTGCTATGAAAAAACACTCCCAAAAACATAACCCTATAGGTGCCATGCTTTTCACTGGGACAAGCAGCAAAGTTACAGAGCCACAAAAAGTGTAAGGAGGATGTTGGGCTGGATAGATGGGTCAGTAAAGCACTGGACTGTTTCAAACAAAATAAATTTAACTTAAGTTGCATTGTTGGTTAAAAATAATTAAACAAAGTTGTATCATATCCGTGCTGTAAGGCTACTATTTCAGCAAAACCCTCCATTAGGTTGCATTCAGAGGGTCGGGAGAACTTGTTGGTTGTTGTGTTTGTTCACATTCTTTTGTTTACATTTAGTTTCACTTTAGTGTAAATTGTTGTGTCAGGAAAAGAACGCATTACAGTTCATCCTATAAATCATGTGTAGTGACCTCTTGGCATCAGCTCTGGCTTTCTTTTTTTGACTCTGGTGCAAAAGAAGACCCCGCCCCCTCCCCTCCCTTCACCCCCTCCGGTCTGGAAGCGCTCACATGGCCAGAGCAGGCGAACACACAGATGTCCTCAGCGTCATTTCTGCCCATCAGACACCCTCCTTCACCCAGCTTAGATCTCCTAATCCTCGTTTAGCTGCTCTTTTCTCTGGCAGACTTTGCTCAAACTCCCCTCTGCTGAATCAAAAACACATTTCCCTCAACCTGGCCGACTGCTCCGAAGCAGCACAAGGAGATGATTGAGATCAGGTGGAAGAAATTACGTAAAGAAAATGAGGAAATGGGTTAAGTGAGTTAAAATGCAACACGTTTGGGGTAAACAAAAGGAAGAGAGTGCAGACAGGCACAGAGAAGCTGCAGTAATGTGTGCAGGGATGAGTAACTGACATTGCATCCTTTTCAGTGTCTAATCAATCAGCACCGGATAGCTGCTTCCTTGAACAATAATCATCCACTAATTTTGCTCTCAAGCCCTCTGCACATTGACGCAATTCCAGCTCTCTCCTTTCTCTCCTTCCATTGGTGAGTTAAAGACCGTTATCCGGCTTTAGGGGCCAGCTGAGAGGCCATATGGACATTTAGCAAAAAGATCAGGCACACAAGATGCATCACCACCTGGAGGGATAAAACTTGCAACTTTCTTTCCATCTGGACTGTTGCAATGTCACTTCCACATCCTACTTGATGTTCGTTCCCTCAGTAAATAAGTGATGATGGAGACAGCACGTTGTTTAGCCATGCAGCCTTTGATCTGGGCTGAGATATCTCAAAAACTACTGCCTGGAAAAGGTGAAATATTGCACAGGTATTCATTGGCCCCAGAGGATAAACCCTGTTGACTTTTGATGACAGCCAGATTTTTCCTTATTGGTGCCACAATAAGGTTGACATTTGTTGTTTTGCATAAAACGTCTCAGCAGCCTTTGCATTGGTGCAGCTAAATATAGCAGGCAGGCTTCAGTTTTATGTGCTCACATGAAGTTGTTTTCAATCCCAAATACTCTCACAGTTTCATCCCCTTATCCCCTTCTGCATCACGCAGTCTGGTGGAGCTTTGATGGCTTTATTTGTCTTATACATGATTTTAATCAGGTCGTGCCTTTCTACTGATTTTCCACTGCCCCATATATCAAATCCATTTCATCATGAGCAGCACAATTCTGTAAATCCTGTTAGTCCAGATTGCGTGCGTGTGTGTGTGTGTGTGTGCTGTGCTGCACTTAAATGCTGCGTGTGTGTTTGGATAGAGTGGTGATGGAAAGAAAAATAAAAGTGACCCAGACCTTTTTTTTTTATCCATTCACTCTCCATTTTTTGGAGCAGTGGAATAAGAGCATTACATCACTAAATCACTAGGAAAGGTGCATCATCCTGCTACGCTGAGTGCCGACCTCTTTCGAATATTTTCCCCACTGCTCTCTGTTTTCGTGCCTATTCTTCTCCATAACGTCGCCACTTCTTTGTTGAATGCTCTCCTGCACTGCCTGCCTTTATTCTTTTTAAATTTATCCACTCACTGACTCTATTCATCATTGTCCTTTTTTCTCCCCCGTCATTCTTCTTGTCAAGCTTACTGTCACCTGTCTGGGTACCCCATATCCTCTTCCCCTGCCACCCTCAGCTCTGGATAATAGGCTGATCTGGGGTATGACGCACATGGCTCCATCTCCAGAGGGGCTTTTGCGCACACAAGCATTCATAAAGGCTCCATGTGGCCTGGTGTGCAGATACAGGCTGTGGCCAGGTATTTACATCTTGAGATAACCAGTAACACAGGATTACTGTATCAGCAGCTCTGCAGTTAGCACAATAGACTGTGCATTCTTTTGCAGAAAAGGCTTTTGTTACTGTTATGAATAGCGATCATAAAAACAGATTTTTGAACAGCCATCAGGTATCTGGAGCAGAGAACACGGTTAAAGATCAGTTTACTTTTCCCTCAGTCTCGGGTTTGACCTGTTACTTTCATGCCTGCGAGCACAAAAAACAAAACATAAATTGCTGCTTTCACATCACAATGTGCAGAACGTACGAGGTTCAGTTGTAAATCTGAGTCAGAGACACTGTGAACTTTTGCCTGACCACAGTATCTCCCCTTTAGCAAAAACAGCTACAGTAGCCTTAACAAACCTGTGGCAGAATGGAGATGTACCATTACTAGAATAGAAATGAAACCCAAATCAGCACTACACTATGTACAGTCAATCTAGCTAAAATAAAACAAATTGGTTTGTTTTATGTGGTTCAAACCGTAATAGTTGGACAACTTGAAAATACAGTTTGCTTTTTTTGTAGTTCTGTAAGCAACGGCATAAAACATGGATGTACTCAATTTTGTGGCACTGCTGCCGATATACCAAACTGTAGTCTCAGTTTTTGCCTCACACATAAAGCTTCAGGTCGTGTTGCATGAGAAACACTGATAAGTGCTGGTGGAAAAACAATGTCATACCTGCACAAAGTTCATTCCTCTGCAGAGTCAGCAACAGAGCATACGGGTCTGCCCGGAGCTGGGCTATATTCAGAGCTTGAAAATGTATTTATAGCTGACAAACAGCAACGTCAACCACGACAGACAGCATGGCAACAATACTGACACAACCCCACATGAACCGTCACATAGTAGAGCCACCAACCCACCTACCACTCAAGCACCCAGGACTCTCTCACAGATGTTAAAAATGTGGTTTCTGTGTCCATCCTACTGAAGCAAGGTCAGTCAGGCTCCCACATGTCCTCTGACCCTTCACATCACTGTGAACTATGCCACCGCAAAGCTGCACCTTGTTGCTCCCTCAAGGCTGGAGCTGTAACATCACAAAACCTTAATTAAATAGCAGGCAAGTTTCACCAAAAGGTGACACTTCAGCTGTGGAGATAGATGCGAAGATCACTTTCATGTCTATGTCCTGAATCTGAACCTTTAGGAGCCAATTAGCATAGTCTGGCATAAAGACCAAAAATAAGCTGAAACCGTTAGCCTCGATAAAGATGTCAGAATTCACCTGTCAGCACTCCTAAAGTTTGCCAATTAACTTGCCAGATCATTTTTGTTTAATCAGTAAAAAGACCAAAATGTAAAAACAACAAGTTGCCCTCATATGGGGGTTATGTGCTGCATTATTTCTTGTCTGGGTGCACTGATTTCCTGACATTTTCATCGTGAGGCTGCCAGGCAACCAATGGCGCCTCCGAGAAAAGACACAAATGCACAAAGACAGAAAAATTCTCAGTGACACCACCAACAGGTTTCCTGAAAAGCAGTTTTGAAGCACGAAGTGGTGACTTCGGCCAGCGCAATCTTGGCAGTGCCCTGATTCCTCCTAACACTCCGTTTAATCCAGAAATTACCAAAGAAGTGGAGCATGAGTGGAGCTAAGGTGGGCCATGCAAACATCTCTGGATCATGGACTGTCCTATGCTTGTATCCACCGTTCGCTCAAAGCAGCCATGTCTTGAATAATGCATGACTTCAAGCCATAATACAATTAAACGGGCAAGTTATATAAAAATTTGCGTTCTGTACAATTGTCATGAAGAAAGACCAAAATTGTTTTTGTGTTAGGCTGTAAACATGTTTATTTCTGCTGTCAGGCTGCATATATTAACATGGGCGTCTAAGGGGATTGACTTGCCTCTGAAGCCAACTTCAAGTGGCCATTCGAGGAACTGCAGTTTTTGGCACTTATATGTATAAGCCTCATTTTTCACCGCTGGAGGTTGCTGCTGGTGCTGAACAATAAATCAAAAGTATTATCAAAATCTTAATTTGACAAGATGCAGATCACAGAAGTAATTTATGTGATAGAATACCAATAAATACAGGTCAATATGCCTTACATATAAACGACCCTGACCCCAGAAATGACCCTGGCCTATGAATTACGTTCTCCAAAAATATGGGACCATGCTTGTTTGGCGCAGACAGCAAAAATCATCATTTTTACTTTATTTTTTTTAAATGGAAAAAAATGCTAAAAAAAAAGATCATCTGCACTGAAATTGTGACTTAGATGGCAGTAATTGTAAAAATAATTGCAATAGATTTTTTTGCATATTGTTCAGCACTAGTTGCTGCTTAGGAAATAAATACTACTTCACAAAAACCAAATCTGAAGTAGTAATTTAGAATTAGAAATAATACCACCTAGTATTTCCAAATACTAGGAAATCCACCTACCACCTAGGTGGATTTTATCAGCAGCAACAGTGCCAGGATAGCTCTGTCCCGCTTTTTTTCCCAGTTTTTATGCTAAGCTAAACTAGCCTCCTGCCAGCTATAGCTTTATAATTACCGTAATTGACCTACATATTGTATCTTACTATAAGTAAGAAAGCAATGAAGTGTATTTACCAATATGTGGAACTAGTTCTTCAACAATCAACTAAAAATACACAAAGTAACTAAAGCAGCTACTTAGAGCGAGCTAGCAGATGAGGTAACAGCACAAGCCCTTTGCCTCATTTGATCCGTGCATGCAGCAAGTGGCCTGATCACTATTCTTGCTCACATAAAGTGCACGACAGTGAGTCTTTCTCTCTTCTCTTTTCATAGTAATTTGTTTTCACTCCTCACGCCTGATCTCACAGCAACGTTCACTTTTGCTAAAAGCATTTTGTGACATTTTTCCAGCACTTGTTCTGGTAGGTGCTATTTATGATTTCTGGCAACCGGCAACCTGTTATGAGAGTAATTTGAAGAAAACGAGGGGTGATCAACTCGCATGTTCCTGAGTGGAAATGTTGCTAAAATCACCCACATCAATCAAATATTTTCTGGCACCCTCGGGGCCTGTAACATTAAACTACTGCTGTGGGAAAGCATCCAGCTGATTACCATAATGTATTTTCGACATAGTAAATCACAGCCTGCAGGGAAATATTTCACCATCCTGTGGTACTGAGCTGAACTCTGTCGAAGAATGGGATGATTTCCAGTTTAAACTGAAGAACACATTCCTGCAAATGTATATAAAAACTTCAATTAATGAGTTATTGTCACAGATAAATGTTATTTATATGGGAATTCAAACCACAAACCCTAGAGGCTGGGAGCAAAGTGTACTTATGCGTCAGTGAGTGCAGTCTGTGAATTCTGCGCGGCCCTCATCACTGAATCTGTTTGTTTGAGGAGAGTCGGCACTGGACCTCCGAGATGATAGCTTGACGCACAAACTCACGAGGACAATCTCTGCCTGCCAAAGTCAGCAAGCACAGACAGACCAGCGTTAATTACCAACGAAGAATGAAACCCCTGTGCTCCACACGACACAATGACACCAAACGATCAGACAAAGAGGCTTTTCACAGACTGTCGGAGTCTGTGAAAAGTAGGGAGCAAAACAAACCAATAAGTGGGTCGAGGTCAGTGATCAGAACATCAAACCTGAACATGTGAGATGCTAAATGTTTTACAGATATATAGTAAGAACAAGGCCAATAAAAACTACTGCTTTTCCACATTAAATGAGAAAAGAAGCAAGACGGAATAAGAACTGGACATACAGTGACACAGCCTCACAGCAGAGCGCAACTAAACTGGTTTTGCCGCTTCTTTAGAGCTTCTGTTTACTACTGTGTACATTATGAGTGTGGCGCAGTGGCTGAAGATTGTTTCTGAGGATTGTTAAAGCCAGTAGCTGTTCAGTCTTTTGTCAGAGGTTCAACACGGGTGCAATAGGCAGCTATTGAGAGCTACTGGAGGGAGCAGAAGGGGAGTGACCTGAGAAAAATTGCAAACAATCAGGACAGAAACATTCAGAGCAAGGCTGCCTCACTGGAACTATATGTCCATGGACATATTTGAAACATTGTTTGAAGTGTGTAATCATGGATTTAACATGTTTATTTACCACTGTGCACATTTTTGTACTGCTGCAAGTGATTTTTTATTTATATAACGTTGATGTTGACATTTCAGTTGCGTTCAAGTGTGTACATGAATTGACTTGTTTTTGTTCTTTTACTTCTTTTCTCCTCTTGTTTTTCTGTTCTTCAATCTTCTTTGTCATCTTTTTATTATTAATTTTAAAATGTATTTTCTGTTTTCACATTCCCCAATAGTATAATAACTGCAGGTAACATAATAACTATATATAAGGGATTTCTAAGAGATAACAATATAAGGATGGATCCTAATGAATTTTGATCAATTCAGTTCATCAACTAGTGGAGTAGAGAATTACCATTAGATTAGGTACAGACAGGCTTGTTTCCCACAAGATGATGCGATTATTTGATTTTTCACTTCACATCATCCTCATTATCAAAATTTCAATTTGCACGACATGTTGGCATTTGACCATTTACTTGCAAAACGAATGATATTCCCGTCAATGTCAGCTGTACCTTATGCCTTAAGGTATTTAGTAAAAGCTAGCATGTTGGCATTTTCGCTGAGCATGCTTACAGCATGCGCCTCAAAGCACCACTCTGACTATATAAAATCTCGAAGTTTTTAATATGCTTTAAGGGTTGTTTTAAAAAATACATCTTTACATTTTCTCAATAATAAATGACCTGCAAATTTTAATTTTTTATTTTTAGCAAAATCTTTGGCAGCCATTAATACCCATCTGATATATTTATAGTCTACATATGAAGTGATTAGGCATAGTATTATAACTACCTCTCTAGTATTGTGTAAGTCCCCCTCAAGCAGCCAAATAATAAAAATAACTGGAATACACTCAAGCGAGAATCAGACCCACGTCAGATCCCTTCCTAAACATGGCAGGTAGCCCTGTGACCTTGACCTTTGACTTTTTGATCCCTACCCTGGTCACCCCCAATCAACATCTGTGCTGACTTTGATTATCCTATCTGTATTTGTTATTGAGTTATGGTGCAGACATAGCCACCCACCCACCCACATACATACAGATATAGACAGACAGACAGACAGAAGGCCGCCCTACCCGCAGCCGACTCCGTCAGCATGGGTAAAAACACGTAATACTTCCATAGCACTTTTCAAGACACTCAAAGATGTTTTACAAAGTAGGCAAATTACCTCTGAAATGTGGGACATGGGGCCTCTAGGGGTGGTCTCTGGTCCATCAGGATGCTAGTAGTGGATAATTTTGCTGCTGTGGGTTGCAGAGTGGGCCCCCTGTGGTTCAGCCTTGTTCTGGCGCCTTCCAAGGATCAGATTTGGACCGAGGGAGTTTAGAGGCCAGGCAATGCATGGAGCTTTTGGTCATGTTCCTCAAGCCATCCCTAAGCAGTTTTGGCATATAAACAGAATGTTGGAAAGCAATGAAAGAACATCCATCCATTATCTATACACCGCTTAATCCTCTGTAGGGTCGTGTGGGGGCTGGAGTCTATCCCAGCTGACTCAGGCCTGACCCTGGACAGGTCGCCAGTCTATTGCAGGGCCACATAGAGACAGGCAACAAGGCACTCACTTTCACACCTATGGAGAATTTAGAATGACTAATTAACTGCAGCATGTTTTTGGACTGTGGGAGGAAGGCCCAGACCCAGGCCCAGACCCAGACCCAGGCCCAGACCCAGGCCGGGATGCAAACCAGGGGTTGTCTAGCTGTGAGGCAACGGTCCTTACAACCACCCACTGAAAAGACAAAGGAAACAAAAAAAATGTTATAATTTGATACCAAAGCGATAAATGCTGACAATTAAAATGCGCTAAAAGCAAAACAAATGATCTGTTTTTTTCCTAACAAGTGATTCCCAAAATGGTGCGATTTGCAACAGCTGAAAATAGCAAGCTAAAACTACCCTGCTCTGCATTATGTGTACTGACACATATTGATTGCTGTTATGTGCAATTACTTGTGCTTCTCTTGTCTGTTTCTGTATTTGAGCTGTCTGAATGAGAGAGCACAAATATACCAGCTTGGACATTGAAACTTCAGGGAAAATTCAGCCAAGAGCCAGAGGGACGTTATGGAGAGGCAAGGTCAGGTTCAGCAGATGTTTCTGTGTCGCACTCTGAGTTGTGATGTGCAACACTGGACTCAGAGGTGAGAGGTCTTTAAGAGGACAGTTTACAGAAGAAAAAGAGTGCAATGATTATGCAGCTGGATGGTCTGTGGTTAATTTGAAAATCGAACTTTGGCCTATATAATGTTTCAGCATCTTGCAGCACGGGATTTGTTTTCTCCCACAGTGTCAGGTTTAATCTTGTTTAATCGACGCACATCTCACCATCAAAGGATTTTCTGCTGTCTTGTGATCCTGACCTTGAAGTCCAAATGGGCTCTGATAGCTATTGTTCAAAAAGGGAGCCAGGGGATAATTGAATTTTATTAGATCTGGTAACCAGACATAATTACATGACACCAGATTAACAAAAGTGATTGTTTGATCCCCACTTTGAAGGACATCGTTCATCCTCTTTGAAGCTCGGGTTCCTGCTGTTATTCTCAGTCAGCGGTTAGTTAGAGTACTAGTGAGCAACCTAAATACCTCCGCATGCTGCAAACAGAAAGTCCACGAGTCGAAGATGTGACTCATCACATCCTGTCATACACCCTCTGTTTACTGTCAGCCTGAAAAATTTAAGCAAGTGCTGAAAGAGGCTGAACTACTTCTTGAGTTGATCTTTGTGCTCCCACGTTTCATTAAAGGGCATCACATAAAAAACAGACCAAACACACTCTGCTTTCATGGGAGCACATTGTGCAAAGAAACATGCCTGAATAGTCCCTTGTTTTTAGTAAACACCGATAAATCTTGAAGACAAAACCACGTCTGCTAAACCACACGCCTGTGTGTTTCTTTGCAGATACTGTGCACGTGACTGATAGCAGCATTTACTGTAATATCTTGTCTGCACACATAGGAAGTACTTGAACCTTTGCGGCATTATCGTCAGCTGTTACAGCACATTGTCAGTAGTTTATCTCTACGAAAAACTGCAAAAATGCACACAGGCCTGCAGATTAAAAAATAATATGTGTGGACTGTAGCAAAAACATAAGGAACAGTGCAGTGGTGTGTTTCTGTGCGTGAGAAAGAGAAACCGAGTGGAGGCCGACACACTGAGAGCAGGCAGCACTCGTGTCATTTCCAGGAATGAGAAGTTGCGCCTGTGAGGCTGATTTCGGTTGAATGTGACTTGGCTCGTGTTCAACACATTTCTCTGCTCTACTGGATCTGGGTTATCAGTTTCTTTGGAAAATAGAAGAAAATCTAATCATCTGCATACTGGGATTTAGGAGCACTGATGACAGTGTTTATGAAGAACTGCAACTAGAAAAGCTTTTTAAAAAAATCACTTTTAAAGTGACAACTAAGCTATGTCTAACTTCTACTGACAGCAAAGTAAAGAAGAGACAGTCACAAGCAGCTTTTACATGACCACATTATTATTTCTATGTATTTTTATAACATAAACATATGTTTCATGTGCTGTATTGTTCATTGTTTTTAAAAATGTAGCACATTTTTTTCAGTAATATCTGCAAATAAATGTGATTCGTCTTTTTTAAGGTCCCATAAAATGCTGCATATAATATGTGAAATGAGCTGTGTTATATATTTATAGTACAATTATACTGTGTAAGTAATGAAAATGATATGAAATTGGAAATCACGCACACAAAAAGAAGAGCAAACAAGGAAAGGCAACAAGGTTAATTAGTGAACATGTAATAATGAAGGCAATTTACCCCAATGGAAAGTCAGTGTTAGCTTTATCCATCTATTGGCACAGTTTGGCAGAATGCATTTTAAAACCAAATAAAGTAAGCTCATCTAAACTATCTATTAATCTAAATAACATATTAATCAGTGTTGCTTGCTATACTTTGCATTTTTACTGCTGCAGCCCTACTTTGTGTGTAATAACCGGCAGTTTATGTTGATAATGTTTGCAAACCTTTGATAAATGCTGTCAAACTGACTTTAAAGAACATGTTTGCTGATTTTAAGCCTTGTTTAAACTTCAACTAACTTCATCTTCAGAAATAAAGGTGCATTTAATAATTCGTTATTTTTCAAATTACTACTTCTAAGTTATTAAATCCACATTTTCCATTTAGCAGCAGACCAACAATCCTGTAAGACAAGTGAGCTCATGTTACAGGAAGCCACTCATTTCTCTCCAAAACTAGTTTCTCTTCATGCCTCTGACTCAGGTATATACAGTTTATATAACTGTGCCTGCTGTGCCCAAACTCAGGAAACACAACAACTGCAGCATGCGAGTAAAGCACATATTCAAATGGCACCAGGTAGACATTTGGTTATGAAAACAGTCAGATGGGGAGCAGAGTGGGCCGTGTGGTTTTTGTTGTAAGTGTGCATCCAAATATTGTGTGACCTTTCAGTTGAGACATTTCGCATGTGATTTGCATTCCTTTAACATTTCAGACTGTGGGAGGGCAGAAACCGTCTCCACTCGGTTTGATGTTTGGTATTTGCACTGACTTTTATTCTGTGCACGCTATGCATTGTTGCGCTATCTTAGCCGCCATGTTTTTGTACTTTTATTTGGTCTTCACTTTGCAAGACAAACAGTAAAATCATCTTCCTCCAACTTTGCCGTCATGTATATGTTCTCAGTTGATAATGAGAGGAAGTTTGCCCAGCAACAGCAGAAAACACACACAAACACACCGGCTTTAACTAACAGAAGGTAACCTGTGTTTTAGCTGTTGTACTAATGACCTGGACTTTGTTTGTTCCTTGTCTTGACCGGTAAAATGGCTCCTCCACAGAAAAATCCCCCAATAAGCTTTAAGCTGCATCTCAGCTAGAAGAAAAGGCAACGAGAACCGCATACAGCTCCTCTCATTATCAGCAGCTAGTTTGGATGCATCATTTACAAGGACAGATGTTTAGATCTCTGACAGTGTAAAGTCATGTTTGGCAAACAATCCAGAAGCAGGTTGTTATTATTATTGTCATTTCTCTGGCAATGAAAGTCACACCGAGATCCAGCACTGCTGTCATTATAATACTAAAAAACAAAGCTGTTTTTGTACTCGCATAATTTGATTTATAGCTATTAGCAGATGGGATTAGGATTAATAAATGAGAAACCCATTAACATCAATTAATGGATTGTCCACAGAAAACAGATTTGTGTCATAGGATTTTTTTTCTTATTTTCTGCTACATTAATCATCTCATGACACTCAGGATGGGCCTGACAACATGGGCTGGGAACCACTGGACTGTGTTCTGTACTGAAAGCTTCACATCGACCAGCTATAGTACAGTACAATGATACATGTGCAGTGATGCATATAATTACAGCTGAAACAGGACTAATCAATCCACTAATCAATTGTTCAATCACCAGGAAGTTAATCAGCAGCTATCGCATTTGGATAATTGATTGAACATTTGGAGCCAACATGTCCAAAATGTTCACTGTGATCTGAACCTCTTTGCATTATTAGACTTTTGACTGTTGTTTTTCACAATTTTATGAATTTTTAAAGCTCAAACAAATAATCTATTGATCGTAAACATTACTGTACCACTACCACTACAGTACTTTAACTTTTCAAAAAAGTATAATAAGGCCAAATACCTGCAATGTAATGATATTTTTTTTAGAAATTTTACAGTCATTGGAAAAGGCTTTTTTAAGAGTCAGCATATAAATGATAATACATTTTATTCTGTGACTTTATTGTACATTATTTATAATTTAACAAAACAGGGAAAATATGTAAAATAACATTTAAAAATATATTATTTTCCAGTCCCTTTTTCTTCAAATAACGACAGCTATTTGTGACATAATATTTTGCTGATTTAGATACAGTAAAAAAAATAGTGTAATTTTATGGTCAGATGTAAAAGAATTATTAACCATATATTTTTTGTTTTTTTCTATCATGTAAATTGTTACTTATTTTCTGTGTAAAGAAAAATAAAGGGAAAATGAACGATAATAGTTAAGCAGTTAAAATAATCAGTCCTTGATTTATCATTTATTTTAAGACAATGGCAAAATATCTGTTAAAAAAAAACACAAAATTTTTACTTTTTTTTACTGTTAACATGTAAATAAATACTTTCTGTAATTTTACTAATTATCATGATCAGCTGATGCCCAGGTATTCTGGGCATCAGTTGTGTTTATTTGCCAAGTTGTTGTAATTTTGTTGTTTAAAACCTCTAAAAGTCAGTGAAAGTACTTGTTTTCACTACATAGACACAATAAAAACTTTTAATTAAATCATTAATTATTTTAAAAGTATTGTATTTTATATATTTTTTCATAATAGAATAGAACAGAACAGAGCTCGTTAACAACAGGAACCATCTGTCACCAGTTGCTTTCTGTTTCTGTTCCTGCTGGAGTCGCGGGCGCGCGCTGAGCCGGTCTGCGTGGAGCGAGCGCGAGGAGCGCAGCCTGCGAGCTCCGAAGCCCGGCGGAGGGAAACATCACGTGGTGACACATCTCTACGACTGACGTCACCGTCCCCATCTCCCAGCAACCCCTCCATCAGCACTCGCGTCACCGTGCGCCCGAGCCGCGCGGTTGCCGGGCAACCTGTTCCTTGCGCTCGGGTCCGGCCTTGCCTTGCACCCAGCTCGGAGCTCTGACGCGGGTGTGACGTTAATAAGGTGGGTATCAATTTGTTATGGTGGCGGAGGGAGGGAGGGAGGGAGGTGGAGGAGGAGGAGGAGGAGTTCCCCCTGTGAGAGCCGAAGCCCTCCGCTCTGCATTCCGCCGGAGCTCAGAGGCGAACACCGGCCGCAGCCGCAGTCCCGGGCCGACAGAGAGACTTGTTGTAGAAAGTGGAGGAAAAAGTTGCTCGGCGCGTGTTTCCCCGACAGTTTCTCCTTCCTCGGTGTTTTTTCGTGTCGCTCTGCTTTGTGGAATGATTTACGTTTCGTCTGAGAGCTGCGAGAGAAGGTGGTTTATGTCTTTTTAAGGTAAGACTCTCGATAGCAACTCAACATTTTATT
This sequence comes from Dascyllus trimaculatus, assembly GCA_024666655.1. Lineage (NCBI taxonomy): Eukaryota > Metazoa > Chordata > Actinopteri > Pomacentridae > Dascyllus > Dascyllus trimaculatus. The sequence goes on along the minus strand of CM045456.1, from coordinate 15,528,044 downwards.
TGAACCGGTTACTTTTTATTTTGTGGTCACTTGAACAGTTTTCAACCCAGTTTAGAGATTATGCTTCGCTTTGAGTCAAGCTAGTTCCTCTTTATGTTACTTTCTGTTTTATTTAACACTCTAAAAAGTGCGTCTTTTTCATCTTAAACACAAAACTAACACAATAATGTATCATACAGATTTGAGATCATGTTTTTTATATAAATAAAACACATATTTATACACTTTAAATGTTCATCTTTCCACTATCAAGTAAATGTTACACTATTTTCCCACCATGTACTCATTTTAAGTTGATTTGAACACATGTAAAAAATGAATGGAACCTACATTCTGTGTGTGTCTGAGCAGGTACCAGCCTTATTTCATCCCAGCGCTGTAACTCCAGACTGTTGGTGCGCCATGGTGATCATGACAGAGACCAGCCGGGGGGCTCAGTCCAGCCCTGCCCAGGGGAGGCCGCTGCAGGTCGGCTTCTACGAGATCATCCGCACCCTGGGGAAAGGCAACTTTGCAGTGGTGAAGCTGGCCAAACACAAAGTCACCAAAACACAGGTCAGCAGCTCCTCTCTGAATCTCCACCTGCAGCTATTTTAAGGATTATTCCCTGGTGTGCTCACTAATAATGTATCTTTGTGTGTTTTTTTTATTCAGGTGGCTATTAAGATTATTGATAAGACCAGGCTGAATCCGTCCAACCTGGAGAAGATTTACAGAGAAGTGCAGATAATGAAGCTGCTGAACCACCCTCATATCATCAAGCTCTACCAGGTTGGTTTAATCTGCAAGTGTGTTTGTGTGGAGCCGCGTGTTATTCTGCACAGAGCCGGTATGAGTGCATGCATGAATGTGGGAGCTCTGATGTGAAAAGAAAAGGTAAAGGGGACATGTTTATTTGCAGTAGCAGAGAATTGGGCCTCATTATTACAGATATGTGCATGCAGCAGCAGCAGAGCTCATATGTGTGGCAAAAAAATAATGGGCATTTGTTATCTAAGTGGTTTGTACCAGCTTGTGGTGAGCTGTGAGTACACTGAATCATAAGTACAGCACAACAGCATTAGTGCAATCCCTTTTGACCTCCCCGAGTGTGTGTTGAAGGGAAAGAGAGGGAGAGAGTTGAAGTGTAAGAACAATCCGGGGTACCAGTCGGCGCTGGGAACAATGCGTTTCTGAGATGTGGGTTTTTTTTCCTGTTATATAACGGTGGAGGTGATTGCAGACATACGGGAGCAGCTCCGGCTGAGGGAGCGTCCACAGCTCTGAACGTTAAGCCCAATTAGCACCTGTTAAAGCCAAGTGCAATGTGTCTGCGCCTCACGTGAAGGCAACTCCACCAAGCGCTGCTTTACTCCTAATCAAATTGAAGACTTAGTCCAGAAGAATCCGCTTTTTCCCACTCAGCTGACCTCACAAGCACCGTGGCACGAGTCTGGCAGCAAACACACACCCACGCAAACAACACACACAATGCCCTTTCTATTTTTCCTTTTCATTTTTACTCTGGAGTTTTTTCTGCCTCTTTGTTTTGTTCTGTGTTGTTTTGCTACTTCTGAGGATTACTTCACGTCCGGTTTTAAGCAGCTGAACAGCTCTTACTGTGAAATCATGTCTGGACTGTAAAAATAAGGGCATGACTTTGTTCCTGAGAAGCCCCCGACAATGTTTCCCTTCACATGCACGTCAGCATACCATGTAATGAGGCTGCAAACAATCCATTAGGCAAACAAATAATCGATTAACCACTTAGTTGTCAACTTTTAAATGAATCACCAACTGTTCTTATAATTGATTAATTGCTGAGTCATTTTTTAAGAAAATAAAAGCTTAAATTCTCTGAATGCAGCTTCTTAAATTTGAATATTATTCGCGTTTCTTCCTTCCTTCCTTGTAGCAGCAAACAGCATCTTTGAGCTGTTGACAAAACAAGACATTTGAGGATTTTGGATCAGGATTTTTCATTGTTTTCTGTAATTTTACAGACCAAACGAAGATAATAAGTTAAAAGGTATTTTGACAATTGATTAGCCATTTAAGTAAAGTTTTAAGTAGAAAAGCCAAATATTCTTCTTCTTTTCTTTGTCTCATGTGACCACAAACAAATGCATGTTCATATTTTGGACTGTTGGTGGTGCTCATTTTTCAGAATTTCATGACTTTTTATAGAACAAAATTTAAATTGATGAACCAGAATTAAATAAATTTTTTGCTCAATATTGATAATCCAGCTTTATCATGGATATGCATTACAGTTCGTAAGTGCTGATGGGTGGTCTGGTGACATCCAAGTTAAGAAACATGTGATCAGTTAAGCGTAATGCACCCTTTGAGATGAGGAAAATACATAATTTAAGACAACGCTATGATGAGCACAAATCAATATTACATGGGTATATAATCCTCTCTTCTAACACGCTTGAGGGTGTTTAAATGCAATCGTGTTTCATGCCTTCTGCAGACACATCAACTAAGTGTAAAGTAACAGCATGTAACAGCATTAGCACTGATTGGAAATGAGTAATATTTAATGCTACAATTAGAGGAGTGTGTCGGAATGTATTTGTTGAAATTCGCCAAGAGCCTCTCAGCCCCACGTTATGACTTTAAATTACATGTAAACTGGAAGATCGTATTATTGCTCCAGTCGCTCCTGGAGGTTCTCCCGCTGCTCTGTGGTCTAACACTGATGACCTCTGTCTGTCTGCATCCCCGTACGTGATGCAATCCAGTTAATCTCTCCGTGCCCTTGGGTTGTGTGAGGTGATGCTAGTCAGATGGTTGGTGCTCAGTGATGGTAAGCAGCCCTCCTCACCACTCCGGCACCTCTTATCCTTCCTCCTGCACAAACAGGGGGGGATAGTGACATAAGATCGTCTTGTGATCCGAGGGTTACATCCTCTGTGCAGTTTTTTGGGAGACCTTTTGCCTCGTAAGTCAGCTGCTGCTTCCACTAGTCTCATGGGAACAAAATGCATTTTATTTCCTCTGTAGTCAAGGATCATTCCTGTTTGTCTCAGCCTCTTTCTGACCTTGTATCAATCACATGCTGCCCTCTTATCATTTCAAATCCCAAGCACCCACTGGTGGGACAGTGAGGAGAAACTAGGCTCATTCACATAAAATTTGAATTTTCATACAGCCGCTTTTTGGCAATTTAAAGCTAAAATGTGGATGTTAAAGAGTTAATCTTGCCTTTGGTTTGGTTCGAGGGGCCCTTGACGTGCTGAGCCTGCTCTTCACAGTCGTGACGTCAGCCGCACCTCAAGGTGACTGAGCCCCAGAGAGCTGCCCTATCTCCCAGATAAAGACTACTTCCCGCTCGGAGGCATCCCTGCATTGAATCATTCTCACTTGTTTTTTTTTTCTTCTAAAGAAGCCGGGGTTTGAAAAGAATTAAGCTCCACCATTCAGTGGAATTTGGTGACATTCAATTCAGAGTTAGCCGGCAGCATTTATCCAGACAAGGCTTTGTCATCTGATGAAAATTGCTTTGTTGTGGAGCCTTTTAGCTTAACTGTTCCATCCCCAAGGGCTCTCCAGGAGAATGGAGGCTCTTCTGTTAGCTACCAGGAAAGCGCTGGGAATTGCGTCTTTCCGTACCACAAAGTGCGCTCGGCGTTGAGTGATTGCACTTGCAGTGTTTTTGATACTCAAGATGGGAACAGCCTGTGTGAATCCCCTCTTTCTCTTTCAGTTTCCTAGAAATAACGAGATAGAGGAGGCTTGAAATTCAACACTAGCATCTGTTGCCAGCTAGTATCAGCCTCGGGGGAAAACATGCCTAACCATTTGATCACTTGGCCTGTGTGTGAAGTTATGCGTTTCCCTTTTGGGTTGGTGTTGACGTGTATAAACGGGTTTAAAGACATGATAAAAATGCTTGGAGAAACTCACTGACGGCTGGCTGATGCAACAGGAAATATAATGGAAAGCTAGGGTGGAATAAGTATATGGAGAAGCCTGAGAAGGGGATTTTGGTGGTTAGAAAATGTCTCCTGCTTGCAAATGCCCAGTGCAAGACTCGGAAAAGATTTTACTCTTGTTCTTCATCACCACTGGCTGCCCATTACTCAGTTTTTGTTTGTTTTTCTCCCTCAGGTCATGGAGACCAAAGACATGCTGTACATTGTGACTGAGTATGCAAAGAACGGAGAGATGTTTGGTGAGTTCAGCCTCAAGAATCTCACCTCTTCACGTGCAAATATGGGCTAAATTAGTCCATGCTGATAGTCACATATGGACTAAAATATCCTTCTCTCTCCCTGCAGACCACCTGACCTCAAACGGCCGCATGAGTGAAGATGAAGCCCGAAAGAAGTTCTGGCAGATTCTGACAGCAGTGGACTACTGCCATCGACACCACATCGTTCACCGTGACCTAAAAACCGAGAACCTGCTGCTGGATGCCAACATGAATATCAAACTAGCTGGTAGGTTCACCTTTTTACCGTTTAATGCTACCGTGGTTACCTGCAGGGAGGTGACAGACACCATAAGACAGAGTGTTAATTGCTGCCGAATCTAACACCGTCTCAGCTGGTTTCGTATTCTATTCGGTTTTTGTCTGAAGAAAGTATTTGCCGCTTTAGGTTTCCTGAGCCATTCTAATTAAATCACTGTTTTGTGGTCTGTGTGCTAATTAAATGTGAATAATTCATTCATTTTACCAAGACTAATAACCCCCAGTGGAAATTAATTTAGCGCACAATCAGACACGCGCATGTACAGAAAATTTACAGCTCAACTGAAACAAACAACTAGTCTTCTGTGGAGGTGATGACTTGCCAATGCTAGCTCGCTATGATGTGGTTTATAAATGTCTCTGAGCATCATGATAACAGATTACATAATGCATCTGATTACAGTGCCCGGAGCGCATCACACTGGTATGTTAAACAAGTTTGAGTAGCTAAATTGCACCTCTGCTCATCTTGCAGACTTTGGCTTCGGAAACTTCTACAATGCAGGGGAGCCTCTGTCTACGTGGTGTGGCAGCCCGCCTTACGCTGCCCCTGAAGTGTTTGAGGGCAAAGAGTATGAAGGCCCTCAGCTGGACATTTGGGTAAGCTTATTGCAGGAGAATACAGGCAGCAGTATTGAAAGAATAAGCATTAACAATGATAATAATTAATACATTCCTTCTTTACAGAGTCTTGGCGTTGTGCTTTATGTTCTCGTCTGCGGCTCTCTTCCATTTGACGGACCCAGCCTCCCTGCACTCAGACAGAGAGTCACCGAGGGACGATTCAGAATCCCTTTCTTCATGTCCCAAGGTAACTATTATCCAGACGGTTAATCACAACGCTCACTTTTAATTACCAGTTCTGCATGAAGCCACTTCATGCACGATCAGAGGCTCATTTTGTTGTTTTTTTAACGTCCTCCAGACTGTGAAAATCTGATCCGCAAGATGCTGGTGGTGGATCCAGCCAAGAGGATCAGCGTGGCCCAGATCAAGCAGCACCGCTGGATGCTGGTAGACCCGACAGCTGCTCACCAGACCCTCAGTCATTCCCTCACAGAGTACAACTCCAACCTGGGCGACTACAGCGAGCCTGTGCTGAACATCATGAACACGCTGGGCATCGACCGCCAGAGAACTATCGAGGTGACTGAACTTTAAATTTCTACAACTGTCATAGTCACAGTAAAAATACAGTTTACAGTTTTAGGACTTGAGGTGGGCGGATGTAACTGTGGAGAATTAGTCCTTTGGTTTTAGAAGTGGAAACAATTTCTTGCTCTGTCATCAGCAACAAGATTATATAATAACATCTGACATTCATTTATGGAAGTACTTAGAGTTGATGAGCTAAATTAGGCTGCAAAGAGAGGAAACGCTGCATTTAAACTGCCATTACGATCCACAGAAAGCAAACAAAGTGGCAAAATCACTCATCTCCTGTCCTTCTCCTCAGTCCCTGCAGAGCAGCAGCTACAATCACTTCTCTGCCATCTACTACCTGCTGCTGGAGAGAGTTCGAGAGCATCGCACACAGCAGCTGAGCCGCCAGTGTGGAACCTGGAGCCAGAGACCCAGGAGCACCTCGGACTCCCCAGGCCCAGAGGTCAGCACTCCAGATGGATGTAGAAAACTCAGATTAACCCTGCTCCAGTCCTCGGCTTGAAATCTAAAATGCTCTGTGCTTCCTTCCAGGTGATCATGGAGTCGACTGACAGTTTTAGATCAACAGCTTTTTCGCTTCCAGCTAAAAACACTCCTCCTGTGTACCCGGAGGTGGAGTGTGACCAAGGCGGATTGTTCCAGGTAAAACTGTTAGATAAAAACAGCATTTTTCTTATTTACTAACAGACCAAAAGCAAATCCTGGGTCCTGCTCTCCCTGTCAGTCAGTGGCTAACAGTCTGCCTCCTTCTGTTTCAGCGTGTGGTGTTTCCAGTGGAGGCCAGCCTGAACAGATTGCTCTGGAATCGCTCCATTTCACCCAACAGCCTGCTGGAGACGAGCATCAGCGAGGAGGTTCGACCCAGAGACCTGGAGGAGGAGGAGGCCACGCAGACTCTGGGGCCTCTGCTTCCTCCCACCACAACTTCCCGTAGACACACTCTGGCTGAGGTCTCTGCCCGTTTCCACCAGTGCAACCCTCCATGTTAGTATCATAAGCGGATAAAAACACACATTTATCTTCATTCTGAATGCTGTATAGAATCTAACTTCAGTCCTGTTACTGCAGGTATTGTGGTTAGTCCCTCTGACGGAGCCTCATCTGACAGCTGTCTGAAGTCCTCATCCAGTCCTGCCCCCAATTTGCAAGCTGCTATGGGTGAGATGTCAACACTTCTGACCTCTGGGGCTGAAGGTGGAGCCCTGCTGCCTGCCGGAGCTCCCCTAGCTCTCTCTTCCCATCTCCTGCCCCAGGCCCAAGGCAGCCTGCCTGCCGCCAGCTTCCAGGAGGGCCGCAGAGCCTCGGACACCTCCCTCACTCAAGGTACAGGAGCAATATCACTTTACTACATGTCACATATCTAATCCAGTATAAACTTTTTTTTCTCACATGTACTGTCCCATTAGAGGATCAAAGGAGTATTGTATAACACTGTCCCACGCCTTCCCGCAGGCCTCAAAGCTTTCCGGCAGCAGCTGAGGAAAAACACTCGCACTAAAGGGCTTCTGGGATTAAATAAGATCAAGGGTCTGACGAGGCAAGTCGTTCCACCGCCCTCCTGCAACCGCGGCAGCCGAGGGTCACTGGGTCCGGCCTTTTCCGAGCACCGCAGCATGTTGGAGGAGGTGCTGCACCAGCAGAGGTGAGACATGCTGAGACATGAAAGCACAGTTATTAAACGCCTCATGTGCAGATCAGATTCAAACTGGAAGGGAGACATTGCACTCAGAGACATGAAACACATTCTTAGATACAGTTTGACCTATACTTGTCTGCTTTGTCCATTGCAAATAAGTTATCCTTACAACCTGATTTTTAAGTTTTCTTTAGTATTTCATGATATTTATTTGTACGTCCATGAGTAGGATGCAGCTAAATTAGCTAATCAACACACTTGTGTAGAGGATAAAAAGTCAAGTTGTAGCCCACAGCAAACCAAATTCAGGCCTTAAAATCGTCATCTCAGTCTTTAAACCTTCATTTTGATCTCCCAAAGCATTATTAGAACCGATCATATATACATTGTTTTGAAAACCCAGATTTAGGAGATATAGTTGTGTCGATTTTGGAGTACCAAATGTTGATGCAGTGTCTAATCTTCCACTTGTGTTTTCCAGGATGCTACAGATTCAACACCAACCACAGCCTCAGGTCCAAACTGCTCAGACAGGACCTACCCAGAATCCCCTGCTCTTCCTGGCACAGCAGCAGTCACCCTCCCCTCCACCTGCCACCGTGTTCGCTTCCTCCTCCATGTTCGATGCCCCCACCCAACCCGCCCTTCCTCCCCAGCCAGCCTCAGTGGGTCTCCAGCACGGCCCCTGGCAACAAACCCTGGACAGCTCTTCCTCTTCCTCCGGCTGCTCCTCGTCCTCCTCGTCCTGCTACTGCTCCTCTCTGTCCCCCGTGGCCTCCGCCGCCTACCTTCTGGAGGAGCGTCTGCACATCAGCCAACAGCCTCACCCTTACACCGGCCTCCAGCAGCAGCACTCTGCCACGCAAGGCCCCTTCCCCATCCTGGCCAAACCGGCAATGTGGAGCATGAGCTCGGCCTCAGGCGCTGATGCCACCATGCAGGAGTTGGGTCTGGCCGGACAGCAGCAGCTCAGCAGCTGCGTGATGGTTAAGTAAAACATCGGAGATTGTTCTCTCAGTGGAGGAAAAATGACTTTGAGCCCAGAAGAAAAAGAGAGCAGAAGTGAGGAACAAAAAGCAGATGCAAGCAACAAATTTAAACTTCAACAACACACGTGTGAGAATGTGTCAGCACACGTGTTTGTTGAGTTTCTGATATCATATAAGCTAGAGACTAAGCAATAACCAAACTCTGGATGAGGCGGTAAATCAGACAGCCAGAGAAGCAATAATAGACTGAAAGACTCCTGCAGCTCGCTGATGGACTTGCTTGAATGAAGAGAGAGCTGACGTCAGGCGAGACGCTTATCTCTCACATGTTTTGATGCTGTCTAAGTTATGATATTTTTTTTTTGGAAACAGGAAGTCTCCCTCTTCCGCTTTTCTAGTCGTATAAGTTCTCGATGTTTGCCTGGACAGAAGACCAAAATTCTTTCTTTTCTTTTTTTTTTTTTGCACCCCACCCCCCGACTTTGTTCGCCTTTTTCTAAAGAGACATTTCTCTGTAGCAGTGCAATGAACACGCAGTATAGTGCCCTAAGCTTACAACTGTTCACTGAAGGAGTTGATTTGTATTGAAACTGTGATATATTTGTTTTTTTTTTCTGTGCAAGATTATTTTAGCAAAATGCTGCTTTTTACCTCAAACTGCAAAAAGACTGCTTACATCCTCATCAGCCAAAACTGAATGAAGATGGTGTCTGGCTGATTGAGTAAAAGCACAACAGGTACGTCGGTCAGCTCGGTAGTACTTTACATGGGTGGACGCACTGATTCCCTTTCGTCCGACAAGCACCTTCTCGTTAGATGCTTTTACTACCTCCTCAGGCAACAATTTGGAAACTGCAGCAAAACCTGTCGTCGGTCCGGATCAGAGGGTTTTTTTTCCACACGGACAGAACAAAGACTGTGGGAGCAGTGCAATATTTTACACGGAAAGATGAGGCTTTACATAGGACAGTCAAAATTACATGCATATTCGCCTGAGGTTTATGTTGTTTGCCTGTGTTTGACCTTGCTGTGCTAGCTAGCTGACTCGAAAAAAAAAGGTACTTGCTATGCGACACAATAACGTGATACTGTAGTGGTTCAGAGGAAAGACTCAAGGCATTTCAGAATGCTGTTTCTTCCCACGGCACGCTTGTGGTCCCTTAACCGAAAAAGGAAGAAACTTGGGTTTTTACCAAAGAGCGAACAGCACAACGATGAGACGATCTATCCAAGACACACTACTGACTTTTTGTTCACTTCGAATGCTGTCTCCAGATGTAGCGTGGTGGTTAGCTACCATTTTCACGATATCTCCCGAGCTTCTGCTGTGAGAAAAAAAAAACTTCCCCGCAGCCACCAAATACTAATGCTACGCGTATTGTCGATATCTCTTAGCTGTTACTATCAGGACCATGGTGGTATTCATTTTTTGTACTTTTCTAGAAAAGAACAACAAAAAAGAAAAAAAAAACACAAAATAGCAATACCATATTGTGCTGGAAGTTGAACTTTCTTCAGTTGCCCATAAGCGGCTAGAAATACGTAGGAACGACCTGCAACGAGCAGATTCATGCGTGCAGGAAGATGTTAGAAAAGCGGCAAGAGACGTGTTATATTTCGTTCTGTCATATCTGTGAAGCATCTTGTAGGGGAGCAGTGTTTCTTTCCGAGCCCAGTTCTACTTTGGTAACATGCAGTGTTGATACTTCAGCCCAACTATTTCTTTGGTTGATTGCACTCACTACCAACACTTGTGCCTTTATCTGAACAAATTTGCGGTCGGGAGCTTTTTCCGTCTCCGATCGCCACACTGAAGAAAGAACAGCTCCGTTAGCCGTCCGCTCAGACGCCCCTCTGATATTTTCTTTTGACTTGCTGTTTAAACAGAAGCAAGATTTGCACTTTATTCATATTTCTTATTACTGATTTTTGTTTTTGTTTCTCATGATGAAAACAAAAATTAAGAAACTATTGAAACACTAAGACTCTTGATGCAAATCTGTAACATGACCCTTTTGATAAACTTTGGATAATAAGAAGTATGTCATGCTTTTTTTCTGATTTGTTACTTGACTGCGTGAACAGGAGCACGTATTTGTGTGAGTGTGTGTGAGTGTGTTTGAGTGTGTGTGTGGAGGGGAGGAACAGAAAGAGGAAGGGAAGGAGAAAGAATGTTAGCTTGAGAACGATTGTTTATTTATGTGGCTATTTATTTAAATAAAGTTCACTTCCTAAACTGTCTGTGGTTGGACTTTTCTTTTATTACAAGGTTTTCACTGGCATGTTAACTTGTGCATACACTGTAAAATGAAATCAAATTTTACAGAAAATAACAAAATTTACTGTGCAATTCAGATTTTTAAGTTTGTACAGAAAAGTCTGCAAAATTACAGACGCTAGCTGTACATCAACAAGCGAAACCACAAAACCGCTGCAACAGCAGAAAGAGACACCTGACGAATATTCAATAGCGTCACCCTGATACACTGTAGTGTCACCAAGATCACTGCAACCGTTGACTGGCTCCTGTTGATCAGACCGCAACACTTGGTTTGAGATATATGTATACATAAAAATCATACCGTCTGCAAAATTGCAATTTGCAGACAGCCCCTGTGTCCTCATCGCCGAGCCGGCTGCACATAGACACCAATGTTATTTCTGCAGCCTGAAAGACAGCTACTTTTTAATAAAACTGGGCTTGTAGCACATTGTGTACCTTATAACGATGGGAAAGAGGCATCAATTATGTTTTGACAACGTATCGCTAATGAGTTATTGATGCTAGAAGTTCGCGTGTGCACGGGAAACTTACATTTTAATTATTTTCTGCCCATGTCCTTTTAGGGGCTCCAAATATTCTGGACACAAATTAAACAAACCTTTTCCAACATAATGCAGACATTTTGTGAAAAGACTACAAAGATTTCCTGCTATCGAGATGGAATCTTTAATGTATGTTGCACCTCTCTGGTCCCTCAGAGTTTTTGAGTGATGCATGGTCTTAAAAGTCCCCAGAAGAACATAAAGACAAAAGATCAGGCCGGGGAATCAGCAGTCTTGCTGCTGGAGCTTGACATGTCTTCATGGCTGCTTACGTTTTTGAACTTTGTCCCCTAGATAATTACTTTACGTAATTATTAATTAGAATAAAATTCCGGTGTAAGTCTCCACTTTACATCTCAGTCCACAGAGAAAGGCCATTTTTAGTTTTTTAGTTCCTCCTGGGGATATTATTCGTGAATAGTTGGTTCATTTTGTCAATTTTCATCTGAACAAATGAAACAAAAGTGTTTTGGAATCAGTAGCGTTGTGTACTTCCACGATAAGCCTGTTTTTTAAACCATCTTGAGGACGTGTTAACTTTTTACTGGAGGTGCTGGATTGTAATCATTTCGGCCAAATCTGCAAACACACAATGAAAGTGTCTGTAGATGTGTTGTTTTTGCATTTAATTTGAATTAGGATCATTTACTTTAATTTTAGGTTTTTTGTTTGGCAGCTGTTGCTTTTTTGAAGATTTTTTTCAGTGTAATATTAATGTTTCTGTACATGTCTTTAACAACTCCTCTACATCTCATCTCCTATTTGCACTTTAATTTGAATCCCTGTGTTCAAAATCAACACAAAGACTCCTTTAGGATGCTGAACTGTGACCTCTGACCTTTGTACATTGTTCCACTGACATGTGACCATATCCAAAGTCTGGGACAGTTCGCCTTAAAATATCACGCTTTCGAGTCCACCTACACACTGAGCCACTGTGCATATTAATATTCATATTACAGAATATAATTCAACGCTGAAAGTCTTCACTCACTAAGTAGAATTCTGCTGGACACAACACTTATGAAGCTTTATCTAACCGATGACGAGGCCCACTGATGATGCGCTCACACCTCATGGTAATGCCGTGATGCGGAGTGATAGCGATGACGTGTTGGACTCTGATGACCCCCCCCCCTCCCTCCACCGGCTGGTTATTCATAAACCTAAGAACGGACAGGTGTCTGACGTCTGGTGGGAGCGGCTAGTGTGTGTGGGAGCCGAGTGACGCAACAGCAAAATAAGAATCTGTCCAGGAGCCAAGTGAACTCTGCTGCACTCCTCCAGCCTCGTGGCTCGCTCATTATCTCCACTTAGATGCCATTAAAATTTCTGCAGGACTGAAATGTGTTGATTTGCTGCCCGCTGCATGTACAGATTTACACTGCGGGGGGTCACTCCGTTGACTCACATGCACACATTTACACATGTAACATATGGCTTGACATTTGGCATAACACGACCGTCGGGGGGCCGGAGAGGAGCTCTACCCATCAGAGGTCCAGCTGCCACAAACAAATCAGTCATCAGCGGCCGCCTGCTGCTGACGTGACCTCAGTAGCTCTGGAGGACCATCTGCAGCATATTTCATGTTTGCTCGAGGTGTTTACAGGCGCTTTTACACGTCAGACAAACATAATTATCTCCAGATGTAGCTAAGGTTAGACAGACCTTCATCACAGCAGGTCCAAGAAAAGATCTGCAGTGGAATTATGTGTTAGGAGGCCACTTCAGGTATTCTGAAGCAGTTCTGTGAACCATTTGGGTTACATGTAGTTTACCTGGAAGCCACGCTGCAGGTTTAAAATGTAGAGTTTCTAAGGTGACTTATGAAACTAAATCAGAGAGATAGTCATTATTTCAGGATAAGTAAGTTATTATTTCCAGATGTAATTGCACTGTTTTGAGATTTTATTATTTCAAGAAAGTTACTTATTGTATTGAAATTTTAAGTGTTTTTTAAAAGAAAGTTTGTCATTAGTTTAAGATACTATGCTATTATTTCGGAAAAAAAGTCATTATAATGAGATCTACATATTATCTATGAGTGTCTATAAGTATTTTTAAGTTTTATTTTGGGATAGCATCTCATTATTTTGAGAAAATATGTCAATTTTTTAATCATGTTTCTCATTGTTTTGAAAAAGCAGAGAGAGAGGCATGCAGCAAAGGGTTGTGAACTCATGACCATTGCTGGCGACTTGCGGCGCCCATTTGGTTAGACCTTAACTCAGCGAGCTATATGGCGGTCATTTCTCAGTACAGTAATCCCTCACCATATCGCGGTTCACTTTTCGCGGTCTTACTGTATCGTGGATTTTTACATTGTGTATATAAAATATGTAGCGTACAGCAGATCAGTAGACGCACATGTGGAAAACGCAGCTACGGCTTGAGCGAGTCGGTCGGTGATTGATTGGCGGTGATCGAAGCCAGTGTTTATAAGACTGTGGGAAAGGTTAATAACCTGTAAGTATAAGTGTGGGGAGGGTGTATGAAGCCTTAAAATATATATAAATAATACGATAAATACAAGGTCGCTACTTCACAGATTTCGTCTATCGCGAGGGGGTTCTGGAACCTAAATCGCACAATAGAGGAGGAATTACTGTATTTTCAAACTACCAATATATCAAGACAATTAGGCCAATATGTTGAGGATGTTTCTCATATGTTGTGATACTAAGTCATTATTTGGAAAAAAATGTCATTTCATTTTGAGACAGTCATTATAATGAGATCTAGACATTATAAGTTTATATAAGTTTTTCTAAGTTTTTATTTTGAGATAGCATCTCATTGTTTTAAGAAAATATGTCAAGTTTTTAAAGAATGTTTCTCATTATTTTGAGATCAGTAGGTCGTTGTTTTTTTGAAAGGGAGCGTGCCTATGTTCCCACATTCCTACGTTTTTTTAAAAAAATTAGGCCCTATGTTCCCACAGTTCCCACATTTCTACCCCTGGTAGTTAAGGGTTCACCACTCAATCCCATGGCTGGGAGAGAGCTAGCCTCCAAAACTCTCTTGATGTCAACACTGCTACTCCAACATAGGGTTGCTGTGGAGTGACGAACCGCGTAGAAATATCTACGTTTTCCCTTCATATAAACGAGGTCTTAGAAATGTGGGACATGTGGGAACACAGGGCTGTAGGACCATTGGGTTGTGGGAACAAAGGGCTGACCCCTTTTGGAAAAGCTTCTCATTGGTTTGTCATTATTTTGAGATGTTTTCTCATCATTTTTAAATATTACGTCATTATTTCAAGAAAGTTTCTCACTGTTTTGAGAAATTAAGTCCTTATTTCGAGAAAACTTTTGCAAACCTTTGGGTTATTACATCATTAATTCAAGAATGTTTCTAATCATTTTCAGATACTAATTTAAAAAAAAAAGCTTCTCAGTGTTTTAAAAAACCAAGTCATTGTTTCAAGAAAGTTTCCTCAATATTCTGAGATACTCTGACATTATTTAAAGAAATCTTCTCATTATTTTGAAACTACCATTATTTCAAGATAATTAGGTCAATGTGTGTTCCTCATGTTTTGTGATAGTAAGTTATTATTTCAAGAACATTTCTTATTCATGAAATATTGAGCATTTTTTAAAGAAAGTTCCAATTTTTTGAGATACTGAGCCATTATTTCAATAAAAGTTATGAAAACAGTAAGTTTCTATTTTGAGATAGGATCTCATTGTGTTAAGACAACATGTCATTATTTCAATAAACATTCTTATGGTTTTGCGATACAAAGTCATTTCTTAAGAATATCTCTCATTATTTTGAGATACAGAGTCATTCTTTCAAGAAAGTTTCCTGGTGGATTGAGATACTGAGTCATTATGTAGGACAGGATCTCACTGTATTGAAATATTAGGTTTTTTTTTTAAAGAAAGCTTCTTTTCCATTTGAGACGTTCATTTTTGTGAGATCAGTGAGTCTTTACTTTGAGGTCGTTTCTCATTGTTTTGAGATATTATTTCAAGATTTATTACGATTTTGAGATATCAAGTCATTTTTAAAAGAATGTTTCTCATCGTATTATTTCAAGAAAGCATCCTATTATTTTGAGGAAGTTCATTATTGTCTTGAGATACTAAGTCAATAGTTTGGGAAGGTTTATCATTTTGACATATTTCGAGAGAGTTTCTCAGCATTTTGAGATGCTGAGTCCTTATTTCGGAATAGATAAGACATTATTTTGAGAAATATTCTTATTGTTTTGAGATAGTTGTTATTATGAGATTGCTGTGTCCTTCTTTGGAAAGCGTCTTATTGTTTTTGAGATGCTAAGTCATTATGTCGAGAAAGTTTGTTACTGTTTTGAGGAACGGAGTCATTATTTCGAGAAAGCTTTGCAAAGTTAGGAGATATTAAGTCATTTTTTCAGGAACTTTTCTAAAAATGTTCACATACTAACTCACTTTAAAGAATGTTTATCACTGTTCTGAGTTACTTCTGCAATAATTCAAGGAAAGTTTCTCAATATTGAGACAACAGATCATCCTTAAAAAGTTAGTCATTGTTTTCAGAAACTAAGTCATCATTCTGAGATAGGTGACTCATTATTGTGAGAAAGACTGTCATCGTTTTGACAGTTTTGACAGTTGTTATTTTAAGATACAGAGTCGTTTCTCATTAGAATGACTTACGGGAATTCTCCCATCACATTGGCACATTATGGGCTTTCATATTACCACACTTTAAGGAGTTGTTTCACAGCTACATCAATAAGTGCTTGTTGAATTAAATCTTAGGATTTCCTCTATTATTACAACACATCTATTTTAAAATCCAGGAAGCCACTGTGCAGGTTTCAGGAGCAGACAAAAGAGATTTGTGTAGTGAAACCAGATGTATTGTTCACCTTTGCCGCTTCCCTGTACTCTGAGATTGCACCTCTGAACAGGCTTTTCAAGTAGCAGATTGTTTGCATAGGTGTATATCAAGAGGTGAAAGTAAGGATCTGATTTAACCTTTGTGTTGTGTTGGGTTAAGCTGTTCTTCTTTGTTGTCTGGGGCTTTCCAGTCACCTCATAATATTTACAATAATGACTTTTTGATCCAATTTAGACATATTATAAATAAAAGTAAATTTGGTATTACTTGAAATAAGGAGTTACTCATTGTTTTACATGCTAAAAGGGCTCTGTTTGAATAAATACGTATTAACTGTGTTTGCCAAACAACAAAATGAGCACTATGTTACTAAAGATAATTATGTTACTTAATCAGACAGGTTTTGTAGAGCCTGTGAGGCACAAACAGCAAGTAATTTTTTGTGGCTGACTTCACAGTCATGAGAATTTCTGAAGTCATGATGTGTCGAGGCGAAAACAGAATGTTGAGTTTTGTAAGCTGTTTAAAAGAAGTTCCCAAGCAGAGACAGAGAGACAATGTGCTGCTCTTCACTAGTGTTCATTCAAGCTGGAAAGTCAGTATTTCGTCTTGCAAGTGTTTCTTTTTACCTCCTGAAGAATAAAACAAACTTTATACATACAGGTCAGAGAAGGTGTTGCAATGACAATTACCATTTATTTTGCTTGTGCATGATGATTATAGCGGCATGTATAAACTAAAAAACACAGTGGGCCTTGACTTGAGCCTTGTGGAACTCCATAATGAACATTTATCCTCAGGCAGCATTCTGCAGAACAATATACAGTTAGAGATGTGACGAAGATGCTTTCACAGTATTAGCAACTGTAAAGTGATTGTCAGAGGTTTGTCTAGACGTACAGTGATGCCTGATGAATTGACCACACTAATAACTTCTTATGTGCTCACATTGGAAAGCTAATCTGTTCGACTTTTACTTCTAGTCATGGCCTAAGCCCCGCTGACTTGCCCTTGTCAGTGTCTGCATGTTGAGCATTCACTGGTAGATATGTGGATTTTGTTAATTGCTCTGCAGGGTTTGTTGTGTATCTGTGCACGTAAACTGAGCCTGGGGGGGGGTAGTTGCGTCGGGGTCGGGGCTCAGTAAGACCAGTACAGACTGTCCCTGAGCTCCCAGAGCTACATGACTGGCTGCGTGTCTTCACCAGAACAGCAGAGAGAATTTCAATAAGGCTTGGACATGTAATGAGCAGTGCTGAAAGAATTATTCAGCTCATGTGCTTGCATAAAAGCTGCAATACAACAAAAGTATTGTCAATATGAGTTTCATTAGGCATTTGTAAGCACTATAATGACGTTTCATGCTAACATCTGATAAATGCTTTATCATTATACCATTATATAGAAGCCAATTTCTGCCAATGTGATGAACAAAAACAGCCTGATATAATAAAGAAATTTAGTTTCTCATGTTCTCAGAATACTGTTTTTGTTTTTCAACATATTAATTTCAAGAAATGTTTTTATTATGACGTAATGAGATACTAAGTCATTAATTAGAAAAGGTTTCTCATTGTTTTGAGATATTAAGTAGTGATTTTGAGGAAGTTTTGAATTATTTTTGAAAAGCTGTCTCATTGTTTTGAGAGGTAATTACTTTGAGATGATGGTCTTGATTTTGAGAGTTTCTCATTATTTTGAGATGCGAATCATTATTTCAAGAAACTTTCTTATTGTTTTGACATACTAAGGCATTAAATTATTTAAATTTCAGTATTTTGAGTAATTACTTTGAAACAAGTCATGACTTTTACAAAAATTCTCATTCTCATTTTTCTCATTCTTTTAAGATACAATGTCCTTATTTCCCTATGCTAAGTCATTATTTTTGAGGTAAGCGAGTCATGATTTCAAGACATTTTCTCATTATTTAAGATATTAAGTCATTAGTTTGAGATAAGTAGGTCATTATTTAGAGAAACTTTCTCATTGTTTTGAGGATACTAAGTCATTATCCTAAGAAAAAAAATCATTATTTTGAGATTATTACTATTAATAACAATGTTTAGTGAATTTTTAATACTTATTTATTAAGTCATTATCTTTAGAGTTTTTTGTTTTTTATACTAAGTCATTACTATGAGAACGTTTTGTTATTATTTTAAGCTAATTAGGTCAATATTTTGAGAAATTTTCTCATCATTCTGAGATAGTAAGTCATGAAGTTTCAACATATTCTGAGATACTAAATTATTACTTTAAGAAATGCTCTTTTTATTTTGAGATAACTCAGAAGGAAGTCTTTAAAAATGGCTAAGAGATTAGTTTTTGGAATGAATGCCTCCCTGGGCACTGTAGTTTTTGACAAATATCACTCAAACGTGAGAAAAAAGGACATTTATTGGGGACTATTTTTAGATTGGCATACACATTTGCCACTCTAGTGGGTATTTATGAATACACAGAGATCTATGTGTGTTTGGCTCAAATTAGATCGCTGTGCTTCTGCCCACAGTCTAATAGTATGGCTCGCTGTACTTTCACCGCAGTATAAGAAAAACACTTCCAAATAGAGCCTAAAGTGTTAAATAGGACTTCCAAGGCATTTGGCTGAACTCATTTTATCTTTCCTCCACAAACTTAGACAAAGTGAGAAGAATCCAAAGCTCCACAAACAGGCAGCTCGCCATAAAACATTCAGAGAGCTTTGAAGAAGTAACTCAGTTATCAAAAGTCACTGTGTAAAGAGTTTCCAGGAATCTCTTTGTGTTGGCAAAAGCAGAAGAGACAGAAGACTTGGGGGAAAAAAAGCACACAGTGGAAAGAAAAGTGTAACAGCCCTAACGTGAAAAACAACTTCCCATTCCGGAGATCTGCCGCGGACGAGAGAGGAAGTTAACGTCTGATGACAAAGGGGAAATTCAGACTCATATCAGCCACAAGGACAGTTGCATAAGAAGCTATGAAATGCCACACTTACTATAAACAAAAGGGCCCTAAATGTGATGAAAGACAGATAAAACATGACAAATATTCTGATGAAGTCACTGTAGAGGGTTTTGGATCTCCTCCCTCGTTGGTGGATTATGAGACATGAGTGATAAACTGAACACATGCGTCACGGCCAATAATGGAGCTTCTGCCAGGATGAGTAGGAATACCGGGGGATCTGTGGAAGTTGTGGAAGCAGAGTAAATAAACAGTGTTTGGCGTATTAGGACACCGCTGCTCCATAGGATGGTTAACATACACCAATCAGGCATAACATTATGACCACCTGCCTAATATTGTGTTGGTCCCCCTTATGTGCTCAAAAATGCTCTCAATCATTGGGAATGGACAAGAGGACCTCTCAGGGTGTCCTATGGGGTCTGGAACCAGGACGTTGGCATTGGATCCTTTGGGTACTCTGGCTTGTGCAGTGGGGCCTCTGTCAATCAAACTTGTTCCACTGCATCCTGTTGATGCTTGATCAGAATGGGGTGTAGGATGTTTGGAGGTCACATCAACATGTTGGTCCATTGTCATGTTCCTCAATATATTCCTGATTGTTTGATGTTTTTTCCATGTGGTGGGGTGCATTTTCCTGTGGGGGTAGGCCAGTGACATTGGGGATTTCCATTTACATGAGGGAGTGTGTTTGTTGTGGGACAATGTTTATTTGGGTGTCTAAGTCTGATCAACATGGATGTTAAAATCCAAGGTTTTCCATCAGAACACCACATAGTACCAATATGATCAATGTTATTCACTTCACCTGTCAGTGGTAATAATGCTGTGGCTGATTGGTGTATATATCTGGTAAAAGCAGCAGCTACAGAAAGCTCTGAGAGTTATGCAATTTTCTTGATTTTAATATGTAAAATCTGAGTTATAGGCTGACCGAAAATGCACACCACCTTCTGCAAACTTTTTCTACAGGAAACCTGTAAATTCAATGATCTGAAAGTGCAGCACTGATTAAGTTTCATGTTTTCTCATTCAATTTGCCGTAACTGATTCTGCTTTAATATCAGTTCCAGCTCCTTATTGTTACTATGTAACTGCTTCAAATGAATTATAATTCAGGCCTTGTGCTCATTTACAGGTAAACAGGACATCTCACTGTAATGTTTTCTTCAATAAAAGACAGTGTTGAATGTTGTTGACATTATGCAGCCCTCTGAGACCAATCTGTGATTCCACGCTGTATAAATAAAACTTACTTGATGAGAGCAGAGGGGATCATGGGAGGAAGCAAATAACAAAAGGTCAGGAAAGAACACTCCTGTTTGTTTTCGTTAAGAGGCTGGACAAGCTGTTAATCACAGTGTTACACAGAAACTGGAGTTTGTTTGTTTCTAGATGAATTTCACTTGCTGTCATGGGTTGAAGTCACACTGTGAACTTGCCAAAGTTTCTTGCAGGTGTTTTCCACTTTTTCCAAGTTATTTCAAAGGCAACTTTCTGGTGAGGGTGTACATGAATGTTTTTGTGCATCATTTGATCTCAGTGATCAATCAGGATGAGTCTCGGTGTCTGTGTGGTTTCGTTGTCTCATTTGTGGAGGCGGTGCAGGTTCAGTCTGACCTTTAAATCCACCCATACTTGGAATTAGCTAACAGCTGTAGCTAATCAGCAGCATGGTGTTGCTAAACCAGATGAGAAGCAGTCGCATGATGTCGTCAAGAGCACCACACCCCAGTGTGCTTTCTTAACTAACCCCTAAACCAAACTCCATATACTTTTAACTAAAACTTCAGTTACATTTTCTGCAGATTTCATTCTCCAGTCACATCTGTAAATTTGGTAGGGATTTCTGAATAATTTTAATTGTATTATTTTCCTTATTCTGGTGTGATACAGAATCATGTAGCCCAGTAGAAAAACACTACATGTACTGCAGACTGTGAGCTCCACTTCAAAGCAGTTAAACCTCCAGGAAAATTTCCAGTAACGTTACGGAGAATATCACCTCGACAGTGACCGAATGAGTGAGGATACTGTGAATCATCTTTGTTTGGAAGTCCATCTCTGAGTTGAAGCACGTATGCACATTTGGTTATTGAGAAATAAATTGTTTCAAGGCAAAAAAAAAAAAAAGTTTCCAGAAGGGTGCAAGTGGATGTGCAAAAAAATTCACCTTCAATATAATTATATTAAAACTAGTTGTTACTATTACCCTTTAAACAGAAAGGTTCACACTGATTGAAATGTGCACGTAAAGTGAACTAGAAGCTTGTTTTGTACGCATTATATATATTTATACGTCTTACTGTGTGTATGCACACGTTTTGTCTAGTTCTTGTTAGCGGCTGCATAGAATTTGATCTTTTTCTGACTTTTTCATACTATGCATCCAAATAATGTGCTGAATATCTCAACTGGTGCCACTTCTCCAGCACACACACATGACAAATTGAAAGCTATCCATAGCCTCATGCACCTAAACAAACCAGTTTGCTCAAAAGAACATGCAGAGTTATTAGGTCAGACGACTAGTATGTTCAAACTGGCTCATTTTTGCATTTACTGTTTAAAAGGATTCAGGGACAATCAGGTTTTATGGAAAGCTGCGTGGATGTTGTGTTCGTTGTCTGAATGTATACTGTTAACAGATTCAGATTTGTTTATTTGTCATGTGCAGGTTAACATACGGTCAGCTATGCAATGAGATGTTTTGAATAAGAAGAACCAATCAACTAGAGAAACAGTAAATGGAAAACATTGCCAAAATTATCAAAAAAAAAGTATCAGTGCAAAGTTAGCATTAGAGCCACAATAATCGCATTTATACACCAGGTTGAAATGAGCACACCCTGCCACTACATCCCTTTCAATAAATGTCGAATAACGACTTGAATTCATCTCTTTATTCTGTAAAATGACACTTTATGAATTGAGAGTAAATGTTATCGTCATCACAATCACCCCTCCGAGTTTAAAATTAACTAGGAGCTGTTACGTCGCCGATGAGGCCCGAGGAACCCAAACACCACACAACTAATTTCCTTCCTCATCTCACGCTCCATTCATAACACTAATTTCCCACATAGCAATCACCCTGCATGCCTCATCAATGTGCCGCTCTGCCACTGTTCTCGTCACTATGGCGACGCCGCCCAGGCCCTTTCATACATCAGCACAAGACTGGTGTGGCACTACAGTAAAAGAGAGATTAAAGCCAGGCACATAACACTGAGACACACACTTAGTCACACACACACACACACACACACACACTCAGAAACACTGTCAGCTGTGAGAGCTATGACGCACGTCGGGCTCTGCTAATATTGTGCAGCAGGCTTTGGCGTCTGTGTGAGCATTCCATTACAGGCATTACATTCCATTACTCGCTCATATTGAGTCCAACCAGCAGCTGTGTGCTGATTTAGTGTCTCTCCCAGTCACAAACACAAGCTCTCATTATTGTCTCCTCACCTTTTAAGTTCTTTTTATAACTTATACATTTTTAGATCTGCACCGAATCCCACACAACGGACAGCAAGCTGACTCAGTTATTGTCTGTGTAACCGAAGCTCCTACAGTATCTCTGCCACAGATCTCCAACAGGTGTCTGCAGACATGTTAGCAGCTCCTCAGTGTAAATGGCGTCATGCTGAAATGCTGAGAAGGTGCTATGTTTTCCATGTTCATCATGTTGGCATGCTAACAAGCACCAAATACAAAGCACAGCTGAGGTTAATGAGGATATCATTAGGTTGTATATCCTGTATTTATACTGCATATATCTCATAGCTTTAATAGTGGTTACACTGTTTATACTATCCATATTATTTATACTGTTCATACCATTATTTATCTGTAGCTGTACATTTAGATGATCTATTTATATGGTATCCACATCTATATATTCATTACCCACGCCGACAGAGTAAGCTGTGGGTAGGGTGGTCACGGCCGTCTGTCTGTCTGTCTGTACGTGGGTGTGTATGTCCACACCATAACTCGATAACAAATACAGATAGTATAATCAAACTCAGCACAGATGTTGATTTTGACCTACCCTGGTCACTCATTAATTTTGGGGTCAAAAGGCCAAAGGTTAAGGTCGCAGGGCTACCTGCCATGTTTAAGCAGGCATGGTGTGGGTCAGCATCTCGCTTGAGTGCATTCTATTTTATCAGTGTGTTCATACCACAAAGTTCATTCTGTTTATACTGTATATGATGCACTTTACTGCTGCAACTGCACTTCTGGATAGATGCTAAACTGCATTCCATTGTCTAAGTACGCTGTGCAATGACAATAAAGTTGAATCTAATCTAATGTTTTGCAGGATTAAGGCCAGCGTTCTATGAATGTGAAAATTTTAGACCTCATTGTGTCACCAGGAAGCCGATTGTCAGAATCACTTCATTTCATCCTAAAGAGGGACATTAATGTCTTCACTAAATTTCATGGCAATCCATCCATTATTTATCAAGATATTCAACTCAGATTTGCAATTGTCAACCTCATGGTATCGCTAGAAGAAGAGTCAAGGTATCGATCAAAAACAGTTGTTTCCCAATGGCTATAAAACTTTGAACAAGAAAAAAAAAGCAAGAAAAATGGGGCCATCAATGAGAGGAAAATGGCCGCCTTCAGGAATTGCTTGAAATCATGTTGTAAGCATCTTTTCGTGTTTGCTGGTTTCATGGCCATGTTTCATGCTATCTGGGGATGAAGACAAATAAGGAAGTGGAAACAGCCAATCGTTTATGTGAGTTGGAAAGAGCATTTTCCATCACCCCTGAAGTGCGATCACTCTTGATTGAAAAAGTCAAAAACCACCTCAAGTGAGTGTAAAAACTTCTTTGCAAAATTGGTGAAATGTTTTCATATTTAGCTGTTTCCACCTACTTTTTCTAATGCGATAATTCAAAATGTCCATAAAAACACATTGTGGAAACATAGCTGTTGTCTAGGAAACAAAATATCATGGTGATCATGACGATACTTGAAAAAACTGCAGCAGCCTGCCTATAAAGTCTGAATCACCCCCTCAGTTAAACAGTTTAAATCTCCTGTTTTATCAGCAATTCACCAGTCAGGGTTTGACAGGTAGACTAAAGATGAGACTTCATCTTCCTGCACAGTTGTCGCTAGTTGCTATCATGAAAACAAATTGTTGTAAAGGTTGTACTATAAAGGAAACTACTCCTTGTGGGTTTTTCCATATTGCCAGCCTCTTAACTTTCCAAGTCCTCCTACACCCAAAAGCCAACAGAGGAGCTACGCCTCAGGGTGCAACAAAACAACAGCATCATGTGTCTTTTACTGATATAGTA
This sequence comes from Dascyllus trimaculatus, assembly GCA_024666655.1. Lineage (NCBI taxonomy): Eukaryota > Metazoa > Chordata > Actinopteri > Pomacentridae > Dascyllus > Dascyllus trimaculatus. The sequence goes on along the minus strand of CM045456.1, from coordinate 15,503,852 downwards.
TCGAGCATGATATAGAGTTGCGTCTCTATATCATGCGATTCACCGCATTTTTGTGACCTTCTTGCGTAATCTGCTACTCTGGTATTTCATCTCCTCTCTGCAGGGACTTTAACAGACGTCAGAGAAATGATGGAAGAACAGAGAAGCAGTGATCACAGGCAGAGTCACAGCGGCTTGTTGCACCACGTGGTCGCATCATGACAGAGGAGTGTCAGAAGTTGTGCCTCTGTGGAAACTTGGAGGACTTGAAGTCAGATGGCGGTGCGTCACTGAGCCTCTGACTCCTTGGCCTTTAGCTCCTGTTACACGTGGCTTGTAACATCAGAGATAGTCTCACTGCTTTGTTGCTATGGGACCACATGTTGCAGGCGTGTAACATGGGTATCACCGATGCTTGTCACCTGTAGCCACCAGCTCCTTACTGTAACACAAAGAGGCCTGACTGTAGTTACAGAGACTTGTACAGGGGAAACCATCTGATTTTACACCAAGGATAAATTAATTAATCTCCTTAACTCTTTATATGGCTGCAAAACCTTGGACAGTCTGTCAATCCAGCTCTTTGTCCAGCCAAGTGAAAATTTGAAATATCTAAACAATTGTTGGATGGATTGCCTTACAATTTTCAACATGCATCCATTTTTTTTCCATGTAATACATTCAGATTACTTCGGTGACCCCCTGCCCTTTCCACTACCACTAGGTTTTACATTGTGTCTGAACAACTAATGGATTATTTTCCATTAAATGTTCTCCTCAGGATGAATTTGGTGATCCATTAGCTTTCTAGTTCTGTCCACGAACCCAAAATCTGTTGAAAGTACATTCAAATATTTGTTTCCAAACACATTAACCATGTCAAAAATAACTAAAAACATCTGAAAAGACTGAACAATGTAGGACTGAACTGTGGTGTTTTCCTCATTTATGTTTCCAAGAATTTTTGAGTGTGTCAAAAATCAGAGCTTGATGACACACTCGAGCCAGACTTGACCCCCTGATCTTTCCCCCTAACACTATAATGTTATAAAAACTAGTATGTGTCATCATCAGTGGTCTTTAATGCTCAATTGCAAATCACTACACTACAGCCTACAGTTTGCTTCCAAGCTATGCCCTTGTCCAGCAAATGCATCTTTCCCCAGATGCCAGAATTTGCAGGACAGCTTCACCTTTTCAATTAAATTTCCTACAAATAATAAGATAAAGAACATTAATTCTTAGTGTAATAATAATAATTCATCTTCATCTAATGACATTTTCATTAGCCCCAGCTGCTTTTTAGTATTTAGTGCTAATTAGCAAATGCTAACATGCTAAAAGGCCAAACTAAGGTGGTGAACATGGTAAACGGTAAACACTAAACCAGCAGCTTGTTAGCATTGCAATTGTAGGCATGTTAATTTAGCATTTAGCTTAAAAAACACTGTACTGTCTCACAAAGCTGCTAGCACCACTTCAAGAAAAAGGCAACTGAATTTTTTTTTTTTTTGGTTCTTGAAGACATTTGACCTTTCATCCAAGAAGCTTCCTCAGTTCTAACTGGCTAGTATGGAGTCATGGGTGTTTATTCTCACCTACAACTCACATGGCACTCACATATAAGATGAGATAAAACTTTATTAATCCAAAAGGAAATAAAGGCACATGCTTTGAGTTGTGAAGGATTCTGAATCTGCCTAGGGAGGGATCTCAGGATTGCATTATTATTATGCATTTAGTACCTGATAAGTGGTGTCGTAGACCCCTTCTTCTATTTATAGGTGGTTGTTCCAGTTTAACATACATGGCTTCCTTAACTCCCTGCTAAAACCACCTGTCTTCTCTGACTAGAATTTGAACGTTGCCATCCTCAAAGGAATGTCCTTTATTCTTTAGATTAAGGTAAATTACAGAGTCTTGTCTTAAGGATTTGACTCTCCTGTGTGCACAACACAGAATAAATACCTGGGACTCCCTATTAGTTGTTTTGAACTGAGGAAGCCTCTTGGGTGGAACATAAAAAAGTCCAGTTGCCTTTGACTGAAGCACTTAGAATCACCATGACCTGGATGACTGAGATCTACTCAGACATTTCCTCCAAATTCCCCCTCAGGTATTGCCCTTTTTACTTCAGACTTCCAGAGGGATTTAAAAATGAGTTCTGAACACACAAACACACACACACACTGGAGTGCATACAGTCATCCTCATACTTCACATGACTGTATGTGCGTGTTATTCAGGAAAAACAGAGGCAGCTGAGACGTGATGTAATGTTGCATCTTTGAACTTTCCTGGCTTCTACTGTAACAATGTTAATAACAGAACAATGAGCATTTGTCTGCTCCAATACAAACATGCAAACAATTTTCTGCAGGTTACCAGCCAGAATAGCCGCCTCCTCATCTAATCTTTGCGTGGATGCAGCTTTCTTGTTTTTCTGTGTCACCTTTCCCTGTCCATCCATCCGTCTGTCTGTCATCTCCTCGGGCTGCAGCAGACCCATGAAGTCATCAGCCTGCACTGACGTCAGCTACTCCAGCTCCACAATGCAGCCAACAGTCTGCAAGATGTTTACAAGACTGCTTTTCATTTCTCAGAACTGTGGGGTTATACAAGATTGCGGAGACCTTGTGCATGTTTTTGTGTGTGTGACAGAGTGTGTGAGCTTCTCTAAGTGGGTCATTTGTGTTTGCACAACCGGACGGAGGGCAGAGAAGTGGGTTGAGTGTGGGGGCCAAGGGTTGGCATTAGCAGAGCTGATTGTTTGAGACAAGAAGCAATATTTTTGTTCCAGCCCAGCAGCCATGAGGCTCCGTCTGAATTTGTCGAGGTAATTAACAGTTTTGACTGAGAGTTTTGCACCTCTCGCTTGTCTTTTTTTTCATTCTTTCCCGTTTATCCACTGCTCCATGCTGTGTGTCACGCACTCAGATCCTCTCAGGCTTGACTGTCTGACACTCTGTACATCCTCTGCCTCGCTGCGTCTCTGTCAGTTCACCAAACCCGGCCCACACTTCCAAGCTGCTCACTTGTTTCCCATCTCTGTTGCACGAAGTTATTGCACGACCTCAAGTCAAAAGACAGGAACAAGCACTTTGTTCAAAAGGAAGTGAGCGCATATCCTGTTGACGTCACGGTCTTGTGTTCACTTTGCCGTTTCGCCGAGTGGAAAAAATGACACACTAGTTTATTACTTCACTGGACAAACACCTGATTGGAAAGTGTCTGGACCCTAAACAAAGGAAGATGAGGAAGTTGGCGGATGAGTCCGGAAGTTTGTTCACAATTTCCACTGTAGTTCTTCTCCGTAGCTCATAGAAAAAAAAACATCGGCTCGTGAAAATGCAGGTCCGGCAGCAGCTCTCAGGGGGCATTGAGTGGGAAAACCCTTTTCGCTCAGTGACAGTCTGGAGGCATTGACGTAAGAGATGAAAAAAACAGATGGGAGAATGGGGGCTCCCAAAATGGAAAAAGCCCCTGAGTCAGAACAACAATAAGCATCTCTCCCATCATCTGGGACAAACAACATATGTTCCCTAGAACATTTATTTATACGCGCACACACACACACACACACACACACACACACACACACACACACACACTTAACACGGCCATTTCTCTGTAATTTTAACATTTGCAACACACACTTCACAATCTGCCACTTAGCTGCTACTCAACACGCCGATAGAAACGTGTGTTTCATAGCAGCTCGGTGTGAGAGCCGACACATGCTGCAGAGGGATCTCACTCACACGATATATCACGCTTATGGACTCCTGTGTCTGAGCCGTGTTTGTGAAAGCAGAGACCGCTGGAGTTACATAAGCCGCTGGTATGCGAGGTCACCGATGGCAGGTGACACAGAACGAAGTTGCTGAAAAACTTTAAGGGCAACCGGAGTCATTAGTGCTGCTCTTTCAAATGTCAGCATGCTGGGGTCAACAGTAGCAGCAATAAAGAAACACCTCATGTACTGCCTGGCATCTCATCCTCTGTCTTCAGTTGCTTACTAGGTTTTTAATGGGAAAAGTTATCGAGATTTTGTTTTACTTGTTAATCAAAACCATTATCTGCTATGGCAGCAAGTGGTATAATTAAAATAACTTATTTTAAAGCTGGGGTAGGCAGTTTTAGGATGTTTTTTTTTGGAAGGGGGCATCATTGGTAAAAAAAAAAAAAAAATCCATAATAAATTTCTGACATTCTGAGAGGAAGCTACACTTCTCTGTGGGGTCTGAATTCAGTGTAAACCACACATGAGCGCTGGCTTTTAGCTTGACTGTATTTGCAAACATAGACCAATCAGGCATAACATTTTGACCACCGGCCTAATATTGTGTTAGCCCCATTATGTGCTCAAAAATGCTCTGAACCATTGGGCATGGATAAGAGAACCACTCAGGGTGTCCTTTGGAGTCTGGAACCAGGACATTGGCACTGGATCCTTTGGGTACTCTGGCTTGTGCAGTGGGGCCTCTGTCCATCAAACTTGTTCCACTGCATCCTGTTGATGCTTGATCAGAATGGGGTGTAGGAAGTTTGGAGGTCAAATCAACATGTTGGACCATTGTTGTGTTCCTCAACATGTTTCTGATTGTTTGATGGTTTTCCATGTGGTGGGTTGCATTTTACTGAGGAGTAGTCCAGTGACATTTGGGATTTCCATGAGGGAGTGTGCTTGTTGTGGGACAGTATTTATTTGGGTGTCTAAGTCTCATCAACACGGATGGCAAAATCCAAGGTTTTCCATCAGAACAGCACATAGTACCAATATGATCAATGTTATTCACTTCACCTGTCAGTGGTCAGAATGTTATGCCTGATCGGTGTATAGGTGTAGCACTGCAGAGGCACACAGATACGACGCTCTGACACTTTTTTTCTCCAAGCGAAGAAACAGGATATTTGCAGAATGCATAATCCACTTGAAATTCATGTACATTTTAAGTAGTTGAACATTTATCACTGTGAAAGCATCAAGAAAGCTAATGGAAAGAAATGGAATGGTCAAAGCTGTCTTGACAACTTTAGGTGCACTGACTGGTTCACAATGTAGTACACAAGGAAATCCTTCCACCTGAAAGTTGTCAGTAGCTGCCATTAGTCATAACGAATTTAATTTTTTTCTATATTTTTACGATGGCAAGGCAGCATAACATCTTTTAATTCATTGTTCAACATTCTGATGATTTCTCAAAAAAAAAACTGTCAGAGATGGTTTCCTCATCTGCAAGGAGACATTACAAAGCCAGAGCGTTAAACTTGGAGGGCGCATACCGGAAATAAAAATTTGCTTAGCTACATTTTCAGCCAAATGAGGTTGACCTCCTTTTTGCACTGCAACTTGTCATGAAAATGGATATTTCAAATGTGACTTCATTTGCTCAGCAAGTCTTTTTTTGAAAAAAGCATTTTATAAAAATTACAAGTTTTTCCTGTTTTGTGACTATTTGGCAGGTATCATACTGCACAAAAGACATTTTGAGTTCTCTCTCCTTCAACTCTTCATGGCTGTGCTGTTCACATAGAGGTGCAGGACTTTGTATTGCACTGAAACATGGGTCCACAGTGAGTACAAATGCGAGCGGAGCAAAATAACGCCTATATGGGTTGGAATTCGGAGTAAAAAGCCTACTTTCCATGTTTTGCAGCTTCACTTGAAAAAATTGCAAAATAAGTTAAAATACTTCAAAGAGACCTTAAAGAATAATTCAACACTATAAAATGAGACCATTATCTATAGATGGTGTAGAAAAGTGACTGTTATTTTCCTTTTTCCACAGAATATCAAATATTCTTCCCAATTCATCTGTGAAAAAGTCTATTTGCAACACTGGGAATTTTATCTACACAAATAGTTCTATTGCAGAAGTCAGCAGATCAGACAAGCAAAACTGGTGATCTCTCCATTGATCTTAATCGGCAGTAAGCATAAGTTTCATTAGCTAACTTTAGTTGCTGCGAGGGCCAACAATAATAGCCCTTAATCATTCGAGAATTTTATGTAAAACCTGGATTTATGGTTGCAGCTGTGATTACTAGGTCACCATCAGCATTGCATGGCGTGTATTAAAAAGCAAACAAGGCACAACACTCACTGCTGTCTTATTGCATTTGATTGCGGAGATGTAGGGCAACTTCACATTTTATTTCGTGATGTGCAGGTAATGTGGTAAATGCTCCCTGTTGATAAACCATTAATGCATTTAGTTCTAGAACATCATGTTTTTGCAGATATTTTGGAAAGCAAACATCACTAGACTGCACCACTCTTTGCAATTGGACAAAACAACCCATGTATCTGAATAACAGTTTGGAAAATAAGCTTGAAACTGACTAACATGCATATTGTGAACATAATGTAATGAGGGATCCACAGAATAGCAAAGGTTGGAGATAATCTGTTTATGCAAGTTTGATTTAAAAGCATTTTATTCTGAAGAGCTGCTGCTCCGTTACCCGACAGGCCAGACTGGCTCACACAGACATTGGCAACACTGGCCCCTCGCATGTCATAAAGTATTGAAAAGCCAGAGCTGCTGCTGGCCTGAACTTTGCGTTTCATAACAGAAAAGCCCGGCCGTCCCCTGAGAGACACCTACACACAGCCTGGAGAGCAGCGTCTGTCTGGACGAGCTGACACGGCAGCACAGTCTGACTCATAGCAGCTCCACACTCCGTCTAATGCACCACCTCTGCCTTTCACTGCACATCAGCATCAAACTCCACTCAGAGGCGTGCGTGCTGCTGTCTGTGCGGCTTCTGTGTGCCACTGATCTGCTGCACTTGTGCTTCTCTGCCCCAGTAATCCTCTTCTTCAGACGCCCAGCGCACTCCGAGCGCTGTTAAGATGAGAAGCAAGAAGAAAGTGCTGTACTTGTACTCACGGGTGTTTTTCCCCCGTGCAGATTCTGGTCTGACAAACAGCTGATGGGTGTGTTTAACCTCAAAGAATGTGACTGTGCAGGTTTAGTATGTGCACAGCTTCACTCCCTTCTTCTGCTTTACTAAGATGTTGTTCATATTGGTCACCATTTGGGCCAGAGCTGATTAAAGATGGAGCCATAATAAGAGAAGTCATTTTTGCAAAGGTATCCTGAGACAAACCCTCAGCAATGGTTATTACTCGTATATTTTTGGGGTAACATTTAGAATTACCAAGAAGACTATTTGTTTTTCTGTTTCAACAGCACCACCCAACAAGAGTGTGAATGTAATTATGCTTTTAATTTGGCGGTGCAGGGTCAGTACTTTGCAGTTTTGCTTGAATGAAGCACAAAACAAGCTGAAATACTTCTGAGGGGCTTTAAAGAGTAATTCAATGCTGTCACCTTCTTACAGTATCAGTAGATGTTCTCATTTTATAGTTATTTCTGCTTGTCTACAGAAAACCCAGTAGTTTTGTCCAAATTCACCCTAAAAATATCTGAATTATTGAACTATAATTCAGATATTTCTATATACTGTCAGTGCAGCCAGTTCACCAGCTCAGGAGCCAGAAATAGCTTAGACCAGTGCTCACTTCGCACAGTAGGTCCATCTTTCTCTCATGTCCGCCCATGATAAAGTAGCAGAGGTTTGTTTTACCACTACAACCCTATATCAAGCTTATAAAATTTACATATAGGTGATGTAGATTCCCAGACATTCAGAAGGGGGACTATTAATACTGCATTCATCACATAAATCCTGACAGTCCTACACATGACAGTACAAGCCTTTAACAATAAAAAAAAGTATCAATATCAGCAGTAACTTTGCTGATACTGGTCTGGAGTCCCTTCTTTTATTACTTTTATTGAAGTTACTATTAGATTTGGACACATGTTGATGAGATTAGTTGATTTTTTTCATTTTTAAAAACACTTGTATGTAAATAGATGCCATACATATGTATACTGGCGTATGCTGAGATCCTGTGAGGAGGCTTTGGACTATTTTCAATGGAGACCGTTGGCTTAAACATGGCTTAGTTCCATCTGTGATTACAGAAGTCCATGTGTTTGTCTAAGTACAGTATGTGCCTCCGTGTTACGATTTGATTTGTGGGGGAACATCCAGTTCTAAAAAAGTTACTTGTAAAACAGCATCAATTATTCATCACATGTTACTTATTGAAAACAAATAATTGCTCAAAAGCACTTGCATTGTGGTTTAAGCCACCAACAAAGTGGGTCACACACCCTCCAGCTATGACCAGGCCAGGTGCTTCCTCAATTTAGGCTCATAATAAGCAGCTAAAGTTGGTGAGTTCTGAGAATGTTGTGAGGTTTGACACATTTAAAGGCCCTGTTGCTTTACACTGCTGTGATTAAAATGGACGTAACATTGTTGTGCTTCATTTCTTTTGCATTTAATTTGGTTTAGTTGCGTCTGAGCACTTTCTGAACAAGTTCAATACCAAACCAGTCCACTGACTCATTATTTGGCTGTTATTCCTTTTTCTAATTTGGATTTTTTTTAAGAAGCAAAAGTAAAAAAAAAACACAATATTACCTGCAGGGTTTTGGCCTGGTAATGGGGACAGAGAGACTTATTGTAGTTCAAAAATCTCCTGTCTTTTATCCATTAAATTTTGCTATTTCTTTGGGGCAGAAGTGTCATAAAATACACAGTACAGCATTATACACTGATCAGGCAGAACATGATGACCATGTGCCTAGTATTGAGTTGGTCCCCTTATTTTCCTGCAGGGGTAGGCCAGTGACATTTGCACGAGGGATTGTGCTTGTTCTGAAACAATGTGCATTTGGGTGTCTAAGTTCATCAACACTGATGCCAAAACACCACATAGTACCAATATGATCAATGCTATTCGCTTCACTTGTCAGTGGTCACAATGTTGTGGCTGGCTGGTGTATATAAGGGCTCTAGTGATTTCTGAAGAATATATGTTTAATGACAAGAGGTTTAAGGAGGCACTAAAGGAAATCACATAGAATTGAACCAGTTTTGTTGTTTGGGGTGTCATTAACTCCAGCATAATAGACATTTTTGTCAATCAGATGGTCAGAAATATCAGGGAAATCGTCAGACTGTTATCAAATGAGGTCACACGGACTCATATTGTCATATTTTTTGTTATCTTGAGTTACACTGATTATTCTTTTACAAGCTAATTCACTTTTCCTGCATCCAGCTAATAACTTAAACCATCAAACTTGCAGCAAACTGTCAAGGAAAAAGAAAATTACTAGCTACACTACTGGATTTCTGCACACTACAAGCACTGTGTTACTATAACTGCTTCACAAGTCATAGCATTCATACAGACTGACATAATTATGGGCTGTATATAAAAGAGTCTACGAGATTTCTGTCACTTTCTGAACGAAATACAACCATGACAGCACAATGGCTTCAAAAGACGCTGAATGTTGTAAGGGAAGAGTGATGCATATAAAGTTATGCTGCGGTTTTCATCAGCTATACAGGACTGTGATGCTCTGCAGTCATTACAGCACTATGGAAGCTGACAGCTGCAGTCTCGTTATAGTTTATATTTGCATAAAGTTCTTCAGAGTGCTACAATAACCCAGTGAGCCACGTCCTTTGCATTGCAATTGTTCAGTTTGTGCTTCGGGATTCATGCGCTGAGCCAGAGATCAGAGCTCAAACAGAGACGTGAGCGTTCGACATACAGCCTCTCCACAAACAATAAACACGCTTTGGCAACCGGCGTGACTCTAAACTGTATCCCTCCCAATAAAGTGCAAAGGTTAGTTTCAAACTGCTGCGTTCCCCCTGAGGGGCCTGAGAGTGACGCACGAGAGAAATCGGAGCGAACAGCTGCTCTGCCCTCCATTCATTTCACTCTTTTCTGCCTCTAATTCACTCATTCCGACACTCTTCTGTCAAATCTGTATACATTCCAGCCACGTCTGAGCCTGTTAAAATTACTTTTTCTTTAATCTGTTTTCTTGAGTAGCTGCCAGCGAGCAGCGTGATAGAATCGTGACGCAGAGCGGAGATGAGAGACGGCAGGGCCATGGGTCTCCATCGTCTGGTTAGAAGACATGTTTGCGATTTATGAGTTTTGACGGAGAAATGACGCAAAATGAGAAAGTTAAAACCAGAACGTGTTCTCTTCCTCTCAGCTGTGTCCTGTTCCCACTTATTAAATACCCTGTGATTCCTCACAATGTTCTCTATTGTGCTGTGTTCCTGTTGGCTAAAGAGGCATTTCCTATCAGGAATCGACCCCACGATTCCCTGGATGCCTTTTCTGGCTGCAAACGGACTCTTTTTTTAGGGGAAAATCATCTGAGCAGGAACCAAAGTTGCTTGGAGATCACTCTGACCTTCACCGGGTCCTGTTACACAGAAGCAATACTCACTGCACATGAAATTCGATTGTGTCATGTTCCTCTGATAGGAGTTTTGTAAGTGTTGTAGATGCATGAGGCTTATCTCACTTTCCTTTCTCAAACTAGATTACATAAATATGTAGCTCGGTGTACGTGCCAGCTGTGGTCTCACTGGAGCCCGGAAAGAAGATACGGACAAGAAATGTAGGTAAATGGGTCAGAACTGAGATGATGCTGCAGGATCTAGTCCAAGTTTAAATTATAATTACATACTCTAGATACGTAAGCAAAGACAAGCAGTCTGGGCGTTAGTGGAGGCCTTATTCGAAAACGAATGACAAGACTCAAAAAACAAAAAATTAAACACAGTCCGTCAAAGTATAGATAGCATGTACCGATCAGGCATAACATTATGACCACCTGCCTAATAATGTGTTGGTCCTCCTTATGTGATCTAAAATGCTCTGAACCATTGGACATGAACAAGAGGACCTCTCAGGGTGTCCTATGGGGTCTGGAACCAGGACGCTGGCACTGGATCTTTTGGGTACTCTGGCTTGTGCAGTGGGGCCTCTGTTAATCAAACTTGTTCCACTACATCCTGTTGATGCTTGATCAGAATGGGGTGTAGGAAGTTTGGAGGTCAAATCAACATGTTGGGCCATTGTCATGTTCCTCAACATGTTCCTGATTGTTTGATGTTTTTCCATGTGGTGGGGTGCATTTTCCTGTAGGGGTAGGCCAGTGACATTTGGGATTTCCATTTGCATGAGGGAGTGTGCTTGTTGTGGGACAATGTTTATTTGGGTGTCTAAGTCTCATCAACATGGATGTTAAAGTCCAAGGTTTTCCATCAGAACACCACATAGTACCAATATGATCAATGTTACTCACTTCACCTGTCAGTGGTCAGAATGTACAGACAGACAGATGGCAGTAAGTTCAAGGTCAAAGGTCAAGTTCAAGGCCAAGAGGTGCAATGTGGTAGTCCTACACTAAGATATACCAAAGTTCATCATTACAAGTTTATATAGTAGATTATAAGGGGATTTTGCACTAACTAGCCCTGCGACCCTGATCTTTGACCTTTGACCCCAAATTAATGGGTGATCAGGGTAGGTCAAGATGAGGTGTTACTCTGTCCGCGTGGGTAATAAGACTTTACTGCAATAATGAAATTCACCAATAATGAATTTAATCTGAGTTTTGACTAAATATTAATAGGAGCTGAAGCTTAATTTGGTTGCTTCCAGTTGTTTGTAGGAGTCTTTCCTCTAAGTTTATTGAACTCATGCAGCGTCGAACAGCAGCAGGATCCATATAAGTGGCAGACTAACTGAAATAACTTTTGTTAATTACTGATTATTACAAATTATCCACAACATGGAGAGAGGATCTATAAGGCTCTGACAGAAATGTACGTTTCTTTACTTCACACAGGTGAGCACACGGAGTTACAGGTCAGAAGCTGCAGTGAAATCACTTGTTACACAGCTGAATCTTGAGCTTCACCACAGCTTTTGATATATTGTTATCATCCTGTTGGCAAAGTATGAGCTAGATTATCATCGACAGAGCTTTCAGTGGTTAGATAATCATAAATAAATGAGGTTACAAGTTATTTGGACAGTTTAAGCTGGTATCTTTGCATTGTTATTTATTATACATCACTTGATGTACTGTCCGGCATGTACTGCAGCTCTCTGGACTTGTGGTTTGTCAGTCTGAATTAAGCCGTGAACGACACCAACAGAAAAGTGACCTTAATCAGAATGGCAGAATCCTGTCACTTTGACAAACTGGTGTGATGTTACGTAGCCCATGTCTGAAAAGGGCTTTTGTGGTTGGTTCTTCAAAGAAAAAGAAAAATGTTTTCTCTTGGTCTTTGAAAGACCTTTTGAAAGGCTGAAAACGAATACTTCCTTTAAGGCCATTTATGTAAGGCTTCTTCAAAGACCCCGTTTAAATACTTTTCCTGTCTTTAAATGAGTCCTCAGGGTTCGAATATCAATTCAGATAGTCAAACCAATTAATCAGTCTGCAGCTTTGATCTGCATTGCTCGCGGCTTTTAGAGCATTTTTCCTTAGACGACAGAGAAGCCTGCGGGGACGTCGGTGCAGAACACACAGATTATTGTTTGGACTATACGGAGTGGCGCACTGGAGAGGGTGTATTCTTCATCATTAAACACTGAACCTTGCTATTTCCTACGCTATTGATTTTCCTGAGAGAATCACAATGGTAATTGCTCGGAGGTCGAACTGTTCGCGGTGCTGACGCAAGTGTAACTTTCTAGGCGAGGGGTGGTGGACTGCAGGTGCTGTGACCCAGTGACTCCACTCCAGTGGGTTAGATAATGGTGGCCGGGGGGTGTGACGGGCTGCACCAGCAGGCCTGTTACTGACACTGGCCATGGTACCGAGGGACCAGAGGCCCGAGTCTGACCGGGTGATATAACCGAAGGCAACAGCCTCGGTGATGAGAGTCCTCCGTCACTGCCAGTAGCTGTGCGCTGGCTCAGAAACTGATGGGGCTTCAATTTGTGCCACTTAGACAGAGACATGTCATTCACACCACACTGTGCATTGTGTGTGTGTGTGTGTGTGTGTGTGTGTATGTGTGTGTGTGTCACTGTCAGGCGAGTGTTGACGGGTACATTGATTACGTCTTTACTGTGGATCTCAGCATCCCTCATCTGAGTTCATACACACCAAACAGAAAGCAGACACCATCGATTTCCTAATAACCGCACAATCCTTCACCTGAAGCGTCGGAGCTGTTGAGCTTTGTTACATTCGAGGAAGCAAAACATCCTGAATATGTAATTATTTGTGACCCAGCACAAGTAAATAAGTGGCTCACCACATACAGTATGCTGCTGTAAAGAGACAAAGAAACTCCGAGACCAGCGCTGCTGTGTTTTAGCTAAAGGCTACGTTTTCTAATTAGCACTGAAACGCATCTTAAATCTGAGGATGATGGGAATGTCATTAGTCTGGCTGGTAATTAGTTCTAATTAATCCAAAGTGCAAGTCAAAGTAAAAGTTTGACCAGACAATGGCTGTGAATCAAAAGTAGAGAATTGAAAGTTATCAGACAGTTATCGAAAGATTTAATGATAATAGTTGTTCAGACGCAAAGTTCTGCATATTACTCAAACCTACAAACAGCAGACTCATGGAGCCACAGTGTTGTTAAAAAAATTAATTAATTTTACTGAATTTTTACTTTTTATTTTACTATTTTTTCTGTATTTTTGAAATACATTAAAATATCGATAAAATCACAGAATAGACCAAAATTACATGTCTAATGTAAAATAACAATAAAAACCTGTAACTATCAATAACAATGAAATTTCAACTTTTTTAAGAAAAGTGATTTTTTTTTCCCCATAAAAAGCCTTAAAAACAAATTCATCATAATTTTACAAATATTTAATTTTGTCTGATAGATGAAACTGTTAACTTAAGTTAGGTTTAATACTGTAAAAAAAAAGTTCCAACATTAGATACAGTTAGTGAGAAATAACAGAACAAGAAGTATTGGTTCTATGTAAATACAGATTTTTTTTTCTATCCAACCGTTCATCTTCTATTATATATAGCTGTGATTTCATTGTTTTCACACATGTAACTATCCGAAAAAAGAAAAACCCATGATCCCATCTAAAATTAAGGCTTAAAATGTTTTTGTTCTTTTTAATTAATGTATTTTTATCTTACGAGATGGTTACTTTTGAGTTTTTACCGTATTTTTTGTGCCCAGCTGCCAGAATATTACTGTATTTGTTAGTTTTTTTACAGTGTAAAGGTAAATTCACCAAAGTTCGGAGGCGCCATCCTCTGGACATATTGAACTTATGTGCAAAATTTCTTAATCCTTCCAATATTTGGTGAAATAATTCAATGTGGACCAAGTAAAGAACTTTCCCATCCACAGTGCAGCATAGGGTTATCTCCAATACTCAAATTAATCAAGGCGCCAGACATGTGAACAAGATCATTCTCAACTGTCACTTTTGTCACTGATTAGATGGATAATTTGGACAGTTTAACTCCCTTACTGAAAAACCACACAAGACAGGAGGGAGCAATAGCCATCAACTTCAGTATTCACAAACCAAAATCAGAGTCAAACATAAAAAGTTCTCATAAACAAAAGTCCATTGAATCAACAGAGTCCCAACTGAAAAACTGATTCAATTTCAGCATCCAGATGAAGAAGAATCGAAGCTCCGTAATTAAGAAAAACTTTTCATTTCAATCCAGTTCAGTTTGTTTCAGTGCACTTCAGCTCAGTTTTGAGAGGTGTGGATGAGTCTATGTGAGGTGTGGGAGTGTTGGTGAGGAGCTAAAGAGGCTAGGAGAGGCTACTATGAGATATGTTCAGCCTATTTTAGCCAAGAGAACAGAGGTGAAGCCTGGGATTTGGGAAGAAAAAAGGAGACTTATCTCAACCAGGATCCAACAAAGGCACAGACATCCGAGCTGCAGCCAGTGAGGTGGTGGAGTATCCAGCCCTGCTCCTGGGATCAGCTCATAATCAGTAGTTTCTTATGGATCAGGATTCCTTTACACATCCAGCTGGTTCTGGGTTTCAAAGCCACTTCATTTACTTTCATACATCACAATTTGACGCTAAGATGACCAGAAGCTGAAGTGATCTTCCTGGAATCTCATTTTCCCAGTTCTCACTTCACTCCCCATTGTCCTCCATGTTTCCTTTGTTAGCAGCAGCTCAGCTAACAGGTGTGTCTGCTTTATCACCTCACTTCCTCCTTAGCTTACCTGCCAGGTAGGAAAAAGGATCTTCTGTCTGTGCTCTTTTGTCTTCTACTACAACAGTGTCATGCTACTAATGTTGTATATATATTTACACCAGTGTCCAGTAGAGTATACAGTACAATGCAAAGGTATTTGAGCTAAAAGTAAAGTGGGGATGCTTTCAAAATAATGGCATGAATAACTTTATTTATCAGTTAATAGTATATGTACAAAAAATCAAATCAACATTTGGTGTATACTCTAAAACAGCTCTAGGTCTCCCCATTTCACTTGGCTACAGTTTTTTAAGGCAGATACATTATTCTGCGCATCCTGGAGAACATGCCACAGTTCTTTGAGGCTGTCTCACTGTCTTCTGTCTTTTCATAAACCCCAAACGGACTCAGTATTGTCAGATCAGGGCTCTGTGGAGACCAAACCATCCGTTGCAGGAGTCATTAATCTTCTTGTGGCTGAAGATTCAGGTTCTTTATTAATGTGAGGCTGATTTGATGCCTCCCTGGTGATAATATGTGAAGGGGTGGACAATAATCTAAACATCTAAAGCGTCATTTGCTCATTACTGTATAGTTTGAGAAGAATTTGTGCATCTATATACAGTTGTGTACCTGCATAATTGCAGTAATCATTCTGCGTGTGTAAATACACTAATCAGGCATAACATTAAGACCACTGACAGGTGAAGTAAATAACATTGATCATATTGGTACTATGTAGTGTTCTGATGGAAAACCTTGGATTTTGGCATCCATGTTGATGAGACTGAGACACCCAAATTAGTACTATCCCACCACAAGCACACTCCCTCATTTCAACAGCAATCCCAAATGTCACTGACCTACCCCCCATTGTGATCAAGCATCAACAGGATGCAGTGGAACAAGTTTGATTGACAGAGGCCCCACTGCACAAGCCAGAGCACCCAAAGGATCCACTGCCAACGTCCTGGTTCCAGACCCCATAGGACACCCTGAGAGGTCCTGTTGTCCATGCCCAATGGTTCAGAGCATTTTTGAAGTGGGACCAACACAATGTTAGGCAGGTGCTCATAGTGTTATGCCTGATCGGTGTATGTGTTTCCTGTAGTTGCATTTGGTACATTTCTACCAGCTTCCAGCTTCTTTCTCCTTTTGAATTTACTCACTGTAAGTATGCATGTAATTTATGTCTGTATATACACTATGTGGGTATTATATGTCCTTGTGTATATATGCAAGGGCTACTGTATTAGATACAATTGTGAAATCTAATGCAACTCAGTACACTATTACTGAGATCATAGGGCATGGTGGTGGCATTATAATTAAGTGTCCCTAATATTTTGTTTACCTCATTCTTATACATGAGCTTCATGAATGTAGAATTTATGGCAAAGCTGTTGCATTTGTGTGCATTAGATTTCACAGGTGTACCTACTAAAGTGACCAGTGAGAGTCTGTGCATATACTGCTAGTGTTAACCCAATAAGACATCCAGAAAAGTAATTTGCGGAGCAGCCTGGGAGCATGTGTTCACAGTCTGTGGCTCTAGACAGAGTTCTTTGTTCATGCTGTTGCTTCGACACTGTTTGAATAGCGGCTATGTGAGCTTGTTAAGTGGTCAGTCTGCATGAGGGTTAGGCTCCGTGGGTTTGTGGCTTGAGGGGTGACGAATAAATTAGGGAGCTGGAGAGATAAGAAAGAACAGAATGGAAAATACAGAGCTAAAAACCACTGCTGACATGCAATGGGAAAACCAAATGTGGTAGAGAGGCCCGTGTGAAGGTCATAGGTTATTTGAAATATGTTATTTTTGGTTGCTGAAAAATGTAAATATATATATATATATATGCTAAAACTGGAACTAACAGAGAATAATGCATTAAAGCTAAAGGCAGTATACACATGACCTCTTTTTCTTAGAGAATATAGGACACGCGACATCTGAGTGCTGGACTGAACTGATTTTGCAGCTGCGGTTAGTTTGTGTCCAGTTAGCCTTTGATTTGATTTATTGTGTGGACTGAATGTCTGCACATCTTTTGAATTATTATGTGTGTTTTCATGCTTTTAATCACACAGTAAATGGCAGAAATGTGATCTTTAACCACTGTCGGTCATCTGATGTTGTATGATTGTGCACATGACTTTACTGTTTGCAACTAAACCATTAACTCTGTTTACCTCTTTTGGTGGTAATGGCTCACTGGGCCAGTTACCCATTGCAGGGCTTCTCAGCTGCATTTTGTTGAACATCTCTTCTGTTTTCTTTCCTCAGTGTGGAGTGTGTAAATGATATTTGTAGGGTGTGAACGTCTGTTCTGTATGCTAAAAATGTGCAGGTGTGAGTCAGTGATTCCTGCATCAAGTCCCAGCTTTATTGGCTCCTTTCTGATGACAGTCCACAATATAAAAAAACAAGATGGTGTAGATGTGGTGCAGAGGAATCATGCATCACCCAACCTACATGTTCGCTCGTATTCTAAATTTCACACACAGAAATGTCACACAAATGTCACCATTAGCTTAGAATTTCTATATTTCTTTTCCTTCCTTTTCCCTCCCTCTCATGAATGATCATATCTTGCAGCACTACTAATCCTCAGATACCCCACCGTTGTCGTTTTATTCTCACATCTTCTCCTCCTCAAGCTCAGACAACACCAGGATTTTAACAGCTCCAGACACACTTGAGCGGAAAAATCACTCAACAAGAAAAACAGAAATACACCTGTACCATTTTTGCATTTTCAGGGTTGAACTTGTCTCTTGAAGCATGAAACTATTCCTTTGATATATGAGGAAAGTGACAATAAATTATGGGAGCTGTTCTATATTATGATTTTAAGTTAGTTTATGTATATACACCTATCAGGCATAACATTATGACCACCTGTCTAATATTGTGTTGGTCCCCCTTATGTGCTCAAAAATGCTCTGAACCATTGGGCATGGACAAGAGGACCTCTCAGGGTGTCCTATGGGGTCTGGAACCAGGACGTTGGCACTGGATCTTTTGGTTACTCTGGCTTGTGCAGTGGGGCCTCTGTCAATCAAACTTGTTCCACTGCATCCTGTTGATGCTTGATCAGAATGGGGTGTAGGAAGTTTGGAGGTCAAATCAACATGTTGGGCCATTGTCATGTTCCTCAACATGTTCCTGATTGTTTGATGTTTTTTCCATGTGTTGGGGTGTATTTTCCTGCAGGGGTAGGCCAGTGACATTTGCGATTTCCATTTGCATGAGGGGCTTGTTGTGGGACAATGTTTATTTGGGTGTCTAAGTCTCATCAACTCGGATGTCAAAATCCAAGGTTTTCCAGCAGAACAGCACATAGTACCAATATGATCAATGTTATTCACTTCACCTGTCAGTGGTCATAATGCTGTGGCTGATCGGTGTCACAGATTGCACATGTGCATAAGCTGCAAACAGTTCAATAAAAGAGAAATGCTCACCTCTCAGTATTTTATTTGTGTCATTTCTACAGCACTGTGGAGCTGTTTTGTATTTTGTTATTTAAAAGAAAAGCCGATTTAATAAAAAGTCAGAGAAAGCAAACATAATCATCTCATGACATCTCTCCTCTGACCCCTTTAGAGGTCTGGTCACCCAAAAAATTCCAGCACACTGTAATGAATCTCTGAAATGTAAAATATATGTGTGTGTACTCTCTACAGACGTTTTTGTGTCCTACAAAAAGAGTCTCATCATCGTCCATTCATTTAAAGGCACACAAGCCCTCCTCTGCAATGTGACATTAAATCTTCGGTTGATTTAATTGCTCTCAAAACTCCTCTCAAACCCCGCTCAGTATTTTCAGAGCTGCGAGCCTGAGGCAAATAGTTAGCCTCTAATTCCGCAATTATTCTCCGCAGGCAAAGGAAGCATTGAAAGGTCGAGATGACCTGAAGTGGATGTGCGTCATACTTAATTTCCGACTGTTTTTTTCGTCGCCAGTCGCACACTGGCAGCGTTTTTTAGTGGCACTTTGGATGACCTGTGGATCCCGAACACGGTTCCATTTTCTCATTACGTCAAGAAGCGGCTAGACGTGAGCAGCTTCTCTGTCCAAACTAAACATGCCTGATCGCCGTCCAAATGAGAAAATATTAGATTGTGTTTACCTCTTTAGGCGGTAATGGCTCTTTAGGCCATTACAGACTATACGGATCTGGAATGAGGCTTTTATACACTGTAGAGACACTGTGTGCTGTTTATTATGAAGAGGGCAAAACAAGAGTGAACTACTTTCACCAAAACTTTCATCTAAAATCTATGAAAGTGTGACGCGAGCAGATTTGAAGATTGAAATGGGGTTTTAACATGTTGCAGTTGCAGTGAAAAACCAATGTGTAATATCACGAGTTGATGCAAAACTGTTTAGGCAGTTCTTCAAAACTTTCATGGCTGCTGCAGAAAAGTTAGTCTGCAGCAGATTTTTGGGCTTTTTGATTAACAAACAGCTGCATGCCTGGAAGCAGTGATAGGACCGTGACGCAGCAGCTGAGAGACACGAAAATTATCTGCAAATGTATCAAAATAAGAGCTTTTTAATATGTGCAACTCCTTTTCTTCTGCCACTTCACTTCACATGTGGATTTCTGCTGCTTTGGAAGGCCTTTCTTGAGTGTTTCCCTCAAGAGGTGGCTTAATATCATCCAAAAAGTTTCTGGAAATCTACATGTCATGATTACAATCTGCTGCTAATGACGGAAAGAGACCAGCGTCATCCTGGGATTTTATCTCTTCCGGCTGCTGCTGATGAATGGGACGAGGCTGCGATGTGCTGAGGACATCGGCGGGGCACAGTGTGATGTGATGTCTGTGTGCTTTTCCATCTGCTGTTATGCTGGTTGTGCTATGACGATGCCCCCGTGGAGCAGGCCCTGTTTAATAATGAAGTTGACGGTTACAGTTTCCAGCGAGTGTCGCCTCCATGCGAAGTCAATATTCAGTGACACTGGAGCTGTTATTTGAAACGGTGTGATGAATTCTTGAAAGCAAGTCAAAAAACTGTCTCCTAGCCCTCGTGAAGCCATTTTTGGAGGATGATGTTTCTCTGATTTGATGTTGAGGCAGGAGGTTGGGAGAAGTCATGAAGCACACAGGAATCATTCAGCACTGAACTCTCAGTTTTAAATAACTTTTTCCAATAGGGAGAAAGTCATTCTCCATCTCTTTCTCTATCATTTTGCATCAAACACTGGTCCTTCGGGTCGTTTTCTCTCCGTTAGCCTCGGTTTTGCATTGGTTTGTGTTCATTTTTTAGCTCTATTTAGCCGGTTCTGTCTCTTTGTAGTCGGTTTGCATCTCTTTCTGGTCATTTTGTGTCTCTTTGCAGCCATTTTGCCTCTCTTTATGGACATTTTGTATCACTGCATAGCTGTTTGCAGTAGGGTTGCATCTTTTTATGCTCAATTTGTGGCTCTTTGTGTTAATTTTGCATCAAGCAGTGGTGCCTTTGTGTCTCCTTATAGTCATTTTCCTTCTGTTTGCCTGGGGTTTCAATCCATTTATCTTCATTGTGCTTCTCTTTTTAGTCGATTCTGTCTTTTTCTAGTCATTTTGCATCACTTTATAGTCAGTTTGAGTCCCTTTATGGCTGCTTTGTGTCTCTTTGTTGCCAGTTAACTGATTTTCTAACAAAAAAATCCATCAGCCAACGCGCTCCTTTGGGCTTCTGTTCATCCAGTTCAGTAATTCACCCGTGCAGCCAAGGAAGCTTCATGTTATGTTTAGCTCACATGTTTTAAAGTAAGCAGTTTTGCACAATCTTCAAAAACTGGTTTAAAATCAGTAGGATAGCAAAGTTTTGTGTATTTTTAATTAAAGTAAACATCATTAAGTCACATCTTCTACATTTTATTGATTAAAATGTCTTGATGTGGGGGATATTTTTAAGATTTTTCCTCTATAATCTACTTTTACCTTAAGCCTTTCACCTTTTTTATACCAGCTATGACTTGTTGCATCAAATCCACAGCAGCACGTTGAGTTTTACATGAAGACACATAAATGCCATCACTTACTGAAAGCAGCCTGAAGGTGCCCGAGGCAGGGAGCTGGATATATAGAGAACTTATCAGGTCACAATGTACCACACACACTTCTGCATGGACTGAATGTGGCGCTGCGGTGTGTCGTCTCTGCCTCCCTCTGGTCTAATGACATATTACACACACTTGAGGGGCAACTCCAAACTGTGTTTTTTAAAGCATAACTATGAGCACATGAAGATTTAGTAACATACAGTTGTTATACCCTGGCTCAAAACAGCCGCAGCCAAAGAAGAGACACACCAAGTATAACGATTGTTTATATTAACTTAAATCAAACCAAATTAAAGCCAAAATACTATGGGGTTGTGAGAATCTGTGTGTGTGTGCAGGTTCTGTAAATGCAAACCAAATCCTAAAACACCACAACCAGACCTGAGTGTGAGGTACCTGCAGCAGCCAACACCTAAGTAACCTGGGAACACATTGGACCCCACAGGTGCTCTTGATTATATTAAGCAGCAACTTGGAGAACCATTAGAAACAATATATTAGAGCCAACCTCAAGATGAACTCAGTGGTCATCACACAATAGCCACCTGTAAGCTTATATTGTATAGGGCCTCTCTTGTGGCTTCAACACATCTCTGAACATGGATACAGGGCTACCGACTGTGTTCTGTGGCGTCTGGGACCAGGATGTTGGCAGTGGATCCTTTAAGGCCTCATTAGATCAGGCTTGCTCCAGAGCATTCCTCAGATGCTCAGTCGGATTGGGATCTGGGGAGTTTTTATTTGTGTTTCTCGAGCTGTTTCTGAGTAGTTTAATGTGGCACAATGTCTTGCTAGTTAAGACATAATGGGGCGTCTCTGGTCTGCAGTAAGGTTTAGGTGGGTGGTAGGTGGCAAAATAACATCCACATCAACACCAGGGTCAAAAGTTTATATGCAGAACCGATCAGTTCAGATGGACCAGTTCAATGGTAACACATTTTAAAAACCACTCCACTTACATTTCTATAAGATGATCAAATAGGGGGAAAGCTCTAAAACATTTCCACAACCAAGCTATTATATTTCATCATATTGTATTTTTGTACCAGACATTATTTACATAATAATATTTACATAAGGGGCTGCACAGTTGCTCGGTGGTTAGCAGCGTAGCCTCACAGCTAGAAGATCCCTGGTTCGCGTCCCGGTTAGGACGCCTGGGATCTTTCTGTGTGGAGTTTACATGTTCTCCCTGTGCATGCGTGGGCTTTCATCGGGTTCTCCAGCTTCCTCCCACAGTCCAAAAACATGCTGAGGTTAATTGATTATTCTAAATTGTCCGTAGGTGTGAATGAGAGTGTGCTTGTTTGTCTCTATATGTAGCCCTGTGATAGGCTTGTGACCTGTTCAGGGTATCACCTGCCTTCGCCCTTCGACTGGGATAGACTCCAGTCCCCCCGCGACCCTACAGAGGATTAAGCGGTGTACAGATAATGGATGGATGGATGGATGGATATTTACATAATTTATATACCATACCATGCCAGAACTGGATGCCTACATTACCAACAATGCAACTTCTGGTTCGTCATACTAGTAGAAGCTAGTATGGGCATTCTTCTGGCATTATGTTGCCTTGAGCTCAATCTTCAACACCGTAAAACAGACTGGTGTATTAGATTGGTGGAATTCCCCTTTAATCTACAACGTAATGAAATGTCACTAAGACAGTGGAGCTACACCACATCAAAAACTCTTTGCTGTAAACTATTACAAAGCTATAGGGCAAAATGAAAGCTCTCAACACAATAAAACAGACTTTTCAGTTTATACTCCTGCAACAAATGTGGAGCAAAGTAAGAGGACTGTGGGGTTTTAATAAAACATAGAGCCAAAAGACTGATTTGATATTTCCAGCCACTAGGTGGAGGCCTTTATCTACCTGCTTGTACTGAGTAGCACAAAATCATCAATGACACCTGCAACTGAAAAAATGAGTCAATATGTTTCTAGCAGGTTCATAAAACATAAGTCAAGACAAGGCCACAGCTGTAAGGCACCATACTTACAGTTAGAAGACTTGTCTGTGTATTTTATTTTGAAGTCAAGTGGCAGCCAAGCCTTGTAAATATTTAAAGACCCCCTCTGGTGAAAGTCTTTTTTTTACCTTGTTAAAATGTCCATATGGTGCTTTTTTATATATATATATTTTATGAATTCCAAGTGATAGAATTTCATCGTATCACTGTTCCTTAACAAAAAACACAGACTATTTTCAACAACATGTTACAGGATTGATCTGTTCTCACAGAGATGGTTCACTAATTGTCACTATTAAAGTAAGTATGAAGCTCAGGTGGTTCAGGATTATGAATGCACATCTGATCAGTCGCTGCATCATAGTCACAGAGGAAAGCCTGAGAAAATCTCCAGAAGAATGTCCATATCTTATGCTAAAGTCCATTCAGAAAGAGTCAGTAAATGGACGTTCAATTTAAGACATAATTCAGTCCTTCAGCGTGTAGAGCTCCAAGGTTAAACCCTTATAATCACAATGTTTAAATTACACAGACCGATGCTGGACAGAATGATGTTCTTCTACTTCGTTCTTACTGTCAATGAATCTCATTAAACAACAATATCAACAAAAATGTGTTTAAAAATGTGATGGAAATGAGAATTAAGGTTAATCATTTTCTAAAACAGCAAATATCAAATGAATTAAAAGGTCAGTGCAACAGTGTGACAGCAGTTGTTTTCAAAGGGCTCGCTGACGAAGATGAAAAAAAAAACGTATAGTTTGAAATTGATTTTGTGATTTAGACCAAACGGCAGGTGATCACACGCTGCCTCTATTTGGATGACAAACCATCTTCATGTGTGGTGATGTAGTCGAGGAGGTCGACCGCCGTCACGACACCCAACACCGTCCGCCTCTGACAAGCTGAACCGTCAGCTTCATCTGGACAGAGACAGAAGTTACACGGATGTTAGACGGTAAAGAGAGAAGACTGTTGTGGTTCTCTGTCTCAGAAAACAATCGCATTTTTGTTGATTGATTTATTACAGGTCTTCTGGGTATGACAAAATCTGCCGGGTCGAAAATATATGTACAGTGTGCATCGGTATTTTTGAGGTACATGACAATTTCAACAAACAAAAGATGTATTAGCTACATCTCAAATGTCATTTTAGAGATTAGGACACTTTTTACTGTGGGGGAGTTAGAGAAGAAGACCATGAATCTGATCTAATTTAATAACCACTTAGGCAGTGATGTTAAGCAAAACTGCCAAACCTTTCCAATAAGATAGTAGCAGTAGTGGTCATTTAAATATATGAGGATTTTTCACACTTGGATGGACAAAATAATCAAAATTAACTCATCATTGATGCCTCTTTGTCATTTTTTGTCTTCTTGTGCGCTGCTCTTTGTGGCAGGGTTAGGGTTAAGTCTATCTATCTATCTATCTATCTATCTATCTATCTATGAAACTATGGCTATAGATGAGACCTGCCAGATTGTGCGGAGTCACTCTTCAGACTTTGCACTAAACTCACGCCCTCTACACATTCTTCGTTTACTCCTGTCCTCTGGCTTCCTAACCCTGTTTACTGACAAGACTTCTGGTGTCCAATTTGTTTTTGTTTCTGTGTTGATTATTTGTTTCCAGTTTTCAGATGTGGAAACGGTTGTTGGGAATAACATGGCATGTTACAGCACTCTTATAGGATTCATATAGCACTGCCTGTCTGTACCCTCCCTGTTCGTCTTGTCTTCTTGTCTTGCCATATCCTCATCTACTACCACCCCACCCCCCACCCCTGTCTTACACTGGGTCAAATCGAGCGCCACCAGGGCAAAGTTGTCAGTTTCCAGGATGCGGGACAGTTTCCCCAGGTTGTCTGTCAGGTGCACCTGAATGATGAAGGAGGATTAGATAAGCATGTTGATATGTTGCGTTCATTTACGTGTCTTTGACAGTTTTGCCATCCATGTAGCCATGCAGTCCTGGTCTGACCTGTTTGAAGTCCTTGCAGAGCACCGTGCCGACAGCATCTGAAAGTTGGACCTTCTCAGCCAACACAGAGGACAGAATGGTTTCTAGGGTCACCGTTCCCACAATCGCACTGTACAAACACACAGAGAGACAACAAACTCCATCAGATACAGGAGACAGGGATGCACGCCTACTTGCTCTATTTGCAAATGTCAAGAAAATTAAGGGACCAGTAAAGCATAGAAACAACATTTCAACCTTGTACTAACAACCAATAAAAGAAAAATAATTTGTATTTGAACTCTACCTTTTAAAAGAGAAACACCAAATTAAAATACATCCAAAAAATGTTGTATCTTTTTTACTTTACATTGATATTCATTATTTGTCAGTGCAGTTAAATGGAGAGGGTTTATGATTGGTATCATCATCCTCTTTGTGCATGTATGCAGATGATTTGGCATTTCGGTCCTTATAGTGCAGATCTGTAATAGTTACTGAGAGATTATTCAAAGTACGGTGTGGATTTTAACATCAAATACAGAACTTCTTGAAGAGACAGACCCTGACTCAGTGACGACCGGGGCCTGGTCGATCACATTCTCCTTCAGGATCTCAATGGTTTTCTGGCAGGAGACAGACGGTGAGACAGTGAGCGGGATGGATAGCTCTAAACTCTGGACAGTCAGGTCCCACCACCTTCAAGACAGCAAGACAAGAGTTTTAATGCTCTCCTGCTCTGTCGTTGACTCATAGGTGACATATTTTTTATTTTTTATTTTGTTATTTTGATTTTTACCAGGGTTTGACTTTGATTGAAGCCTCCAGACTGAGGAAGCCCTTCTCACACATCCACTTATCACTCAGGAACTTTGACCTGCAGATAAATTGGTAAAATTAAAATGGTTACTTCATCATTATGAATGGAAATATTCTGGCATGTGAGCACACTAGATATTAATTGCATGATATGACTGAGTGCGTCTGCTGTTGCCTCTTCGGTCTCCTACATGTAGTTTCGGACAGAGTCGGCCAGGACGACCACACAGTGCTGTCCCTCCTCCAGCTGCTGAGCCATCTTCACTGCTGCTGCCATCACTGAGCCGGAGCTGCCGCCTGGAGCACGACAGGAAAACCAATCCACACAACTATAAAGCAGGCTGCCGGCTGTCTGTTACATGAACTTACCACATAGGAGACCCTCCTCTCTGATCAGCTTGCGTGACATGCTGAACGTTTCCACATCGGTTGATTTGTACCACAAGTCCACAAGCTGGACAGATTTGTCAAGGAAAAGGAAACAGAGCTGTAGTTTAGATAAAAGGTGTGATGTAAAATAATACACACATGCACTAAAACACCCACAGATTTATCCAGCACTGTGGGGACGAAGTCGTATCCGATGCCCTCCACTTCAGATGAAATGTTCTCACTCTTCTCTTTTGGGGCAACAACAACGGAGCCCTCCGGATCCACACCAACTATCTGAAAATGCACAAGACCACAGTGTTAAAACTCTGCAAAATAACTATTAAAAAATGCAGCACTAACCAGCTTAAGTATGCAGAAAACACATGCACTTCTCCACAAATACACTCACATGATGTAGCCTGATGAAAACACTTGTACTGTGAGTTGTTGTTGAATTAAAAAAAAAACTTCCACCTTATGTCAGGCAGACTCGGCTCTGGATTACAATAAGTTGTGTGTCTTACCTTGACATTTGGGCATCTCTCTTTGAGTTTTCGAGCAACACCTGTGAGTGTACCGCCTGTACCGGCTCCAGCCACCAGCATGTCCAATTTACCTTAAAGGAAAACCACATTTGCTTTTTTGAACTACTAAAAGTTTATTGTTGGGCTACCAATTACCAGGATACACATAATACATTTCGGTAAGAACACAACGCTGACTATGAATGTAACTTTCTGCATACAAAAAATGATATTCTAATTTGTCCTCTACATTTCTGGCTTCTAAAATAAATTGAAGGACTGTGCATACCAAGGCTGTAGTTTCTAGACTGTTCATCTTCTACTTTATGTATGGGGCTAATTAGCAATTGTTAACATGTTTACACGCACAAATACATACAAATTCCAAATACATATCGACATAGTTGCAATGAAAGTGAGCAAACTTAACCTATTACCAGTGGTTTTTTGGCTGCTCTTAAAGGTCTTAAAATTTCATATTTACTTGATTTCTATCAATCTTGTTTTGCTTCTTTTAGTATCTATGCTACTTCATGTTGTTTTACAAATTGATTTTAGATGTCTCATCTTCTCTTGATGTTTGCACATAATTTAGTTGCTGCCATGCAAACATGTTCAACAGTTTGGTCATTCCAGGTTGTTTTAAATATACATTCTAAACAATTTCATTTGATTTAACTTTTTGTTTGTAAAGGAATTTCTTTCCCTCTCCAAGAGCAGTAGTTATTTAATTAATTTTCTGATCTTTGTGTTGGGCCTGCTTTGACTTTTCTTGTTTTATTGATACTGTGCCATTTTAAGCTGTTGTTGATTTTGTCATACTACTAGCACCAGTAATATTAGACCCCTCCATGGAAGCTCGTGGGAATCCAAAGAAAGAGTAAAGAGGTTTAGGTGTGTTTCCTTTTCGCTGTCGTTTACTTGCTGAATTAAACGCACACTTCAGCAGATGTGAATGTATCACTAACTACCAAACGATATCAACAGCCTGTGTGTCTGTTAGTCCTTCAAAATAAAGCACCAACCGCCACACTGCTCCAGTAACTCCTCTGCTGTGGTGTCGTAGTGGGCCAGGGGGTTGCTGGCGTTGCGATACTGGTCGAGGATGTGCGAGTTGGGGATCTGATTCTTCAGACTCCAGGCGGTACGTACATGAGACTCTGGAGAGTCAAAAGCTGCAGATGAAGGTGTGCGCACAATTTCAGCCCCGAGAGCTCTCAGCACATCCACCTAAAACACACAGTAAGATCAGGCTTTAATTAGCTGAATGCCAGAATTCAAACAAATTCTACAACAGAGCTGCTTACCTTCTCCATGCTCATCTTCTCAGGCATGGTAATAATGCAGCGGTAGCCTTTTACTGCAGCTATGAGGGCGAGGCCGATGCCTGCAGGGGCCCAGAAGAGGAGGATTTAAACAACCACAGTTACAGTTTACGTGGACTGTCCACCTTTCTTCGATGTACCTGTGTTTCCAGAGGTGGGCTCGATGATGGTGTCTCCTGGTTTGAGGATCCCAGCTCTCTCAGCGTCCTCCACCATCCGCAGGGCGATCCTGTCCTTCACGCTGCCTCCTGCACTGAAGAACTCACACTTGGCCACTAAACAGCCATAAGAGAATACTGCATGACTGAGTATGTTCAAGGCTGATCTGAACGGTTCATTTATGTAGTGTATTTCAGATTTGTCGTCCATTGTTTTCAGTGATTGAGTACAAAATTACGACCACAGAAAGAATTATAACCCATCAAGTTAACAACAGGTGCAAAGTTGTCCCAGCAAGCATGAATCTATAGTAAAATGTTTTTAGAATGTTTTTGCAATCTGATGGAACCAGCACGATAACAGAAAGAAAATCAATGGTCGCATAGAGAGAAAATCCATTTTTAAACTGTCTTAAAAATTTGAAAGTCTGAAATAGAAACTTCGAGAATATATAGACTAACTATCACCAAGACTTCTCTCCTGCTCTCTGTGCTCACATATGTTGCATTTCAATCAACCAAATTCCCAATTAAGCTGGTCTTGTTCACAGATTTTTCTGTTTCTCTTGTCTCTGAAATGGAAAAAAATACGAATACATGGCTCATTAGGACTACGTGTTAACTAGCCGTCACATCAGAGCCATTATCTGAGCTGCTGCTGTGCACCAATAAATGACTTTTAGAACTGCACCGTTGTCTGACAAACTCATCATAACACAAGTTAAAAACTACGCTGTGAATTCTGTGGTATTACCATGTAAAATTAGAAGCCATAGAAAGTCCTTGTAAGACAAATTCATTCATGCCTGTGTCTGCTGTTGTGCGATCAACTGCTTTGCTCCACCTGTATTTAAAGCTACAGACGTCAAACCAGTTCTTTCAAAATAGGGCTAAAACCAGGGGCTATACAGTCACAGTAAAATGGACCCTTAATGCAATATTTTGGACGGGAAAAAAAGAAAGACACATTTTGGGGATTAATTTGCAGTTTGCATTCTTTTTATGTATTGTAGTATTGGCTATGTGTGAGTACTGCTATTCTAGTTTGAGCCATGTTTTGAGGCTATTTTTGTTTGCAATTTGGCAAATTAGTGGAATTAAGAGTGTGCCAAATTAGCTATTAGCCATTGCTGTATATACTGTAGTGCACCCATGAAAATAACTCTCTCTGCATCACTATTTCTGAAGCTGAACTGAATTAATGGATGTTTATTTGTGTTTAATCGTCCTTCTGAAAGTCCTTTGTTTTGCACAGTCTGGAATATTTCACCCCGGACCCTCTTCATAACATTAATACCGTGCCTGAATGGGGTTTAAGACTGCACTAAACTTATTTTAGGAGTTAAATAAGCAGAGTATGACGTCGTCTAAAAGTATCCTCTGCTTTTATCTCATTTATAAACCATGCAGGTGCACAAACACACCTGCTGTCTAGAAATGTATTAAATCTGAAGTCAACAAGAAAATTGATTTTCACTTGAAAGCACTGCATACTGCATTACTGTGATCAGTTTAAGCGACAGGTTTGATCCTCAATTAAGTGAAAAACCACATTGCCAGTTATAAATAATGCAGCTGAGGAGAGGCTGCACTGAAATCAAACATGTAGAAATGTTTTCAGGTTTCAGGTCACATTTTGTTTGTGGATGCGTGCCTCTCTGTTGGCCCAAAGAACAATGAGTCTTTCATTTTCAGCTCACTGCCTCAGTCACACAGTGGCCAACATGACGCCAAGAGCTACATGATACTTCAACCTTCCCTTCTTAACAGATGAGCAGGAAGCCAACAAGGACACAGTGGTATCAACAACTCCTAATAAAGGAAAGATGGCTCCACAACTTGAATGACTTCTCCCCTAAAAAACGTCCTTGTACCACCAGGTGAGATTTCCCTCTAAACCACTGCTGAGCTACAGTCGCATCCAAGGCAGCACTTTTTTCATCCCACTGAACACATTAAACTTCTCAACTTTCTCACTGTTCCAGGAAGGAGAACAATAAAGCCGCTGTTAGAGGAGTTTGGAGCGACTCCCAAAATGGAGTTCTGCTCATTTCCTTCATGCTCAAGTCATCTGCATGATAAGTGTGCAGACAAGATTCAAATCAACATTATCATGGGACAATCAGTCAAACCGATTACTACTCTGATTCCAATGAAAGAGTAGTTTCATACAAATTCCTGAACAACACCGATTTCTCATTTCATTTTTGCATTTGGAAGGTTTTGTTCATCACAGCACTGTACTCTGTAGAAGAACAGTATATGCATTCATTGCCACTGTATTGAATTAAAGAATCAAATTACGACAAAATTACAGAATTTTATGATAAATACTGAAGCTACTATGTGTAAGATGGTAAAGTAATTTATGTGTATTCATCTCCTTTTCATTGCCAGCATGTGACTGGATTGTAACATAACTTCAAATTCCTTCCCTGAGTGTGGACTGACTCAAGAGATATGACTTTTAAGCTTGCTCCTGACTGCTTCGCCTTAATGCCTCACTTGCAAAAAGAAAAAAAGGGGGTAAAATGTTGCATATAATCAATTCTGACGTTGAGAACACAATTTGGTGCTGCCAATTTTAAAATGCGGCTTTTTGATAAACTCCTGAGACCTTTCCCACCCCAGGAGGATCAAAAATGTGCAACAGATCTGTGATGTCGAACCAACAACTAGCTCCTTGCACAACACCATCTTCGATATCAACTACACGTAAGCACAAGAAACAAAAAGAAGTTATTTAGTGAAGGTTGTCTGCCCAAACCGAAATGCCACTGACATCAAAGGCCAAAGGAAAACAAGGGTCGACTTCAACAGTCTGTTCGATTCATGGAGGGAAAAAACAAAACATTAGTCACACTAGCTTTGGCCAGTTTCTCGTGACAAGATGCAGCATCCACTTGCATCTGAAAGATAAGGGACACTAATATTCATATTCTGGATGGAGGGGACCGATGGTTTGAAAGAAGAGTGAAGGAAGCCATCTATGTTAAATTACAACAGCCATGAAACAGACGAGAGGGTCTATGATGCTACTTATCAGGTACTTATAATGCAGTCTTGAGATCTCAACCTAGAAACTTTCACCACTGTCAGCATCTTAAACCAGTTTCACAGGTATTCACACCTCGAGGCATGTGAGTCCTCGATGGTTAACGGAGCATTAACTATGTGAGCTGACGGTGACAACATATATCTGGAATTTCCCATCAGTTAGAACTGAAGAAGGCTCTTCAGTGAGAGGTAAAACATCCTCGTCCAGTTGTCTTCTGAAGCTGAAGTTATTACAGTCCCTAATGTATGTTCTTCCATAGCCAGCCGTATCTCTAAACTTTGTTATGGTGCTGTTCCATCACTGGAGAGTCAAATATCATCTATAACCTCAAATATAGTTCATAGCCTACTGTGTACAAGCACAAGATACATGAGGCTGACTACAGTTGGCTTAATGGTCACTGGTATCATTAATAGGAAGGTGGAAGCTGGTGTATTTTGTAGTACTGATCCGCATGTATGTTGTTTCACATTTTACTGTTTGTACTCACAAATATCACATTTGAGCCCAAACTCCTTTGGGATTCTGTTTAAGCGAACCAGAGGTGTGTGTCCAATTTTCCCCAGGATGTTGGGGAGGATGCTGGGCGACTTGATGCTGTGATGCAAAGAGGAAAAAAAAAAATCACCATTAGCAATCTAAGAACACAGTCCTGTTTACATGATAACTGTTTTCTGATGATAGATAAACCATACTAGGTGGAAATATGCCATATTTAAGCTAGTTACGACAACAACCTTTCCTCTGGTCATATCAGTTCCTTAAGCACATAAGAAATTTATTAACATTAAAGACCCAGAAACAGAAGCTTTGAGTTACACTGAATAAAAACTCAGGTTAAAGGTGGAGAAATCAAGCAATAAACAATACAGCTGCACTGAGAAAAGTGGATTGTTGGTGTTCAAGGCTCTTTGAGCTACACTCAGGTTATGTGATGGTTGTAGTACATAGTTTGTGGATGCAGCTTCAGAGGAATGACACCACCTTAAACTAAATTAGTTGGAAACTTACTAACCTGTTGGTACAAAGAAAAAAGGGTTATGCTTTTAATTTTACAATATCTTCTTACAAGATTTTGGAACAATAGAGAGGAACAATCAGAGTTTACGAAGTTGTATGAGACTATGCTCACCTTCACAGGAATAGTTTTAGTAAGTAGTTTGACTGGTTGTCCCACAATAATGTTAATTTGAATTTTGTCATTGCATACTTAGCACACACATAATTTGACATACAAATAGCATGAACCCAAAAGCATTTAAAAAAAAAAAAAAAAACAGACCATCATCATAAAAAAGACATCAGACAGGACACCTTTACAGTCCCACAGTTGTCAGTGATTTAACCCTTAAAAACTTACTTGTGTGCATCAAGTTACACACTTTGGATTTTGTTTTTACCCTCGTACGTTAAAATGTAACTTCATGTAACTTTACACCGTTGCAGAAGAAGAAGGATGATGCGGAGAGAGTGTTCAGAACAAGAATACGTCACATCTTTGTGATTTGGAGTATCAAGTTCCACTAATACATTGTGGGCTTCTTCAGGTCTGACACTCTTGACAGCGCAGTTAATCATTAGCGCTGTTACTTGCATGCTCTTTTTTTTTTTACTGTGACATGTTGCAATGCCTTGTTTGAGTTTGATGAATCAGCTGCAAAACAATTTCAGAGAGAGTTTTGTTGTCCATTTGGACTTGATGATTTCACTGCATGCTTTCTGTGCACTTAACTCCTCATTGTGGCGCCTGGTGTCTGGATGCCTTGTGTTGTTGTGCTGCATGCTTTGTTTCCTCTGTGTGTGAAGGTCGTTTCTATGGACTTGATTACAGCTGACTGAGGACCATGCTCCAGACCCCATCTAGCAACATCCATTAGCTCTGTTTACTTTGTTGTGTATCACCTTTTTTGGTTAATTTTGTCACCCATCTATAAATTGCTTTGATATCCCTTCATATTTTTTGTTGTTACTCCCGGCCACCCCTAGAGAGCTGGGTCATAACATTCAAGCTTTTACTGCTTTTTGAGATGTTTCATTTCTCATCATTCATCTCTTACTGTGTTGGGTGGCTATGAGGTGACTCTGAAACCGGTGCGCCCAATTTCCAGGTACATCTGCTGGGCAAATCAGGGCGAATCCAGTCCCTCTGATCTACAGTTCCCTCTATGTTCTCCAGCTCACTTGCAGATGACCTGTTATCACCGGTCACAGTTGGAGCGTCCCCATCTACACTGGAGGTCTTTTCACCATCAGTGATATCTGTGGGAACGTCTTCCAAGCATGCACTTCCAGAAACAGAGGGCATGGCTCACCTGCAGTGAGAAGAGACAGGTGCTACAATCACACATGTGCATAGAAACTTCAAACATCAGTAATTGACCGCCAATATTGTTTTGCTTGAATCTGGCCTATATGAAAAACATGTACTTTAATCAGCATTAAAAATATCAGAGACTTGCTGCAAACCAAATTCAGAACCACAGTGTTACACAGGTTAACGAGGGTGACTCCTGGCCTTGTGCCTGACCTGTTTTATTCTAACTGAGCTGAATCAGGAGCCCACAAAAGGCCCTTTCTACCACAGGAAAGTGATCAGAAAAAGTGTAGGTATTACTAATAACGATAGCTGTGTTATATTCAGGTGTCCCAGTGAATCATGACAGTTACAGCATGAACAGTATCAGGACCATAGCCTGTATGGAGCTAAATGGAATCATTATTTGTAGTATTGACATCTTTGGTCTTCCTATTGAGACTTATCACATTCTACTCTGTGGAAAATGCCTACAGGCTGAAAAAAAATTGATAATTTAACTGAGTATCTAGGCATTGAAAAATGAATCTGCAGCTTATTTTGAAAATGAATTTGACATTTTAATGTCAAAATGCCCTGGCTGCATGTTCTTAGGATATAAACACACAAATGTAAATTAGTTGGAGTGTGGATAAAACATAAACAGGAACTGCAGAAATTGTAATGGGTATGTTTTTAACTGTATTTTGGTGTTTTATGGACCAAAAGAAACAAAGGTTGCGCTAATACCTGACTGATTGATCATCAATAGTTGCAGATCTGGTTGTATTTTTACTCACATATAATAAAATGAAACTAATAAAATGTTTATATAATGTAATTTAGCATTTTGACTCACTGGACAAAGAGAAGCACATCCAGACAAACAGCCCATCAATAACCTCACAGAAAAAAACGCCTATTGATCAGGTTGCAGTGATGTATTTTTAAACATTTATTTTGGATTCTTTATCAAAATTTATCAGACTGCAACATAAATTAAACAAATCTGAGTTTTGTGATCCAGACATAACAACTGGTAAATTAAAATGATGCAATAACACCCTTAAACTGTCCATCATATCTGAGGATGATCAGCAGCGTCGATAGATGTTAAAACAGATTTGTCCTCACTTACTCCGTATTAAATCGATCGCTCCAGCGCTGTAGAAAATGAGCTGAATCATTGTGAACTACATTAAATCCAAATCCTTTGAGCTCCAGGTAAAGAGCAGCGGACTCACCTGTCAGCTGGACAAAACACAGGAGGATCTGTTCTTTAATGTCACGTCTTGTTCCTCCAGCCAGCACTCACACACTCAGTCTGTGGTGTGGACACCACAATATATTTAAAGTCCACTAATCGGTTGGGGTTAGCCATTCCAAGCACCGCAGGACCATGGGGATGGCACCTACCCCCCCATTTTTGGCCACCAGCTTTCCAATGGTACCTGGCACGAACCCTTGGGACCTCCCGTTGCACAGCCATTACACCTACACAAAGATCCCCATTGGTAGAGATATGGGGTTCAAATGCCAGGGCTAGGGTTGGGGTTAGCCATTCCAAGCACCGCAGATACAAGGGGATTTCACCTACCCCCCATTTGTGGCCACCAGCTTTCCAACGGTACCACGGATGAGCCGGTGGGACCTCTTGTTGCACAGCTATGACACCTGCACAAAGATCCCCATTGGAAGAGATCTGTGGTTCAAATGCCAGGGGTAGGGTTGGGGTTAGCCATTCCAAGCACCGCAGGACCATGGGGATGGCACCTACGCCCCCATTTGTGGCCACCAGCTTTCCAACGGGACCAGGCACGAGCCCGTGGGATCTCTTGTTCCACAGATATGACACCTGCACAAAGATCCCCATTGGTAGAGATATGGGGTTCAAATGCCAGGGCTAGGGTTGGGGTTAGCCATTCCAAGCACCGCAGGACCATGGGGATGGCACCTACCCCCCCATTTGTGGCCAACAGCTTTCCAACGGTACCAGGGACGAGCCCGTGGGATGTCCTGTTCCACAGATATGACACCTGCACAAAGATCCCCATTGTTAGCGATTTGGGGTTAAAATCCCAGGGCTAGGGTTGGGGTTAGCCATTCCAAGCACTGCAGGAACATGGGGATGGCACTTACCCCCACATTTGTGGCCACCAGCTTTCCAAAGGTGCCAGGCATGAGCCTATGGGACCTCCCGTTGCACAGCTATGACACCTGCACAAAGATCCCCATTGTTAGCGATCTGGGGTTCAAATGCCAGGGCTAGGGTTGGGGTTAGCCATTCCAAGCACCGCAGATACAAGGGGATTTCACCTACCCCCCCATTTGTGGCCACCAGCTTTCCAACGGTACCACGGATGAGCCGGTGGGATCTCTTCTTCCACAGATATGACACCTTCACAAATATCCCCATTGGTAGAGATATGGGGTTCAAATGCCAGGGCTAGGGTTGGGGTTAGCCATTCCAAGCACTGCAGGACCATGGGGATGGCACCTAACCCCCATTTGTGGCCACCAGCTTTCAAACGGTACCAGGCACGAGCCCGTGGGACCTCTCGCTGCACAGCTATGACACCTGCACAAAGATCCCCATTGGTAGATATCTGGGGTTCAAATGCCAGGGCTAGGGTTGGGGTTAGCCATTCCAAGCACGGCAGGACCATGGGGATGGCACCTACCCCCCCATTTGTGGCCAACAGCTTTCCAACGGTACCAGGCACGAGCCCGTGGGATCTCTTGTTCCACAGATATGACACCTTCACAAATATCCCCATTGGTAGAGATATGGGGTCCATGCCAGGGCTAGGGTTGGGGTTAGCCATTCCAAGCACCGCAGATACAAGGGGATTTCACCTACCCCCCCATTTGTGGCCAACAGCTTTCCAACGGTACCAGGGACGAGCCCGTGGGATGTCCTGTTCCACAGATATGACACCTGCACAAAGATCCCCATTGTTAGCGATTTGGGGTTAAAATCCCAGGGCTAGGGTTTGGGTTAGCCATTCCAAGCACTGCAGGACCATGGGGATGGCACTTACCCCCCCATTTGTGGCCACCAGCTTTCCAAAGGTGCCAGGCATGAGCCTATGGGACCTCCCGTTGCACAGCTATGACACCTGCACAAAGATCCCCATTGTTAGCGATCTGGGGTTCAAATGCCAGGGCTAGGGTTGGGGTTAGCCATTCCAAGCACCGCAGATACAACGGGATTTCACCTACCCCCCCATTTGTGGCCACCAGCTTTACAACGGTACCACGGATGAGCCGGTGGGACCTCTCGTTGCACAGCTATGACACCTGCACAAAGATCCCCATTGGTAGAGATATGGGGTCCATGCCAGGGCTAGGGTTGGGGTTAGCCATTCCAAGCACCGCAGGACCATGGGGATGGCACCTACCCCCCCATTTTTGGCCACCAACTTTCCAACGGTACCTGGCACGAGCCCTTGGGACCTCCCGTTGCACAGCTATGACACCTGCACAAAGATCCCCATTGTTAGCGATCTGGGGTTCAAATGCCAGGGCTAGGGTTGGGGTTTGCCATTCTAAGCACTGCAGGAACATGAGGATGGCACTTACCCCCCCATTTGTGGCCACCAGCTTTCCAAAGGTGCCAGGCATGAGCCTATGGGACCTCCCGTTGCACAGCTATGACACCTGCACAAAGATCCCCATTGTTAGCGATCTCGGGTTCAAATGCTCGGGATAGGGTTGGGGTTTGCCATTCCAAACAACGCAGGACCATGGGGATGGCACCTACCCCCCCATTTGTGGCCAACAGCTTTCCAACGGTACCAGGCACGAGCCCGTGGGATCTCTTGTTCCACAGATATGACACCTTCACAAAGATCCCCATTGGTAGAGATATGGGGTCCATGCCAGGGCTAGGGTTGGGGTTAGCCATTCCAAGCACGGCAGGACCATGGGGATGGCACCTACCCCCCCATTTGTGGCCAACAACTTTCCAACGGTACCAGGCACGAGCCCGTGGGATCTCTTGTTCCACAGATATGACACCTTCACAAATATCCCCATTGGTAGAGATATGGGGTCCATGCCAGGGCTAGGGTTGGGGTTAGCCATTCCAAGCACCGCAGATACAAGGGGATTTCACCTACCCCCCCATTTGTGGCCACCAGCTTTCCAACGGTACCACGGATGAGCCGGTGGGACCTCTCGTTGCACAGCTATGACACCTGCACAAAGATCCCCATTGGTAGAGATCTGTGGTTCAAATGCCAGGGCTAGGGTTGGGGTTAGCCATTCCAAGCACCGCAGGACCATGGGGATGGCACCTACCCCCCCATTTGTGGCCACCAGCTTTCCAACGGTACCAGGCACGAGCCCGTGGGATCTCTTGTTCCACAGATATGACACCTGCACAAAGATCCCCATTGGTAGAGATATGGGGTTCAAATGCCAGGGCTAGGGTTGGGGTTAGCCATTCCAAGCACCGCAGGACCATGGGGATGGCACCTACCCCCCATTTGTGGCCAACAGCTTTCCAACGGTACCACGGATGAGCCGGTGGGACCTCTCGTTGCACAGCTATGACACCTGCACAAAGATCCCCATTGGTAGAGATCTGGGGTTCAAATGCCAGGGCTCGGGTTGGGGTTAGCCATTCCAAGCACTGCAGGACCATGGGGATGGCACCTACCCCCCCATTTGTGGCCACCAGCTTTCAAACGGTACCAGGCACGAGCCCGTGGGACCTCCCGCTGCACAGCTATGACACCTGCACAAAGATCCCCATTGGTAGATATCTGGGGTTCAAATGGGGGGTAGGTGCCATCCCCA
Source organism: Dascyllus trimaculatus (assembly GCA_024666655.1). Taxonomy (NCBI): domain Eukaryota; kingdom Metazoa; phylum Chordata; class Actinopteri; family Pomacentridae; genus Dascyllus; species Dascyllus trimaculatus. The sequence continues at coordinate 15,465,444 of CM045456.1, read as the reverse complement.
TGGTCCTGCGGTGCTTGGAATGGCTAAAAAATTAAAATCAGTGTAGGAAAAAGTTTTCTGCTCTGTAGAAGAATCCACCAATCAGAGACGTGCACCTGCACAGTTCAATTAGCATAAAGGACAGAAGAGACATTCATACTGCAGCACAACATACTGAGAAAAGAAAACAGATGGATCACACACCAAAGAAAGCTTTGTTGTAAAATCATTTAAAACAATTAAATGTTTAATTAAAGGGCAACAACCAGGTCCAAACAAAACATCAGTAATTACATTTTTAGGGCTTTTCTTACGTTGAATTTGTGGGTTAGATCCCTACAATCAGGAGTCTTTTGGTTTGCGTGCTCTTTTGAGAAAGAAACACTAGAGGACTGGGATCAGTGGACTGGTTGGGACTTTGATTTGATTTTTGACTTTGACTTTTTTTTTCTGTGGTGCTCTAATTCATCTGCACTGCACATGCTGGCATCAACTTCAAGCTTAAAGGAGCTCACAAAAGTGGACGCAGCAAAGACTGGCGCACTGCGCAACAAAGGTTCATCTTCTATTAAAAAAAAACATCAGTTTGTGGACTGTTTTGAAGCCTCAAGTTTGGAATTTGGCAGCTGCTGCTTCTATTCCAAGCATGTGTTATGCACAGTATAGAGACTGAGGGAAGAATTAATACATCAAATTAGGAAAGTAGGAGAAAAAATATAACTTCAAAATGGATAGAAATTGGTAACAGAACAATGAGCAAACTCCTTGTTCGACGTCTTCACAGTACTTTTGACAAAATCAGTGCTGTTCCTCTGAAAATTGATAATTCTAGAGACTACATGGGCAGAAGAGCTGCTTTATGAAGCTGAAAATCAAAGTTATTCCTGACTTCCACAGGAGTACAATTTCCAAACACAACAAGACCGTCCTGCAAGAAAAAAACATTTTATTAACAATATCAAGTTCTTTTACAATTTGTAGTGACTTTATCATGGCTTAATTTGCTTCATGCTGCCACACATGCTGTTGATTATCAATCCTTCATATTTTTCCGTATTTTTTACCTAAGTTAGTTATTAAAGGTTAACTTAGTACTTTAAAAAATGTTTATAGTGATGCATATTCGTCTATTTTTCAGTATTTATGTTATTTATTAGGTGGAATGTTCATCTGTATTTAATCATAGAGCAGAAATCCCTCATTTAAACTCTACGGGGTGTAAAGTATTGAATCTGAGGGGAACTAAAGTGAGATCTGTCCCTTCAGCAAATGTATTGAAGAGAGGGAAGCCTGGCTGCACAAAATCCACGTTTGTTTGGTGTAGTTGAATAATAACTACAGCAGTTTTGTGTAAGTTCTTTCTGAAAGTGTCGACAGAAATTACTCTGGACTTGTGTTTTAAATGACTGTGAGGTTGAAGTCCTGGACTGCTCATTTTTATCTGTATTCAGTGAAGTTATCAGGATCTCATCTGTCTTCTGAAAAGAACTGAATAACAAAGAATGTGTTAGGTATGATAGGAATAACCAGCGTGTGTCTGTAGTTTCTTCTTTTTCGGTAAAAAGTAAAAAACAAAGATTCATGAAATCAGCCTTGTTCAGTAAAAAGTTTAAATTTAATGAGGTGAAAGTCATTTTCACAAATCAAGAAAAAAACAAGCTGTCACAGCGTCGGAACTGGGTACCTTTCAGTTAGTCCTAGAACAGATCTGGGATGGTACAAACTTAAAAAAGACGGTCATGGATAGGGGGAAGAAGGGTAAAGTAGTCATGGCTTGTGGTTCAGAATCGGCCTGAACGCTCTCTGTCTCTGGAGCGACGTCTCTCGTGGTCGCGGCCACCGCCACCGCCTCGTCCTCTGTCCCTCGAGCGAGATCGCCTCTCTCTCGATCGAGACCGAGACCTGTGGCGGCTGCAGAAGTGAGGGAGGAGTCGTTATGAACTGCTATTAAACATTACACAGATTTGTGTAGCCAAATTGCTGAATGTAAAAGGAATGTAATGTTTGTACCTCTTCCTACGACGCCCATAGAGCTCTCTCCTCAGTTCACGTGAAATGGGTTTCAGATGCATGAAGTTGCAGAAGCCACCACGAGTGCACTCCCTGTGGAGAGAGAGCAGCTCAAAGAAATTAGAAAAATAGGGCAGCATGAAAGAAGAATCACATCTGAAATGTAATACTGTCAGGAGTAAACTCTAGTTTCACAGAGGAGCTACAACAGAAAAGCTTAAGCATGCAGACAAGAAAAGGCAACTGTTAACGGCAGTGACTGAACAAAAAGCTTTAGGTTAAACCCTGTAGATCACTAGAGAAAAGACAAAAAAGTATTTGAAGTATTTGAGTTTTAACAGGGATTTTCTGGGATAGGATCAAACAGTATTTTTGTGCTTTTGTAGGGAAGATGTTCAAAGGGAATACTAAAAAAGTACTGTGCAAGTGATACAAAATAAAATTATCAGAAAAACATTCTTCAGTAACAACAGAGAAATGTCATTTTTTAAAGGGAACATTGAATCGCATTAGATGAAAAACAGGGTAAAAAGTCACACAGCACTTACCCCATCTCATACTGGCGACAGCAGGCTTCTCTAAAGTCTGTGACAGGAGAGAGCTCAGCATGGATGGGCTGACCATTAAACCACCGGTTGTTCAGGTCTATCACAGCCTTCTCAGCATCCTCTTCATAACGGAACTATGGAGGGCAATCGAGACAGGTTAAGTTTAGTTTAGCAGAAGCTCATGGCTCTGAACCCAAGCTAAAATTCATGGAATTAACAGTAACAAATGTGTTTTTTAAGACCCGACACTCACCTTCACATAGACATTTCCTACTAGATGGTCCCCAAGGTTGTCACATACGTTCATTTCCTCTACTTCTCCGTACTTTTCTTCCATCTCTGTGAAGACCTCCTGCGAAGACAGTAGAGAAATTAAAGCATTTCCCTAGACAACAATTCATTACAATAAGCTACAGTGTATGAAAGGAAAAGTCAGACATCTGAGAAAAAAAGGGAAAAGTTTAAATGTAGAACGTGATAAGTCACTGGCACTATCGGCAAAGTTAGATGCTACATTAATTAAAGGTATGGCATAAAGACCGAACACTGTTCATAACTCTGTAGAAGGACTTCATTAATCTTGATTCATCAACACATATCCTTATTGTAAGTGTAAGTAAAATAATGTATTAAACTTCCCAATTGTCATTATGTTAAACACTTCGCTGCTGTACACTGTTGTAGCTGAATATAACGCAGAAGTTTTAATTTGTTTTCTTAAACAGTTACAGTGTAAAAGTGTCGAGGTCACAGTTTGAGGCAGAGCTGCACTACACTAAATTTTCAGAAGGGCATAAGAAGGACACGAGTTACCTCAAAAAACTCATCATAGTGCTCCTGCATCTCCATGTCACTGATGGCACCTAGTGGTTATAAGAGAGAATTATTAACAAAACATGATATAACCTGTAATTTCTGGAAAAAATCAGTGTTATACAAACAAACTGGCAGCAACTAAACTGTCAATTCAAATGATATTTACTGCCTACTTTCAGTAGGCAGCACTTGAGAGATTGAGTCAGATCTGAAATGTAATACTCCTTCTAGGTTAGTTTGTGTGCTTGCCAGCTCTTCAGTACCTGTAATCTCATCACATTCAGTCTGGCTGTACCGTGATGCTTTCACTCATTTAAATATTATTTAATGTCAATTTAGATGCATTAATTATAGCTACTAAAAATGTTGATATCAAATCATGGGAGCATTGCTAAGACTGTATGTTAGACTACATAAAAAACTTTAGCACACAGTATAACAGCAGTTTCACACTGATAAGCCATCCTGATATTCAACTACTGCCAATTTACAGCAGGGCTGATGTAAGTAGAGAAAAGGTGGCTGTGTGATCAGAGAAAATGACATTTCTCAAGCACAGATTGCCGTCATCGGTTTATCACTTACAGGTCAGACCGTCAGCAGACTGGGCATTGTTCTGCGGGTTCCGGTAAATGTTCAGAAGGGCAATCGTCTGAAAACAGAAATGTAATTTTTGATTAATTAGTTCTGATTAGAGGCTTCTAAAGAGTGTGGAAATGGTCAAACACCAAAATTACAACTTTAATTGTAATACACCATTCACATTTCAAATGCAACTACAAAACCAATCAGATACACTAAAAATATCCTCTGCCATCCTCTGCTGAACGATCAAATGCCTCCTGTAATAATTCCTGAACTACTGATTAAAGTTCTGTAGAGGAACACGTAAAAGTCCCTTTGTGCTTTCATCACTGTGATTTTGTCACCTTTGTTTTCATTAAATCTATCTGCCCTGGTTTACTAAAAAGCTACCTAAAATTCACCCACTGATAATATTTCTTAATTACATTTGTTTACAAGATTTTAATCTAATGTAATAAAAACTACAATCGTTCTGTGTGCTGTTTATCAGCTCTGATCCATTCGGTCTGTAAGCTCACTGCATGCTAGTACACTATTAAAACACGAATCCAGCAAAGGACTTTCAATGATTTCTTCAACATCAAAAGATAACACTAAATGCCAGTGTAAACTTGCTCCCTTTTTGACTTACGATATGGCAATTCTACACTGAAAGCTGATTTATTTTGTTAAAGGAAGAAAAGATTTGAATAAAGCTGTGGGTAGTGAAAATTAAACAATTTTAGTAGCTTAATATACTAAAACTGACTTAAACAACAGTGAAAACACTACAGAATGTAGATCACAAATACATGAAAAAAGTCATGGTCAATACTGCAAAACTTATCAAGCAAAGGTAAATGGTTCATACCATCACTAAGTGCATTGTCAGAATGTAATGAACATTTTGTTGAGAATTGTATCACTATTTTTTAACTGACAATTAAAAATTCGTAAACAAATAACATTCAAAGACAGACAAGATCTTGAAATTTCCACCTCTCCAAGAAACAACGGGTCCAATAATTAAAACACTAAACTGATTATATGTTTTATTTATATATTATACCAGAATGCTCAGTGACAACTTTGTACAACATGTTCCAAATGCAGGATTATTAATGACATCTAGAATTGCAATCGTATTGCAGTGAACTTACCTGGCTAAACGTTGGCTTATTGTGTAATCTGGAGCAGCGATCGCCATGTCGGCAGGCACCGATTTTAAAATAAAAGGAGCAGTTGACTCTGAAAAAGAGACAATAGTGAAGATGAGAAGAAGTAAACATAGAAATGCTCTGGACTTTGGCATCATGTAAAAAACAAACACAACAGTGCAAGCCTTGATGTCAGGGAAAGCTAAAGTACTTTCATGTGACCTGAGTAATGAGTGATGGGAGTTTGCAGTCTTGCAACTTTAGGGTGTGAACTTGTAAGGTTCAATGACACCACATGGTTTCCTCTTTTGTTGTATGCTTCTAGGTAAATATGGACCATGAATTTAAACAAAGCTGGTATTCAATCATAATACTTGGCTTTCCAACCCACTCAAGGTGAACCATTAATTCAAGGACAACAAGAAATTTACAAACACACACCAGCTCCATCTATGCACATACATCATGCTATCAGACAAAATATGGATCTGATTTCACAAAACTGGTATATTGTAAATATGATTTCACTTGCATGAGGTGCTGTAATCTCAGTCTCACTGTAACAAACCCACAAATTTGTACTGGAGTTAGTCTTAAATCACAATGTTGCTGATCTAAATAAACCTTACATCCAGTTTTAGACCTTTATATTTAGATAAAGCCATTGTATTGGATTAAACTTTACTTTCAGATTACATTTAAAAGGGTTTTGCTTGGTTTCTGGGTTCTCTGTTCAACTTTAACAGCTTCACAGTTGACCCAAGAAGTCAGACTATGAGAAACTGAGAATGGAAGGAAATAACTTTAAATAGCAGTACGGAAATACATGCGTTTCTAGAGTAGTAAAGATACAGCAGCTCTCAGCACTGAGTTCACTTTCCAAAATGACACCATTAAGGCCACTTTTTTTGCTTACTAATGCACTGAAGCGGATGCCTGCTTGAGGTCTCTCCGTGCATTTCCCATTGAAACAAAGACATGTGGGTTACACCAAGTAAAGCGTTCGCTACAGCTAGCTCAAATGCAGGTGTTTGTAGCTCTTATACTGGAGTTTATTTACTGAATATGTTCTATCTTCATTCAGAAAACATAATTAGCTAAGACTGGTTTCTTCTATCTATCCCAGCACAGTTGAGCGCCCAGGTGTTGCAGAAGCTAACGTTGACTTAGCAGTCGCGGCGCGGTATTTTCCTGTCGATAGCTAGCATGCTAACGCTAGCAGCTAAAGCCCGAGCAAAGCTAGCAGCTAACTGCTGTAAATACCGCGGCATATGGGGCTGCTAGACAACGCTAGCATTTAAATAAATACATAAAAACTACTTAACTATGACCTAAGTTAACGTAAAGTACTTACTTATCTTTCTCTGTTCCAAAAATGGATGCCAGGTATTCTGCCATCTTAGCTCGCCGCCTGTTCAACCGACAGCGGCATCAACAACGGTACTAACCTCCTTCACAATAAAAGCTCCTCAAATATTTACTGGCAAGAATGTTTTTGCATAAAACCTGCCAGGGGCGCCTACATGCATTTTTCACAGGAGTGGAAAGATGGGTCAACTGAAAATCCTGAGCATACCAAAACCCACACCATAACTGAATTTCAGAAATTCTAATATGCTGTGGTAGCATAGATCCTGATTGGAAAATTATATAAATATAAGAGTTAAGAAACTGGTTATTTTAATACCTTTGTTTTTTATTTTACAGTGAATGTTACTAATAAGCTGATATGCACAGGTATAGTTAACATTTTGTTTACTACACTGACCACAGTGCAAAACAGCCCAGGAGAAGATGTTCTGATTTGTTTAAAGGGAAAAAAGTTCCCTCACAGTGTATTTATGATTCTAATGCTTCAAATTCTGTCCATGTGTGATGATAATTTTTATATCTATAGTCACTTACTGTACAATAAAATGTGTTCTCGTCATCACTGGGCTACATATTGTCATTGTTTGGAGTTTAGTTTAATGAATAGATTAATTGCATTAGAGCAGTTATTATGACAGTAGCTCATTTGGTAATGATACATCACTTTTTCTACACATTAAATATTGTGCTGCAGTATCTATCACAAAAATGCAATTAAATATTCTATTTAAATATTTCATTCCTACTGAACAGGTTATAGTCATACACAAATGACATGTGAAAATGCACCTATAGGCATTTGATACCCTCACACTATTACTAAAACTGTAAAGTTATTTCAGTAAAAGCTATGAAATGTACCTTAATGAGTAATAATGAGTTTTGAAAATGGTGCCCACTGTGCCATTAATCTCTAACAATATTTTGTCTTTCAGTGCTCTGGAGTTAAAAATGTGTATTTTTCATTTACCTTTATTTTGAAGGTGAGATACTGAAACTGGAAATATTGGACAATATGGGTCATTTATGCTTGGACATGATATTCGAAACAAGAGCTGCTTTCATTTTGCACATAGACTAGAAACAGTCTTCATTTGTTGCAGAAGTATATATGTGAACAAAGGCCTATTTGCTTCAAGTGAATAGACAATAATGCAGCTACTTTAGGACCTACAAATTCCTTCAAAATAAACACAGTAATCCTCCTAAACGTCTCTGAAACAGTGGGTTACACCATCCAGGAAATCACTACTTAGCAGTTTGACTAAATTGTAGCTAGCATAAAACAAATACAAATGTAACTTTAGTCTCAGTGGTTGAGGAGGTATACTGTCAAAGTGAGTATGCAATATAGTTTTCTTTTTAAAACTGTGATTTAACATGTGGTTTTATAGGTTATTTTACTCTGTTTTACCAAACAGTTGAGAAAATCTACTGATCCCAGGGAACAACATTTTTGGGAGACATGAAAATAAGACCAAGTCATATCCTCTGTCAAATAAAAGTTGCAAATGAGTCAACTTTGTGTTTTATCAAGATGAATTTATTTGTCAAATGAGATGAGAAAATCCACACAAGAGTTACAAACATGACTGCAAATTATGACAAAACATGTAGATATTTGACCATCAGATGTTTATTTCCACATTAAACAGAAATTTAACAGCACAAATCTACATATGGTTCAATAAGATCAGACATCAGTATACTGAGAAATCAGGAACTTTGAGGTTGACATAAAACGTTTTATCTCTGTTAAATACATGTCATTAAACAAATACTTTCTGCAGGTATCTCTGGCTGTGGAGCTGCACATTTCTGATCTGTGGTCACTGACCTCCAGAGTGTTTGTTTTTGATCTGTTATCACTTTCTTTCTCCCTTTCACCCTCACCCCAACTGGTTTGAGTTTTTTTATTCCATTATTGCTAAGTGTTTGTGTATAATTTAGTACGGTCTTCGTCTTACTATATTAAGTGCCTTGAGAAGTCATATGTTATGAATCTGTGCTATATACACTTATCAACCACAACATTATGACCACTAAGGGGTGAAGTGAATAAGATTGATCATATTGGTACTATGTAGTGTTCTGCTGGAAAACCGTGGATTTTTTTTATGGCACCACATGGCAAAAGCATCAAACAATCAGGAACATGTTGAGAAACATGACAACGGCCCAACATGTTGATTTGACCACCAAACTTCCTACAACCCATTCTGATCAAGCATCATCAGGATGCAGTGGAACAAATTTGACTGACAGAGGCCCCACTGCACAAGCCAGAGTACCCAAAGGATCCAGTGCCAATGTCCTGGTTCCAGACCTCATAGGACACCCTGAGAGGTCCTCTTGTCCATGTCCAGTGGTTCAGAGCATTTTTGCCCTCATAAAGGGGACCAACACAATATTAGGCAGGTGGTCATAACGTTATGCCTGATGGGTGTTTATGTGATGCCATTTTAAAAAATCATTTTCTGCATTATGTTCTGTAAAAAAAACCCCATTCATATCAGCTTAAATTGGACAACATCTATACTGATAGATCTTCGATGAACCAGCATCAGCTGATGATACATCAGTCAGTCGAGGAAAGAAGTCATAATGTTATGCCTGATTGGTGTAAATAAAATTGATTTGAATCAAATATAACCTCAATAATAATAATAATAATAATAATAATGCACATTAATATAGCCAACCACATGGATGTTATTTAACATATTTAGACACAAAAGACTCAACAAGACCCAGAACTGCAAAACTGGCCCTACACCATGGCCCTTTCGAGCCCTAAAGGGCCTTGGTATTTTGCATAGGGGTCTGAAACCCTATGCAAAATACCAAGTGAAAAGTCAATTTGAACCCTTATAATATGATACAGTTACATGAGGCATATTGCTGAAAGGAAAACTGGCTGAGGCTGAATAGGGGCACACAGCTCATTCTTGCCACTGGGACTGCAACTAAATACGCAAAATCTTAAATAGGTCACTTCAAACTTTTGACCGAGTTATACAGATCGTCCTCATATTCACTCACTCACAAGGCTTCTTAGCAGACATGAGCAACTTCAAAATAAAACAACCTAAGAGAGGCCAAGATGATATAAAAGATGTTAGTGAATTGGTGGAACGTCTGGGAGAATTATGGGGAAATTTAAACAGATGACTACCATTGCATTTAAGGATAATGATTGAACGTGTAGAGCAACTTTATTTACTTTATCAATCTGGTGTGGGAACATTTGAGCACATTTTAAGGTAACTTCAGTTTTGCCAGTTAGTCTCCGCCCCTCCTCACTGAGAGTGTAGTTGGCCAAAAAACTTGCATGATACGACTCGACTGTGTGAATTTTGGCTGCTTATCTACCAGTTTGATACACTTCCAACATCTATCAAGACCTGAATTATAAGAGGTACGGATATTTGGGAGATTTATGTGTACATTAAAGGGAAACGTGCTACATTCGTGGACCTGTAAAAGTCCGTCGTGCTCGGACTCTTCCCGCTATTTTGTAGCTCAACTAGCAAAGCTAACCTAGCTAGCTAGCTGTTGTTTACTCCTAGTCAGCTTACTGGGAAGAGGCCGCCCACCTCCGAGCAACTGACGGTATAACCCAGCTTCCACAAACGCTAGTCTGCCACGAAAGGCTGCTTCTGGTGCTTTCTTGTTAGCTGGAAAACAGAAATATCGTTAGTTGTTATACCGCTGGAGTGTTAGCCGAGTTGCTAACAGTAAAGCTGAACAGACGCAGTTGAGCGGAGAGGCTGACGCGCCGCTCGCCGCCGTCCAGCAACAAACACACGGTGGGTATCCATCCTGAAGCGATAAAACTGCTTTTTTTCAGTCCGTACTTCTCCGTAGAGGTGCAGATTGCATTTGCATTTCCGTTATTTGGGTTTTTCGGCCACATTTCTGCCGCTCTGCGCTGCTAGTTTTGCTCTAAAAGTCGTTGTATTGATCAGAGCTGCTCTCGGAAGTCTTGCATCGCTGTAAACCTTAGCCAGGATTTCCGGCTCCTTTCCATTTGCCCTATGCTGTTTTGTTTCCGTTTATTCTATTTCCGTTTTAAAAGTTTTCTACACGCTCGGTTAAAGTGTGATTTAGCGGAGATTTGTTAAAGTTACGAAGCGCAACGCGTCTTTTAGGATATTTTCAGCGTTGTTTAGCAGGCGGGGACCGACGGTTGTGTAATGGGCTGCCTCGCCCCGCGCTGCTATATTCTAGCTAACTTGGTCCACAGTAGGCCCGCTTCACTGTAGCCACACGTGTAGCCTGCTGTGTAAATAATAGTTTTGTGTGTTTTTACAACATGTGTTTCAGACATTTCGCTATGTTTGGTCACCGTTTTTTGTCACTAATGGCCTACCAGCTGGCCTTTAGACGACACAGCCTCGCCCTCGAGTTGGCTAACGTTAGCAGTCAGTGAACTGTCCCAGACGGCCAATGAGGAGTCGAGGCTCAGAGGCCTTTATAGTAGAAAACCCCTCACTGCTCTGTTTCTGTTTACACCAGGGCCACATGGGACAGTTTGAAATGTATAATTATTAAGTATTTTCTTCTTATTACAGTTTATTTGTTCCAGCAGTTTTTTGGAAACTTTTTGATGAATTTTTTTGCTATCCTACTTGTAGAATAATGAATCAAAAAGTCTCTTTTGTATTGAAATTATGCTGTTTATCTCTATGTTTTTCGTAACTTTATTAATTTTTGGAGGCACTTCAAAAGAATAGCCTCACCAATGTTTCATTTAATTGATTAGATGCTAAACAAAAAAAAAATTAAAGTAATTTTCCAAGCATACATGGCATTTGACGGGTTCTGTATTCTTAAATATGTCAACTTGCTGTAATTCCATGTCTTACATCGTCAAAAATTTAATATATTTTTGTTTTGGACAAAGCAAGAAACAGGATTTAATGATGTCACCTTTGGCCAAAAAAATAAAAATAATTTAAGTTATACATATTTACAAATTTTAGTCAGTGGTAAATGTTTAAATACATGTATGTAATGTGTTGACTATAGCTGCAATGATTAATCACTTGGTTAATGATTACATTAATCAACTATTGTGACAGTTTGAGTAATTGAATTGTCTTTATTGTCGTTGCCTTGAGGTCAATGCAATGAAATTTAAAAATAGCTCTCACAATGGTCATCTGTCACACCCACATCCACATGCAAACACAGGTTAAAACAAGTAATAAATACTGGTAATAAAACACAATTAAAGTGCATAATGTGTAAAGCGCATTTGGAAATTGCACACAGTTTTATGGCACAGAAACAAGTCAGAAGTCTGAAGTAATTTTTTAAGGGAAAAAGTTAAATTTCTTTGATTCTACCTTCTGAAATTTGAGTAGTTTATTGTGTCTTTACTCATCAATGATGGTAAACTGAATATTTTTCAACAAAACATTTGAGGATGTCATTTTGGACTATGACAAACACTGGTTGGCATTTTTCATCATATGCTGACATTTTTTAGGCCCAACAACTAGTTCAAACTAGATCAAAGCATTGAAATTAAACACAACTACTTAAACATAAGTAAGTAAAATTTCTATTTACTGTTAACTTCTGCATATGTAAACAGTCTCTATGTTTGTCTCCCTCTTAGCAGAAGCAAAAGCATCTCAAAAACAACCCTATAGCTTTACAATTTAGGGCTACCACTAACAGTTTTGGTTAGAATACTTATTTAATCTGTCACTTAGTTCATTTTGTTATTCTTGTTTACCTCCTGGGCTCTGGAATGCCAGAGAAGATTAAAATATACAAATCCTCAACCCTGAGGTAACATTTTTTTTAATTAAATGTTTTAAGTAACTTAAATGATTATGCCTCTTTATTTTTAGCAGTTGGTTTGGCATCATTGCAATTAATTCTGCCTTTGGGAATATATTGTCAAAATATGTTGATCACAGTTTTTACTGCCAGTGTGTATTGTGATATTGGCGTACTGACAAAAGTATTACCATTAACATTTAAAGTGTTATTTTCTTTGATGCTATTGATCCTGATTATTTTTTGTTTGAATATGTCGCATTAAAAAATCTCTTCTGCAACTTTCCTAAAGCTTGGCTTTCAGAACACACTCAGAATGGCTAAAAGTGAGCCAGAAGACATGATCGAGATTGAGATCGATGAACGGGGGAAACAGGCATGTCTGGAGGAAAGGTAGGCACGATGATTACACAAATAAATACTTCATTTGATTGCCTACCCGTGCATAGGCACCAGCTGCAATTCTGTCTCATATCTTTTTTGGCATGTAGTGTGGAGGAGCAGACCATCACTGCATCAGATTTGATCCAACAAGACATCGACATCAATGAGCCAATTGGCAATTTGAAGAAGCTTTTGGAGCCCCGTATTCAAATCCCTTTAGATGCTTATGAGATCTGCTTGCAGGACATTCAGGTAACTGTTAAGAAATAAATCATAGCATCTTTTTATGATCAGATAAATGTGTGTTTTGTAGTGATTTCTTGAACTGCAAGGTATGCTAAGTTATCTCTCGAATCACTTCTAAATAATCTTATCTGTTTTGTGGTTATTTTTAGCTCCACCCTGATCACAGCCTTTTCGATCAGGGAGTGAAAACAGATGGAACAGTGCAGCTCAGCCTGCAGATTATAACCAAACCAGGTACCAGTCTACCCAGAAATCTTCACATTTCATATGAAGATCTCCACATATCAGTAAATAAACAGTAAGGCTGTGTGCTTCCAAAATCCTAACCATGTGTGTGTTTTTTCTTTTTCCATCCAGGAGAGGAGAAGCTGAACATTTTGGAAATTGTGAAGCCAGTAGAAACGGTAGAAGTGGTGATCGATCCAGATGCTGCAGGGGAGGAAGGTGCTCTGGTGGAGGAGGGACAGCTCATTGCTGTAGAACGATCTGCTCTGTCTGATGAAACCTCAGAGCAGGTCACACGTTGGGCTGCAGCGCTTGAAGGCTACCGCAAAGAGCAGGTCCGCTTGGGAATACCATACGGTGAGGAGTGTTTTCATGCCATACCTTACTATGGTGGAGAATGATGCTTAAAATGGTAACAAATGAATGTGCTTGTTAGTAAGTGAGGCTACTCTCCCTCTCTTTCTTCAGACCCTATGCTCTGGTCAGCTGATCAGGTGATCCACTGGGCTGTATGGGTAATGAAGGAGTTTAGCATCGATGAAATGGAAATAGGCAGCATTCACATCCCAGGTCAAGAGCTCTGTGCTTTCAGCCAGGAGGAGTTCCTTCAGAAAGTGCACAATGGAGAGATTCTCTGGAGTCACCTGGAACTGCTGCGCAAATGTAAATCAGACGGAGGGGTTGTAGGTTTCAGTATGTGCACACTGCTGATGTATAACTGCGCTTCTCAGAAGAAAAAATTAGGGCCCACGTTGCATCCTGTTAGTCAAACATGACCTTTATACGGAATGTAACTTATTCTTTGTGTTTATTTCAGATGTGTTGGCCAGCCAAGACCAGTCTGGAGGGGATGCTACTGTCACTATCGATCAACGTAAGTGTTTTTGTGGAAAAGGCATGGACACTCAGAGCTATAAACCGGATTTGGCCAGTCATGAGTTGCTGAGGTTATCTTGTCTGCTTAGATACAACATGCTAAACTCAGCCACGTGGACGTGAACAGAGTCACAAACACCTACGGCATCGTCCTTTTCTTGCACATGAAATATCTCAACATGCAAAACAGTGGACAAATTCCATTCCAACAGTGGACAATCATTTCCATAACAGAAAATGTTTTTTATAAAATTAAGTCACATCCAAAATAGTGTCAGTTTTTCTGTTTTGAGTTCTAACTTTTACTTCTGTCCCTTCAGCTGTGCAGATAATCCCAGCTCAAGTGAGCTCATCCACTGCTATAAAGGTATTGAAGCAGAGTCGTGGCCCCAGAATGCCTCGTATTTCAGGAGAAGAACGCAGCTCACCTGGCAACCGCACAGGTAGCACAAACCACACACAAAGACTATAAGCCACTCACATGCGTCTTTAGATGTGGTACTCGGAAAGCCTCAAAAGCGTATAAGGAGGGGTGAAAATAGGCTGCCCTCCAACCTGTAACTTACTCCAATAATCAAATATCCATTAAGGGCTATTTTGATTGTAGTTGCTTTAGTCCTTTTTCTGCCAAAAGCTTCTTAAATGTGATATTTTATAGACAAAATCTTTGAAGAAGACCTGTTGGAATGTTTTTTCACAGCTTTCCGGCATTTTAGAGACTTGATAAATTTTTGAATAATTAGATACAGAAATTCCACATTAGTAATTAGTAAGTAGTAATAAAAATAGTTGTTTGTGCCAGAACGACTCCCAAGTTACACATTCCGAGTGTTATCAGCCACCCTGCTGTGACTTTGAATTTGCGGTGCCGTGTTTATTACACATGAATGCAATTCTGAAACAACTATTCATGATGATTTGTCTGCTGTCACTGACTGCCCTGTTTCCCTGGTGCCAGGTAATAATGGTCAGATCCAGTTGTGGCAGTTCCTGCTAGAGCTGCTGACGGACAAGGATGCAAGAGACTGTATATCCTGGGTGGGCGAGGAGGGAGAGTTCAAACTCAACCAGCCTGAACTTGTGGCACAAAAGTGGGGCCTGCGCAAGAACAAGCCTACTATGAACTATGAGAAGCTCAGTCGAGCCCTCAGGTTTGTTTCTTTCTATCTCTTTATGCTTTTAAATAGGTATTTTAAAACTGGCTTCATATTGCATTTCCAAAAAGTTTGAACACTTGCATGATACATATTTGTGTGTCTCATGCAAATATGAGAATTACAAATATGTATGCTTACTCATATGAAAATTCTTCACATGAGTAAGCAAATACAAATGGCTGTCTAGCTATTGCAAATGCTTGATCTGGTGTCTTCTCCGGTGGAGGGAATCCCGCTCAGCCAGTTAAAGCTAATTAGTGTTTTCACAAATTTAAGCCAGACCTCTCTCTTGTTGTTTCACATAGTAGAAACCCTAGCTGCAGCACTCAGACTGCAGCTTATGTATGAGTTGCATAAAAATTTAGCACAATCAAGAACTTGACAACCCGTTAAAACTATCTTGCATTCCTCATCTACCTTAGCATGCTTGCATGGATCACAGTCCAGATCTTCTTTCCTAGCAGCGGTCAGACTCTCAAAACACTGAATCCTACACTTATTTCTACCCATCATGCTGCTCAGTAGCACCTTTTGTTTTTCTGCTTGGTAAAGATGCACGTATTCGAAACTCCAGTACTACAAAACAAGATTATTGGGTTTTCAGTGTCACAAAGGTGATTTCCATGTGCCCTTCATACACTGTCAGATCAAAATGATTTTTCTAAAGTATCGTTTCAATACATGAAGTTTAAAGTCAAAGAGCTCTCGTGTGCAGCTGCCTTGTTAGAAATAAACTGCCAGCATTGAGCAGGAAAAAAATAAATAAATAAATAATAATAATAATAATATATATATATATATATATATATATATATATGGAATGTAGTACACTTCTCAGTTCGCACATGGGTTTTTGTCTAATGAAAGGTCTAAAGGCCAGTCCATGATGATGATGATGATGATAGCGATTGTTGCAACTGTTTTCATAGGTGTTTGAAAACATGTATTATCCTATGTGGTATTGAAAACATTATAATCGACTCCACAATACTCTGTTGTATCATTTTATTTCGGCATGATTCTGACTAATGTTCTTTTTTTAGGTATTACTACGACGGGGACATGATAAGCAAGGTGCAGGGCAAACGCTTTGTCTACAAGTTTGTGTGCGACCTGAGGACTCTGATTGGCTACAGTGCTGCTGAGCTGAACAGCCTGGTGACCGAGTGCGAGCAGAAGAAACTGGCTCGCATGCAGATGCACGGCATCGGGCAGCCCATCACTACAGTGACCCTGGCGACGACGACACTAGACAAGGACAGCTGAAGGAGGCCACATTACAGTGCTCTCCAGCTGCCGCAGGCGAAGTGTGCCCTCCACCATGGATTGGAAATCATGTGTCCATCAGACACAGAAATGCAAGCCTGATCCCTGATCAGTGTGGATTAACAACTTTGTTATTGTCTTTACAACAGTTTGATTCAAGTTAGACTGAGGCAGGTAAAGTTTTTTAGCTTTTCTTTAACGCTAACCAAGAGAAGCGCGTTCCAGATGAGGGAGAATGTCTGATTGTTGTGTGCATGTGATCGAATGAATGAGTGCGACTGACAACCCTGTTAAGAGCTTTGTGTTGTGTGTTCCTTGTCTGTAGTTTTGGATCATTTCCACTGTATATACTGGTACTTCATGTTTTTGATAGCCACAAGGGCAAGTGTATTTTCATATTTTCCATTTATAGAACCTGTTTTGTATTTTATTTAGTGTTTGTTCCCTAAATTGTTGGACCCTTTTTGTCCACTAGGGGGAATAAAGTGGCAAACATATTTCTTAACAGCTGTGTGAGTCAATATTTAAGTTTTTCGAGGTTGTATAAAGTCATAGTAAAAGACTGAAAATGACAGACAAGCAGACAGGCAAATGTACATTCAAAATTTTATTCATGGTATAGTGAGTGTAGAAAGCTTTTTCTTACTCTAAGCAAATGGTTCATTTAACTACACACAGAGGAAGGTCACTGAATCAATGAGAGAAAAAACATCATTTTTAATCACTAGGCTTCAAAGACACCCAGAGTGAGCATCAATACAAATTTTAAACATTCACCTGATTAAGAGCTTCATTTAGTGTCTGTACACGTGTGGGTACAATGCGTAGAGGTGATATGTGTTGTATTTCTATGATAAAAATGCGCAATATGCATGTCACATTCATGTTTACTAATAACTTAATTTAGGGAGAGGGAAATGTGTCTCTGTTGGTGCGAGATGTGGTAACTCGTCGCCTCTTCGTGAGGACTATTATAGATTTGACGACAAATATGCAGGCAAAGAAATATTCACCACAGGACAAACAGAAGCACTGTACATGTATACACAGAAGATGTAGAAAAATAGAATGTATGAGAGATTTGGTGAAGGAATGCGTTTGGAGAAGGAGATTGGACCATCTGGAAAATGTCTGATCTTTGTAGGCCCAACAAGTCTCGTCTATTTATCACACACCGACTCTCAAGTGCTGCACTGTACAATATTGCTGACACAACTAGAGCAAGGGGATAAACATGACAAATGAAGGTTTGGAAAGAAAGACGGAGAAACAAGTAGGACATAAAATGAAAATGGGCCAATGAGAACTAGATCTCCATATATTTACAGTCAAACAGTGGAATGATAAATCTGGAATGACACGCGTTCATAAAAACCTTCTAAAGTTTTGACCTTGATCCTCTTCTTCTAATAAAAACCCAAAGTGCAGCGACAGTTGGCATCAGACTTAACAGCAATAATATTTGGTGGCAATTATCAGATTTCCAAAATGACAGAGTGCATAGAACGCAAACAGTAACACAATCATCTTCCTTTCGGACACTATTACACTTCATATATTACATACGTAGAGAGCATTTTGCCCATGCAGCTAACACAACAGTGAAGCATGGAGATGAGCATTAAGAGCCAAGATTCAGTTAAAGCAAGTCTGTGTGACGAGAAAGCAGACCAGATTCTGAATACTCTTTTTCTTCTTCATATCACAAGTTCACAAAGAAGACACTAGAAATGTACAATCCTGCTAAAATATCTAGGGAGAGGACCACTCCGGAGGACCTCCACATAAAGTATACTTTATCAGTCATCAATATTGTCATGCACTACATATACTTACAGCTAATCTCTGTCGTAATATATTACACATTAAAAAAAGAAAAAACAAAACATTCAATATTTTTCAGCTTTTATATATTTTGATTATGTATTTTTTTCTGCTATTTTTTTTCTCCTTTTTTGAAAAACAAACCTGAAACACTTGAATCGTGGGGCGGGTTGCTCTGAGAGCCCTCATCGGTCATCTGAGAGCAGGGCAGCGAGGGGGACACGTGGGGCAGTTTGAGGAGCGACGAGGGGAGTGATTGGGAATTACATGTTTCAGGTCTCAGCTGTGAGCGTAGTACTGCAGTGACTCGTATAACCAGTCAGCAGGGTTTTTCAGTACAAACACTATGAAGACTTTGCTGTGATTGGCTGAAATGTGCAGGTGAAACAGGGTACCCTTGTCTAACCATTTGCCAGGAAATGTAAGCTTGAGTGTTTGCTCTGTACAATCAATGGATAAGGGATTAAGAAGGTTTTGTTCCATGTCAATTTCCTTTGGTCCAACCCCCCTGACCGAGACATACAAAGATTTATCTTAAAAATCAGCCTGTGCAGTGATCCTCACACCCTTCCTCCCCCTTCCAAACAGGGTGAAAGGTGTAGGGGCTGAGAGCAAGGGAGCAGAATGGAACAGACCGTAGGGGCGACAGTGTGGGGCTGGGAAACGCCTGCAGGAAATGTTGGTGAGCAGCTCTTTAGTTCTGCATCTGCTCAAAGAATTTGTAGGTGGGGTTCTCGTAGCCGTTCTGCTGCATCTTGGCCAGGTGACGCTCCTCTGGGGTCACTGCTGCATCCACCTGTAAACACATGAAAGGAGTTAGTAAAACAAAAAGCTGTGTTCGGTGTAGGTAAACAAATGAACACACAGTGAAACTCTCCACTGAACAGTAGTGCCTCCTTGAACATCCTTTTACCTCGATGACACCGTGATGAATAGAAGTGTACTGTTTCTTCCTCAGCATCACCAAGGTGATGACGATGACAGTTGCTATGACGACCCCTCCAACCATAAGCCCAATAATGGCACCTTTATTGGACCCCACATCCTCAGCGAAAAACACCTGCCATGAGAAAACAGTGCTATTCATGTCCACTGCAGGACCAGAATAAATTACACAGAGAGCAAATGTTCTGGATTTAAATGGTTTTCACACCAGTTTTTGATGGTAAACTTCATAACCAGCGCTCTGCCTCTCTTCAGTCTCCATCCGCACTTCGGGCATCTCCTCTGGCTTCAGGGCGGATACTGAAACCAAAGACAAATGCACAAAGAATGTTATAAAAGCAGACATGAATAAAGAGAATTAGTGCAAATATCAAAAACTCCTAGTCCTAATCAGAAATACTATGCTACATGTTTGATGTATATTGTACTGTCATTAATCATAAGTAAATACACACACAACAGCAGAAAGTAAATTCAGACAATAGAGTGGATTCAGCAGTAGTACCGAAAAAACCCCATATATCTAGTGATTAAAATTACATAAAAATCCAAAACTTTTGTTTGGCTAGATGGTATTGCAGTTTTACTAAGCAATCTTGTCCAATAAACTGTCCGATAATCTCCATTAACAGGTATATATTGTAGCCTGAAATGGACCAAAGAGGTGGACCGATGGAACAAACATTGTTAAAAATGTTTATACCTACATTCGTTGTATCCCAATGTCCAAATGCACAAGCATAGTTATTTTTAATACCTCTTGATATATAACAAATGTAAGTGGGAGAACATGTAACGTGGTGTAGACATGTTTATAACATCTGTAGCATGCAGACATACCAGGTCGTGTGGGGAGTCCTCTGTCTGGAATTGGACGGGCATCAACGGGCTCAACTGCAGAAAAAAAGAATAAAAAAATAAAATGTCAAACAACAATAAAAGGTTATGATATCAGATGTCAAGTAGACATATTCACTTATCATTTAGCCAGTGTTTGAAATAACATTGCTAACGTCACACTTGCCTTTAAAATAACACTTTGTTGGTGGTTCTGTGTACTTAAAGAGTTTCAGTTTCATGTAACTTCTTTTATTTCTGGATTTTTAATTAGTAAATATCTCATTTTATTAGATAAGGATAACCTTCTTTGTGTATTCTAATCTAACGTGTGTTACCGTGATTCTCTGTGTTGGGCTGGTTGAAGCTCTCGGGGTGAATGAAGCCCAGCCCATCAAGGCCGGGGTCCATGGGAGCCGAGCTGTAGGCCTGATCAGGCATCAGAGCGTCGTTACCATAACTCACTCTGCCATCCACCTGCAAACACAGAGGAATGTTAATCAGGATGTGTCGGTGTGGGAGGCTTTCCAATCCTGACGATTATCTACTATAAAGTCACTCACAGGACTTGTACTTACTGATGTAATTACGTGCCCAAACATTAAATTTGAGCATTAATCTTCTATACAACTGCAATCTAAACCTCTTTTGCCCTTCAGATACAGTATACAACTGGGAGAACAAAATTATTTTTATTTGCCGTGCCTAATTAGAGTCGTGGATAGTAGTTATCGCCTACCTTCTTTGTTTTTCTTACTGTACTTGTTTTGTAATAAGTCCACCACCAACTATGTCAGCATCTAAGTTTCTGTGTGCATGGCGACTTTGTTTCACTGGGCTTATCATTCTGTCGATTAGAGGTGATTCTATTAATACACGTGAGAGATTGCGGTTTATACAGGACACACACCATGCATATGTGAGTGGGTGCAACTTGACTCACCCGCCCATCGCTCTGCAGGGAAGAGACTTGCTGAGACAGCTCCGACTGAACTCTCTGCATGATAACCGCTACAAAGAGAGGGCACACAGTGAGCGTGAGAGAGGGAGAGACGCAGCATGATGATGGGGGGGAGGGAGATGAGGGGAAAAAAGGCATGCCAGGTGTAGTTCACAGTGTCCTGATTACTGTAGGCAATCTGACTGAAGATGTTGTTTTATCAGCAAACCATTCATCAGTGGACTTCCTGGCACACAAACTTGTTTTTGTCCTCACTCAGCACTACAGCAGGTTGTATGATTACTTAATTAGAGTGGTCTGCATGGTCCCGCTGTGCATTTAGGATGGTAGTATGTAGGATTAATTAGACTCCCCTTCCTAATGATGAGCAGAATTACACTGATTAGAGACACTGTACTGTACTGGACTACAAGAGCAACAGCGGTGTAATATAATACAATCTTTTGTTGCATCTAGCAGATCCTGACATAGATTCAAAGAAGCATTTTTGCTGCCTTGCTGATAAACACAGTGAGTCAAACCCATTCCCACCCAAACCTTTCTAATGTCAAGTACAGGGTGTCTGAGTCACCTATTCTTTGTAACCTTCTGAAACCAAGGATTTGAAATTCACACCCACTTCACACTGTGACTGGTGTTCGGAGGTGAAAGAGTTTTGTTGATCTTATCATGTGTTCAACCCATTGCAATATGTCTCCCTGGAAAATGTAAGCAATTTTTCCTGATTTTAAGACAATACTCCATGTTGTCGCCTTAAAAACTAACTTTTAAAAACTATTCAATACAAGTTTTAAAATTAAGACAACTTTTTAAGACACTCGTATCTGAAAAGTGTTTATAGACTCAAAGTGGACATCAGCACATGAACCAGGAAGGTTCACAGATCACTTTGTGATTTTAACAGTAGTACAAGTCCAAACTAAAGCTGCTCTCTGTGAGCTGATTTTGATAACTGAAACCAACTGATAATGAACTAAAACCAATGAGGAAATTATGACAAGATATAATGAAGCTTCTTCTATCAGTTGTTAATAATATAAGCTCTAAGCACACAGGATTTACTTGACTAAATGTGTTCAACCAGTGGAATAGGCCTTTCGGAATGAGATATAAACAACACTTACCGACTTGGTTTTGGATCTCATTAGCCACACTGGGCACCTTGTAGAGCAGACCCAGTGACTGGTTCATCCTCTCATCAATCACACGAAGGTGGGTCAAAACCTAGATGTCAAAAATAAGTTGATTAGTTCCAGTTCAATTCTCAAATCATCATTTTTGATAAAAACAAGGCTTTAAAATCCTTTCAAGACAATTGTTTTTAAGCACAGCCAAGGGTTTTGTGTGAGAACCTGAGGTCGGATCTGAGCAGCCTTCTTGGGATCAACAGTCCGAACGTGTTCATAATGCTTCAGTGTGTGCTGCCTGTCCTTCTGTTCAGCACGGACGTACTTCTTCAGCAGGCTCAACACCTGACGGGGCTGGTGGTGACAGTGTTGTAAATTGTTACAGGGATTATTATACTACAGATTAATTTTTTTTTTAAATGTACAATGTGTGCCATTTTATTCTGTATGAACACAGAAGAAATGTACTTGGCTCTAAACTATTCTGTTAAGGAAATTCCTTTGAGCATGCACATACCTATAATGTAATGTAACAGCACTCCTTTTATTGACCAGTGCAGAGGTGTACGTGTGTGCGAGTATGTGTGTTTACCCTAGGAGGATTGGCCTGCAGGGCGCTAAGGTAATTTTCCAGTGAAAGGCGTCGACGGCTGTTGAGCAGAGCTTCCACCCGGGCCATATGGGTTTCCACTAGTTGCTGTCTTTCTCCCGCCGCCTCCTGCTCCAGAGCCTCCACCTTTTCCTGGAAATGCTGCAATTACATGCAGGAGTCTGAATATACACTTCAACAGGCACAAGGCAGTATGCTGGGAAATACACTTTAACCATAGAAGATGGAGGAGAAAGAAGCTAAAAGAATTTTGATACTTTCCACTAAATCATTTAAACTTTATTATGTTTGACAGATACTGTTCTGAAGTACTGGTAGCACATGTTGTTTTGACCCTGTAATAGTCTGGTTTTGACTCTTTACACTCCTCATTTGGGGAGTTCCTGTTATCTTCACAAGAAAGCTGAAGCTGTAATGTTTCAAGGACGAATGCTTGACTTGTATTGTCTTGTCTGAACGTAGGTCAGCCTTCTGAACATGAGCCTGGTGTATGAGCTCTGCCCTATCAGTTGAAATAATCACTCTGCATTTCTCTGATTTCTCATTTCTTACTGTTTAATACACTTTAATAAAATACAAAAGACAAATACTGTTGCACCTTGATTGCTTTTACTATGGCTCATCCAGATTTCCACAACAGCAGTCACAAAGATATGCTTAGTTTCATTTCACTGAAGCTTTAAGCTAACTTTGGCCAAGATAATAGAAATATTTAACTATAAATCTCTGATATAAAACACCTTTGGCATTTACACAGTTACAGCAAGTAATAAGGTGCTTCCTACCTGAATGACTGCTTTCTTGTCAGCGCGAGGAAGGTTCTTGGCTTGTCTCTCAGCCTCTTCCCACTCCCTCATCACCTGGACATAAAGGACAAAAATTACCATTTTTATATTGACAAATTCAGGCTTTGTCACATTAGATTACACATTTGGACTTCTTAACAGAGAAAATTTATATAATTAATGTTTAGGATGCAAACACACATACTTGGGACATCTTTTCACGGTGTTTGGCCTCAAGGCTTTCTTTGGCCTTCTGGAAGTCGGTGTGCTCGTTGTCGTCGCCAGGAGATTCAAGGTACCGGTCCACGGCATCCGGAGGACTTGGAGCCATGGTGGGCACTGGCAGAGAACAAAGCGGGAGGAATCAATTACAGAGCAGCACAAAGCAGAGTGAGGGGCACAAGAGAGAATAGGATGTCATGAAGAACAGCAGCTTAGATGTTGACAATTAAAGAGGATGCATGAAAATAAACACAGGAAAAACACTGATATTTGTCACACAATGCATTCCATAGAGAAAACAGTACACAGGGTGTCGGTTCTTTGATGAACAAGTGGGTTAATCACTCACGATAGGTTAGACTGACACAGAAAATGGCCTTAAAGTCTACACATATAAAGACGAAAAGACATACAGGTCATCAGGGGACAAAGAGTGATGAGTTTCCCAGAATAAGTGTGTGTGTGTTTGTCCATCTGTGTCTCTGTTTAATGTGGGAGCCTGGAGATAAGATGCAAAGTGCCAAGTCAGGATCAGGGCAGACTGAACCACTAGGGAGTTCGCCGAGTGGAAACAGCAAATCAACCCATTAACCTTTAGGAGTCCCCTCCCCCAACTCACACACATACACTAAAATGCTATGAACACACTCAGCTGGTTAAGACATATTAATGACATCGTTACAGACCCACAACTGCCGGCTCAGACGACTACACAGGAGCAGCAGCAGCAGACAGAGACCTTAAAACTGCAAACTACAGTGTAAAGCATGCAGACACACGTGTATAGAAATGCATGCAGATACACGCTGACATTCACAGTCCAGTGTTTACGCCACCTCGTCCACATGCTGCAAGAAGTATCAGTTAGTGTTACCAGTTAGAAGTGATTAATTGAGTAATGAAATGATTTGGAGGTGAAGGACTGTGTCATGGCCACTTTCTATCAGGGACACTCACTTATCTGCTGGCATTTACATTATTTCTTGTCATTTTTCTTTTTACAGCAGTGCTGGGTAAAATGGCCGTTGAAAGGATTACGCTGGCCTTGTAGCTTTTTGTCAGCAAATCCCATAAAAAGAGGAACAAAATCAACTGATTATTTGTGACCCTCACTGTTCTCCAAAACAATTAAAACACATAAATGTATCAAGTCTTCCACTGGGGGACAGTTTTCTGCATTATGTTAAACATGGGCACTGTAGTTTACTTTAATTCAATCCCTCACTCATCATTCTGGGAGGCTCAAATACTCATTAATCAGTGGATCACGATAGTCCACACCAGATGCTCCATTTACCCCTGTTTGACTAACATTTGCTTAAAACCACGATGCCCAGCTGTTTTTAGGAAATAGGCCTGAAATAAAATTAGTACTTCAACATTTCAGAGAATATAGATGGGATAATTGTATCACTCTTATGTGCATCTCCTACAGCAGCTAATTAGTAGCTACTTGCAGCTACTAATAAGCTTACCTTAGCACAAAAAATGTAGGCAGTCGTTCCAGCTGTTTCTTTGTTGTTTCAGTCTTTGTGCTACCATAAGCTAACTGGATGTTGGCAGTAGCTTCATACTCAGCGAACAGGCATAGGAGTGGTATTGATCTTCTCATCTAACTGTCGGCAAGGAAGCAAACAAGCATAATCCCTAGACTGTTCAACAGTTTCTTTAAACACCATATGTGTATCCTATTTTTAGTGATAAATGTTTTTAGAAAGAACAAACTGTTGTTTTCTTTATGGGATTTGTTCACAGTAAGAAACTAATGTAAACCACTGGCTTTATAATGTCAGGACTTTCACTTTGATTCATGTTTCCCACAAACTTTAGCATCTTTCTGTGGTAGATACACAAATAAAAATTGACATTCTGATATTGGTGATTTCATCGCTCACATTCTCTAATTTTTCTAATGATATGTCTAAATCTTGATGAAAAAATAATATAAGACTGATGAAATAGTGACTGAATCCAGCTGCAGTGCTCAGAGTGGTTTGGAGGCATCAGATACTTGGGACAGTGGGAGACAGAGAGTGAATGAGACAGAGAAACAATCTGCAGCAGTCTGAGGACAGGAATCAGGCGTGTTAAGTTGACATGTCAGGGTTTCGCTTCAGTCCCGGGACTTACACGAGCTGCTGCAGACAGCTAGGCAGTACTCCTCCGAGTCAAAGTTATTCCTGTTGCCCCCACAGCCCCCAAACAAGAAGGGAGCACAGCGGGCCTGCTCAGGCACGAAGTACCAACGCTCCAGCATGGCATGACACGGGCCTGACTCAGCCTGAGCCCAACAAACCGCTGAGACATGTATACACAGGCAAACACAAATTAAATATCAAAACAAAAATGAGCTTCTACATTTAATGAAAAACATAAAAGGTGAATCAAAAAAGCAACACATGAAAAAACAACCCCCGACTGAGAAAAATGTGTGCATCCAATTCATTTCTCACCTCGAACGACTTCCTCAACTGATTCGGTTGTGGTGGTGGTAGTGGTTGTCATGGCGATGTTGGCACTGCGTTCATCACTGTACCGTTCGTCGGTCATGTCGACGTCTTCCTCGTCATCTGCATCCCCATCTCCGTTCTCATCCCTTTCAAAGGTGTCCGCCTCTTCGTCCTCGTCTTCGTCATCCTCGGTCGTAGCTGGTTCTGTGTCTGCTGGACGTGTCATGCTGCGTACAGAGCGGCGGGTTCAGTCTTTGCATCAACAAGTGAGGGACCAGGGATGGGTGTGTATGATCAAACGTACCTGTTATCAGAGTATTCAGTCTCAGCTCCTCCCCACCAGACATCAGACTCCTCTCCTTCTAGCTCCGTGCTGTCTGACTCTCGTTCCACCTCCGCTGGGCAGCACACAAACTCCACTCCTCGGAAGCGGTCAATACCACATGGCAACAGCATCCCATAGTCGTGGAGATTCATGTAGCGGTCTCCACAGGACTAATTTCAATGAAACACATTAATCATAACTTCTAAAAGAGCTGCCTGGCTTATAAACAGCATCCAAAATCAAATCACATCACATTCAATCCTTTCAGTCCTCATGAAAGCTTATTGTGGAAAACCTTGAAGCCTGATCCCCCGGCGTATTTATTATAATAGAGGTTAAATAAATCAATACATGACAGACAATTGCCTTTGTGACTGACTGCACAGAAAGGGACAAGGATAAAAGAAACACAAATCAGAAGTGTCGGCTGACAGCAGATATGAGTTGGGGGATAATAAAATTAAGATGTGCTGAGTCACTCAGGGAGCTACCAGAAAACCAGATGGAAAAGGAGGGAGACAAATAGATACAAAAAGCCATTAACCGATACAGTGATCACGGGAGGATAACAGGCAACATCAGGATCATTCTGTGGCAGTGATGCCTGTCTTGCTGTCTGTCCTCACCTCTTTGGCTACAGTGTGCCAGTGCAGGTGGCTCTCACATTGGTCCATACGCTCCTGGTGCAGGAACTTACACTTGTCAGGAACAAGCAGGGCATCGCTCACAAACTCGCCAACTGCAACATGAATAAGCTATTAATTCAACATGCAACCTTACACAAACACACTCAGTAATATACACCTGTACCATTAAAACTGCTTACCCAGGCAGCGGTATGGCAACACGATGTGTGTGTGACTGCGACATTGCTTGCGGCCTTTCTTGCACCAGTTGGGGATGCTGACAGGCTGGTTAGCCTCCACAACATTTGTGATCTGCAACTCTGGGTACACCTGCAGAAACAAGTGAGATTTCAGTGCTCTCACTGCTTTATTTGCCTCCTTATTCTGTCTGCTTGCTGCTTCTCTCTGTGTGTCTCTTTCTGTCTCTGCAGTGCTGTATCACTCTGTTTAAATACCTCCTGGCAGTACTGTAGGATGCCCTCCTTGGTGCCAGTGCAGCTCTTGGTGCCGGAGGGGTCAGACTCCCATTTGCCACTCTGTACATTGATGTGCATATTGAGCTTCCCACAGAACATGGCCACCTGGGGCTCAGTTAGCAAACCCACAGAGTCATCAGCAGGCACCTGAATGGACAAGGAGAAAGAGAGGATAACGATAAAGACTGATTGTACCAATCTGGCTTAAGAATAGCTCAGAAGAATCAGAATCAGAATCAGAATCAGGATCATGTTTATTGCCAAGTAATTTTTACATTACGAGAAATTTGTCTTACAGTTACATCCCGTCCAAGAAACATAAAAAAGACAGTAACACAAACATGGGGAGGACAGGAGCAGGAGAACTGTGGGTCGCCACGAAGCAGCGCCCCGTAGGCTTAACCATGAATATCTCCTTATGCAGCTTACATATATTTAGTCACTTTCAGTACATTCTACTACGCTGTCTATGTAAACAGTAGTGGGATTAGTAAGTCTAAAGGATAAAGGCCTCTTTAAAGTACTTTATAATATCACTGCACATTTAAGTTATTATATAAATAAATAAAAGTAACAACTGCTTTAAGCCTGAGCTGAGCAAAATACATGGTCTCATCCCCTTGAGCACAGACAGATAAGCATTATAGCCACAGGGCAGCACACGTGCCGTTTGTTAGTCGGGCTTTACTCATTTGCTATTTTTGTGAAAGTCACACAAGTGTCTGGATGTCCACCAAAAAAATTATTAGACCCCAAGCTATTAAGATTTGTTTTTGGGGAACAAATTGGAGGAAGTCTCACAGTGTTTCGCCCTCTGAGTCCTATATTCTTCTGGAAGACATTAGAAAAGACTGATGCTATAAACCGACAAAATGGTAACCACCAAGCCATCTGTTGTCAGTCTTTAAATGACTAATTCTGACTTGATGCTGTGTTTGCCTGTGTAATATTATCCTCCTGTGAATCTGGATGGGATAGCCAATTGTTTATCTCTGCAGAAACTGCTCTGTTCTGACCTTAACAGCCCATTGCATAATGTCATATATCATTTCCTTAGATGTGCAATTTAATTTCTGCTAATCCAAGTGCATCATATGGCACATCCATCCTGCTCATTCTGTTCAAACCAAAACAGAAACATCCTTGCAGCTGTAAGATGTAAACACATTAACTACAGCCCCACTGAACATAGGCAATGATAAGGCAATGTGTATCACAGGTTGCAGAATATAAAACTAAATATTCTGTGGAATATGTAATAGGTGACATGTGACACCAACTGAGAATATTATTCCTAACGCCTGCCAACATGTATATCTGCCCTTGAATAGCTGTTCAACTCACATTCTGTACCACAGATTCCCGCCTTTCAAGTAGCATTCCTTGCAAAAGCATTTATCCCACAAGGTACAATTATATGAAGCCATGTCATGCACCACCAGTACATTACCCTTGCGCTTATTAAGCTGAGGTAACATGACATACCTTTTCATACATCCAAGAAAAGGCTGGAAACTCTCCTGCGTGACTACTGAGGTGTCACAACCCTTAGCAGTGAATAAAGTTATCACCTTTAAGTGTTGTTGCTGCGGGCCTTTTAATTCTATCATGACTCAGCCTGAAGCCTGACAAACACGCAACACAGAATGAATGCACTGCAACACAATAGACTTAATTGGATTAAATGGGTAAAGAATAAACCAAATTTCCCCAGGCTTATCATACTTGGGGACATTGCAGTCATGCTGATATAACAAATAGAATCGCCAATGCAGAGAAAGGCCCAGGAGAGCACTGTTGAGTCCCACCAAAAATAGTACAGCTATAATGTCACGACAATCACAGGTATGGCATAATTTTGCTGTGGAGACATTTTCACTGCAGCACACAGGGGTTTGGCTAAGGAGGCAGCAGTAGGCGAGAATGCACTATAGAAACACCCTTTTCTCACACGTTGCATGGCTCCCAAATGCAGCATGGCGAGAAGAAATCACCAGCATGCATGCAATGATTCACATATTGCCTATACTGCATGGACATGGTCCCTTTCATGCTGTTTCCAGCTGGTTCTGGGCTGCATATTTCTCTCTGGTCCAGCACAGCAGCAGCAGGCGCCATCTTCTCGTGTGAAACTAATAAGGCAGCATCTTTTTCCGTTCTCCTCAGCAGTTTCACCGCCCTGCCGCCACTGGACCGAGCCAGCACCGAATAACACCGCACATGAGCAATGCTAAAAAATATATATATAAATAAACCTCCGTCGGTGTCAGCGGCCGTAGATTCACATAAAAACTGAACTGTTTTCTTGGTACAAAGTCTGAATTTCAACGGGATAAAGTGACGGATTCACCGTTATGTTAGCAAATCTCAGCTGACATGCCAGCCTGTGTGATTTTCGGGAAAAAAAGCTAGCTAACGTTAGCTCCCTCGACCCTGTTATGTACGCTAGTTAGCTAACTGACTTAAAGCAGCTATTTATTAATAAGAAACGATGATTGTGACTAACTGGTGGGACAGTATTAAACATAGATGCGTGTAAAAATAGCCCAAGACAAACAAAAACATCCAACATGGCAGGGCCAAGCTGTCAATCACTGACATCTAACGGTAGGCCTCGGTAGCATTGCTGGCATTATTGCTAGTTTATTCTACGCAGTAAACTTGTGTACATTGTTAGCTTGAGAAAAAAACATGGCGAACATAGTAAATTGTTAAAAATAAACTGTCAGGAGAAATTTAAAAAACTGGCTAAAACCGGAGTGTAGGCCTCGGATAAGCTCCGTAATCACGTTATCTCTGGCAGCACCGAGGTTGGGTAGTTAAATAGCCTTCATGTAACGAGCCACGTAATGTTGTCTGTCACATTTTACACTTTAGCTACTATTTTAATGCGCCATCATTCAGGTGTGACTCGGCGGTTTGTGGGCCCCGCAGCGGAGCAGAGCCGGTGGGGACGGGGACGGGCTCGCCGCCGCCGCCGCCGCCGCCGCCACAAGCTGCGGGTTTCTCCGCCGTACTCACCTCGGATGAAAGCGTCAAGGTCGCCGCAAGTAACAGCACAAACGCCGTGAGCTCCCCCATACCGTCCTCCCGGTATCCAGCACCGCCGTTATGTTCACGTTTTTTTTTTCCTTTTGAAGCGAGAGAAATGTTAAAACGGACGTTGATATGCGTCGACACAGTAGCAGCGGCGGCGGCTGAGGCGTTCAGGTCCCGCTGTGTAGCTCCCAGGCGGTGGCGGTATGAGGCTGGAGGATGTTTGGATTGCAGCGGGGCGGGGGAGCAGGTCTGACCTGTGTGTCTGCGTGGAAAACACCTGCATCACCTGCAAGATCTCCACCCAATCAATGCTTGATAGCGACTTAAACGTCTGTGGTGATGCAATAGTGTAAAAACCCCGCACAGACTTGATTGTATTATAAATATCCATGTGGCGTGTCAAACTCATGCAGGATCTAGTGTAAGCTGTTTTTAATGATCTCTCAGTGGGAGGTGGCTTTCTTGGTGGCGAGTGAATAATTTACTACTTTTACTGCAATCAGCCGATTCACAAGTTTCACTTCACCCTGGAACGACTTCAGACAGACGTGTGTGAGGACTGTGGAGCCGCTTTCTTTGCTGGGCATTTAACGACCTCTTTTGAAATGTAACTGGAATAACAATATATAATCTATTACTACAAATTGGTAAACCGATTTCTAAATATATTCCCTGAGGAGATGTCTACCAGCAGAGGGGAAATGCGTACTTTGATGGGACTGTTGGTGGTGTTGATGGTCTCGGGTAAGCCTCCAAATCATTCAGATCACTCAAGTTTTCCCACGGAAATTGTAATGTCAGTACTTGCATAGGCTTTACAGTGTAAAATACTCATTGCGGAGTTGCCCTCTTCCTTAAACAGCCGTGTAATCTCAAAGCTTGATGCTGTGCAAACAAGTTATTATCTTAAAAGAAACACACATAAAAAAAAACAACTTTGCACAGCCTTCATCTAAATGACTGCAATAAATTCTAGGCTTTTTACTGTATAATATTCCATCACATATGTATGTTTTGCAAGCAAAATGAAGGTCCATTCAAGCTGAGGACTCACCAAATCAGAGCAAAAGTTTGGCCGGGGAAGTTCCCCCATTCATCAAAAAACCTTTCTCATATTTGAGTTCTTCTTGATTGCAGATGGGATTGATTACAAGATAGTCACTGTCAGAGTAAAAGATCTGTGTAAACATGTATTAGATTTGACAACATACTGAATTCTTGAACACAGAGGAAGCATTTTTTGAGCACCTAATTAAATTTTACCAGACACTCAGTACAGAAATGTAAATAACGTCCTATGTTTATATTGCAGGGGATATTTTCTGTGGCTTAGACGTCAGTATTTAGAGAAAGATTTGCAGCAACTTTTTTGTAGGAGGACAATGAATAGCAAATCTTTTAGTCATCAGCCACATCCATTCTGCAAACCACCATTATTTAGTCACCAGGATTTTACAAACTATGTCCATGAGATCAGGTTACTTTGTGGAGAACTTCATCAGATTTTGTTGTGTTCTTTTTTATTGAGTTGGCATTGATGTAATTTTAGTTTGCTGTACACTGTTGTTTAATTTCATGTGTTACATATATTAGACCCACTTTTATTTCAGCTATGTCAAATGTAAAAACAAATTAGCCCAAATGATAAGTCTAATATGTGGTGCAGTGCATAAAGCTCATGGAAACCTGCAGAGACATGATTTTATTATAAAATTCATTGTCTTAAGGGTGTTACGAATCCATTTTAGGATAAAACCCTGAAACAACTAACATTAGTTGAAAGGTAAATCTTAACTGAAGTTGCTTATTTATGCATATAGAAGCAAACACATTCACATTGTGAAGGCTTGTAGAAAATCTAAGCAGATCTTTGCCTATATCTTGTTTAATGGCAAGCTTTATTCAAACCAAACTACTTCATTTGTTAGATACACTATATTGCCAGAAACATTGGGACACCCCTCCAAATAATTGAATTCAGGTGTTCCAATCACTTCAATGACCAAAGGTATTTAAAATCAAGCACCTAGGCATGCAGACTGCTTCTACAAACATTTGTGAAAGAATGGGTCGCTCTCAGGAGCTCAGTGAATTCAAGCATGGTACCGTGATAGGTCGGCACCTGTCCAATAAGTCCATTAATGAGAGTTCCTCCATACTAAATATTATACAGTCAACTGTTAGTGGTTTTATAACAAAGTGGAAGCAATTGGGAACAACAGCAACTCAGCCACGAAAAACACAGAGCAGGGGTCAGCGGATGCTGAGGCGTAGAGACTTCATGGAATGGGTTTCCATGGCCGAGCAGCTGCATCCAAGCCTTACATCACCAAGTGCAATTCAAAGTGTCGGATGCAGTGGTGTTAAGCACGCTGCTACTGGACGCTAGAGCAGTGAAGACGTGTTCTCTGGAGTGACAAATCACACTTCTCTGTCTGGCAATCCCATGGACGAGTCTGGGTTTGGCAGTTGCCAGGAGAACGGTACTTGCCTGACTGCATTGTTCCAAGTGTAAAGTTTGGTGATGGGGAGGGGGGTATGTTTTTCAGGGGTTGGGCTTGGCTCCTTAGTTCCAGTGAAAGCAACTCTTAATGCTTCAGCATAACAAGACATTTTGGACAATTTCATGCTCCCAACTTTGTGGGAATAGTTTGGGGATGCCCCCTTCCTGTTCCAGCATGACTTCACACCAGTGCACAAAGCAAGGTCAATAAAGACACGATGAGCCAGTTTGGTGTGGAGGAACTTGACTGACCTGCACAGAGTCCTGACCTCAACCCGATAGAACACCTTTGAGATGAATTAGAGAGGAGACTGAGAGCCAGGCTTCTAGTTCAACATCAGTGCCTGACCTCAAAAATGCGCTTCTGGAAGAATGGTCAAAGATTCCCATGAACACATTCCTAAACTTTGTGGAAAGCCTTCCCAGAAGAGTTGACGCTGTTATAGCTGCAAAGGGTGGAACAACTCCACATCTAACCCTACCGATTAAGAATGGGATGTCATTAAAGTTTATGTTTATGTAAAGGCAGACGTCCCAATACTTTTGGCAATACAGTGTATTGGCAGGACTGGAGGAACAGTTAGGTCAAATTGTGACTGTGTTTACATAGTCTAAATAACCCAACAACAGCCTTCTTTTGCTTTCTTTCTTCTATCGTCATGCACTTAGAAAGAAATGCAAACAAAGTAAGAGTCTGCCATTTCTCAGGAAAGGAGTGGCTCTGTGCTTGTGTTTGAACAACAAAACCACAATGGAAAAAGTTGCCTTTAAAATGGGTTAGTGAAATCTGGACAGAAACTAGCAGAATGTAGGGGATTTCTAATATAATTTCAATTGATTTGAATATGTAAATATTTGGCAATTATCATTTATGCAGAAACAAGAGAGGAGAAGATTAACAGCAAAGAACTGATGAGGTCTTGTGATCTCCTATGCATACAAGATATGTTATTGTGATGTAAACACAATAACATTTTATTTTAGTGGTTGTATAAAAGAGAAACTACTTTAAGTGCTACAATACAAAACACATCTGACGGTAAAAGACAGCAAATATGAAATCAAGTGTGTGTGTGGAATAATGTTGGCAGCTCAGGGATTCATTGATACATATTGGTAATGAAAGATGATTGTTGATAGTAAACAGAGGCAGTTAGGTACACTGCAGAACAATAACAGGAACTAAGTGAAAACAGGTACAACAACTTTTACCTAATTCTCATCTTTCAGGAACAAGAGCCAAGTTCATACAAAAGAGAGGCAGAAACCCTTTGATAGGACATCAATGCCAAAGAAGACATTTACATCATTACATTTTTTTTCTGCATGCCTACCTATGTCCACCTGTGTTTCTCACCCATTTAAATGAAAGAAAAAGAGTACAAAGATTCTTTTCTCACTTCCTGCATTGGTGTAATCTCTATTTTCACCCATGTTTCCACCTCAGTGTTAATAATAAATTACACCAGTTGATTTTAAAACTTCTTCAGAATTAAGAAGTGCTGACGTCAAGAGAGGTATGAAGAAATAAGCAGAAGACCCTGCATGCACTGTTTGAGAGTTTAAACTTTCCAGAGACGCCTTTTACTGATAGTTTAAAGAAAGCTTACATGATGGAAACTTGCTGTCTGTCTTTACCACACAATAAGTGAAGTTGTGGTTGTTTCTTCTCATGATGAACCATACAGTTTGAACTGTGATCATTATTCATTAATTATTAAATCTGTATTTCATTATATTCTAACTAAGACTGAGATCTCATTTTTTCAAGATCAGAAAAAAAGTCCTAATCAGACAATGAAACAATTGGCAGCCACAATGAAACCAGTCAGGGCTCAACAGTAAATCAATAACATCAGTCATAAAACAACACTAAATATTAAAGTTGTAAAACCCTCAAGAGGTCAAATGGATGAGTTGGCAGATTATTACATTAGGGCTCAAAGGGCACAAAAGCACTGGTGAGGTTTGTGGGTTCATAAGAAACATCTATGTTGAAGTCTTTGCTGGGCTGTATTCTGTAGTGGCAAAATGTAGATGTTGAAAGAGATGTAAGGTAGTTTGGAAGCTGTAAAAGCGGGTTGATGGAAATAATCATCCAGTTTACCCCAGTAAAAAGTGGAAAATCTAAGAGAATTACTGTATGGAAGTGACCCCTAAAGGAGAGGAGGCTGCTGTGAAAACCCAAAAGTGCTGCCTCCAACTGAGAATGTGATGCTCAATTTACCTGGAACATTTGCCAGTTTGACTAAAATCTATTGATTAAACTTGACCTCTCAGGTTCATTGAACTTTTTCCCTCCGATTTAGTGAATATGCATCAGCTGGTTTTATATTTTGATTCCAGTTTAGGTCAGTTAACTCACATTTTGAATGCAGTCGGGAAACTTGCATTATTTGCTCGGATATGTCAGTTATATATTTTCAGGAGATTCTGAGAACTGGACTAATCCCTGGTCATCTTTTTTTCTGTAGGTGAAGACATGGAAGATGTTGAAGGCTTTCTAGGAGAAAGTGTCCTTCTGCCATGCAGCTGCTTGGATAGAAATTTGGAAAAGGAGTTTAGGTGGCAGATGGGACAAAAAACACCTGTTGTTAAATACAATGGGACCACTCCTTACTTTCATAACAACTACACAGGCAGAGCCGAACTGTTGTTGTCAAAGAACAACAGCAACTGCTCCATTCGCCTAACCAACATCAAGGCAGCTGACCAGGGGATGTACAAATGTATTTTTTACTATGAAGATCTATACAAATACAAGATGGTGAATCTTAGTGTTTCTGGTGAGTCATTCATTTATTCATTATGCATACCAACAATATTTGACCACTTATGGATTTCCAGTAGAATCTGTCATAATGTTAACTCATGCCTTCTCTCACCAGAGAGGAAGGTTACCAACGTGCAGGGAGTCATTGAGACACGAGTCCCTGATCCTGGTAAGAAGTTATTTTTAATGGTTGTATCAAAGAGGATTACAAGTAGCCTGTAATGATTACCGTATTAAAGCAATATGATGTTAAAAGAAAATGCAGCAACCACCACAACACAACGTTGTAAAACACAGGTCTCGTTTAATGTTTTTCATGTGTAACATTAAACCTTACAGAAAATAATTTTGTTGTTTACCGTGATATTTATTGCGATTTTATTCATTTTCTATAGAACCCACCACATCTCCAGAAAATACCATAAAATACCTTGGAGTCATACCATTAGCGATGGCGGTTCTTCTACTTACCCTGTTCTTGTTACACAATTGGAAAGTCTCAAGGTAAGTGTCGTAATCCCACATCTGTTTTACTGTGTTTGAGTGTTACTGGTTCAACCAGAGTTGCCCAACACTTGCTGCTGTCGTAAACATCTACTGTGTGTTCTGTTCTTTGTTCACATGTGTCATTCTTCTTGTGTCTCTGCTTATCTTTTTGTCTTGGATAGAAGGCAGAAAAGGGAGAACAGGGAGACGACGGAGACGATGGAGAAGGAGGAACTTACACCGCCTGTATGAACTGAGATGAACTTCAGAATGACAATCTGAAAGTACTTTTTGACTGAGGAGGCGTTTGGTCGTGGACTTGGCATCATGCCCATCCTGATTTGTTTGCCAGCAGGTTATATCCTGTGTTTCCACTTCAGGAATGTGCTTTTAAAAAGGATGGCAGTTTATGTTCCATCTTTTATGTCCAAGAACACGCAATATGTTTAAATGTGGCCTGTAAAAAGTATTTTGTAGATTCTATAGCAGGTGAATTTTATTTTGAACAGTGAAACTATTCACAATAAAATTACCTCGGAATAAGAATTCTTGCTGACACTAAAATGTCAACAAGACAAATTCTTTCAAGAACAAGCAGGGCTGGACTACCCTGAGCAAAGTCACAGCACTCTGTATACTCTAAGATCCATCTTACAGTCTCCAGGTTTCATTACTTAACAACCAAGCTTTTTACTATATATGTATGTACCATAATTTAATAACAAGGTATTTACTACAGCCAGTTTACCAAACCTGTCATTGCAACGCTTACACTTTCAACAATCATGGAGTTGTATGAAATGTGTGTGTCTGTGGATGACTGACTACTGTGATTTTCTTCTAAAGCTCACTCCTTTCTTATATCACATTGTGTTAAAATGTAATGTAATTTGTAAATAAGCAGGTTTTGGTTAGCATTGTGGCTGGTGTGTGTGTGTGTGTGATACCCTGTATAGTTCTTCAATGTGTGGAGGAAAACTTTGTGACATTCATGAGGTACTACTCACATCTGTAAATAATCCCTATCTGTACAGCCAAAGCAAAAACATCAAAACAAAAACATTTTAATCTTCTCCAGTCTGAGAAGATGTTGATGAACTGGAACTAACACTACCGATGTAGAGGGCTGGTCCACAGCTGGTCTTGTCTTTCTGGGCTTCATCAGCAGCCCTCCTTCTGTGGCTGCCGTCAGGGGACAAGCCACATGTGAAGAGAGCTGAAGAAGAGGAAACAGCACCAAAATGTGAATACATGCCCCTTTTTTAGGGTTTACAAAAGGGGGAAAACGAAAGCTACTCTGAAAATATTGCTGTTGAGTGAATCATTTATCCCTTGGGTCTTTTTATACCACTGGCTTATGTTTTTGTGTCGCTAATGTTTTGTATCTTGGAGTCTTTCTTTCTGTAAATAGCTTTTAAGGTGTTGAAGCTGAGCTGAAATTTCGTCAGCTCATTTCTGTTGCTTATCAACATTTCCGAGAAAGGGTCATTAAGAGGAATTTAGCAATAACGTTTGTCATAAAGTTTGATTTTAAAAAGCAGAATGGGTAACTGTGATCTGATTTCCTTTCAAATATTTCATTTCCCCTTTGTTGCTGTGGTGGAACATTCTGACACTTTAAGTACAAAGAACATACATTCAGAATGTTTCAGTAACACAGCACAAGTTGAAAGCCTTTGTTCTGCGACTATTGTCCCCTGTAACATATATATTTTTCCATGTGACATTATTTGATTGTTTATATCAATGGATCTATGTGCATGGTACATTGCAGCTGCTCTTTATTAGTGTATTGCATTTAATGATCTTATATGATTTTATGTAAACAGCTACAAAGCCTTAAAAAAATGAATCCAGAAGGTAACTAGAAGGTAATGCTAGGGAAGAAATAGTACAATCCTCCCCCCTGATGTGTGGTGATTTATAAGTATTCAGCAGCAATACAAATACTCAAGTACTTAAATTTGTAGCTAAGTACAGTACTTGAGTAAATGTACATGGTTATAGTTCACTGCACACATACAGAAATATAGACATTTGCATTTTTATACAGTGAATATCTGTAGTTAACAATATTTAATTTTTAGAAGAAAATAGTTAAAGTCTTCATATGGTACAAATCCATTTTACATTAATTATGACAGGGCAGCCTTTTAAAACACATACAGGCCATCTGTGATGTCTGTTCGTCATTTATTAATTTTACATGAATGCTCCCGTAAATCAGCATCAGGTCAGTTTGGGACTGTACATAAATAAATCAGGTTCCTGTCAAACGACGTAAATAAAGAAAAACACTGATAAAAAGGCAAATACAACAGTATAACCTATTAGTGCACAGGACAACAGCTTTTATTAATGACCTGTCAGATTTTCAGACTGTCAGAGCTGATGTTATTTAACAATCCTCACTTTCCTTAGCAGAAATATTGCTGTTGTTAAACACTTAAATAATTGACTCAGCCCAGTGTTTAAGTACTTGAACTACATATTGACTGCAGTTTACGATCTGTGATTAGAAAGTGTTCAGCCTCTCTGAATGATAAGAAAATAATGTCTAATTGTTGAGTCAACATTTAACCAAACAGCTATTAGATCAGATGAGTCACCGTTTTCCATCATGCCCTGAGACCGTGCAGTCGCTGGAAAACAACCGTAGGCATCTTGAGATGACATATTATCATGGAATAGATAACTAGAAATGATTTCTGCGCAGGTCTGGATCATCTCCAACAAGCCTCATGCCAACAGGTGCTACGAAGAAAGTGAAAAGCTGAGGGGCAGGCAGAAGTGGTTGAAGCTGTTAAAGTGAATTGAAACCAGGATTGCGTGGGTTGCAATGTTTGCACGTCATCAGGAAGTAAAGCCACGAGTTATACAGCTATGGTGAAATGAACCAACTTTGCAGTATTTAGACTTAAGAACTGGACATCAAATTATGGGACATGAAAGCACAGTATGGGACCCATAAAATTTCCTTTAAAAACTCTTTATATTGGAGGAAAACTTAAAAAAAACTGTTAAACTTACCCACTTAGTATATCAGATTTACAATAAAACACAATGGTTTAATGTTACAGTCAATATTTACTCACAGGTTTAATTAACTACTCAAATTTCCAACCACACAGCAGACGTCGGCTGCGCGTCGTTCTTACGTCATCACGTAGACAAACACCAGGAAGTAACTCAGGCGGCTAACTGGCTAGCTCAGGGCTAGCAAGTAGAAATGAAGCGACAGTTAGAAAATAGTTGTGTGTGTTTTTACAAGCTGAAACAACATTGACGTTTTGTCCACGGTAAGGCAATTTGTAGTATGGAAATGCTGTGGTGTAATCCTCGATATTTGGTTAAATATACACGAACTATATGTGCTTGGAGCTAATGTATTATGAGGAGGACAACCACGGGAGAGAGCATAAATGTGGCTTTACAAGAGTTAACTTACATGAGCCAGTCTATGATGTTGGGAAATCCTTAGTTTGTGCTGATGTCCGACCTTGATAATGTCACCGCAGTTCAACGGATAGTACACTCAGGGAGATTCGACACCATAAACATTGCAAATGCAGTAAAACATAGGAGGCAGTTGGTGCCAAGAGGCTGCTTTACTGACGTATGAGGAGATTTGAAAGCAGCTATAAATGCCTGATTATCAATTTTTGCCTTATCACAGATGTACTATTACAGACAACATAGTTATTATGAACTACTAGTACTTCCAGTCAATTAAGAAGTGTTGTCACGGGCCATTGTTTACAACAGTCTGCAATATCAAAGTGCCCAGAGTATCATACCACAGATGAGTAGCTATGACTGTGATTTGAATTATATGAAGCCATATATATGTTTACATAGATAATCGGTCATTATCCGAATATTAGACTGAATCTGAAAGCAAATAGTGCTAAAAAGAGAACTTTCTATCCACTATTTTGGTCATCAGTACATCATCTGAGTTAGTCATCAACCAAAAAGGCCATATGCTGCTGATCCCAGCCTCTCAAATGCAATCCAGTACGAAAGCTAAGCCATAAATCCTACCTTTTAAAACTGGAATGTTGAATATATGCTTATTATTGAGGTTGTAGCTTTGAGTGTTGTTGCTTATCTCATTCACAAATGCAAGGAGAAGAACATTGGATACACTGAAATATGACATGAGTACAACCATGACCTCCAAAATGAACACTTTCTGACAGCATTAAAGGAAACTGAATATTATTAACTTTCTACTGTAAAGGTAGAATTTGTGGCAGATCACTTGTATTTGGATTCAGTTGATGTTCATTCAAGATTTAACCTTAAGAAGTGATCAGGGAGTGTTAATATCTTTGAGTTTTGGGCTGCTGGTTAAACAGAAAATAGAACTTGTATTGGGCTTTGATTTTTTTTTTTTAAAAAAAAGATGAGCAAGTGTTGCGGTTGGTCTTGACGTTCGCCATCGCCTTGTTTTGATTGCACTCTGCACTATCTGCATTCCTCGGCTGAGGAGTATGTGTAACCTTTATGAGCAAGTTGAGGCTATAATGTTTGATGCACAAATACTAAAATAACTCATATTGCCTTGTTTGAATCCTGGTCAGACGTCTGAACACGAACCTGGTGTCTGAGCTCTGCCCTTTCAGCTGAAATATTTACTCTGGATTTCTCTACTTTATTATCCTTTATTATGTATAATAATATCCTGTATTATTATGGATAATAAAGGTCATTTTGTCTTTTGTAGTTTTGTAATCAAAACTACAAAAGACAAATATGAATTTATGTTGATTATTTTCTTACAGCTCATCTAGATTTCCTTGACAATGAGTGGGCAATCAAAATATATATATCTCCAAACGTCTGACAGACAAAGATAGATTTAGAATGATAATGCCATATTTAAGAATTTATTTTTCTTTTTAGTCTTTACTGTTAACAAATTAGTTGTACAAGTTGGTGATTATTTTATAGATTACTTAACTTAGTGTTTCAATTCAAAACATCTGGAATATTTACATGGCAAATGGCTTAATAACTGATTGAGAAAATGCTGTTGTTATCACTTAATTTATATTGATCCACTAACTGATGTCATCTAATTTTTTCAGCACTGTTCAGGTGCACAGCCACATAAGGAAGCTACAATGGGCCAACGAAAGAGGGTGGCAGCTGTGAATCACCCTTCATCTCAGAGACACTCAGGGGTTCCTGCAGAGGCTACCAGAGGCAACAACAGAAAGCACAACATCTGCATGGTGTCGGACTTTTTCTATCCAAACATGGGAGGAGTAGAAAGTCACATTTACCAGCTATCCCAGTGTCTTATTGAAAAAGGACACAAGGTGGTAATTGCCACCCATGCCTATGGCAGGAGGAAGGGTGTCCGATACCTGACCAATGGACTGAAGGTCTACTACCTGCCCCTGCAGGTGATGTACAACCAGTCAACTGCCACCACCTGCTTCCACAGCCTCCCACTGCTGCGCTGTGTGTTTGTCAGGGAGCAAATCACTGTGGTGCATGCACACAGCTCATTCTCTGCAATGGCCCATGATGCACTGTTCCACGCTAAGACAATGGGTCTTAACACCGTAAGTGACCTAGAATAATTTGATGTGTTTGTATCATTATGCCACACATGACATAAACCTAAAGAGTATTATCGTTTACAGGTGTTCACTGACCACTCACTCTTCGGCTTTGCTGATGTCAGCTCTGTGCTGACCAACAAGCTTCTGACCGTGTCGCTGTGTGACACCAGCCATATTGTGTGCGTGTCGTACACCAGTAAAGAGAACACAGTTCTCCGAGCAGCTCTCAACCCAGAGATTGTGTCTGTTATTCCCAACGCTGTTGACCCGACAGACTTCACTCCGGATCCCTCCAAGCGCCAAGATGGCAGGATCACAATTGTTGTCATCAGCCGTCTCGTCTACCGCAAAGGTACAGAGAGGTTGTTGTAGTTGACATTGTATGAAATTGTTTTTCCAGAATTCTGCTGGTCACTGTTTGCTGTACTCATAGCAGAAGTGTGCATTGGTGAATAGGACACGAGTCAAGTTCAGGCCCTCTTGTTGGTGCTAGTCAGTCACATTCCAGTTGCAAAAATATCCTCCATTTAGATTAGAAGTTGTCAGAAAAAATTGTGATAACATGTCAGTCCATTTCTATTACTAGAAATGTGTAAGTATCAGCTTACATGTTGGCTCATAGCCACAGTAACGTGAAGTTACAATACAAAATTAGATGATGAAATTATTACCAGGACCAATTTTACATAGTTGTAAAATTGTATATTGTTTTTTTATTATGTTTATATTTTTAGCCCACCTTAATATTTCGTCATGCTACATGTTTGATGACAATAAAGCATCCTGTTCTATTCTAGTTGTCTAAAAGAGAGAACCTAAAAGATGTTTTGTTATATGTTGACCACTGACTATATTCACTCAAATATCTATATACATATCAGCCTCAAAAATCCAGCTTTTAATAAGGCTCAATAAAGAATTGCATTACGTTTATTGTGACAGCCAGTGTTCACATCCTTTTCTTCTACTCAGGAATTGACCTTCTTGGTGGGATCATCCCTGAGCTCTGCCTCAAGCATCCTGATCTACACTTCCTAATTGGTGGAGAGGGACCCAAGAGAATTGTGTTGGAGGAAGTGAGAGAGAAATACCAACTACATGACAGGTACTGCTGGCTGCTCCTATTTCCTTAAATTGTTTGATAGGGAGGCAACAGTTTGTACTCTTTGAGGACAAAGTCTCTGGCAATAACTTGCCGTGACATGACCAAGTATTAACAAAGTCCTCTAAAATTACGCAACCTGAAGTTTATTTTAAATCTTATGTGTCAGTATTGCGGCAGGGTGACAGGTATAGTTACACCATATCTGGAGATAGCCGTCAGTAGGCAGTTATGTGTATAGAGTACAGTTAAGTTACTGCTTTAACTGTGTCGCCAAGAATTATTCAGTGACAGCAGTCTGACATTGATGGACAAACAAAGGGCTTGTGTGTAAATGTGTTGTACACGTTGGTAACACCTGTCATTGAATTTCTGCAGGGTGCGTCTGTTAGGGGCTCTGGAGCATAAAGATGTACGTGGCGTTTTGGTGCAGGGTCACATCTTCCTCAACACGTCTCTGACCGAAGCGTTCTGTATGGCCATTGTGGAGGGAGCCAGCTGTGGACTGCAGGTGTGTTGTCATTCATCATGTGCCATGTAAGGCATCAGCTCTGAAGGTTACCAGGTCATTTTACTTTTGACAAAAGAAAAGCAAATAATTGCTTGAGGTTACTTATTGATTGAATGATAAG
Organism: Dascyllus trimaculatus; assembly: GCA_024666655.1. NCBI lineage: Eukaryota > Metazoa > Chordata > Actinopteri > Pomacentridae > Dascyllus > Dascyllus trimaculatus. The sequence continues at coordinate 15,421,753 of CM045456.1, read as the reverse complement.
CCTGTACAGTCTTGCTCTTACAAGGTACAATATTTCTCATGTATCATTAGATAATGATTGTGCAAGCTGCATTTCCTTTGGTTTCATTGGCTTTCTAAAAGTCATGTTAACACATGAATAAGTGCTTTCTTTTCCCTTTTTCTGTTCTAAACATTTAGCTTCATTTATTCCACTTCATAGTCATTTGTCTCTATCCCTAATAGCTATGAAACAGTAACCACAGAAACCAGTGTAAATCTTAAACTGTCATCTTCAGTCTATTTGACCCCATTGATCACAACATAACATGCACAACAAAGCTGAAGACGTTGATGTTGATTTGCTGTAGGTGTGAGCTTGTAGGTGGCAACACCTCTCATAGCACTGCTTAAAAACAGCTCACCAGATAAGGAAAAAAATAGGAGAGTGAAGATAGCCTTGTCTGTGAACGGTGTGTGGCACAAAACGAAACTTAACGAAAAGAGAAACCCTTATAGTTTCAAACAACTGACAGCAGCTAGCCAGGACGAGACGCTTCCATGTGACCGTGAGGTTTGGGTATCTGGAGGAAGAGAAAACAGCCTTATCAGGGATTGTAAATGTCAGTTAAATTTAGACTTGAAAGCTACACACAGAACAGAAAGTGTAAACCGTGAGAAATGATGAGGGTCATCCTTCACAGCAGCTGGATGTTTACTCCAAATACTTGGTGCTATGCAGATAAGAGACGACTTCATTTTGTCATGACTTCGTCTTGGTTTGGAGCGTTTTCCACCACATTAACCTTTTACAGGAACTAGGAACCTATGTAATAACTCAGGGTGTTTCCACTGCAGAGGCCAGGGCCTAAATCAATCTCAAGAGAAATTATTTTACCCCTTAAAAGACGTCTGTGCTCGGAGAGGGGTAATACTTTTTAAATGTATCAGATTGTTTTTCAGCCACCCTTCTATACATCTGCAGCCACACATACAGTTTGCTTTTTGATCTTTGTGCTTCGACACATCGACATGGAGCTACAGAAGAAACCACACGACAGATGGACTGACGATAAACTATAGTGGTGTCACATGAAAAAATGATGCGGAAAGCATCTTTTCTTTTCATACATCAGCGGAATAAAGCTCTTCGCATTTCCTTTTTTGTCCTGCCTCATGTCCTAATTCTTTCTTTATTCCTGCCTGTGATGCAGAAATCAATTTTTGTATTCCATCTTGAAGGACATCTTAATTTTTAAAATGCATCTCGAGGAGAGAAGAGAGGAGCTTTGAGCGAGGATGCACAGATGCATCCTCATGGAAGTCCTTTCTGCACCTATGATGTCTTGGAGAGGCAACACACAGCTGAAATACAGAATATATAGGAGCAGGGCTAACAAATGCACATATATAATAAATATACATACATTATAATGTACACAGTCATAGTACATCTCACTCTTTGTTTATATTGTAGTCTGTTTTTTGGGTCACTTTTATTTAGGCTTCAAAAAACAATGCATGACATTCTTGTCACATTATGCCACGATGTGAATAAAACAAAGTGAATGTGTACTGTAAATGGTCTTGAACACTGTTATGCTCATCTGACAAAGATCAAAATATTGAACAGATGGTGCCGCTTAGCACTAGTCATATTTAACTAATGTTTCTTTAAAAACACTGACTGTATTATGTGGAATACGTGATGCGTCAACATCCTCTCCCTTCCCGTCCTCTGCCAGTTGTATCTGAGGTGGGAGGGAGAAGAGGAAATCGAGGATTAAACAATTGAGAAATGAGAAGAGGCTTTCACAGGTGTTTAGACTGTGGTGAAAGTACAAACCGTCAAACCAACAGTCTGAAGGAACCTTTTTAGTTCCTTGAATTACATCCATTTGGACTGAAGGTTCTTAGATCTTTTGAAATCAAGCATTTGCAGTGCTTTATGTAGATTATATTGGAGTTTATTAGAAAAGCTGCAGGATGCTTGTGCTGCTTACTCCCATATATTTGTTTTGCCATACCCCAAATCTTTGCAATCGTGAAAGTAAGTGTAAAGTTCATGTAACCCATTTATTCAGAATAGTCGTGAAGATAAATAATAAGTTGGAATATGATTTATTTTTTGTTATTGATGACATTTTCACCTTGGTGTAGTGACATGGAGGTGCACTCAGGGTGTCACTATACAGATTTGTTTTTTAGTCTTTTTTTTTTTTCTTTTTTAAAGATTTATTTTTGGCCTTTTGTGCCTTTATTAGCTAGGACAGTGGATAGAATCGGAAGCGGGAGGGAGTGGGGAAGGGCATGTGGTAAGCGCCCGAGGTCGGGCTCGAGCCCGGGACAGCCGCTGCGCCTCTGCACTTGGGTCACACGACATAACCATTAGGCTATCAGGGCGCCCCTTTGATTTTTAGTCTTACTTTACCCAACTGTAGTGCTGGATGTAGTTGGAGGCATTTTAATAGTTTAGGAAGAGCACTTTAAATTTAGACTCTTTATTTAAAGATCATTTACAGAAATGTGTGTTTGTATAAAATATGAGCGTCTATTTTTTTTTTCTTCTTCTAAGGTTGTTAGCACTCGTGTTGGGGGTATTCCTGAGGTGTTACCTGAGGACTTGATAACCCTCTGTGAACCCACTGTACGGTCTTTGTGTGCTGGTCTGGAAACAGTCATCGCCCGGCAGCGATCAGGCTCCGTCCCCTCCACTGCCTCCATCCATGCACGTGTGGAAAACCTCTACACCTGGAGAAATGTTGCAGAGCGGACCGAGAAAGTAGGTTCATCAAAGCCTGCCCTTTGCCCCGATCACCTCTATATTTCTCTCCCTCACAGATGAACTGGATTCTCATGCTCCCTTTCTTAAAGTTATCTGAATTTGCCTGTCTATGTCTAACTTCAATGCCTGCAGCTATGCTTTTTAAAACCTGGTTATGGCGCCATGTATATCGGCATTGTGACAAACTAACTTCACAACCTGACAGAATATTCCTTAACGTTGCTGTCCCTGAACACAATGGGCATGATGGGTCCCCATTGACCCAGAGTTTTAGGTTTTGGGGGGGTTGGTAAAACATCATATGCAGTGTTGTGCCTGAACGAGTTCAGTGAACGTTCGTTCATGAACTCGTTCATATTTTGGGCGAACGTGAACTGAACGTACTGTAATTCTGCCTGATGAACGTTACTGTGAACGCGCTCATTCTGGCGTTTGTGAACGGCGCTCTCTCACAGTTCAACTTTGTTTAAGAGTGCCAGATTTCGACAGAGGCTTCCAGGCAAAACCCCGGCTAAAGCACACCGTAACCACACTTTACACACACACACACACGCACCTTAATATATAGGCGGAAAACACGCAATCTGGCAACAGCAGCCACCGCAGAGTCGCACCGCCACATGCGTCATCAAAATGCAAAGCATCTCGCCAAAAACAAATGGAAGGCTGCAGCACTACCTCAGACTCTACCTCCACGATTAATACTTCATCTTCGTATGATTACTTAAAATAGTTTTATGAAAAGGTCAGTGATGATACAGGTGGGAAAAATCTTACCTGTTTGTGTAAACTTTGCCTGCCGGGTTTCAAGAAGCAACTCCGTACATCATCAACGTCAACAGCAAACCTGAGACGGCACATTGAACTAAAGCACCCGGCTGGCCTTTCAAGGTATGTGCGAGTGAATTAAAAATCAAAAGACATGGCAACGGCTAGCCAAAACATATCCTCTACCACCCAAATCGCATTAACGGCCTACAGTAGCGTAGTATAAGTAGTACAGTATTCTGAGGGTTATCGTTCGCAGCAACATATTGAATAAAAAGAACTATGAAATAGTTCATTTTTGGAACAGTGAACTTAGTTCAAAATTTTTGAATTATGAACTATGAACTGAACTAGTTCATTTTAAAATTTGTGAACTGAACTTTGAACTAGTTCATGTAGAAATTGAACTTTCCCAACACTGATCATATGTAGCCCCTATCAAGAATCTAATACGATTTTCCTCCATTCCTCACAGGTCCCTCCTACTAAGCTTCTTCTTCTCTACACTTTCCTAATTCAGTCACTGTCCCTGCTTAGCCAGAGCCACTGCCTTTGCGCCCCTGACTGTATTCTCCTGTCTTCATACCTGCTCCACAACCAGCTTTCTCCTATCATTGGAACCTGCTTTGCTCCGCACTGATTTGCATGAGCTAAGCCCCAAGCCTCCCCGGCCAAACTGAATATTGCCTGCAATTTCTGCATGCCTAAGAGCTGCCTCTGCCTCCTGAACTGCTATTCTTGGGTTCCCTTGGTTGGGTTAGGAACCACTTTACTAACTACCACATTTTTACTCCCAGATAATAGGAGCTCTTGTCCTGACCTTAGTACATTTAAACTCCTCTACTAGACTAGATACTGGGAGCTGAAGTATCCCTTTCCCATACAGTGCCGCACTACTTAGACATCTAGGAACACCTAACCATTTCCTAACGTAACAGCTAGCTAATCTTTCCATTCTCTCTGCAGCAGATATTGGAATTTCATATACAGACAGTGGCCACATTAACCTGGGAAATAATCCAAACTGCAGACATCACAGCTTCAACTTTCCTGGAAGCCCCGATTTATCAATTCTGTCTAATCCCTCAGCAACATCCTTCCTAAACTGCACTACCTGTTCCCCATCATTCAAGTCTGCTTTTACTGATTTTTCCCTAATTATTGGAATTTCTTCCTCATCTACTATGAACTTTCTATCACTTAATTTCCCTCTGCTTATTGAAATACTTCGACACTTGCATGGCTTGATTTTCATATATATTCAATATAGTTTGTCTTTCTTCGTTTATCGGATGATGTGCATGTAGAGTACTGTTTCAACTTTTATGTTTTCACCAATGAAAACTTACCTACAGATGAAGCTTTAGAGCGAAAGTAAACGCATATATGCTCTTCGAAGTTTAAAAAAAAGCCTACGTCAGGGAATGTAGTCTGCAGTATTTCTCATAATTATTTGAAGAATACACCTTTGGTCATAGTGAACTTTGACCAGACATTTTATAATGACAATGTTAATTATTAAGACTGAGTCGGAAGAGTTCAGGCTGTAAAAGTAGTCAATCTGTGGGTCACAGTTTGACTGGTAGTTTTTATAGGAACAATTCATTGAAGTTTACCTTCGGAACAAGGGCCACTGAAGATTTCTCATCTTGCTTTGCATCTCTCTTGCAATGAGTTTATACATATGCATGATTTCATTTCAAAATACGTCCTTTAAGTGCGGCAAGAGCCCTCACAAGCCGAGACAGTCCGCTTTGAAAACAAGATGCAGGATAAGGGCGCGACCTGATCACCAGCATGATGAGTGTATTTGCAGATATAGTGACCGGGTTACTGCAGCTTGTGGAAACATGTTTTCTGATTTCCTGTATAACCTGATTTTTCTGAGATTTCTTGCGTGTGTGTGTATATAAGTACTGATGTTTCTCTTTGATAGATGGTGAATTTATCGCAGCCACTCATCACTGTTTATTACCCTCTCAGGTGTATGACAGAGTGGCTGGAGAGGAGGTTCTTCCCCTGGACAGGCGGTTATGGAGGCTGAGGGCTCACTGCGGTCCCGTGGCTGGCTCCATCTTTGCCTTCTTCGCTGTGCTAGACTTTCTTTTCCTGCTGCTGCTACAGTGGTTGGTGCCGGATCGGATCATGGACGTCGCTGTGGACGCTAGCGGCCCTCACGGACTGTGGAGGAGGGAAACAGGCCGCAAAAATGAAGCTTATTCCAAACATACCATGAAGCAAGCAGCCAAAAGAGAAACTTCATGACCGTGGTATCTCCACATTTTTTGGCCTTTCTTGACAGAGATAGTGGAGGGAGAGAGGAAATGTTGGTAAGGAGATTAGGGGAATGACGTAAAGCAAATAGTCCGGCTATGCATGACTTGCTGCTCACGTTGTGTGCCCCTAAACCACTCGACTATGGGATCGGCTCTCTGTGGCACCACCATTAATTTTGAACGTGACTACTGAAAGCTGAATATGCTCCTGGTGATCTCAAACATTGTTTACATTTACTTATCAGAAAAACAACCTGTGTGAGAGCGTTTTATCTCAGACATAGAATGAGTTTTTATATTAAACAACTGCACTCTATGGCACTCCTCGAGAATTTCGAAGCACTTTTATTTGTTATGTAAATGCACTGCACTAAACAGAACGACTAGAAGGGCTGAGAAAATGGTTTGATCTGCTAATTAAAGTCACTGTTTGTGTGAAACTGTACATTATTTAATTTAGGTTTTACAGATGCCACTAATTTGTTCTATCATTTTACATGATATTTATATGAAACCTGGGTTTTTTTATTCAAATGATCATGTGATTTCCAGACAACTCAATCTTGACAATAAAATATACTTGATAATGTGTTCTAACATGTCCTTTTATTTACAGTGTTTAATCTTTTAGAGACTGTTACAGAAGACAGGATGCCTAAAAAGGCATTAGGCATCCAATTTCTGAGAATTGGCTACACAGAACAGATTTCTTTGTGGAATCAAGAGCGTCAGACAAAACAGAGTAGCTGTGAAAGAGGAGGTGAGAGAGATGGGACGACTTTCAAAGCTAACAATGGGAATTTGCATAGTGTCGTGGTTGGAGGCTTGAACAAATGTATTCATTAATGAAGAGCTAAAACTGAAAATGTTATTTTTGTCTTTTAAAGATGTGGATATGAGACTATATGCTTTGCTATGCACAATTACATTTTGGAGAAATAAATGTGTTTTGGTGCATTTAATTGTAGCTATCACAATATTTTTATCTCACCAAGCTTCACACATTTGACAGGGAACTGCTCTTGTATCACCCACATATCTACAGTGTGACAAACTTGTCCGTGACCATTTCTTTTCCTCTGTTTGTAGGTCTTTAAATGGACAGTTTTAGGAGCTTTGATGCACGTGTGGGTTAGTTGGAGATGGTAGTGTGATGGGGTTTAGGTTGAGGTTAGTTAGTTTTTACTGAAGTTCTTAATCTTAGGATCTACACAGATAAAGAAAAAAGAAATGCGCACACTGGTTTTTGTGGCTCTGCGGGGACTATCAGAGCCGGGTGGAGAAGAAAAAAGTGAGCATATCAGGTGTCTGTAGCCCAATCCTCAATCTTAATAGATAAGTCACTGTAGCACTCCCAAATATTTTACCAGATTACTGGTAATCAAGTTATGTTGTAAGTAATGGAGGCTCCAGGTTTTGACAAGGGAGAATGAGACATGTCTGATTCAGCTTCATTTTTTACTGTTTGATAGTTTTACTGGACTGCAGTGAATCCGTAAAGCAGCATTTTAACCACCTCTAGCATTTTTGCAAGAAAAGTTTAAAATTTATTGGCGAAACAACAGTACAGACATGAAATCTGCATGCAAGATGTGAAGTCCAGTGTTGGTCATCTTGCGTTTGGGTGTTTATGCATGTTGATGTCATGTGTGCTTGTGTGTGTGTTACCCCTGATAAGTAAATGAATTAATAAAAGCTAATCACAGCTCATTGGTGATATCATGTTTCCTCACAAGTCCCTGGAGGCAGAAGCAGCAGACAGTGCTACACATCTTTTCAAGTCTTGCAGCAGCAGCAGCTGCTTGCGTCGGGCTCATCCTGCAGCACACTGACTCCATCCACACCACCGACCAGCTGGCATCACCCACCTGTGAGGCTGCAAAGAAAGGTCTGTGTGTGCAAAACTGTTTGAGTGTAAAGGTGTGATGTGTCTCAGCTCAGGTTCTAATGAGGTGTAATGTCTTCCCCAGACCACAGATTGTGTCTGGAGCTGCTGCTGCTGTCCTGTGGAGCTCGTATGGACATGAATCTGCCTGTGGTGGGTACGCTGCTCTCTTTTGCCTACATGGCTCCAGCTGCAGCCCGTGTCGAGGTGCTGCTACATTGAGGTAGCAACCTGTGAAAAGTAGTCAGGAACAATCACAAGACACAGCTGTTTATGAGCTTCACAGACAATAAGTAGAAACCTCTCAGTAATAACAACTTGAAATACAAAGTTCTTTACACTATAAACAGATATTGCAAGTAAATAAAATCCAAATGATTAAATGTCATAGGATAAACTAAATTAAGTAGCTACAAAAAATACTAGTAGTTAAGAATAAGGCTTTAGATAGAAGCGAGTAAGGTCTTTTCTACCAAATTATATGATCTTCCCTCTTCTGCTGGAAAGACAGATGAATTGTCAGACAATGGACAAGAATATCATCTGCAATATTACTTTGTCAGTATTATGTGCAATATCATTGTCATGTGTCATATTTCAATTTCCTGGAAAATTTCATTCATTATCATGTGCAATATTACTTTAGTATCATTGCCAGTATTACTTCTGACTGTTCTGTTAGGCACTGCTGCTGGCCTGTACTCCTTTCAGTGGTGTGAAAAAGTAATTTGGGTCATTGTCAAGCTGCATAAACCATTTGTGTTGAGCTTTAGGTCATGAACTGATGGGTGGATAGTCTCCAGGGGGATTTTCTGATAGAGAGTACAATTCATGGCTCCATCAATTATGGCAAGTCATCCAGGTCCTGTGGAAGGAAAGCAGCCCCAAACCATCACACTACCACGACCATGTTTCACTGTTAAAATGATGTGCTTGTGGAATGCAGTATTAGCTTTACACCAGATGTAATGGGACTCATGTCTTCCAAAAAGCCCCACCTTTGGCTCATCAGTCCATAGGATGTTTTCCCAAAAGTCATGGGGCTCATTCAATTTTTAAAATTTTTTTTTGCAAAAATGCCAGATGGGGAATCATGCAGATGGACCTTAACTAAGGCCAGTGAGGTTTGCAGTTCTTCTGATGTTCATCTGGGTTCTTTTGTGACCTCCTGGCTTAGATATTGATGCGCTCTTGTAGAAATCTTAGTAGGCCCGCCACTCCTGGGAAGGTTTACAACTGTTCCATGCTTTCTCCATTTGTGGATAATGTCTCTCACTGTGGTTCTCTGGAGTCCCAAAGCCTTAGCAGTGGCTTTGTCTCCCTTTTCAGACTAATAAATGTCAATGACTTTGTTTCGCAATTACCGTGTCACTCAGGGCAAGGTGGGGCTGTACAGCATTTTTCCTTCAATGAATGAAATCATGATTTTAAAACTGCATTTTGTGTTTTCTTGGGTTATCTCTGTCTTATATTAAAAGTCGTTTAATGATCTGTGACAAGGACGCAAAAATAGAAAATATCTGTAGGGGTGCAAAAACTTTTTCACGGCGCTGTATACACTATATTTACTGCTCTTGGTTTTATTTTCAAGTTAAATATTTTTTTCTGAGCAATATCTCGCACAAGAACAGTTAAGTTCTGTCCCCTCTTGTCTCAAGGGATTTAAAAAAGGATATTAAGTTGGCCTGTCTGAGATCTCAAGGCAGGAAGTTCCACAGCTGAGAGACTATGGGGCGCCGTTTGTAAAAATTCAATCACTGTTAAATAGGTGACATTTTGTGAACATTTAGTTCACTTTTCTCACATTTAGCTCATTTTCCCTTCATTTGCAACAGAAATTCATGCAAAACAGATTGTTTTATATATTTGTTAAAAATGTGTACATGTGAAAAATAAATCTAAATGCTAAATCTAAATCTAAATGTTAAATCTAAATGTAAATGCTAAATCTAAATCTAAATGTTAAATCTAAATCTAAATGTTAAATCTAAATCTAAATGCTAAATCTAAATCTAAATGTTAAATTAAATCTAAATGCTAAATCTAAATCTAAATGTTAAATCTAAATCTAAATCTAAATCTTAAATCTAAATCTAAATGTTAAATCTAAACCTAAATCTTAAATCCAAATCTAAATGCTAAATCTAAATCTAAATGTTAAATCTAAATCTTAATCTTAAATCGCTCGCCAAGTGTAAAGCTAAATATTTAGAAAATATGCAAATTAGGCCGGTCAGCGCCTGTCTACCACGCCCCTTGCCGTAGCCTCAGATCACGAAGCCCCGCCCACACCTCCGACTGCGGCTCAGTGGTGTTTCAGCTTGTTCTGTCTCACAATGACTATACAAACTGGACGGTTGAGCATTACCCTTGCTCACAGGGAACTTTTATTAACAGCCGCCACCACAACATACTGCAGGCACACTTCTCTCTGGGTGCGTAACACACAAATCTGTCCGGGTAGGAACAAACAATACACACAAGCAATTCCTATTGCTACAAGTGGGTAATGCAGGGGAAGAGGCCGACATGGCGGGCTCGCTCCGACCAGATGAACTGGAGGGGGCGGTAATGGTCGGTGTACGGGCTTCACTTCAGGGTATCGCTCCACCGGCGCAGTCCACACCAAAAACGGCTCCTGGTCGGAGCGAGCCCGCTATGTCTGCCTCTTCCCCTGCATTACCCACTGAGCCGCAGTCGGAGGTGTGGGCGGGGCTTCGTGATCTGAGGCTACGGCAAGGGGCGTGGTAGACAGGCGCTGACCGGCCTAATTTGCATATTTTCTAAATATTTAGCTTTACACTTGGCGAGCGATTTAAGATTAAGATTTAGATTTAAGATTTAGATTTAGATTTAGCATTTAGATTTGGATTTAAGATTTAGATTTAGATTTAGCATTTAGATTTAGATTTAAGATTTAGATTTAGATTTAGATTTAGCATTTAGATTTAGATTTAAGATTTAGATTTAGATTTAGCATTTAGATTTAGATTTAAGATTTAGATTTAGATTTAGCATTTAGATTTAGATTTAAGATTTAGATTTAGATTTAGCATTTAGATTTAGATTTATTTTTCACATGTACACATTTTTAACAAATATATAGAACAATCTGTTTTGCATGAATTTCTGTTGCAAATGAAGAAAAAATGAGCTAAATGTGAGAAAAGTGAACTAAATGTTCACAAAATGTCACCTATTTAACAGTGATTGAATTTTTACAAACGGCGCCCCATAAGAGACAAGTTGAGACTTGGGAAGCATTAATAAGGTTCTGCTGGAGGATCTCAGGCAGCGTTATGTCTAATAGGGAGTTGGGAGATTATAGATTGGAGCAGGGGCCTGATTATTCAGGGTTTTAAAACTAGGTGAAATTCTAAAATTATTTCTAAAACTCCCCAGTGACCAGTGAAAGCTTGATTGGGGCTTCCCCTGGTGTGTTGCAATCGCCTGGCAGTATCTGCATTCTTCAGACGATTGCCAGAGTAAAGCGTATTACAGAAATCAGAGGTGAAAGCATGAATGCCTTTACCAAATCTGTAAAGGTCAGTTTTAGGTACAAAAAAGAAAGAATGAATTGACTGAAGAAGGATTAATCAGTAATAAAAAAGAACTACACATTGCAGCATCACAAGGGAATAGTAACCTGTGGTGCATTTTTTCCCACCACTCAGTGATTTTGAGCTGGATACAATCATTTTTCTGCCCCCTACCTTCACGCTCTGCTGAAACACCAAAGCAATCATTCACAGATCTCCGCAGCAATAATTTTATATTAACTGAACTTTCAGATGTGATTGAAAATCATTCCCATTGTTATTCATAGCTCTGCTCCAAGTCCCCCACCCCCTCTTTTATTAGTTACTAGTTTTCCTTCTGTGTAGTTTCAAGTGCTGAAAGAAACACTGTGAGAGAATGCATGCATGGTTTTGGTGTTCACACTCTAAATAATTTGGCTGTGTTACTTTGTCAGGTGTTGAATCATTTTTGTTGCATGTTGTTACAACCCAACCTCAAGTGTTATTGGTTAGGTAGCATAATTTATTGCTTAGTGACAAAATTAACTCAGAACAGGTGAAACACAAAAAGTAACAGTTGGTGGGTGTTGCTGAAATCAAAGAACCAAATAAAACCAAACGAAGGCTAACAGAGTTATGGAAAGCTTACCAAGACAAAATAACAAAGCAACTAAACTCCCTAGACAAACAAAGAATAGCAACACCACACCAAACAAGTGCACAGAAACTAACTAAACCAAAACTGGTGCCTCCAAACACACATTACAAACAGGACGTAGGACACAAATCCCCACTTACCAGTCGCTATGAAACACAGTAACATTATCATCTTTTACACACAGAAAACACTAATGTCTTACTAAACTAATACAGTTGCCAACAACTGGTCAAACAAAAGTCTTCACCAAGACACAAAATACCTCTGCACGAGTTAGCACACTGCCGAGCGACGTTACATTCCTAGGAACACACAGAATCACAAACAAAGCAGCACCAGGGCAAACTGATCAGGTTAAATCCCAGCCACCACAACGGAGAATTTGGTTGGTGATTTTATACGACCAGGTTTGATGACAGCTGCAGTGGATTGGTTGATCATGGAGGGACCCGAGTGGTGGCCCAATCAGAGGAGTCAGGAGGCGAGGAGAACAAGGCTGCAGAGCAGGGCCCGTATTCACAAAGCGTCTTAGAATTTTCTAAGAGAGCTCCTAACTTAGCCTAAAAATTCCTAGCAAGGAATCTTAGCTTAAGAGTGATTCAGGAAGTTTCTGAGAGCAACTCTGAGCAAGGAGGGCACACAAACTTTTATCTTAGTGAGGAGGCGTGGTTGACCCCGTTGCTAGGTATGATGCAGCCTTCTAAAGGCTGTGATTGGTTGTTACAAAAAGGGGGAAAGACAAAAGAAAAATGTGTTCTGCGCTCCTCCTAATGAATGGACAGTAAATCAACCGATCATAGAACTTGGACTGTATTTAGAAATCTGTAATCGTGACATTAATTTTATGCCAGGATGATGAAACTCGGCAAAATTAAATTAGTTGTGACACAGCTTCAAATGTTTGAACGTACCTCATTAAAATGCCGATTATATTGATTTGCTTATTGTTATGTTTACTGTCCATGCTGGTCATTTTACTACATGTGTTTGATATTAATGGTGGACTCAGACTCGGCTGTCAGCAGGTCCTGTGGTTGCTGTGAGAAGCGCTGGTACGAGCTGTAATCCCAAGCAAGAGGAGATTGAAATTTTTAAATTGCGCAACGATACGAGGCTGTGAAAGACCGTAATGGTCTGAATGGTCTGACTGGTCACTCTGCTGACAGAGGGTTGTCACAGACCCAAGTCATCACTGCTACACTGCTGCATTTTACCTGTGGCCAGGTATCACAATGCTGCGATGACTTTCATCTCAGGCGTTATTACGTTACTGCGCTGAGTGGGACAGTAAACTCATCCCTGATGAGGTCAACCACAAACATTATCTCTGCACGACCGAGCCGATAGCGTGTTATTAAATCGCTGTCATTGAACGTCTTTTAACGTACAGAGAACATCTCTCCTTCCTCTCGGTTTTTCTGCCATCTTGTCTGTTTAAGACATTCTTAGGCTTCTTAAAAGTCCTCCTCCCTACTCCTAACAGTTTCTCACCTTAGGAGCTCTCTTAAGGCCTAAGACGCTTTGTGAATAACTTTTATCTTACCAAGGGGAAATTCTAAGAAAAATCTTAGAATTCGAGAAATTCTAAGATTTTTCTAAGAATGACATCACTAAGAGCTACTTTTAGCCTTAGGATGCTTTGTGAATACGGGCCCAGGGCCCGTATTCACAAAGCGTCTTAGAATTTTCTAAGAGAGCTCCTAACTTAGCCTAAAAATTCCTAGCAAGGAATCTTAGCTTAAGAGTGATTCAGGAAGTTTCTGAGAGCAACTCTGAGCAAGGAGGGTCCAGAAACTTTTATCTTAGTGAGGAGGTGTGGTTGACCCCGTTGCTAGGTGTGACGCAGTCTTCCAAAGGCTGTGATTGGTTGGTACAAAAAGGGGGAAGGACAAAAGAAAAATGCGCTCCGTGCTCCTCGTAATGAATAGACAGTAAAACCAACCGATCATATAACTTGGACTGTATTCAGAAATGTGTAATCTTGACATTAATTTTATGCCAGGATGATGAAATTCGGCAAAATTAAATTAGTTGTGACACAGCTTCAAATGTTTGAACGTACCTCATTAAAATGCCGATTCTATTGATTTGCTTATTGTTATGTTTACTGTCCATGCTGGTAATTTACTACTTCATGTGTTTGATGTTAATGGTGGACTCAGACTCAGCTGTCAGCAGGTTGCTGTGGTTGCTGTGAGAAGCGCTGGTATGTGCTGTAATCCCAAGCGAGAGCGGAGATTGAAATTAATAAATTGCACAACGATACGAGGTTGTGAAAGACCGTACTGGTCTGACTGGTCTGACTGGTCTGACTGGCCACTCTGCTGACAGAGGGTTGTGACAGACCCAAGTCATCACTGCAACACTGGTGCATTTTACCTGTGGCCAGGTATCAATGCTGCGATGACTTTTATCCGAGGAGTTATTACATTACTGCGCTGGGTGGGACAGTAAACTCATCCCTGATGAGGTCAACCACAAACATTATTTCTGCACGATCGAGCCGATAGCGTGTTATTAAATCGCTGTCATTTAACGTCTTTTAACGTACGGAGAATATCTCTCCTTCCTGTCGGTTTTTCTGCCATCTTGCCTGTTTAAGACATTCTCAGGCTTCTTAAAAGTCCTCCTCCCTACTCCTAACAGTTTCTCACCTTAGGAGCTCTCTTAAGGCCTAAGACGCTTTGTGAATAACTTTTATCTTACCAAGGGAAAATTCTAAGAAAAATCTTAGAACTCGAGAAATTCTAAGATTTTTCTAAGAATGACGTCACTAAGAGCTACTTTTAGCCTTAGGATGCTTTGTGAATACGGGCCCAGGTCTTTAGCTCCAGGCCAATCAGCCTACATGACTGGCAGCTGGAACTCTGCAGCAGCCTCCTAAACCAGCCACAGCTGGGCTTGCACAGGCCATCCTGACAAATGTTTTCACAAAATGTCCACCACGGAAGAAATACAGCACACTGACACCAGTGGCCGTAACCATATTTATTTTGGCCCGCTCTTACAATACAAGTGTTTCTTTCTTCACCTGGTAGCGATATTTTCTGTCAAGCCTTTTACATGAGGCCGATGTGGATGAAGGAGTGAAGAGTACTTTGGTGTTCAAACAGCAGATGTCCAATCAAGATGCAGGCAGGACAGACCTTTACATGCTCGTGTTTGGGGTGGAGGAGCTGAAGTGGGGGATCTTCTGATGGACTTTGTTGCTGATGGTTGTTGTAGGAACACTAAAGTAAAGTCTCCTCTGGATGTATCGATGCCGAACAGCACTTGAAGATTTGTACTGCAGAAAAGAGGTGTGTTGTAAAACACAGCGTTTTCTTCCACATATCTACGTTTCAGAAACAGTCTGACCTCAATTTACTTGTTTTCTGTGTCCTCTGCCCAGGTCCCTGCTCTCTGTCACAGCTGTGTTGTTTCTGTATTCACTGAAGTCTTGGAAAAAGTTATCTGCACAAAAGCACCAGCCTCCTCCTGCACCAGTAAACGGTTACCACACTGAGACATTTCTTTGTGCTACATACATTGATTCATCCTTCACATTTTTACTTTGTTACTGACCAACAAGGGAAGAAACAGAAATCTGCATTCAAATAATAAGACTATATATTTAATAAAACCATTGTTTTTAATATTATAATGGGTACTATCCAGATATTACTCAAATCAGGCATGACAAGTTGGATTCCTCTTACACTATAAAAAAAAAGTATTCACCCCCCTTGGAAGTTTTCCCCTTGTATTGCTTTTTACCATGAAATCATGGTTAAAAAAAATTGACACAAATTTACAAAAAAGACTCTTTCATGTCAAAGTGAAAACAGATTTCTACAAAATCATGTCAATTAATTAAAAATGTAAAATACATGACTGCATGCAAAGACAGCTGCCTAGAACAGGCTGTCCTCAAAAACTGATTGACCACACAAGAAAGTGCAAGAAGAGCATTAGTGAGGGAGGCCACCAGGACATACATGACTCCTTTGAAGGAATTACAAGCTTTAGCAGATGAAATGAGAGAGACTGTGCATACAACTGTTGCCTGTTTTGTGGAAGAGTGGCAGCGAAAATGTCACTGTTGAATAAAGTTCCTAACAAATCTCGAATATAGTTTGTCAGAAGGCACGTGGGAGACTCTGAAGTCAACTGAAAGAAGGGTCTTGCATCTGATGAGACCAAAATTGAGCTTTTTGGTCATCAGAGTAGACACTGTGTGGCAGACACCAAACACTGCACATCATCACAAACACACCATCCCCACTGTGAAGCATGGTGGTGGCAGCATCATAATGGGAGGATGCTTCTCAGCAGCAGGCCCTGAAAGGCTTGTAAAGGTAGAGGGTAAAATGAATGGAGCCAAGTATAGGGGAAATCCGAGAAGACAACCTGATGCAGTCTGCTAGAGAACTGTGGCTTGGTAGAAGATTTGTTTTCCAGAAAGACAAAACTACAAAGAAATTGTTTAAAGGCAACACTGAGTAAAAATTTCAGTGTCCAGATGTGCAAGGCTGGTTGAAATCTAAAGGGGTGAATACTTATGCAATCACTTATTTCACGTTTTATTTACATACACTTTTGCTTTTAATTAATTGACATTACGTTGTAGAAAACTTTGACATGAAAGAATCTTTTTTGTAATTTCTTGTCAAAGAAGCTACATTAATATTGATCATAATTCAATGCTGAAAAGCATTAAAAGTTACTTAAATCAGCATCAGCTCGGCCCCAAGATGATAAGAAAATTTAGAGTTGCATTATGGGTAAGTAGGCGCCAGGTTTTGAAAAGAAGCAATACTACTTTCTATTAAGATGGCAATTTGACTGCTGTAACAGCTGACCTCACAAATACTACAGCTAAGATTATCATTTTTAATACACTAAGACTTGATATTTTGTAAAAGGCAAATGTTTTTTGTGTCAGCTTTGGTGACCTTTAAGTCACATGAGAAATCGATGGGTTGCGAATAACGAAACTAGAAATGAAAATCAAAAAAGATTTTTGTGAATGAAAGTCTTTGTCTAAAATGGATATATATAGAGAATATGAGCAGCATCTGTGGCATCGTCTAAAACATTACACATGTCATAACTCAGAGTAGTGCTTTTAAATTACGGAGTAGAAAAAAAGAAAAAAAAACAATGGGTTGGAGCGGAAAAGCATCAAGAGTAAAGGATCTGAGGAACAGAATGACAGACTGTGTTTTGTGGCTGGTGTTGCTCAGGGGGAAGTAATTTCCTCAACGCCACTCTGAAAGGTCACCTCTGCCGAGACCTTAAGGATCTCTACTGAGCAGATTTAAGTTGACGTTTCTTTACCTAAACAACAAAAAAAATAGAGCCTCGGCCTTCAGCAAAAGTTCTGGAAACGAAATATGTTCTGCGATTTAGGGCAAAATGTCAAGTCTGAGCACAGCCAGAGCTCACAGTGGGTTTGCACCAAGGTGTCGAGGTTACAAAGAGAAGGTTCATTCAGTAAATAACATTATTACTAAGAATATGACCTAATTTATACCTCAGGTTTGAGCTCCATTCATCTGTGTTGCTCTGTGGGGGAAAGATCAGATAAACAGAACGGTGAAAGACTTTCCTCTGTGATACAAATCAGTTCAGCTAGAGGTTTTACATTTTTACTCAGTGAGTGGCCAAAGTTTAACATTCAGAAAAGAATCTCCCTCAAGGGACTTCTGGAGGGAGAGACGGGATTATTTAAAGTACAGGAACATCCACATATTCAATATTTTTTACTGACAATAAAAAACAACAAGTTGACTTCACTGTTTTGTAATTTACATTTGATGTACAGTAGTATTGTCTTTCATTCTTACCACGTGGTTGTACAAAATTCCATGAAGTCCACCCAGCTACTGTTGAAACACCAGTGTTGAGCAAAATATAGAGGCAATACAGAGGAAGTTCTTTTTTTTATTTTTGCGCTTTTGGTAAAACAAAAACAGACACTCAGAAATTATGTTTGTATTTTATGACAGTTTATAGACTCAACATTTAATTGAATATTCATAAGAATGATCAACAGATGAATCTATGAGGAGAACACTGAGACACAGATGCATTTAAACACTTGAAACACTGAAAGAATAATTCCCTCCTTTTTTGAATCCAACACATTTTTTCCCACACTGTAATGCTTTGTCCAGCACACTGAGCTGCGTTCGTTATCTTCAATCCTGCATATTGTGAATTAAATTGAATCAAGACATTTAGAGGGCAATATATTACTTTTTAAACACGTTATTAAGAATAAACAAATAGCTTCTGAAATGTGTATGTGCATCACACAAAAGAAACACCAATCAATGCATCAAAAGTGCCCTTACATTATATATATATCACTACAAACATAAAGCATGATATTGGACAGATCCTCTAACATTGTAACATTCTGCAAATTTATGACCAACAAATCTTTCATAATAGCTTTTTCCAGTAAACAGACAAGCAGAAGTTACTGTGTGTGTATTTTACAGTCACTGATGATTCAAATGTCAGAGGAAACCTCTGCTCCAGTTTTTTTTTTTTCAGCAATAGTCACAGCCAAAGGCATTGTTTTCAGGTTTCCAGTCATCCTGGCAGTCCTGTTTCTCTGAACTAGATATCCCAAGAATGCCTTGATGAAATTTCTTCTTTGTCTTGCACAAAAACACACCTGGACTCAATGATGAACTGACTGATCACAGTTCAAAGACCCTTGTAATCTTACAGAGCATTTTGGCTGTAAATTAAGAGAACATTTCACACAAAGGTCCAATAGGATACAATGATGAAGTCATGGCATTTTCTATCTAAAGAAGCCAAAGGTCAACTTCGCCTGAGATCACAATGTCCTGCAAAAACACTTTTGTATCCGTTATTCAGCACCGTAACTCAGGGACAGAAGGGCAGATCGTGACCTTCACAACTGAGCCGACACTGAATTAGTGGCCCTAATCTCAGGTGTTCACCAGAATTCATAGCTTCTTTGGAGCAAATCCACCATCAGTCAATCACATACATGTAATACCTTTTATTAACTTTGTTCAAGGTCTTCACTACATATATCAGTCTGGAAAGGTATGGATGAAAACTGCAATTTCACACATTGGCAGAGACATTCTAGTTCAATAATGGCACACTGCAGATGAAAACATGTACAGACAAGCAATCATCTAGAGGTTTAGTGGTTTACTGCACAAACGGCACCTGAGCATATTGAACTTTCACTTAAAATTGTAAGAGATGCACAAAAAATACATCTCAACAACCATGGGTTTTCAACAGCACACACTTACAAAACAGAGAAACCATCTATCAGAACCTTTTGTTAATATTATGTCAGGGAACATGCACAAAGAAAGATTCATCTCAAGTAAACAGAAAAGATACACTGTATTTGTATTTGCAATAAGCAGCTTTAGATCTGTAAGAGCAGAATTTGACAACTGAGATATTTTTAAATATCTTATCACTGCGTTCCCTGAAATCAAAAATGACTTCAGTCCTGATAAAGCACAGATGTTGACATCACACAACCACAGACTCCCTCAGACAGTAGTTATGTTTGTCCTCCCACTTTTCTGGCTGTGCTGGCGTCTCGGAGCGTTGCACCACAGCAGCTGCTTGTTGAAGTGTTTGCTGAAGCTTTTGCTCATCAGGTACAAAGCAAACGGGTTCACGCAGGAGTTGGTGAAGGCCAGGATGCGAGCGCACACGCTGGCGACGAAGTGGCCCAGCGACGTGTCCACCTGGTCGTAGTGGTAGGAGCGGTACAGGTAGATCACATGACTGGGCAGCCAGCAGACTGCAAATAAGCCAACAAACACCAGCACGGTTTTGGCCAAACGCTTCCTGGACTTGATCTGATGGGAGAGGAGAGAGAAGAAATCAACTTCTGTCATCAGGTCGACATTTTATTTCATCCATTTGTGACACTGATCATCATAAAAACCACTGACATGTGAGGTGAATAACTTTGATTATCTTATTACAATGGCGCCTGTCAAGGGGTGGAAGAAATGAGGCTGTAAGAGAACAGCCAGTTCTTGTACTTAATGACTTGGAATCAAGAAAAAATGATCATCCTGAGGATCTAAGCCACTTTGACAAAGACCACATTTGTAATGGCTACATTACTGGGTTAGAACATCTTCAAAACGGCAGGTCTTGCTGGGTGTCTCAGATGGAAAGTGGTTAGTACTGAGGAAAGGACCACTGGTGGACCCTGTTAGGGTCATGGGCACCCAAGGCTCATTGATGTGGTGTTAACGGCTGGTCCATGTAGTCCACAGAGGAGCTGCTGTGGCACAAATTACTGAAAACCTTAACTTGGCAATGATAGAAAGCTGCCAGAACACACAGTAAGTTGTAGCTATCTATCTAAGAGGTCGAGCATCAGATCTGGACCATGAAGCAGTGGAAGAAGATGATGAATCAGGCTTTCTGTAACATTGAGATTACAGCAGGGTGTGTGAGCATTGTTTGGGAAGAGATTGCATCAGGAAGCCAGTGGAGACAGTGTGATTCTCTGGAAAATGTCCTGCTGGGAAACCTTAGCTTCTGACATTCATGTGGACGTTACTTTAACACGTACCACCTAAACATTGTTGAGACCACATTTACCACTTTATGGCAGCAGTACTCTCTGATACCAGGAGCCTATTATAATGCTTCATGACACACTGCAAACACAGTTCAGGAATGTGCCTTTGTGGATTCTCAGTCATAGAGGTCAGGGTAATCCCAGGAGCTTCAGTGGAAATCAACTGGACTTCTCTTTCTGTTGAGCAGAAGAAGCCTCTTGAATGAGAGGTGAAACATTTTTCAGAACCTTAAAGAGAACTCCAGTTGGTTTCCATTGAAGCTCCTGGGATTGTCCAGAAATGGTTTCAGAAACATGACAAAGAGTTGAAGGCGCTGACTTGGTCTCCAAGTTTCCCAGATCTCCATTAGATCAAGTATCTGTAAGATGTGCTGTAAAAACAAGGCTGATCCAGGGATAGCACAGGACATTTTCAAAGGTCTTGTGAAGTCCAAGTCTCAACGGTTCAGAGCTGTTTTAGAGTCACAAGTGGGCCTACAGAACCACTGTGTTTTTCTCTCTTGTGTATTTCACAGCAAAAAGCAATGATCATTTGAAGAAGCAGAGGTCTGTTTATATGCTGACGGGACAAATGGTGAACAAGGTAAGTGGATACAGAACTTCACAGTCTTTGCAGATTAAACACTTTTGACCTGTCATTCAGAGATTCACACCCAGATGATGACAAAGAAAATGTCCAAAATTTCCTAAAGCCCAGTTGAATAAATTCAAATTGATGTTTTTATCTTAGAAGTGGCCACAAAGCCAAAGATGTTAAGTTGCTACCACAGCACATAACAACTATTCATACTTCAGGAGCTGGTGCAAGAAAGGTTTTTGAATTTGTACTAGAAAATGTAATTTGTGGGACACATAACCACCATGCCCGGTGAGCCTTGTTGTATGTCCCCTCTTTCTCAACCCTTGTTTCCTGCCTCTCTTGACTTCAAAATAAAGGAAAAGTGGCCTCAAAAATTGCAGTCAATTTGCGATTATTCCTGCAATTGACAAATCTCCTGGTGACTTATGATTTTAGCTAGTGCTGACTGGTTTCAGAATGTCTCAGGAAATAACGAGCCTGACACTTACCTTTGGGGGTCATTAGGGGCATAGCAACACTTTTCTGCCCCTGTGGCATCATAGGAGGCAAATTTGATCCCTGGCTTGATGTTTCAATAACTGACATTTAATTCTTTGACTAGAGCCAGACTGGCTGTTATGTCCCCTAAACTGGGTGTATGGCCTCAAAGAAGCAAATAAGGCTTTTCCAGATGACTTGAATAAATCTCCTAATGTATTTGGAGGATGTTATTGCTTTGTTGCATTCATGCAGACCTGTTTCTGGAAGTGAAAGTGTCCCTCAGCAGGGATGTCAGCTGAGCTCCTGACCAGACTGCGAGCAATGAAGCAGTAGTAGATGGATATGACGAGGAGTGGGACGACGTAGAAGATGAGGAAGGAGGCGGTGGAGTGGATCTTGGGATGCAACTTTCCAGTGTGAGGGTAAGGAGCACAGGTCACGAATGTCTCGTTGGTGTAGCTGGTGGTGAAAGTGTGAAGGTCGGAGAAGACAGCTTCGGGGATGGCCAGAGCCCCAGAGAGCAGCCAGATCACTCCGACTCTTAAACTGATGCTTAGCGTAGCATTGGACTTGTGGGTGTCCAGAGGCTTCACAATGGCTTTGTACCTGGGGAAGTCATTAATGGAGCAAGAAGAAGAAACATACACCAATCAGTCACAACATTATGACCACTGACAGGTGAAGTGAATAACATTGATCATATTGGTACTATGTACTGTTCTGATGGAAAACCTTGGATTTTAACATCCGTGTTGATGAGACTTAGACGCCCAAATAAACACTGTCCCACAACAAACACACTCCCTCATGCAAATGGAAATCCCAAATGTCACTGGCCTACTGCCTACAGGAAAAAACACCCCACCACATGGAAAAAAAAACATCAAACAATCAGGAACATGTTGAGGAACTTGACATTGGCCCAACATGTTGATTTGACCTCCAGATTTCCTACACCCCATTGTGATCAAGCATCACCAAAGAATCAAGTGCCACTGTCCTGGTTCCAGACCCAATAGGACACCCTGAGAGGTCCTCTTGTCTGTGCTCAATGGTTCAGAGCATTTTTGACCACATAAGGGGGACCAACACAATATTAGGCAGGGTGTCATAATGTTATGCCTGACCTGTGTATTTCATTGTCTGATTACAGATTTAAAAGCAGCAGATTCAGATTACTAATCAAAGAAAGACAGCCTCTGAAAGGTTATCTCACTGTAGATTACACATCAGACGAAACTATTGCAGGCTTTGAGTTAAAGGGAACAGCAGATATTAGCTCCTGCATGTGGTGAGAGTCAAATTAAATTAATACATGATGTAGGGATGTGTGCACAACTTGTCCTGATAACTATAAAATGGTCTGCACTTACAGAAGGCAGCGAAAAAGCATAAAAATGCTCTGATGATTATACAGCTTGACTTGATTAACCTTCAAAGTGTCCCTGTCTCTCTGGTGAGCTACAAAAGGTCAAAAATGCTGAAAAATGCTGAAAGCCCCCCACACAGTTTTCCATTAAAAGATACATATGGATGCTTTCTGTCCGTCATAGATTGATCATTTCCTCCCAGAGCAGCATGACAACTTGGAACATCATTGGATCTCTGTACTTTGAAATCATCAAATCATCTCTTCATTGTTTTTAGTTTCAGTATGGTTCTTTGAATTAAATGAATCACTCTGAGAACTATCCAATAATAAGAGCTGTCTGACAGATTTAGAAATGTAGATTTAAGTGCTTTTTCATGCAATTATCTTGTGACATTGCAGATATTTGAGAATTTAGCCGTTTAATTATATGGTCTGAGGACATAATGGAGACAGCAGAAAATGGTTTATAGTCTACTGATAGAGTCAAAAGCTTCAGAATCAGCAAGTATAGCAGCAGGCATTGTGTGCAGTCTGCAAAGGGGAGTTAATAACCAGCCTGCCCACGCATGTCCATTTTAAAGTAAATTTGATGATTTTAGACTGCCTGATGGTATTAATGGAGTTTTACAGCAACATCGATTGTATTGCAGTGAAATCAAAGTTACATAAATTCTAATGAAGTTGAAAATGTACATTTTCATTGTTTTCACAATTTGTTTTTGCTGACAACTCAATATTTAATTAGGATTGTGAGGTTGTGCTGTGATAAATGTAGACTCCTGATTTCAAGGTGTTCTGTGTGTCTATCATACTTCTTTCCCTGGGAGTTTCTGTTGCAGCAACAGGTGATCGACTTTTTAGATTTATTCCACTGTAATTAAATCTGATTACTTTTGACAAAAGCTGCAAAAATGAATTGATTAACCGATGAGCTGTCAATTAATAAATTAACACTCGACTATTTTGATATTTGATCAATCAGTTTATGCATTTTTTTAAGAACAGAAAGTCAGAAGTGTTTGATTTAGACCCTTTTCAATTCGAATAATTTCTTGTTTCTTTACTCCTATTTATTATTTACTATTACTAATAAATGATTCCTGGAATAAACATGCAGTCCAGCCCTATACTTGATCATATAATCATATAATGTGTCAAAGCATGAAGACATTTACAGATGTCATCCTGGACTTTTGAAAACACTGACTGACATTTGTCATATTTCATAGACCAAACAACTAATTGATTATTCGAGAAAATAGTCAACAGAATTTGAAATTATCATTATAGTTGCAGCCCTGTTTTTGACCAAAAAAGACGTGAAATATTCAATAATCATTCGGTTACATTCAGTTTTAAAAACTATAATCTGTAAAACAGTAAGATGTGTTTTATAGGTGTGTGATTTCCTAATAATTTCCTTTTAAAAAACTGCAAAAACGTACTACAAAACCTCAGAGAAAATTTAAAAACATGTATCTTACAGCTAAACACTCTTTTATTTCAAGAGGAATTTCCTTAAAATAATAGCTGCTGGCCTTAAATAAAACCTGCAGAAAACTTGACTCAAATAATCAATGTATGTTTTTTAAATTATGTGTCTAGGATTTCTAAAATATGCCTATGTGTTGTGATGCTGCAGCCAAACAGACTTATTTTATTTTGTTTTAATTTATAAGCATCATTCCATGGGGATTTTATTGAATCTGATGCATCTTTAGAGAAGACATCTAGTGTCGGTACCTGTCGGCGGAGAGCGCAGTGAGCGTGAACACGGAGACTCCCACCGAGGTGAGCTGGATGAACGGAATCAGTTTGCACCCGACGCGGCCGAACAGCCACTGGTCCACCAGGTACCTGCTGGCGTCCACCGGGGCGCAGGTGACCAGCAGCAGCAGGTCCCCCAGAGCCAGGCTGGACAGGAACAGGTTGGGCACCGTGCGCATGGACCTCACCTGCAGGCACGTCTTCATTAGGGTCACATTCCCAACCAGACCCACGATGATGATGAGCCCGTAAACAACGGCGATCCCGATGCCCGGGAGCCAGATGTTGTACCGGTGCTGCTCCCCTGCCGAGTCCCCAAACACTCCGGAGACATTCGGGAGCAAAGCGCTGCTGTCCTCGGGGGTCAGAATGAGCGGATCCTCCAGAGACATAGCAGCGGGGAGGACAGGGGTCTCCAGTTTGATCTCTGCTCAGCCTTTCTGGCTGCTTTATAAACTACATACCCTCCTGCTGGTGCGTGCGTCACTTTACAACACTGGTGGAGGTAATAAAGCCTATAGGCGCATCTGACTGAACATATACAGCCTATGAAAAGTATTCCACCCCCTTGAAAAACTCATTTATATTTCTTTCTAACTTTCTAACACCCCCCTCCCCCATAAAACTCTTTAATGTCAGTTTGAAAACAGACTTCTACAAAGTAATGTTAATTAAATGAAAGTATAACATAAAATAAGTGATTGCAAGTCTTCACCACCATTAAAGTCACTCAGCCAGTGAAATGCAGATCATTTGAGTGCAGAGAATGTGTCTCAAGTGACTGTGGCACTGATCAGCCACATCATTATGACCACTGACAGGTGAAGTGAATAACATTGATCATATTGGTACTATGTGCTGTTCTGCTGGAAAACCTTGGATTTTAACATCTGTGTTGATGAGACTTAGACATCCAAATTAACGTTGTCCCACAACAAGCACACTCCCTCATGGAAATGGAAATCCCAAATATCACTGGCCTACCCCCACAGGAAAATGACAAAAACATTAAACCATCAGGAACATGTCGAGGAACATGACAATGGCCCAACATGTTGATTTGACCTCCAAACTTCCTACACCCCATTCTGATCAAGCATCAACAGGATGCAGTGGAACAAGTTTGATTGACAGAGGCCCCACTGCACAAGCCAGAGTACCCAAAGGATCCAGTACCAACGTCCTGGTTCCAGACCACATAGGACACCCTGAGAGGTCCTCTTGTCCATGACCAATGGTTCGGAGCATTTTTGAGCACATAAGGGGGACCAACACAATATTAGACAGGTGGTCATGATGTTATGCCTGATCGGTGTATGTATAGTTGCATATTTAAGAAATAAGGCATTCCTTTTTACTGTTTTGCAGATGATGTACAACTCTATCTCCCAAAAAAAGCTACAAGTAAAGACTCAGTGCAGCCTTTGTTGGATATCTTAAAAGACATCAAAAGGCGGATGAATGTAAACTTTCTTAATCTAAATGAAAACAAGGCAGAAGTTGTTATGCTTGCTTGAGAATGACCTATTGAATGACCCCCAGCACTCTTTCCCTCTGTGATCATACAGTCGATCTGATGTGAAAAATCTTGAACTGATCCTCGACAGCTCCTACAGGATTAGGCAGACAGATCAGCTCAGTGGGCAAAACCAATTTTTAAGACTTTTAGCTAGGATGACGTCCATCTGTTTTCAAAAAACTACAAAAGTAATCCACACCTTTATAACCATTCGGCTGGACTATTGTAATTCTTTGTATGTGGGCGTAGAGACTCTTCCGCTTCTGCAGTTGTCATGAAATGCAGCTGCTCGCCTTTAACAGGATTAATGCAAAGTGATCACATAACATCAGTATAGTCCTCTCTCTGCTGTCCATTTCAGGATTGATTTTTAGGCTTAAAGAGAATTCTGTAGCTTGTTCACACCATATTTCACCATTTTGTGAAAAATGTACTGAATAGAACTGTTTAATCTGAAGGTTAAGCTGTAAAGTGCAGCCCATTGTTATGCTGTCAATCAATGGAACACTATATATTACTATATATGTACAAGCCTGATAGTAACCCCCCATAGTGCTTTCTCTCTTAACTGCAATGGAGAATTAGTCATTACATTCATTTATTTTTTTGGCATGTAGAGATATCAACTGATTCTGTTGAAGTCAGACTTCTGAAGTCTCATATTTACACAGAAGCGAGACATTGCACTGGAACTGCATTCAAAAAGTGAGCCAATAAAAACCAAATCACTTCACATGAATGCACTGTTTTTAAGACAAACATGAAAAACAAAGTGAAGCTGTCCTTCAAATACAAGCTTGTTGGAAGACTTTTACCCTGTAAGTGCAGTAGTAGCACTTAGTTTGCTTTGTTTGACTGCAAAATCATTGGTGAAGAGGTCAGATTACATTTAATGCTGTTTAAAAGAAAAGCAGCTCCCCAGTAGTTGAGTTGATACACATGAATCTGCTGCATTCAACAGCTCGGTGAAGAAGTAGAGCAGTTTTTATCAGCCCTCAGCGAGATGTCCTCGGCATTCTGCTTCTTTTCTTCACCGTGCGAGTTAAGGTCAGACCTTTCAAACTTTTCTGTTTGCCTTTAGCCACCAACAAACTTTTCACCTACACATTCTCCAAGGTCCCTGGATCTCACACTGGAGTCATATAGAGGCATTAGTCTCTGGAGCATCAGATGGGGCCAGCTGAGACTACAATTATTTTCTAATATAAATGCAAATTGGGTTTTCTTGTATCAGTGCAGCGGAAAACGACAGATATAAATGACTTGGAGTTGGACTTCAACCGTTCTAATTTTCCAGACTCTTCTGTTGTCCACATCCGAGAACTTTACTCAAAATTGTTTTCATAGAACAGAATGGTTGCAATAATTCTTGAGAGTACTTACCCTTCAATAGCTATAATTATTCTGCTAAGACTTGGGGACAATGGACATCAAAGAAAAATGGCTATTTGCACTTGAACCAGGCTTTGATCTGAACTCACAAACAGGAACCAACTCCAGAAGCTCATATTGATATTTCTGCGACTTCGTGTACTAGCTAGCTGGAGCAAATGATGGCTCTCTGAGCTCTGAGTGCATCTGCAGCCCCTTATGTTCTCTGTTAATGTTGAGGACTTCTCCATGTGTCTTCCACTCAAGATAAATAAACAGAAAAACGTGTTGGATTTTCTTTTATTCTGCTTTATTTTGGTTTCAGCAGAAAGGCAAGTGTACTGACTGTGTGCACATTTAATTAGCTCTGCACTCATAAAATGAAGTTGGCATCCACATCCATATCTTCATGGCATTAATCATCTTTTATCTTTATCTATCTCATTCCAGATTTCAAATGAAAATGTTCAAAGCTTCACAGTCACAATCCCAACTCAGAAAACCAGTTGGATCATCTTGGAAATGGCACACAGTGTGATGCTGCTGTGATGAATAGAGCGGATACCTGTCATCTGTAATAACTTATAATTAATGTGTTTCTTAGTTTAAACTGGGCAACGCTGCTTTAATCTTTGAGATTATTGCGTGTTTTGGTGATAAAACTGTCTGGAATGTGTGAGTGAAAATACCTTCCATATCACTGTGCTTTTTTGTAGATATTTTTTGTGCTTGTGGTTTGTCTTTGGGGTCATTTTTGCATCTTTTTGTGGTCTAATGGATCTTTTTTTCTGCCTTCTATAGTCTTTGTGGCATCAGTTTGTGGTTTGTTTTGTGTCTTTTTGCATTTATTTTGTGGTAATTGTGTCATCCTTTGTGATAGTTTTACATTCTTTTGCATCTTTTTGCAGCCTTTGGTTTTCTTTTTGAGGTCAATTTTTTTTTGCTGTGGTCATTTCATTATGTGCTTATGGTCATTTGACATCTCAAGATGATTCAAGATGGTTGTTTTGTGTCTCTTTGTGATTGTTTGATTGAATTTCTTCAATCATGTCAAACTACTTCTCTCACAAAGGGACCGCGTGGCCTGTTTGTCTTCTGCTGCTGCTCCTTCAGCACCCAGGACAGCAGCCGGCTGAGCTGCTGGTTTTTGTCGCCACCTGGTGGTGAAGATGATGAACTAACAGAGGTGAAAAGAATTAGTCAGCGCTTTGATGAGTTCCGGAAGAATTTAATGTTTGAAGAAGTGATGCAAGGCGGAAACATGCAAGAACCAACAACAACAACCACATTAATACAAGAGTAATGAGAGTTATGGTCATGTTTGTGGGATTTATTAGGCTGGCTTAAGTTAAACACTGTGTTGCTATGGCAACCATAGTGACACAGTTTCACAGCAGTTTAAATGACAATGTTAAAGCCACCACTTAATTAGATGTCACAGTGTTATGTTATGTTTTCTTTTATCTGTTGAACCATCATCCATAAATAACATTTTATTATTGTTTCAGAGATAAATAGCTGAGGATGTCTTTATTGTCCCAGAGTGGCAATTCCATGATCCAAATACTAATAAATAGAAAACAAATACAATTTTTAAAAATCATATTGAGTTATTTACCAGGCCAATAGAATCATGTTACCCACTTTGTACCCACGTTGTAGAAAAGCCTTTACTAAGGCTAAAACCCAACATATCAGTGCACTTTAGGTCTGGCAACACAATGGCAAAACACCCAAACACATGCTGAGAGGCATTGAATATACAGTCTAATGCAGCAAGCAGTGCACAGACCTGTATATTTACAGAGGAAACAACAGCTCCACCAGACAGACGGTTGCTGAAGACAAAACTCAGTCGTTCACCTGCATCTAAAGGATGAAGGACATTAATTTGGATGTTGACATTCTGGACAGAGCAGACAGATGGTTTGAGAGTACTGAAGGAAGCCATCTATGTTGAACTGGACCAGCAATCTTTAAACAGAGAGAAAGAGAGATCTATGACACCACTTATCAGGTACTTATAATGCAGGCTTGACATCCCTCCCCAGACAGTTTTAACACCTTGACCTAGATGTTTCACAACCAGGGAATCCATCAGTCACTTAGAACTGAAGAAGCCTCTGGAATGACGTCTCCAAGAGTCAGAAAGAAAAGTCAAGTTACCTTCTGCTTAAACTTTAAGGATTGCCATGACCTGAATGACTAGATGCTGGATTATAGTGGCATTTTACACGTTCAGCTACAACTCCTACGTCCTTGTACACTATATATCACTCTGCAGATAAAGTTTATTACAGGTCATAATTACAATACTCATCACTGTGAACTGTAAGGCTGAATGGGCCTCCCTTCTGGTGAGACGTGACAAACGCTCGGTTTTATTGACTTATAAGGCTTTTAAAGTTTTTTTTACCCCTTTAGCGATATCATGTAATTGCTGTCTCTAATGTGGGCCCTTATCTTATACACTCAGATGAATGGGTTACGATGCAGGTGCCAGCTGTTTGTGTACTAAGCTTGGAAAATCCAGTTGTGCACCTTTCAACATGGAAAATCCTGCTGGAGAGTCTGACTCAGGTTTCTGATTCAGTCTTAACTTACTTCCACCTTCTCTTGTTTAAGTTTATTCAAGCGTTTTTAAATCTTGAACGCGCAAAAACAACTTTGTCTTTAATATCTTTACTGTTAACCAAGCGCATATTGTATTTGTATGACTATGTCTTTTATTTTCTTATACAGAACACATGCTACATTGGTAGCATTTTCTGCTTACACACATGGGCAAAATTGTTAGTACCTTTTTGTTAAAGAAAGAAAATCCACAATGGTCACTGAAAAAACTTGAAACTGACCAAAGTAATAATAAAAAATGAAAATGATATTTAAAACCAGACAATGCTTTCGAATTGTGGCTCAACAGAATCATTAAAAAAATAATGAAACTGTTGATGGTACCCTTAACTTAATAACTCTATACTATAATATGCATATACTAGATTAGAACATAAGCATTGGCATTTTTCTACATACTGTATGTACATTCTGTGCAATATTAATGATAATCTGTGCAATAATAATAGTTCTGTTAGTATTTTTATTCATGAAAGAATCTGTGCAACACCACTGACATGTGCAGTAGGCTACTGTTATTTCTATAACTAGTACTTGTGTATATTTTTCGTTTATTCTTATTTTGTACGACATTTTCTAAAACTTTTGCTGCTGTAAAACTGCAAATTTCTGTCTTATCTTTCCTCAGTTATATTGTAAATGAATGGAAAACACCTGTAAACCTAAGAATTCCTCAAATTAGTGTGTTTTAAAGTGATTTTTTTGAATGAATTGTGAGCCTGCATCTGTAGAGTGTGAGGTAACAGGATGTGAGAGCTGTGTTTATTACAGACATGAGGGCTTAAGGTGTGCAGGCTGACAGGCTGCAGGTCCCATCAGCCAGCATGAGGCTGAACCATCACTGCGCGCATCCAATCAGCTGAGAGCGGATGGGATTGGACGAGCAATCAAAGTGTTGCTCCTCTCTCATCCTTGGACACCTTGAGCGGCGAGCACACATCTCTGTCACCGAGCGTGGGCCCCGTTGTTTCCGTTCGTCTTTGCATCGGTGATGGAAAACACCCGCTGCTTTCCCAACCGCTTCTCCGACTACAAAGGTGCGCTGCTGCCGGGTCAGGGCGCAGAGGCCGCCGTCGTCGCTACCGTCGACAGAATCCTCAAAAAGGTTCCCGTCGACATCAGCGACTGCGACGGAGGGCTGTACGATGGGCCGGCCGGGGTGGCTTACATGCTGTATCACGTCAGCGAGTGCCCGCTGTTCTCCGAGCGCCGGGAGGTGTACCTGAAGGCGGCCAAGCAGATCATCGACGTGTCGGTCCGGTACGTGGACGCGGAGCCGGACAAGAACATGCGCGCCGCCTTCCTGCTCGGCGGGGCGGGCATCTACGCGGTGGCGGCTCTCATCTACAAATCCCTGGGCTTGGCCGATTTTGTTAAGCCGCTGACCAAATTCCGTAACCTGTGGGAGGTGTGTGCGCCCATCAGCTTCCTGGAGTGCGGCTCGGACGAGCTGTTCGTGGGGAGGGCTGGGTACCTGTGCGCAGCGCTGGTCCTCAAGCAGAAGCTGGGGATAGAGGTGAGCTGCACACAGACACTTAGACATCTAGTTATCACTCCCTGAGGGTCTCTAAATAGCCACCATGTGCCAACACAAGATATCAGCAAGGGTTGTTTACATCTGTGTGGCTTGTAAACAACCCTACCACACTTACGCAAAGTACACTGTAAAAAAAATCAACAAGTTTCTAACATTTTTTTGTTGAACAATTTACTGTTATTTGGCAACTTTTCAACATTTTATTAGATTACAAATAAAAACTAGTAAAATAACTAAAAAAAAACGTATTAATTATTAAATGTTATGTTACAAATTTCTACAGAACTTGTGTATTTTAAAGACTGAGAAACGCAAATGACTTTTACACTACAGATTTTACCTGTTTTGTTAAATTAAATCCCAAAAGAAATCCCTAAAGAAGCATTAATTACATGTTAACTGTAAAAACAAACAACAGACCAAATCTGTAAATGATGCCCACATCTAACATCTGTATTTGTACAAATAGTAATTTGTTCTTTTACAGTGTTCCATCTTAAATTACACAGTTTTTGCTGTAAATAAATCAGCGCAGATATTAAAATTTTGCAGATACTCGAAGTTTTTTTAAAAATCGGTTATTTAAAAGATTTTCTCTATTTTTTAAAATTACAGGTAATATCTGGTATAAACAGAAAAAGTATTCGTTGACATGTTAACTGTTAAAACAAACAAACAAACAACAGCAAAACTGTAAGTAATGTCCACATAAAAAATCTTATTTATTTTTTGTTTCTTATTTAATGTTGTTCCTTTTACAACTTTTCACTTTAAACAACACTATTTTTACTGTATTTAAATCAGCAAAAAATATGGTTATTTCACAAATATTTGCCATTATTTCAATGTGAACTAAAAATAACAAATAAAAAAGCAGGCCAAAACTGTAAATATCCACATCAAAAATCTGTATTTTTGCAAAGGTCCAGGTCCTTTTTTTAAATAAAATTTGACTAAATTACAGTATTTTTACTGTATTTATATCAGCAATACACAGATTTTTTGGCAGATATTTCCACTTATTTGAAAGAAGACAGATTAAAAAAAGGCAAATAACTGTTAAAATCGGCATTGTTTTTAATATTGATACAATACTTAACTGATAAAGTAAATTACAATTGTGACACTATAAAAATTGTGTTAAAATACTGGTTGCAGTTGTTGCCACAGTAACATTCTACAGCAGAATGTGTTAATATGATTTACAGGAAGTAAGTGTGTAAATAAAGTAAAATATTCAGTAAAATACTGGCACCACAACATTTATTGTGATTTTACAGACACATTTGTTACAGTGGACTGTTTTACATACACTGATTAGTGCTGAAAACACCCAATGTCTTCTGATATGATAGTGACACAGTGCACTGAATTGATTAATAACCATTGTGAACTCCTGTGCAGCTGCATTATTTGTCTTCGGTATGTGTTAGATATGATTTTACTGTAATGAGACCATTTCACCACTGTGTCTGTGACGTTGACTAATAGGAGCCAAATGACGAAGTAAAAGATGGACTAAAGGATGGACAATATAAACCACCTATGCTTTTCTTACCTTTTTAAGGCTTTTTCTGAACACAGGATGGCCAATATCATTCCCCCTATACTGTTTGTTTGCATTCTGGTTTCCATTAGTTGGTCATGAAATAAGGCCATAACCGTCTAATCTGACATAGTGACCATTTTTTCAGGCACAAATATTGTGCGGTGTGAACCCAACGAAGTGTACACACTCATATTACACTCACATGGGTGATTTTAGTTATTTTGGCTGATTGGACTTCTATTCAGGACTGTGGCGGCCTGAGGTCGATTGACAGCTTCCTCCATTTAGCTTTGTGGGGCAAGAAAATAATAGTCATGTCCTCTTAATGTGAACCCTAAGTGGACACTGTGGTGACCTCACACAATAGACCTTCTTCACAGCAGACTTTTTGAGTTATCTTGGCAGGAAAAGCTGGAACTAACAGCTCTGATGATGAGTGTCTGCTCCATTCAGTTTCCCAGGAAGCCTCCATGCACAGACACAAACTGGACGAGGCTCCTCTAGATAAATACAGCCATCAGTAAAGCTTTTAATAATACCTGTGCTTACTATGATAAAGGTCAATTTGCTGCACATCTCCACAGACCTTCAATCTGAGCAGAGGTCTAATCAATAAGTAAAAGCACCTGCACTGCCTAATGGACCTTTTGATTTACTTCTAGTAAATGCATCAATGTTGTTGTTATTTCTATCCATGATCGCGTCGCAGCTAACTGCAGTATGTCCTCTGTTCTGCAGATTCTGAGCAAAGACCAAATCAAATCCATTTGCCAGGCCATCATTGAGTCAGGAAGGCAGTACGCCAGGAGGAAGAGAAAGCCTTTCCCCCTCATGTATTCATACTACGGAACAGAATACCTTGGTAAGAAAAGCAGCTTTGTGCAAAGATAGATCCTTCTGTGAGTCTTTTATGTCTTTGTAAGTTTGAGTTCAAGTGTAAATCTCACTTTCAGAGCTGCAGGACTGCAGGAGGATCTTCTTTTATAGCAGGATTTGTGTGTTAATATGTGTAAAGCTAACTGTTCTTTCCTTGATTGCATCAGATGAAGAGACCTTTGAGGGTTGGAGATCCTCAGTAACTTTCAGACCAGCACAGAGTTCATAGTAAGCAAAGCCCCGCTGGCCCCTTTTGCATGGATGCAACAACTACTTTGAGGATGATAATGAGGGAGTGAAATGGATGACTCAGGGACTTTTTTTTAGAGTATGTAATATCTAGATGTTTAATGAACCCACCAGTCTAAGGTGCTGCATGTGTTACCGTTTGCCTGTCCTGAAAGATTTGCTCAATAAGGAGTTTCTTGTTTTATATGCCCGACATCAGCCATCTTCAGATCTGAAGGGGATTCACAGACACTGGCCTTCCTGCCTCAGAGAGCTGTGTTTCCCTGCATGTGTTACTTTGGAAAGACTTGGTCCAGGATTCAACTTAATTACTTCCATATTTGATGATTCTGTACCTTTATGATTTGCATCCAATGCCAATGCAGGGAGGTGTTCTTCATATAGAGGAGGTTGGGGTGGTGGATGGGTCTGTAGCACATTTACCTTTCATGTAGGAGGCTGGAGCTTGTGTCCTGTCACAGAACTGTGATTAATATCAGTTGACATCAGGGTTTTTATTGCTTAGATGAATTTTTTGCGACCCTTATAAGGATTTTGTCAGCCCCAAAGTTAAAATGACAACTGAGGTTTCTTTTCCTTAAGCACAATAGACTTTTTAGTTTATCAAATGGTCAGAAAAAAACTGGAAATGCAAAGAATTATGTCAAATAAAGTAACAGTCTTTCTGCATTTACTATATGTAAACCACTTTCATGTGTAGTCACCTCTCAAAAGCCCATTATGAGCCACGAAGACTCTGGATATGGCCAACTTGTTAACCAACAGTTGCCTATTTTCGTATGTAGCAGTCTAAAAGCAACATCATTCATCATTTGTAGTCTTGTTTCTTGATTTAAGTCCTGTATTGTCTCTCTTTTTTGCTCTAACTTTGGTCTGAAATATCTGCTCCAGCTGGTAAACACTTCTCTGTGTTCATCAGCTAGTTGCTAGCTTGGCAGGCCTGTTACAGTGTTGTTGTTTTTTCTACTGAAAGCATTTGTCTGCTGTGACTAAAAATAAACACGATGAAACTGAACCAAGACAGTGAAGCTCTGGGCTGTTAAACCAGCACAGTTTTCTCAAAGATGCTCTAAATCTCCAGGATTATTTATATAAAATACAGTTCTTTGCAGGTTTGTCACCACAAGCTACAGCTCTCACATTGTTCTCACACATCATCCTGACAGATTGTTTGCATGAAAGTCTTGAATGCAGCAGCTTTGAGCTTTTGTAGTTGCCAAATGCAGATATTCTAGAGTGCAAGACTTTTGAAAACATTGGCATTGGATGTGGAAAACAAAGCTTTGCCCTGACCATAATCCATAATTTTGCAGAATCGTCTGATATTGACTTTCTTGTCTGGAGATGTGGTTGCAAGGCTACAAAGGGCCACTCTGCTGTCTCATCCTTGTTATTTTCAGATAAAAGCATGTGTCTATTCTTCATCACTTTGAGGGATTGGATCAATATCTTAACCCTCTAAACCCCAAGCAGATAGTAGGCGGTTTTTGCTTCCTTGGGCTCATTTTTCACTTCAATATAAAGTTTTACATCTCTATGGAAACAGCACAACCATGGCTAGAAGTAAAATTTCTTTTGTGCAGTATACTTATAATGCCAGAAATCATTTAGGCAACATTTATCCAAGTGCCAGCAGCACTCTACGTACTATTTCTAATTTATAGCTTACATATTTTTTTAATTTAATTCGGTGTTTGTCTCCTATCTGCACTGTGTGAGCACAGCCTGCAGTTCAACCGAAAAATCCCAAAGTTTATGTTATCTGTCTGTTGGTCACAGCTGAGTCACTAATGACTTCACAGTTGTGTTTAGTAGTACACATTTTCCCCCTTATTTACAGAATCTGATTTCTACAAAGTTTTTTTGGTGAATTTCTAAATGAAACATGTAGAATCAAGATATTTAATGAAATATTACGATTACAAGTTTGGAATTGTTGAGTTTTCCATTGGAACGGCACATCACAAATGAATAATTCAAGGACTGTGTTTCTGTTTTTACACTTTCTGGCACTGATAAATGGTGTAATTTTGACATTTTTAAAAGAATAGCATGCCTACTGTTTTGGATTTTGAGGGTTCAGAGGGTTAACATGTTCAGCCTAAGAGACCTCAAGATAACTGCACTGAAGCATGATTCCAAATACTCTGGAGTTTCATTAAAATTTTAGTTTCAAGAAATTGATATACAGCTTAAAGTCTTAGTTCAGCATGTAAAGTCTGGTCTACTTCATATCTCAACACACTGCTCTTCGGTTTTTAAATGTTCTTCGCTGGGACAGAGACTGTGCAGCTGTTTATGTACAATGAGGACCTTCTTAGTGTCTGAAAGCAAGGCTGTCAAGTTTGCATCGTGAGCTACAGGTTAGAATGTAAGAAGTAAAAAGAAAACAACTCCTCCAGTAGTCCCTTGTGAATGTTTATACTTGGGTTGTGTCTGTTTGTGTGCCTGGCATTGTGTGTGACGTCCTGGGCCTCCCTCCTGTCAGGTGCAGCCCACGGCCTGTCGTCTGTGCTGCAGATGCTGCTGAGCTACCAGGACATGCTCAGTGGGGCAGAGAAGGACCTGGTGTGGCAGAGCGTCGACTTCCTCATGAACCAGGAGCAGAACTGTAACTGGCCTGCAGAGCTGGGAGCCATCATCGAGAGAGAGAACGAGCTGGTGCACTGGTGCCACGGAGCCCCCGGTACACTCAGTGTTGTTATTCATCAACATCCTCTTAGTGCTGTGGTTTAGAATATGCCTCCCTGTTACATTCATGTCTCCTCTGCTGCAGGTGTGGCGTATCTCTTTGCAAAAGCCTATCTGATCAATAAGAAGCCTCAGTATCTGGACACATGCATCCGCTGCGGAGAGCTCGTGTGGCAGAAAGGGCTGCTGAAGAAGGGACCTGGGATTTGTCACGGAGTTGCGGGTAGCGCTTACGTCTTCCTCCTGCTTTATCGGCTCACAGGCAACTCCAAATACATCTACCGTGCTCAGAGGCAAGACATTCCTCTTAGTGTTTACCACAGAGTTGTAGTCTGTCAACTGTAAACCCTCCCCAAGTTAGGTTTTTTTTATTTCATTTCTTTAAATTACACCTTCGGTAAGTTTGATCTCAGTTCCATGATAATCTGAATTGTTTTCCAAGGCTTCTTTTGAATATTAATCAGCTATAAAACTTTTAAATTTCTTTTTCGGTAATCACGTTTTATGTTTTTTAGAAGCAAAACTAGTCTGAAAGTAGATCAGAATCAGCCATAAAAACACTATCGTGTAACTGGCATGTGTTTCTTGATGCTTAGTTTTATTCACATCACATGCCGGTCCTCCGTATTGATGCTGTTTACCAGCAGCAATAAAGAGGACTTCAAACTACGCATTCATTATTCATCATGCCACAGTGTCTGAGAGTGGTCACCACACCCTTTCATGTACCAATATGCAGATAGGCACTATGACGACATCCACCCTGATAAACAGTTTCCTAAAAGAATGCCGTAAAAGTCATTCAAAAGGAGATAAGTCTCAGACAGTGAGATTGTAGAGGCAGTAATACATCTAGTGACAAATCTAAATGATCCATAATAACTGAAGTTGATTTCAAGTAATTGTTAGAAATTTTGAAAAATACAAAGTTAGATGAGAACGTTGATCTGTTTTGTGTTCAACGTCACGACAGACGACGGTTAGCTTAGCTTAGCACAAAGACAGCTAATTCCAAGGGCTGAAAGAAATGGCACGTACAGTGAAGTGTCTTAAGATCTTCAACAGAATGCAGTAAGACTTCTCTTTTTGGTTCCTGAGGAAGTTTCATCTCTCATCCCAGAGGCTTCCTCAGTTCTAACTGGCTGCTGGAGAGTCCAAGATAAATGTTATCATCCCCCAAACCCATAACTAAAGGCCCATTAATGGCCCAAGACTGACATGCCTTCACCCATGATTATTCGTGTAACTGCCAGGTGAGGGATGACTGAAGATGTGTCGTAGACCTCCTCCTTTGTTTAGTGATTGTTTAGGGCACTTGTTCCAGTTTAACCATCTGTCTTCCCTGTCCAGTTGTCCTCGATGGAGTGTCACTTATCCTTTAGATGCAGGTGGACTTGCTGAGTCTTGTCCTGAAGAACTGGCCCATCTGGACTGTGTAATACATTTGTAGAGTGGTTGTTTAGTCTTCCCTGTATATAGGTCTGTGCTCTCCTTGCTGCATTGGACTGAATTTGTAAGTTTCATTTTTACTCTTTGGTTTGTACACCTCTTTGACATTTGAGTTATAACATGTTTGTTTGTAGCTTTAAAGATGCTGGTTGGTGGATGTTGTTGACACTGGACAAAGCCAGGGAAGCTATTTTCTCCCATTTCTAGTCTTTATGCTAAGCTAACCCTCCTGTGGCTGTAGCTTCACACTGAGCACAGCACATGAGAGTGTATCAATCTTCTCATCTAAGTCTTGACAAGAAAGTGATTATGTGAAATGTTGGAAAAGGAAAAGCTAACAAACTCTTTTGAGAGTCATGCACACTCTTCTTCTGAAAAATATACTGCACATGCAGCTTTAGTGTCGTCAGCTCCGTCTTCACATCAGCTGTAATCCATTAATTTGCATTGTCTATGCCCGTTTATGCCACCCTGCTCTCCTTTTCTCCCCCCCTAGGTTTGCAGAGTTCCTCTTCACAGAGGAATTTAAAGCAGGCTCTCACTCAGTCACCAGCATCTTCAGTCTGTTCGAAGGCCTGTCGGGGACGGTTTGTTTCCTTGTTGACCTCCTGCAGCCGGACCAGTCAGAGTTCCCTCTGTTCAGTGTCTTTGTGTGAATGGAGCCCCGGGTTACTGCTGTTCACTGACCCGAACAGAAATCACTCCTCCCCTCCTTCTAAAATCCCTCAAGAACTGGATGGATAGAAACTTTAAAACCAGGAT
This sequence comes from Dascyllus trimaculatus, assembly GCA_024666655.1. NCBI lineage: Eukaryota > Metazoa > Chordata > Actinopteri > Pomacentridae > Dascyllus > Dascyllus trimaculatus. The sequence goes on along the minus strand of CM045456.1, from coordinate 15,382,474 downwards.
GGACGCTGTGATCAGTTGCAGTAGAAAATTGGTCTTGTTTTGTGTATAATGTGGATGTTTGGCTTCCAGGCTTTATCAGATCCATTGCACTTACTGTAATATTGCCCCTTTCAATTTATGACATAGTCTATTGCACTAAAGCAGAGGTGTTTAAGTCATGTTAAACTGAACATGGAAACATAGATCTTGCGATGTCCATTGTGAGTAAACTCGTGGAAAAACGAAACTTCTTGTAACTCTAGATCTTACCTGAGAATCATCAAGTTTGCTTCAGTATCAAACAAATGCAGCAATAGAGATACAGCGCAAACAAGAACTGCTAGAAGCTACTGTGTCGCATGTGGGCTAGCAAAAAAATCAAGTTGCAAGCCAAAACTAACTCACTAACACCATTGAAATTACACTGTACTTCTTGTTTACATCCCTCAAAGCCCCAAAATTTAAGGACTGTTGGTACAGATTTTGTCTGAAGAAGACCCATATCTTCAGACTTTGAAAACCTTGCACCAAAGTATAGGGAGTTTTGCAGCATATTCAGCGAACATGCTGCTCTCAGGTCAGGAATACACAAGCACGTACACTGTCGACAGCTAAAAATAAATGGTAATAACACCCAAGTCACATACAAAAAAACAGAAAAGAGAAAAACCAGTGTCACATAATGCCTTTAAAATTTTTCTACCACTTCACCAGCTCGTATCGCAGACCTTTGAGTTTATGTCTTTAGGGTTCGTGATCTCTCAAATTGCTGTTGTCGCAGCCTTTAGTAAGGAATCCGTCGGAGGGATTTCGATACTGAACTGTCGAAATCATCAACAGCCGGTAAATTCTGAGGGAGTTATTTGTCATTTATTGTCCCGATAATAGTCTCACTTTGTTGACGCTTTGCAATATTCTGACTCACCTGAGGTTACACCGTGTAGCAGTGCTGTTTGTATCTATCGATGTTTCAAACTGTGTTAGCTAATTTGGTGGGACTTTCAGTACGTTGTGATTTGTTATGGCTTTAGCCCTGTGTAAAAAAAACTGTTCGGCTGTAGCTTTGTGATGGAGATAGAGAAAAGATAAGATAGGATAAGATAATATAAGCTTTATTGATCCCTCGCCGGAGAAATTCATGTTAGAACAGCTAGATATAGATAAGAAAAGAAGCACAAGAATTACAAAAGTACAATACAGCTAAAAAATAAAGAAGAGTGTAAAATGTGTTATCAGTGTGAAAAAAATCAAAATTTTCTTCCAATTATGTCGATTCAAGAGACGACTTTTTGCAGTTTAGTTATGTGGACTTAGAGTAGGTGATTTCTTTACATAAATGTGACAATGAGGCCTTAAAAACAAAATTCTAGCATCGTCGATATGATCGCATTTCTCAGAGTCAAAAGAAAGGACGACGTTGGAAACTGAAAATGCTTTGGCCGGCGTTCATGAACATGTGGCATCGTTGGTAAAAAGGCCTGTGAATGACAGCAAACCAAAGCAGTTTCCCAATGCTAACTGTTGTGGAACATTTATAAGCTTAAGTATGTGTGTGTGTGTGTGTGTGTGTGTGCTGTTCTTGCAATCCAAGCTGTTCGGAACAACATCTACAGGATTACTGTTACTAATAAAGTGTCCAGATGGAAAAACAAAAAAATGATGTTTTACTTTAATCCGAAAAGCCTTACAGACGCTCCTTAGCACCCCGACATAATGACACATTTAGTTTATGCACCAATCAGCCACAACATTAAAGCCACTGAGGGGTCAAGTGAAAGTATTTGTGGTTATCAGGATGTCATATGGTTACACTGACATGCCTAATAATGACTCTAGGAGCCAGTGTAGGTGCCGGTACAGTGAGCAAAAATGGTTGATTTAAAGTGTAAGGCCTGTTGCAAAGATGACTCAGACTACCTGCAGAGATTCTGCTAGTGGCTCAGTAACTAGCAGTCATATTAAATCATCATATGCAAATACACAGGTAGGTAAAATGAAGTTAACTGTGAAGCTGCATTATAGGCAGCTGTCACAAAATACTTCCCACGCAAAATGAGGTGTTCTCCTGGGCTCCAGTGGCTGCTGGAAAGATAAGATTAACTTTATCCTCCTGTGTGGGCGTGATGGGCCGAGGAGGGCAGCAGCGTAGGAGTCATGCTGCACATTAACCTGAGGGAGGAGAAGAGGAGAAAAACAAGAGTTAAAAGGAAAATAATTCTTGGAAAGGTCCAGCAAAGACACAGACATCCACCATTATCTGAGCAGGTCAAAGAGGGTAGTTCAGCCAGCTTTATCCAACCAGCTCACTGTCTGTGTCACCAGGAACAGTCGAGTGTATTCGCATGGTTCTTGGAACAAAATGAGATGTTGAGAGTCTTACTGGAAACCCACTGTCAACTTCTCATCAGGATTCTGTAAAGATCTGAAATGAATAAAGGTTATAATTCAGACTTAAATGATATAAATTGACTCAAGAAACACCTGAAGTCAGATGCTGGAAAGATTTGTCAATGATTTCAAATCACCTTGCTGCAAGAAAAAGGTTTTTTTTTAGAGCCAAAATGCACACAAACTGGAACTACCCATGAGGAAAGTCTTTCTGTTCAAAGTTTGCTCTTCTATAGTTTGGGAGACAACATGGGGATTCTCATTTCAGCCTTGTTTTGCTCAGGATTTCTCCTATTCTCCTAAATTCAGCAGGAGATACAAGCGAGGAAGGAGGAGAACAATTAGCAACCAGAGTCATACTTGAGATTTAAATGAAATGATTCCCAGCTTCGACTAATGGCTCCATTTTTTCTCCATTGAGCTACATGTGAGCTGAATATGAGCTTCATTTTATACAAATATAATACAACCACTGTATTGAATTATACTGAGAGGCCTTCCTAATATTTTATCAAACCTATTTTACACAAATAAATATATACATGTACATATATAAATACATATTGATTCCTATATATATGTATGTATACATAGATATTCATGTACAGCTCACATGTAGCTCAATTGAGAAAAAACTGAGCCATTAGTTGAAGTTGGGAATTATCTCCTTTAAATCTCAAGTATGACTCCTGTTTCTAAATGTTCTCCTGCTTTCTCACCTACATCTCCTGGTGATTTTTAGGTGGAAAATATGAGAATCATATCACACAAAATCGAAGCTAAAGTAAGCCTAAAGTAAGAATCACAATTTTGTTTCCCAAGCTGTGGAGGATCAAGCTTTGAGCAGTGCGACTTTCCTCTGGGTAGTTCCTACCTCCTCCAGTTTCAGTTCGCACTCTGTTCTCCTCTGTGGTGATTTACCTCCTGCCTTCTTTTCCAGTCCAGGTATAAAAAAACCAAACAATTCTGCACATTTTTTCTTTCCCCTGCACAATCAAGACTCACCAGCAGCAGGAAATTATATACATTACATGCTAAATTAAACCTTTTCAGATATACTTTTATTCTTTTCAGCGTGAATAAGTGAAAAGTCACTTGACTGAATATAATAATTCAGTTTCATTGCTAGAAAAAACCTGCTGCAATTCTGGCTTATTTGAGCAGACAACAACAACACCATTGCATCTCTTTGTTCTTTCAAGTTCCGTCTCAACCTGTAGCATCGCTAGAGTGGTGTAGTCATACATGTAGAAGGCACAAATATCAGACTTATCTTTCTGTGATAACTGCTAAAGATGAAAGGCTCAAGGTGATTTATAAATTCAGCTCTTCATGTCACGCGCACTTAACAGCATGTCATGAGTACAAAGGCCTGACTCAGCAGGCATTAGGCTATTTAGAGGAAGATGAGCATATGAGAGACCAGGAGAGGCGACATACTGGGAATAGTCCAGATTTTGACTAAATTCCTACACATGACTCCTTTTGGATGTCTTTTTAAAAAATCTGGAAAACTTTACCAGACGAAATGAGATCTTCACAATCTGATATAAAGGAAATAGACAGAGCAGAGATAAGAGAGTGTAAAAAATATGTTTATTTTAATAAATGAAATATTTAAACTTCCATGCCTCATCCTAATTTAAACCTGTAACAGAGGCACTGCTGTTGTTGTGACTTGAGAAGGCCCAAGTCTGACATTATGAGCTGCTGAAAAGTTACATATCACAATTAAAACACTGAAATGTTATTATATGAGAAGCCTTTTTTATAGATAACTTCACTGTATAAACCTGGAATCTATGTGGAACAGCTGATCTATTACATGTGTGGAGGAAGACAGGTCATAATCAGATCCTGTGTTAATGAATTTACCGCTGCTAAGCCATAAATGCGCACATCAGTCTCATTTTAAAGAAGCGCTCATCGTTTCTGCTTCCATGTGATGCTGCAGGTGTTTATCAAAGCCAAAGGAAGGAAAGGCTGTAGGCAGCAAACAGGACATCAGTAGGTGTATTAATGCTGCAGCAAAATCCTGAATTACATTCTGTGACTGAAATTTTTTTTTATAAGATTCAGATGTTATCTAACAGGTTTCTGATCCACCTGAGTCACATTTATAGCTGCGTTTTGACAGACATTTCAATATGTTATGTAATAGATGCCAGTGGGTGGCGTAGAGCTACCTGGACACAAACCAGAGCTTCATATACCTTGGCTAAATTACCTCCAAGCTAGAATTGTTTCTGTTCTGAGGAAATTCATGTTTCCACTGGGAAGTTTTCTTTAGTTCCTAGAATGTTCTTCTTAATGGCCGGATGAAGCTCTCCAAACGCATCCCAAAAAGGTCAATCTTAAAACGTTTGCCAGATGTTGCACTGAGAACATCCTTCCTTTGTTGTGATGTAACTTTGTTGGAATGTTTTATGGAAGGATGTACTATAATGTGTTTCCTCAACAACATCCCTAAAACATCCTCAGAATATTTCACGCAAAATGTTCAGTTTTTGTTCTTATATCACATTACAGGAGCGTTTCATACAAAGCCTTGATGTTGTCTTCATGTAACATAATCTGACAACATCCTCCAAACAACCTCTGATGTCTTAGTTACCTTTAACCTTCATTGGAACATGAAAGTACATGAAAGAGAAAATATCCTTCAAACATTCTTTAAACATTGGATTAAAAGGTTTTCTTCTATTAGAACTTGTTTTCAACGTCAGCCAGTGTTGTGGGATCATTCCCTGCTTGCTGGGTGACGGTTTGTGATCCTAAAACACAAAATGACCCCAGGAAACATCACTGATGATGCGTTCAGGTGCATCATGTTGATATTGTATATTAGAAGAACTGTAATAGGTTTGATCTGAGATGTTGCAGAGCTCTAAAGACGCACAAACTTCTATTCTGGAACAATCGCTGTGCAGAAATGTGAGGAAAAGTTCAGCTCACGCTAAAAAGTAACATTATGGTAATACCTTTGTATCTTGTAATGTCTGCTGACATAAGTTTTTGAAGCAAGACTTCGGTGGAGGCTCACAGGACCTACCAACCATAAGTCACTGGTTCGAACAGACAACATTACTTCACTCCAGTATGGCTTCCATCTGCTGGCTATCGGTTCATTTTATAGTTGATTTTAAGATTTATTGATCACATGTAAAGCTCTTCAGGGTCTGATTGCAAACTATATAACAAAAATGCTGACCCCATATGGGCCAGTGTGCAGCCTTAGATCCTCAGATAAGGCCTTGTTCCAAAGTTGAGGCATAAACCTAAGGATGAGAGACTGTTTGCCATCAGGGCCTTTCAGCTTTGAGAGAAACAACATGAATCAGTGTGTCTACTTTTAATTCACCTCTTCAAACCCATTTTTGTAGACTTGATTTTATGTGATATCTTATCTTTTACTGTCTTTTACTATGTGCTAAGGCGTTTTTGGTGCTTTTATTATCTTATTTGTATAAATTTGTATTTGTTTTATTGATATATTTATGTGGACACTCTGTGTTTTACATCTTTTGCTCTTTTTCTCCACTTTGTGCTTCTTTCCTTCCTGTTTGACCTGACAGGCTTCCTGTTGTGACATGGCCTCCCTGAGTGTCCTCTTTTATTTCTGCTTGTCTGTTGTTTTTAAAGGGAGCCACATAAACAAAGTCATTATTATTACCATTACTATTTTTGAAGATCCAAAGCTCCATCACTGTGTTCACTGTTGCTTCGTGGTCGCAACCAAATGTATACTTGGAGAGGGGGGGAGCGGGGGGTGTCACCCACTTAAATTGTCCGTAACAAAAACAAACACATTAAATTGCAAAACAAATGTCCACTGGCAGAGTTTATGAAAAAAAGAGAGAACACAATTAAAATACCTTCTAGTGAATAGTGTTGGGGACAAATTGGTATTTACTCAATACTGGGGGGACATGACCTCCCTAAACAGTGAGTGGTTCCGCCCAAATCGCAGCCACGTTGGGGGTATGCTATTTTAACTTTAGTGCCTGCTCCAGAGGGCTGCTTGTTTGTCTGTGAGGCTGTTGATGTTGTGTTTCCCTTTGTATTTGTAGTTTTGGAATCTTCATGTCGGATTAGATCTGATTTTTTTTTCCACATTGAACTGACAGTAAACTGTAATGAATGCTTTCTTAGGGTCATCAGTCACTCTGCTGCCCTCCTCTCCTCTCAGAATGCCAGTGAGTCTGCAGGGCGTTATCTTCCCACCACCAGACGCTTCAGTGCGCACCGGAGAGCGCAGCGCCTCTTGCGCCCCCAGCAGTCTCTCCTCGGGACGACACCCTTCCGTGAAACCGTCCTGCCTGCCTCTAATCGCGAATGAGCTGACTGCTGCTGCGGCGGCGTCCCGTCCAGCTCGGCTCGGCTCGGCTCGGCGCCTCAACTGATGGTTATGGACGTGCGCACCAAGAGCCAAGCAGCGCGCCGCGTCCCCCAGATGGCGGAGTGAAGTGAGGATGCGACTCCCCAGTTCCATCTTTGTGTCGGTGTCTCTGTTCACGGCCGAGACCACGGCGGCGCTCTACCTCAGCTCAACGTATCGCTCCGCGGGAGACCAGATCTGGCAGGGACTCACGTTGCTCTTCACCCTCGTCCCGTCCGTGCTGGTGCAGCTGACCCTCACCTTCATCCACCGGGACCTGAGCCGAGACAGACCGCTCGTCCTGCTGCTGCACATCCTGCAGCTCGGTCCCATCGTCAGGTCGGTGTTTATCCCCACTAATGGTCGCACATTCCTCCGTATCTCCACTGTGATCCATAGAGCGCCTACAGGTGTGGTGGTGATGGGTTTCCCCTAAAAATCATGTTTGGTCTGCCTGCGCATCAGCTGCTGAAGGCTGGTTCTGGTGAATGCACTGCGCACATGCTGTTGTTTTCATGTTTTTCTGGCCTTTTGTCTCCGCTCGGCTGCATACATGGTGGTGCAGCAGCCATACATGTCTGTGTGGTTCAGCTGGGAAGTGCAGGGTTGATCAATACCACCACAGCTCATCGATATGCCCCATCTAGCTGCCCACACAGCTGCACTGCCAGCCAGAAAAAGAACTCATACTTGCATCTTCTCACAGTTTGATCACCTTCACTGGCCAAACTGATTGATTCGCGACTGCTGTGCCTAGAAGGACAGTAAACACCATAAATCCAGCTGAAGCTCACCAAGAAGCTCATGGCTGCTCACTGAGGAACCTTTAACCCCAACAGGCCTGGTCTTCTCTCTCTGTAAGCCCTGGTCTGTCTGGACCATCTGCCTCAGCTGCAGCAATCTGAGCCTAATCCTGCATCTAGAGAGCCTCCCTGCTGTACACATAGACGGGGCACTGTCATCAAATACTCAAACAGCAGGAGGTCAGACTCTGGAAAACCCATTAAAACCCTCCCATCCCTTAAAATATGGGCTGCAGCTGATGCAGATGGTTGATTAATCGATTTGTAGATGGAGAGAAAGGCAATCTGCAACTGATGAGATGATCCACGGATCATTTCGGCTTATCAAAAGTAAGAATTTGCTGCATTTTTTGTTTGTTTTACATGATAGTAAACTAAATCTCTTTGACCGTTTGGGGTGTTAGTTGGACAAAAAAGCAATTCAAAGCAGCCACTTGGCATTTCTCTGTATTTGTTTACAGATGAACAGGGAAAATGCTTGAAACTTACACTTTTAAATATAATTATATCTCAAAAGTAATCCAAGATACCTCTTTCCAGCACTTAATTAAAGTCATTGCAACATAGGAATGTAATTTACTATTTTAGGTAAACCTTTGAAATATTATACTGATGGGTTGAGTTGATATAATAATGTTGGGAATTGCATCAACTTAATATTTTGTGTAATTGAAACTAAAATTTCTGCGTTTGTTGATTTAGCTTAATGAAGTTAGCTTGATAAGTAAACTCTTTATTTTGAGCTCACAATTTCAAGTCCCCTCCTCTACCTATTTCACACCGGAGCAACTTCATTTTTTAAATTTGCAAACTTAAAGCCTGTGTCAATAATTATAGGAATTAAATACTTAATTTCCCTTTGAATATTGTGCAAAAATTAGTTGCAACAACTTAATTTTTTATGAGTAATCAACTTAAAGACTTGTGTTGACGCTGCAAAATTTTAGTAAATAAAAATACCTTCGATTGCAGAGGAAAAGCATCAGACCCAATGTAGTCGGATGGTTGAACATAATTTCATTAGAACTTGTAACTCAGAAAGATTGATTCAGGATGTTGCATTGTTTTTGTTGTTGTCGCCCAAACATTATTTTTTACAGTGCAGTAGATTAAAAAAATACGCCAGGAGTTTCCATTTTCAAATAATTCCAAAAGTTTTGCTCAAAACGTTCAGTTCACTCGTCAAAAGACAGAAAAACAAACCAATAATGTCGTCAGTAAAGTTCACAAGAAGCTCTCTGAAGTCTGATGGATGATAAATGTCTGAATATACATAATAATATACTTCGACATCTGCAGCTTTTTTGATCCATAAAGTTTTGGATCCTCTTGGAAGTGCAGCTGCAAATAGCTGCCGCTTTAATCTACTGACAAAGACTTCATAAAATGCTGTCTTTAATAATATTTTCACCTGACATGAAGCCTAAACTGTTTTTTCTGTTGTTTTTTTACCATTTTTTAAATGACATCTAACTGGATGTATTTGGGTTTGTGGCTATTTATTGGACCTAACAAGCCATTTTAATGAGCAAACTTGGGCTTTTTCAACTGCTCTCTGATATTTTATAGACAAATACAATACTGGATTATTCAGTGAAGTAGTGAACTAATCCAATGTGTGTTTTTTGTCATCAGAAATTTGGTTTAAACTGTTGCTGAGACAAAAACAAACATTTTTGAGTTGTCATTTTGGGCACTTTCTCCTCAGCTCTCTCACTTTAACAGACCAAATAATGAACCGATGAATTCCTGACGATGATATTTTCAGCCACAGACGCAGTAATTGCGACTTTTTATGACTCAGCTCGCGAACAAAGTCTCAGTGAGTTAATCCTTTGACGGAGACAGTCAAATTTACGACTCACTGACGTCTGTGCATTTGTTTTTCTCTCCCGGCAGTGTCCTCTGTAACTCTGACCTGCTCTGGCTGCTTCCCCTCCAGTGTGCATTCAAATGATTACTGTTCAGACTTCTACATGTCTCCTCAGTCAAGAGCACATCTAAGTATAGCACGTCGCTGCCGGCTCCTTATCTCTGACAACACAAGCTGAGAGGGGGAAAGTCTGCCTGTGTTGCAGAGCTGTGGCACTTCCTCTTCTCGTTTCCAAAAAACACTATCATTTTGTGTCAGAGCAGCGACGACACGGCAGGCTGTTGCTTATCTGCTTGTGTTTTTTCTTGTTTTTTTTTCACTCTCTCATCCTCTCATAAGAAGCTCTAGTTTCTCATGAGTCTACAGGAATCATTTCTTCTTTTGCTCATCTGAACTCTGTTTAAAAGTGCTGCTGGGTTGATAGTTCGAGGTCACTTCCAACATTTTCCCTGCAACTTTAAACTGTTTAAAGTCCCTTAAAGTCTTCTGGAAGCCAAGCGTTTTTTAAAATGCAGCAAAAACAAGTGTGACATGGCAATTTGAATGCTTTAAAGCAGGGGTGCTCACACTTTTTCAGCATGCGTGCTACTTACAAAATGACCAAGTCAAAATGATCTACCCACCACAAAAATGCAAAACATCTAATTATTTTCAAATGTATTGAGGATTCTTTGTATGTACAATGTATGTTGATGTACCTTGCATAACCGAATGAGCCAATATTGCAAAACACACATAATAATTAACTATTAACATTTTTTTGTAATTACCTAAGTTTACATTGATGACCTGCACTGAATTGAATCAGCCAGGGATGCATAGTCCAGACAGTAGCTGCTGACAGCCAGCCTCAAGCACACTTCCAAATGTTTATTATTATTTGGACTTAATAATCTTCATGTAGGAAAAGGCTGACTCACATAAATATGTGGAGCCGAATAATGCAGTCAAGGAGATAGCACATTTCCTCATGTTGGGGTACTTTTCCTCTGTGAGTAAGTTCCAGAACAGTCTAAGGTCAAAATTCAGTTGTCATCTGACTGGTTGCCCTGTATGTCAATCAAGTAACGGGATTGATGATAGGCTGACATCGTAAGTTCTGCTGCACTTAGCGCCGTTGTTTGCGCTTGATTGGTCACCTGAATGTCAAATTCAGTTGTCATCTAACTGGCTGCCCTGTATATCAATCAAGTGACGGGATGAATGATAGGCTGATATTTTTTAATGTCACGCCGCGATCGACCGGTAGATCGCGATCGACGTAATGAGCACCCCTGCTTTAAAGCTTGCATATTCATAGCTTCGGGATTGCTCAATGAAGGAGAAGGAGTAAAAAATGTAAAATATATGCACAAAATAATTTTAAAACATATTTAAACCTGCAATAATACCTTTTATTTTTAATACTTGATCCTAAGCTGATCCAGATCATAAGCAGGGTGTTGTAGGTTTACATGTAAATGCAGCTGATGATGACAATGACCATATAAAACACCAATGTTGCAGGTCAGATACAATAATAATGAGCTGAAAGATGCTTGAAGAAAGCTCAGTGGAATGACGATTTTCTCTGTAGATTGCTCAGAAAAACCACCTTCACATGCAGCCTGTAAAACATGATCTATTGCTAATATAAAAAGGCTGATTATAGCAGCTTTAAATCCATATTTATAGCTACCATTGTGACGATGTGAAGGGCATCGCTCGTAGCAGTGAAAGTGAGAATAATCATCTGCAGCTCCACCTTGATTTTACAGAACTTTACATCTAGTTTGACCTCATTGTTTAGATTTCCAGCCTGCAGTTTTTCCATTTTGTTAGTTTACCTCATCTCTCGCTTAAAATGTCATTTTTGGCTGCAGCAGATTTTCCTCTCAGTTTGCAGACACCAAACACGACGTTTCTAGAGAGTCAATATTGGGCTCAAACACACCAGGTGGCCAGGAATGTGACTCCAAATAAATATAATTTTAGCAGCAAAAGTGTCGTATGAACTGTGATGGTGAGGATGTGGCAAAAAAAGCAGTTATCGCAGGTTTAAGCCGAGCCTGCTAACCCCAGTTACCCCTTCAGTAAGAGGCACGGACATAAACCCAGCAAGCGTTTAATGAGAAACACCACACTGATGCTGGGTGGAGCCTCCCTCTGCTGTCAAAACAGCCTCGGTCCATTGTGTCATGGATTCCATAAAATGTTGCAAACATCGCTTTCAGATTCGGCTCCATGTTGACACGATTGCATCACATCACATCTGTACACTTGCCAGCTGCTCATTCATGCTGTGAGTCTGTGAATGGGGCTCTGATGGATTCAGACGTGGTGACTGAGGAGCAAAAATGAAACCAGCTGGAGATGACTTTTGCTTTGTGACATGGAGCATCATCCTGCAGGAAGCAACTGTTAGAAGACGGTAAACTGAGCCCAGGAGCTGATGCACATGTTTATCAGCAATACCCAGAAAGGCATTTAAACTATGCTTGATGAGTTTTAACCCTCTAAAACTCAACTCCTGTCACATTTTAACGAAGTGTGGGCTCATTTTTCACTGCAATATAAAGTCCTGCACCTCTATAGAAACAGCACAACCATGGCTAGAAGGGGAGAGAACTCACAAATGTCTTCTGGCAGTGTGACAGTTATAATGCAATTATTAATTTAAAAAATGGAATCAACATTCCAGGTGCCCACTTGTATTACCAATACTAGAAATAATGGTGACTCTACAGTCTATAGGTATTTTACTCATGACATGTTTAATTTGTTTCCATACTTATCTCCTATCTGCTTCTTTCAAAACACATCCTGCAGTTCAGCCGAAAAGTCCCTGAATTTTTCCCACCTAACTGTTGGTCACAGTTCAGTCAGTATTCATGGTTGTACAGACGAGTCCAGAGTTTTAGTTTTTTACAGAATCTGGAATCTATTTTCTGCACATTTTAAAATGAGATATGTAGAATGAAGTGATTTTGATTAAATATAGTAACTTTAAGCTCATGTTTGAATATTTTTTCCCTGACAAAACTGAAAGTCACACATGGTTATTTCAGATTCTTCCTGGATGGTTTCTTGCTGTGATAAATAGTGCAATTTTGGCAATTTAAAAAAAAACATGCATTCAAACCTGTCGATACCAATACTGCAAAAAAGAGATACTGTAGATGTTTTAGTGCTTACATTCTTAATTGTTTCCATACTTGTCTCCTATCTGCTCTGTAAACACAGCCTGCAGTTCAGCTGGGAAGTCCCTGGATTTCTCTCAGCTAACTGTTGGTTGCAGCTCAGTCAGTATTGGCTTCCTGGTTGCATCCAGGGGTGAAGAGTTCTTTGTTTTTACATCATCTGGCTAGAGCAAACACTTTATTTTGCACACATTTTTAAATGAGATGGGTAGAATGAAGTGGCTTTTTCTAAATATACTGATTTTAAGCTCAGATTCGATTTTTTTTTCCTGACAAAACTGAAACTCACACGTTTTTTTTAAAGCCCATTGAGAAAAAAAAAAGTGTAAATCGGATTATTCCAGGTTTTACAGTTTCTTGCAATGATAAATATTAAAATAACAGGCATTTCTAACCTGTTGATGCCCATACCTGGGGGAAAAGATTCTCCATACTCTAAATGTTTTAGTGCTTTCACTTTAAATTTGTTTCCATACTTATCTCTCACCTGCTTTGAGTGACAGCCTGCAGTTCAGCTGAAAAGTCCCTACATTTTTTCTCTCATGAGTTTCGGTTTCACAATTGCACTGAGAAGCTTTTTATAGACCTTGCTTGGAGCATATGGTTTATTTACAGGCAACTTTTAAATGACACATACTTAACGTCATTTTGATGACGTACCAGGATTTCAAGCTTAGATTCAGTTCATTTTCCTGATAAAACCACAGAGTTAGTTCATGAACTGTCGTAAGGTGAAAATCTAATGACTGCTCTAATAAATGGTGTGATTTTGCTGATTTTTGTAAAACGTTTCAAACCTTCCAGGGAAGATTTTGGTGTTTAGGAGGTTAAAGGGCTCGAAGCTTGTCAAGAAAACATTCCCCCCCATCGTTATACCAGCAGCAGCAGCAGCAGCAGCAGCAGCCTGGACTGGACCCAACCCATGTTGGGTCCATAAATTCATGTCGCTGATGCAAAAATTGACCCTCTCAGCGGCAGCAGCGTCGGCAGAAATCAATATTCATCGAACTGAGCTTCAATTTCTCCGTCTTCAACCGTCCAGTGTTGGTCATCCTCTGCCCTCTGCAGCCTCGGATTCTGTTCTTGGCTGACTTGAGCTTCTGCTGTTCTTCAGCTTGTCCACCCCAATGCTGGATGTGTTGTTCAGTCTGACATGCTTTTCTGCTCAGGAGAGTTGCAAACATTGTCAGTTAATCTTTTGATTATTTTCAAAACTCATTGATTATTTGATCTATAAAATGTCAGAAAAGGGTAAATTGAAAAAAAAAAGTTGATCGGTGCTCCCCAAAACTCAAGAGAAGTCCTCAAACGTCTTGTTTTGTCCACAACCCAAAGATATTCAGTTACCCTTCACAGAGGACTAAATAAACTAGAAAATATTCAAATTAAAGAAGATGGAAGCAAAGAATTTCGACTATTTAATCAAAAAAGTTACTCAAAGCGATTGATTATGAAAATAGTTGTCGATTCATTTAATAGTTGACAACTAATCGATTAACTGTTGCAGGTGTCGTTGTAACGGCTGGTTTTCTGTGTTGCTGTATCTGCTCTGTCAGCTCCAATCAGTCTGCTGCTCGCTGGAGGTTTTTTTGTTTCTCACAAAAGAGTGTTGACTGTTGGTTTGAAAATCCAGGAGCTCAGCAGTTTCAGAAAAACTCCAAACCAGCCCATCTGCCACCAACAATCAGGCCACAATCGACGTCACACTTCTTTCCTTTATTTAAGTGAACACGACCTGAAGCTTCTGCCTCTGTATCTGCAGGACGTAATGCGATGTGATAACTGCATGAATGCGCAGGTGGTCGGCTCTTCCTAATAAACTGAGGGTGTTATGACTCCCATACTGAGCCCTGCGGAGACAGATCTTTATCACCTGAATGAGATTTTGGGTATTACTTAATTATTTATTTCCACCAAGTCAGTGATGCGTTCGCTGTGCGTGTCACTGCGGTGTATTTCATGCTGATAAACTGTCATTCCCTCAGCACCCGTGCGGCTTAAATCCCGCTGCCTAGCTGTTTTATTGGCTGCGCCTCAGCACTGCCTCAACCTCTGGCCCTCTGCCCGAGCTCTGCACTTCAGACTCTTTAACATCGCACTGACAGATAACCGACTGTGACTCTCCCAGAACCGAATCCTGGTTTTTATTCACCAGTAGATGCTGTTTGTAAAATGATCAGCTGCTTCTTTTAACTGAAGCTTTTCATTGTGCTTGTTAATTTATGACTAATTGACAAGTTGTCACATGTATTTTTATTGAAGCTCTGCGACTGTTCAAAGCTTTCAGACTAATTATATTTATAGTAGTAGTATTTTAAAGAAAAAAAAGAAGACCTTACTGAAACAGGGCTCACAAACTGCTTTATAGAGATTAAAAACACACTGGAAGAAGAACCATCTGATTTTGGTCATTTCAATCATTTATCAAGCCATAAATTCTCTTTGTAAACTTAATATATTTTTGATTTAGCCACAAACAAGACATTTTTTTAAACATTTCTGCAGACTAAGGCAATAATTGATTAATCAAAAAGATGATTAGTATTTAAAGTCATCAGTTTCGGCTCTACATAGCTTCTATTTTCTGTAAAGTAAAGCCCACATAAGAGAAAGCACATCTTAGCAAAGTCCCAGGATGATATAAAAATATTATATTTAAGTCAATCAAAACCAAAACAACTTATAAATAAAATATAAAAGCACAGCTCTCCCATTAAAGCCCCCACCCTAAGCCCTTAACCAGGAACCACATGTTCATAAAATTCTTTTAAGTCAAGGAACATGTTGTGTTTCTAATGTGCCACAAATATTCAGCATCAGATCTGCTGTTGACCAACTTAGAAATAACATTAAAGCTGTTTATTGAGAAAAGAATTCCTTTAAAATATACTTTTATCATGATGTGAGGTTAACTTTTTAAATGGTGGGTTGATTGAATAGTAAATCTAGATCCAGCGTTTAGCGTTTAAGATTGTCATCCAAAGCACTGCACCATTTTTAAAACTATTTTGCAGTAAAATAAAGATGAGATGAGAGACAGTGTGCTGTACAGGATGGTTGTGGTCGGATGCCTTCACAACATCTAATCAAAATAGAGAAAATAAGCACAGTCTGAGTTCTCATACAGCGTTGTTATAATTTCGATTTTCAGCAGCAAGAGTAAAACTCAAAGACAGAAGAAGTGACATGACAATGAAGCATTCAAACGCTAGATCAGATCAAATCCAGCCCATGGGATAACTTAACCTTCTTCCTTAATACTTCCCACTTTAGTTTGTGTGGTGTGTCAGTTCAGGTGATCAGGACTACTGCACAGATGTGGAAATGAATGTAAATTTACAATAATTTCTAGATCTTGACCAGTTGTTTTGATCATAAAGTAAAATACTGGATTGTTCAGCTCCAGATACCTGTGACTAAATGGTTTATGCCTTTGATACAGTGTGATCTGTAAGTTGTAATTCACATGTGTAAATGATGAACTGAGGCATCATATTGCTGAAATTGCACTAATGTTCCTTAAGGAATTTTACGTTGTTCATAATGTTTTGTAAAAAGATAGTACATGAAATGTGAACATTTTCAGAATGTACTTTTTTGCATTAGAACAGAGGGAAAAAATTGGAGTTGTTGTTATTTATAGGTTCTTATGCTGTGATTTTACTGGTCCAGTCCACTTGAGATGAGATCAGATTGGGCTGCATGTGGCTCTGAACAAAAAGGAATTTGACACCCCTGCCCTAGATTATCTGTTTCCAACACTCTCCTCAGGTTTGAAAAATGGTCTCATAAATTCTACTTCTGCTGTTTGACAGGAGCTGCTTTTGAACTGTGACAAATTGTGCATCGTATTTATCTCTCCGACACTTTCCTCTTCTTCGCCTCTCCAGTAGCTCTTTTGGTGTCTCATCTGTCTGTCAAACTGCTGCTCTCCTGCTGGTCTCTTCTCATCTTGTTTGACCAACTCTCTCTTTTTTTGATGTGCTTGATTCATCTGTTTTTTTTAACACATCAATCCAGTAAATCACATTACCTTCAGGGGATTTAAGACATGACAGAAGTGACGGATAAATTGATCTGGTAGCCTCAGCTGCTAACAATCAAATGATGACACACTAAGGATAAACTTTATCGATCCCTTGCTGGGGAAGTTTACTCATTACAGCAGCCAGATACAAATGAAGCATAGTAAGAAACAAAATAAGGAATACAAAAGTACAATGAGGATGAAAACAAAGATATAACATAGAATATATTCACCTTTCATGGATGGATGTATACACCGATTAGACATAACATTATGACCACCTGAACAATATTGTGTTGGTCCCCTTATGTGCTCAAAAATGCTCTGAACCATTGGGCAAAGGCAAGAGGACCTCTCAGGGTGTCCCATGGGGTCTGGAACCAGGACGTTGGCACTGGATCCTTTGGGTACTCTGGCTTGTGCAGTGGGGCCTCTGTCAATCAAACTTGTTCCACTGCATCCTGTTGATGCTTCATCACAACGAGGTGTAGGAAGTTTGGAGGTCAAATCAACATGTTGGGCCATTGTCATGTTCCTCAACATGTTCCTGATTGTTTGATGTTTTTTCCATGTGGTGGGGTGCATTTTCCTGCAGGGGTAGGCCAGTGAAATTTGGGATTTCCATTAGCATGAGGGAGTGTGTTTGTTGTGGGACAATGTTTATTTGGGTGTCAAAGTCTCATCAACATGGATGTTAAAACCCACCAAATAGTATCAATATGATCAATGTTATTCACTTTACCAGTCAGTGGTCATAATGCTGTGGCTGATCAGTGTATCTAAGGCTAGACTGGAAATACAACAGATGTTACACTTGCAAAACATGTCTGCATGTTACTGTGCTGTGGTGTGTGTGTCATTTTGTGGCCTCTGGGTTGAAAAAACTAGCAAATGAGCTAATTCTAATGAACTAAATGAATCTAGGAAGACTAATTAAGCAGTAATGAAAAGCTATCTGCCTCTAAATGACACCACAGGAGCAGTTCTTCATGCTCTCCCTCTGTTTTCAGGTGTCTGGAGGCGTTCTGCATCTATGGCAGCGTGGGCCGCGTGGAGGAGCCTTATGTCAGCATCACCAGGAAGAAGCAGATGCCCCGCGGGGGTCAGTCCGAGGAGGTGGAGCGGCAGGTGGGGCAGGCGGAGGGCAAACTGTTTACACACCGAGCAGCCTTCGCCCGCACCTCTGTCATTCAGGCCTTCCTGGGGTCGGCCCCCCAGCTCACCCTGCAGCTCTACATCTGCGTCCTGCAGCAGGGGTTGTCCATCGGGAGAGGTGAGGCAGGGACGGACCCTTCGGCTTTTTTATGGTCAATCCATCCGAGTCTGTCACCAGCGCACAACAACGTGGGCTGATCAGCTAAGTGCCATATTGGAAATAAGAGGATGGTGTTTTCATGAGTCAAAGTGGTGTTATGTAACCGCCTCTCTCATACTGAGGATGGAAAGTGGTGATTCTCGCTGCCAATTGGTGCAGATCTGGGCTCAGGCTGTAACTCTGTGTGTGTGTGTGTGTGTGTGTTTGTGTGCGTGGGGGTGTTAGTGTGTCTATTCCTCAGGGAGATTTAGTTAAAAGGTTCACACAGAGTCAAACTGGGACATCTGCTCTTCAAATTAGGGCAAAACAAAAGATGTTATAAATATATTATTTCCTGTGCTGGTGTTAGTCTGACGCATGAGCTTCATAGTCTTAAATGAAACTTTCAGGTTTGTCTCAGTGTCCATATATACATGAAAACATCATTTCTCCTGTTCATGTTGGTTATTTAAAG
The DNA here is from genome assembly GCA_024666655.1 of Dascyllus trimaculatus. Taxonomy (NCBI): domain Eukaryota; kingdom Metazoa; phylum Chordata; class Actinopteri; family Pomacentridae; genus Dascyllus; species Dascyllus trimaculatus. Next base: position 15,364,078 of record CM045456.1, on the reverse strand, counting down.
ATCCCATCATTCAGTACTGCCAGTGGACAAAATCCAGAGTCCTACTTCTTTGCAAAGAATAAGCCCAGAATTAATCAAATCAACTGGTTATGATCTAGATTCCCTGTTTGTGACTGTTGGAGGCTCATAATAACTTCAGATAATCTTTTTTTGCACATAACTGGATTTTTGTCCTCTGTCACCTACACGGAATGAACAGGAAATGATTACAGTAAAAAAAAAACTGCATCAGTGTGCAAATGAGCATTTTTATTTTAAGCCTCCGCAGTCTGACTATTCATCTGCGAACACACTAGATGTGCTTTATTTATAGCAGGTTTATTTAAATATTGTGTAGCGATAAACTGAGAACTCCAGCTGAAAATGGTTCTGTGTGACAAAAATGCCCATAAATGTTTTTAAAAGAAAACTTTAAAAATGAATTCTTAATATTTTAATTGATTTATAGACAAATATAGATGTTTATTGTAGAAGACACAAAACAAGGTGGAGTGAAATCATCACACTGTATTAAATGTTTTATTTTAAATTTTTGTGCTGTATTTATATGTACAAATGTAGAAATAGGGTTTTCTTAAATAATAAATTTTAAGGTGTATTGACAGAAAATAATATTTTGTTTGTTTTTGATTCCTTCACAGCTTCATGCTTTATTACTTTGACAAAATAAAAGTCAGATTTGGGATTAGTCTGTGGGATAAATAGGGATTGTATGCACAGTTAGAAAGATAAAGACAAAAATGAAAGCCTAGAAATGAGCCATAATCCAGCTGGACTACAGAGGATAGATAAGAGAAGATATAAATCTGCTCTTTCACTCATGTTTCTCTCTGTCTCATTTCCTTTTCAGGCACTCTGATGGTGATCTCTATGCTGTCCATTGTGTACGGAGCTCTGCGCTGCAACATCTTGGCCATTAAGATCAAATATGACGACTATGAGGTGGACGTCCGGCCCATGGCTTATGTGTGCATTTTCCTGTGGAGGAGCTTTGAGATCGCCACCCGCGTGGTGGTTCTGGTTCTGTTCAGCTCTGTGCTGCAAATCTGGATCCTGCCTGTGGTCCTGCTGAACTTCCTGGTTTTCTTCCTCTACCCCTGGATCCTGTTCTGGCAGAGCCACTCGCCGTTCCCCGAGAACATCGAAAAAACTCTGACCAGGGTGGGAACCACCATCGTGCTCTGCCTGCTCACCTTCCTCTACGCCGGAATCAACATGTTCTGCTGGTCAGCCGTGCAGGTGAAGCTCAACGACCCGGACCTCATCAATAAGTCCCAGAACTGGTACCGCATGGCCGTGTACTACATGGTGCGCTTTGTGGAGAACGCCTCGCTGCTTCTGCTGTGGTACATCTACAAAACGGACTTCTACAACTTCATCTGCGCCCCGCTGCTGGTGCTGCAGCTGCTGGTCGCCTATGCCATCGCCATCTTCTTCATGCTGGTCTTCTACCAGTTCTGCCATCCGTGTCGGAGGCTCTTCTCCTCCAGCATGACCCAGGGCCTCTGGGACTGCTCCTCCTTGCTGTGCCTGATGTGCAGCTCTACTTCGCCACAGAGCCGGCCGATGGGACAGAACGTCCTGGAGCCTCCGAGCCCGTCCACGCACAAAGAGCCTCCCGGCGACCGAGTCCAAGACTCAGCCAGCGACTCCACAGACGACATGCCTAACGACACAACGTACGACATGCTCAACGACACAGTGTACGACATTCCCAATGAGATGGACAACAGTGTAGGAGGTGGAATCAATGGTGACATTAGCCACAATGTATCCTGCAACGCTTAAAGCATGACAGCGGTGTGTGATGTGCCATTCAGAGACAGTTATCATAACCTTTTAAGTGCCACATGGTTCCCTCTGTGAGTTGAGTTTACGCTCTTTCTGGTCTCATCTCAACTCCTACATGAAGCAAATGTGTCCTTAACTCGAGACTTGTCCTGGCTGCAGATATGAATCACATGCAGAGGTGGTGCTCGCCTGTCTTATCAGCTAACATACTAACCTTTCATTCTGCAGCCTTTAGTACAAATAAGAACCCCCCACGTGGATGCCACCATTACTTCTTTATTTTCGGAGACTGTGTCCACTTATATGCTGCATTACTGATCACAAGGAGCCATGCATTTTGAAGTGATTGTATTTCTCTCTTTGGCATGGAGGTGTGCATGTACGGAGCCTCACATGAGGTCTAACTGCTTCTCCGCGGGGGGGTTTGAGTCCGTTTGGTACATTTATTTTTTGTTGTCTCAACCTTCTCGCTAGTTTTATGGCTGCCAGCAATCAGCTTTTTTACTCCTCGATAAGAGCTTTATGAATAACACGCGCTGCTTCTGTGGTGTACTTGTGCTTTGATGAAGAGATGTTACTCTCCACACATTTTTGATCACCAAACCACGTTACTGTAAAGCACGGACATTTCCAAGTGTGTTGTGTGTGTTTTTTGCACGTTTACAAAAAGGATTTAAGTGGCTTCGGTCGAACCGTCGAGCAGCAGCAGCAGCTGTCGTGACGTGAAATGCTTTTTATGTGTGCGTTTGCGTTTTTCTGGTTCACAGCCGTCTGTCAGCTCCGTGTCTGTACGTCTCATTAGTTAGAATATTTACACCGATGACTGCACACAAAAGCTGATTATATCCAACTGAAAAGGCATCAATGTTTGGAATAGTGACAAGTATTTTTGCTTATTTTCAACCTTTAATGTACAAATTGTCCGTGTGGGTGACTGTGTGAGAGAAAGAGAGAATGTGAGTGTAGATGTTTTTGCACTAACTCCTTTTTGCAATGTAATCTGCAGAGGGACGACGACCTCGGGAATCACATGAATGCTCCTCTAATATTTGTACAAATAAGACAAGCAACCTCTGAAGCAAAAACAATAATAAAATATGAAAACTTATTATACAAATCAAACATTCTCAAATACAACAAGATAAGAAGCATTTAGAAGATGCGATCCTACCTAAAAATCAAAATAAATTTATATTTATATGTGAAAACTGTCTGGATTGTCTTATTTTAATGCAACCAATCACACATTATCCTGTGCTGACCCCTAGTGGAAGGTGGCAAGAACAGCAACTTAATAAGAATGCTGTCATTAGCGCTCATAAAAACTGTAGACTGGGATTTATTTTATGTCTGCACTGGAAAAGTTTCAGCAAATTAATTTATTGAACAGTCTGAAACAGTTTAACAGATGAATTTCAGTATTTCTACAGATGAATAAATTGTTTTGCAGACTAAAAATCTCATATCTGCACAAATAAATAAATAAAATACTACTAGAAACACTTTACACAATAGACATGTGACTCTACCTACTAAATAAAACAATACAACAGTAAGACCTTTCTTAAACACCAAACTTCTCATTACAGTAACAGTTCAGTCTGTTTAATCTGGGAATGTCCTGAAGGAGACAAAGCTGCAGCGATGCTAGTGGCACTGAAAGACTGAGCTTTGAGATAAATGCTAAGATTATTGTGCTAACATGCTGATATCTATAATGCCAAGTACTGCAGAGGCTGATAGGAAGGTCCATAGTTTTGCAGGTATCTGGACATCAATCAAAACATTAGACCAATTACAATTTTGACCTGGCGATGGCGCAACCTGAGAGGTTAAACACTCAGATATAACTGCGTACAATTAGGGATGAGTATCTCTGCTGAGTTTCAAGGCAATCCCTTGAATTCATTTTAGATACTTAACTCAAAACCACAAATATGAAAATCCTGGACCAACCAACGGACATCACTGCTAACAGACTAAAAACAAGTCAGTTTCTCCATACTGGAAATGTTACAGTAATTCTGGAAGATTAATAAATACTCAGTGTTCACTTTTCAACATCTGGGACTTCTGGAACAAACAACATGTTGAAAAGAGATTTTTTCTTTTAACAAGTTAGTTCATCAGCTTTCCTTTCCTTGACCACGACTTCAGTCCACACAAAGCAACATCTTGTCAGTCACACATTCGCAGGCTGCCGACTCACAAACCTCAACTGTTCTTCCAGCCTGCAGGGAGAAATAAGCTACTTATACATCAACTTCTACCAGAGGGTCTCAGCAGAGGATCTTCATAGCTTCTTGGTCAGGGTGTCGTTTCAAGCTTGGCTTCAGACATGACGGCGTTTGGAGATGGAGCAGTCTGCGGCTCTCTGCTGCCATCACAACGCCACGGCCACAGCAAACACACTGACCACACAGTACATGGTGCGATTCTCCCACCTGACGGTGCAGCTTCCTGAAACACACAAACACACAGGAACAATCACACTGAAATCTATAAAAAATCACTATATTTATGTCGATAAGTTGCCGTGATCTCATTTATAAAGCATGTGTGGAGGCAAGTAACTCAGTAATACAACAAATAATTAAACCAAGAGTGCAGAATTGATTGGTATACTTTAATAATCTGTTGTTTGCCTAACAAACCAAACCCAGAACTAGCCATTATTTGCTTATTTTTCACTGGAATATAAAGTCCTGCAGCTCTTAAGAAACACAACAGCCATGGCTCGAAGTGGAGGGAACTCAAAAATCTCCTTCATGTAAGATAAAAAGGTTATGATGCCATGAACCAACAACAACAACAACAACCTGGAATCATTTTGAAAATATAGTGGCTCTGCAAACTTAAGATAGTTTACATCCTTGTCTCCTATCAGCTCCGTGTAAACACAGCAAACAGTTTATTTTGAGCAAATTCTTAAATGAGGCATGTAGAATAAAGGGATTCTGACCAAATATACTGACTTTAAGCTCAGATTTGATTGTTTTAACCCAACAAAAATGAAAGTCACCCACAATTACTTTAAGGACTGTTGAACAAGTGAACATCCAACGATTCTTTGTGGTTTAACAATTAGTAGTTAGAAAAAATGGTGTAATTTTGGCTATTTAATAAAAACAATTATAACATGCCTTTCAAATCTGCTGATGGGTTTTGGGGTTCAATAGGTAAAGCTTCTTTTAAAAAAGTGATCTGTTTATCTAATTTTAATTCAGCCTAAATAATGCCTTGAAGACCTAATTTTCAAAAACTGTGATAAGCCACTGTTTTCCACTGATACCAGGCCTCACAAGGGATTTATTAAACTGTCTCTCACCGTCAGTGGCAGTGTCCCAGTAGCAGGAGTTGGCTGTGTGCAGACCAGCGCCACTCTTCTGCATGATCGCACAGTTCACTGAAACACATCAGAGGCTTGTGTAAGACATGTTTATTTTGACATACAAGCAACATGACGTCCTGGAAGCTTGTACGTGGTTGGCTCACCTATGTATTTGAACGGCCGTCCCTGTTTCACCAGGTGAGTCAGTGAATGCTCCACTATACTGGCCGTCCACTGGTTCACTTTACTCTGGTTATAGTCTGTTCCACCGATCACACCTTCGATACACTGACACAAACCAACAAAGAGGAAGTTAAGTACACAGATTACATTAAAATGCAGCTTATTAGCTTTTTTCAGGGATTAAAATGTACCTCTTTAACTGACACACTGGCCTCATCTGCATTGAAGGCGACCTGTAAGATCATTTTAAAAAGAAAAACACAAGGTATTAGCATTAAGAAAGTGATTTATTCTACGTGGCAGTCAAATTCAGCATTAAAAAGTGTCTTTTAGGGAAGCAAAGTTTATTGATTGTTATTATCATTTAATGATTAATGATGTATTGCTCAAGAAAAAATATTAGACATCATAAAAGTCAACAGTTTGTTTGCAAAGAAAGCTACATAAGTCACTATTTTTAAAGTGAACCTAAACGAGTAAATAACAATTACTCATTTAGTTTATATTACTAATACTTAGATTGTTGTTTGAAACTTTTAATTAAGGTGGCGAGATGTCATGGCTGCAAATCTGAAAGGCTTGTTTTGGAGATCTGTTGCCATTTGATAGCTAATAAAGTGATGGGTAAATTTATTTTAGTTTTAATGTGAGTGGGTAGATTCTGTCCTACAGTAGTTTTGGGTGTAGTTGCCTGAAACAGAATTTACTGTCTTGTTGACTTTGTACAATAAGCCACAGAACATTTACACCAGAATTTAATTACAAATTTAAGCAAAATTGGACAAAACACAAGCTTCTCTCTCAAGACAACAAAGTGTAAATAGTATAAGTGATGATGTGTGATTTCATTTTGTGCAGGTGTTATGGAGTTTAAATAGATTTATTGTGAGTCACTTTGGACGACGCAGCTGCCAAGTGATTGTAGTGTGATGTGTGTGCCAGCGTGGCCAACTGTGGATGTAAAATCAAATAATATAACAATCATAGTAAAACAATTACCGCCAAAAAAAAAACTCTGTGAGTAACACTTATTCTTGTTGCAGTGCTGGAAAGAAACTTCGTACATTCATCCAAGTATTGTACTTAGGTGTAATTTCAATATAAATGTGAATTTGTAATCATCTACACCACATTTCAGAAGGAAACAGGGATGAACATTGATTTCAAATTGAAATCACAATCTGAAACAACGCAGTTAGAAAACTGCAAAGGCTGCAATTTAGGATATACATTATGCAGCATGTCTGACTCAGGACCTACTTTTTATTACTGTTGTTTGCAGAATATGCAGTACTTAGATGCTGCTCCTGTTTCAATGTCAGATATTAACACTTGCTCTCATTTCCTAATTAGAATTGCTTTATTTCTTATTATTGCTTTATCTATTTAACTGAACACACTCACAACTTTGGCAGGACTCCAGACTGAATGTAGCAACCTTGTTTTAAGAGTGTGGGAGTTAAAATTTCAAGTGGTCACATTTGTGCAAATGAACGACGATCATGAAGCTGTTTTGGTGTCACTCTAACCGCCACAGGCAGCTTGAAGATCACAGTGCAGGTGTCAGGCAGAAAGATATCAGCGCTGGTATTTCTAATCATAGAAAACAACACATGCAGAAAAAAAACTTGGTTCTGACATCACAACGCCCTATTGCACTCATTTGTAGTTACACACCTGTCTGAGGGGACCACAGCCTGCAATGTGGGGTGTGGAGGGCACATCTGTAAATTTAGTGTCTATCGATAAGCAAATGTTCAGGAAGTGAGGTGTTTCGCCTATGACAAGGTGGGAGGTGTGACCAAATGGGAAAGTTGGTTGCACCAGTGCTACCAGTCAAGTTAGTCTGGAGTCCTGTTTGGTGGTAACTGTTCTATCTACTACACCTAAAAAGACATACAATAAAAACATTTTTGACCTCTACCACACAATAAATACTGAACAGAAGAATCAAAATGTTATGTTGCAAATCACAATATCTGCTAGAAAAACTGGAATTATATACATTTTCCCCAAATACTTCAACTCCAGAAGAAAATATTGTTAGATTTTCTCCACAATCTGACACCCACAGCAACAAATCACTTTACATAATGAGATGTTTAAAACTATTTAAAACATGCAGTGTTATGTTGTACATAAAGTACAGAATTAGCCTAAAACAGCAGAAACATAAAATTTTCAATACATGCTAATGAATGAGTCCAATAGTAAAATATATAACAATATGCCACTAAGGAGTCATTCTCTACACGTACAAATACATTGCTATTAAATTTCTGGTTCTTCTTTAGCAAAATTTTGAATGCAGTCCTTACAGTCACTTCATTATCTGTCAAACTATGTGAAATGTTTTAAAGAAGAAAACACTGCTGCAGCTTTGCTAAATGCTCCATCAGTACGGGATTTGTCAATTCATTCGTTAGCTTATTTATTCAGTCGATACCTGGGTGACACAAACATGCCAACACAGTCTCTGTAACTGTCACAGTTAGTGATTTTAATGTCCTACTTAGTAAAATAAAGTAACAACATTAGAAACATGGCTTAATGTGATAACAGTCTGGGACCACACCCCGGAGGAGATGCTCGGCTAACTAGCTAAGCTAACGATCCGCTAACCGGCTGAGCTAACAGCTAGCTGACTCAGCTAACCAAACAACTTTGAAGTGTTGACTGCGAAACTTTCAATGAATGTAATTAAAATAACTTCACCTCGTCTCCAGAGTTGTATTCCTCCATCGCTACAGCCACAAAAAATAGTCTGAGCTCTTTGTGCTCGCCGGTGTCTGCTGCTGTTATTGTTCCTGTTTAGCTTCTTCACAGTCAACGAGCTCAGAAAAGACTGTTCTTCACAGTAAAGGTTTCTTAGTGTAGCGCCTCCCTCTGGTGGAACTTAGGTACTACAATAGTAGTAAGTACTGTTAAAAAATTCAAGCAAATCTTCTGTGACTAAAACTTTTCTTTTTGTCTTTCTAATTTCTCGTAAATATACTCAACTAACACCAGAATCTGCATTTTCAATATCACTGAAGCCTGATCCATATATTTACATGTCCATTCAGTAATCAAGGAGTTAAACTGGGATTTGTGAGGAGGGAGAGCATCCTGTCCAGTGAAGTTGAGGCCCACAGATAAATGCACCAGACAGCAGAAATACAGACTGGTCATTCAGTAGAAAGTATAGGTAAAACTGCAGACACTGTGTTCTGTAAATATGGATGTTCCATAATCGTAACCAAGGTTGCTTCTGGAAAGACGTGTCACAGCTGACTTTTTTGATATTAGATTTGAATGTTTACAAGGTTTTCCATTCACCTGTTGGCAGCCTTTCAGATCCCAAATGAAATCTGTCTAAAAAGCCAGACTTCACCAGGAAGAAGCCAGAGCATTCTCATTTTTATTTTATCAGTATGTTTGCTTCCTGTGACTTTTGATAAATTGGTTGGAACAACACGTTAAATGAGTGAAGAAACAAAAATCAACTCAAGCCCTGCACATAAAGAAAGATCAATGACACTTGACCCTGTTATGTGCAATTTTTAATAGTAAATGTAAAAGTAAAATGAAATGTAGAATATATATGTCATACTAATGTCTTCCATGCATATAACCTCACACAATATTTTATATTTTGTGTCATATTTCACATTAGAAATGTCCAAAAACTAGATCTGAAATGCAGTTTTACTTCCTTTAACCTACATGTAGCTGCAAATTCAACATTGTCAGCTAATTTAAATTTAAAAAAACGCACCGTGGTATTATAAATCACTCTTGCATAAATGTGACATGTTTACATATGATAAACATTTGAAACACACTCAGTAGAACCCCAATGCAACTGTCCTACTTTTACCTCCACTCATTCTTTACACGGTCATTAATCAGACGTGTCTGTATGAATTATTCATGTGTGATGTTTAACCTGGGATGTATCCTCAGAATTATTTGTGAATAATTTAAAATTGTAAATTTCCATGTAAATAAATATAGAAAAGTGATGTGGAAGCAATAATGGTGTTTACTTTTTTGTTTTTTAACAGTGTTGGCTATATACACTGTAAAAAAGGTCATTAGGTCTTTTAAATATAGTGCAATGACATCGCTTTATGGTCACACATTATACAAAAAGAATCAACTACAGATTTTTGATGAGGACCTTTGTTGTTTGTTTTTTACAGTGTTTGCCTGTTGTTTTGTTTGTTTTGATTTTTTGTTTTGTTTTATGTTACAGTCATTGTGTAATAGTTGATACAATTTTTGTGATTCTTAGTAGATATAATTTCAAATGTTATTTTACAAAAAATACTATATTTTACAAATGTTAATGGTAAATTAGCATTTATATCATAACAGTTTAAAATAATTTACCATGTTTCAGTCCTTCATTTTCAAATATTGTCAAATATCTGCAAAATACTGATATTTTCAGCTAATTTAAATAAAATACAACCATCTAAATTTATGGACAAACATCGTAAAAGAACAAATTATCGTTTGTAAAAATGTATATTTTTAATGTGGATGATTTTAGAGTTTCAGCCTGTTCTTTTAGAGGTAACATGCATCTGAATACGTTTTTCCTGTTATTTTAATAATTATAAACTATCTTTAATTCAGTATGAAAAAGCATGAAAAATTTCTAAAAAAATTAATTTTTGATATGCATATTTTTTCTATTAAATAGGGCTACAAATCTTTGACATAAATATATTTTTGGCTTATTTAAATTTAATAAAATTTTGTAACTTAAAAAAACTTTGATGTGGACCTTATTTACAGTTTTGACCTTTTTTTTAAATGTTAACATGAAAATTAATATTTTTTTCTACAATGTTAGCAATTATTAGTACTCTTTATTTGAGCAAAACAGGGAAAATCTGTGAAATTATTTTTTTACAGTGTAATGAGAAACCAAAGCACAGATAAACAAGTTATTTCCAGGAAGTTGTTGATCTTGTTAATATTGTTATTGTTAGATTTCTATTTTTTCTTCCACATCATTAAACAGTCTCTCTGCAGTGGAGTTGGCAGCTCTTCCGGCCATTACCACAGAAATACAGACTCCCAGAGGAAGTGAGCAGGGAAATCCATAATACATAATGTACTAGCAGTGACAATGGGGAGTTTCCCTGAAGCTCAACACTGCAGTAAGCTGCAGGTTTGGACGGAATCCTCCTTTAATTGGACCATTAAGCTGCTTTTTACGCAGAAACAATGAGAGCAAGAACAAGTGTCGCATTGTCAGAAAATAAACCTATTTGTGAGGAGGGATTGTGACACACACTCACACACACGCACACACACACACACACACACACACACACACACACACACACACCACGCCCCCTCCTGTCGGGAACACCCTGCTGGCTGTGTGGATGACTTCTGCCTTCAGACGGTGCTGAGACGCACCGACAAGCCGGAGCTCGGTGCCTGATCCCCGGACTCTTCCACCGCTGCCCCGCTTCCTTCCTCCTCTCCGCGCCGGTCCCCCTCACCTCTTCCCGCCGCCTCCAGGTAAGACGCCGCCGCCGCCGCCGCCGCCGTGCAGGTCGATCCGGCACCGGGACACCACGCAGACACCGCCGCGTTTCCCTCCTGGCATATGGCACATATGGTCAAAGCCACTGGCGCTTGTTTGCAGATGGTTTTTTTTTCGTGTTATTTGTGAGGGGGGGTGATGTCCGTCCACCATCACGACCCTCCACACACCAGTGGGACCAGACAGCCCACTTCGTACCCAAAGTTAGGCGCGTTTGGACAGGTGCAATGCAGCAAACAGCCCCTTTTACTCGACGCTTCATTCACCTGCATGTTAATCTGAATAGTCTGCTGAGGAAGATGTTGCACCGTTTAACTTGCTCCAACCCACCAGAGAGGGGCATGGAGCCTGACATGTGCAGTGGATGGTTGGATCAGATCCTCAGCAGGATTTGAATCTTTAAAGCAAGTGGCTCATGTGATGTTTCCATCACTCTTCCTACTGAATGCTGACCTTGTGTGTGTGGAGTCACCAGGATATCCCAGCTAGAGCTCCTCAGGGATGAATGGGGGGGGGGGAGGTGACAGACGCACAGCAACAGTGCTGGGATGCTGCTGAGTGTCTGCAGGGTCGGCTGCATTTCTGGCACAGTGTACTCTGAATGCACTGATGAAGAAACAGCCTGACCTCATTCCTGTTCCGAGGAGGGTTTTTTTTGGGTTCAGATTGTGAGATCAAGAAATAAGGAAGCTGCTGTTTGGATGAAACGCTGCCAGCAGGAGTATTTGAAGCCTCCAGTCGGGGACAAGAATACATGAAGCATGCAGGGTTTTAGGGTTGTGGTGCTGGTTTAGTTTTTATTCCATCAGTTTGGGGCTTCAACTAAGGAAAACAACTCTTTATTGATGACTTCAGAAAATAGCCAAAAATATTGATAGTTTTATCTAACAGACGCTGTAATGTTCAGTTTGCTGTCACATAAGAACACCAAAACATTTATAGATTCATTTTGCGGTTTGATTACTTGATTTATTGACTAATGTTTTCAGGTCTAGATTAAGTATTTGTAAATAGTTTCTATCTTAAAGTTGTGGGAAATGAGCAAATTTCAGCATCAGGAGTTTTTTTTTGACATTTTGGGAAAATACACTGGTCAGTCACAACATTATGACCACTGACAGGTGAAGTGAATAACATCGATCATACTGGTACTATGTGGTGTTCTGATGGAAAACCTTGGATTTTGACATCTGTGTTGATGAGACTTAGACACCCAAATAAACATTGTCCCACAACAAGTGCACTCCCTCATGCAAATAGAAACCCCAAATGTCACTGGCCTACTCCTGCAGGAAAATGCACCCCACCACATGGAAAAAACATCAAACAATCAGGAACATGTTGAGGAACATGACAATGGACCAACATGTTGATCTGACCTCCAAACTTCCTACACCCCATTGTGATCAAGCATCACCAGGATGCAGTGGAACAAGTTTGATGAACAGAGGCCCCACTGCACAAGCCAGAGTACCCAAAGGATCCAGTACCAACATCTTGGTTCCAGACCCCATAGGAGACCCTGAGAGGTCCTCTTGTCCATGTCCAATGGTTCAGATCATTTTTGAGCACATAAAGGGGACCAACACAATATTAGGCAGGTGGTCATAATGTTATGCCTGATAGGTGTATATGGTTTGTGCTGCTCTCTTTTCACAACAGATCAAAGAAATACATTTCCATTACTGCAAAATAACTCTTTTATATGTATCAAAAGTGATTTTTAGTTATTTTTTGTCCCAATTGACTGCGTGTATCAAGATTCATGAGGTTTATTGTCATATGCACAGAAAACTAGACTGTTACACTGTACAATGATTCTCCTTGACCAACTGGGCACCATGTAAGATTGATTATAATCGTAGTGTTTCGAAGCACAGCTTGAGCTCACTAAAACCCCCTCAGGTTTAAACCATGGAAGCTTATACATGATTTAGTGCCATTTACTGTACTTATTTAACTGTTAGTCTGTAGCCAGTTTTAGCAGCCAGTTGTAATGTGAAAATAAACAAGACCAATTCAGCTTTCCCAAGTGGCTGTTAGACCTGTCAGCCCCGGCTGGCTGCTGGCCAAAGTGGCTACTTACACTGACGAAGTAGCTCCAGATGATGTTCAGCCATCGTCTATCAGCCAACGTCGGCGTGTTTAAGACTGGAAGCAGCTGTAAATTAAGAGAAAGCTGTCGAGCTAATGAGTAAAAATAACAATCATGGGTTCATATATTAGTTTCATTGTGAAGTCCTGTGAGTGGATGTAATAGCTCATGTTCTGGTGTTAGAGGCAAGAAAACAGGAATATTTCAACATCCCTGACAAATTTTTAAACACCTTTTTTTCTTGAACACGCCTTTGCTGCAACAGAAATCCTGACATACTGTAATTTGTCACTGACGTTTCTGTAAATTGGTTCATTTGGCTGCTCTGAGCAATAGATGCAGTTGTCTGCTGAGGCTGTTTTATCATAGTCGCAAGGAGAAGGCCTCCCTAATGATAATCAAGCTTTTCTACAGCACACACACTGGAGGCTAGAAGGGGGAACAAATGGGCGAAGAAAGCAGGAGAGAGGCCAGAGAATGCAGGGATTCCCTGATTTCTCTGCACACAGGCATCAGAGCTCATCCAGCGGAGCAGAAAGAAGCCCCGGGGAGTGCAGTCACAGAGCATTAGAGGGCTGCGACTCCAAGATCTGGCAGGACGAAATAGAAGCGCGTGAATGCGTGTGCACGTGTGAACATACACTTATGCAATCATGCGTTATTGTGGTGGACATTGCAGGCTGCAGCTCAGTGTACCAGAATCACACTGTGTCTTAGAAATCTAAAACTCTGTAACTGCACATTTGCACAAAACTGACCAGAGTCTGACTTTTTGGTGTCTGCTTTGCCACAGAAATGAATATTGTAGCCTAGAAATTTAAATTTCCGTGAAAACAGCAGCAGTGACAAAGTAGACAGCTAAAAGGAAGTGGTGGTGATTAACTTGTGTTACATTTGTGTTCGATGATCAAAGACCTGCAGGTTCTCTGGTGAAAAGTAGGATTAGAAGCCTCTGATCCTAAAGGATTGAAGAGGTTTGCATGCATCATTGATGTAGGATGCAGTCAATTTTTATTCATATGATCAATTAAACACTAAAAATGTGACGTACTAGATCCAATTACGTTGTCTAATCAACAGAGAAAAGTAGATCACAAATTACAGCATATTAAATAAAAGAGAAAAGCAGCAAATACTCACATCTAATAAGCTGTAACAAACAAATATGTTGAATTTTTGTTCAGTAAATTACCTAAATGACTCAATTACCATCATTGTTAATCCGATGACTAGATAATTAAAATGTGGTCTCATTGTTTTTACCCTAAATAACATGTATTGTTTGTTAAAAATAAAGCCGCACAGCAATCACTGCACTTTGCCGCAGTTACCATGTATCAGATGCACATCTAAATTAGCATATTGTGTAGTTTTAAGTGATTGGAGCAGTGAGATCAGATGCAAACAAACAGCCTTACTTCTGAAATATGCTTGATTTTAGTGTTGTGGATTTTATTTTGATGTAGCTGCAAGCAGTTTTGCAGTTTTTTGTTGATATTAGTGAATGGTTTTATGAAATATTTTTAAAAATGTCACTTATTTAACAGAAATACATCTAATCCCTGCAAATTTAAGCTAAAACAGTCTATCTTGTCCTACATTCTTCATGCATTTTTATGTATTTTAGGCTCTATATGGCAAAGTATTTCACATTTTTATCTGTTGCGCAGTATTGTAGACAATATTTAATTCTCAGTTTGTGCTTCCTGCTCTCTGCCTTGGAGCAGCACTGTAGGCAACCTCTTTGTCTCTCACATAAATCCTCTCTATATTGTTTCCCCTCCTTGTATCCTCAGAAGCACTGAGCTGGGGAAGAGTTATGGAGGTGCACGTACGTAGCCTGCCCTTAAATTGGGAGTCGTATTGAATATTAGCTTGTTAATGAACGATTTGATCCGGATTATCTCTGCTGACGGCCGGAGCTCCTACGTGCTGCTGCACTGAATGCCGTCTGATCTCGGTAGTGCAGAGGCGTGTGGGGTTTCCCTCCCTCCCTATCACCCACTCATTGATGCCACTCTTATCCACAGCTCTCCAGCGCGTGCTGCGAGCCCATTTGGTATGCAGCCTATAGGTCCATGTGGCCTCAGAGATACATCGCGTCCCCATTCAATCATGGTTAGCAGCAAGGCAATCAGTAGGAAACCTGTCCACAGAAATACCCTGCAGATGTGGAAGGGGAGACACATCACAAAATCACAAAGGCAGAAATGTAATTTGGAGGCAGCGCTGAGAGAAATGGCTCTGCTGAGTAATAGATTGCTGGTCAGGGAGTGATGCCTCTCTGTCGGCCTCCCTCAACCTCTGATGTGTGGATGCATGACTCTGTGGGCTGCAGTGGGATGATGGATACTTCAGTCTAATAGTGTGGATGCACTCAAAATGCTCCCCTCCAGTTGAAGTTACATCATTATTTTGGTATTTCACGGCACCTCGCTTGCCGACCAGGATGTGCCGTGTGGAAAAGTCAACACAGCACAGTGCACATCAAACCCGGGCATTAATTACATTCATTGTTGGCAAGTTGTGCGCGCTGAGGTGTTCAATCAATAAATATATTTAACCAGATTAAAGCCAGCTGTAATGACATTTATTGTGAGGAACTAATTTAAACTACACCACAGGGTTATGGAATAATGCCCAAAGCAATAAATAAACGGTGCAATAACCTGAAATGACTGTGGAGTCATATGATGATGGTAAATATTACCCATTGCACAAACTGGTGATTAAAAAAACTTACTTCAACTTCAGTACTGCAGTTAACAGCCAGTAGGCTTGGCTTAGCATTAAGACTGGATAAAGGACGGAAACAGCAAGTTAGGCTCAGTCCAAAGGTAACAAAAGTCAGGGTTTTGTGCCAGACTTGAAGACAGATCCAGATTAGCTTGTTAACTGCTATTCCTAGTCTTAATGCGAAGCTAGGCTAACTTTCCCCACTTTTTTTCCAGTCCTAATGCTCAACCAAGCTAACTGTTTCACTCTTTGTCTAGTTTCAATGCTAAACCAGGCAAGTTGTCTCCATCTTTTTCAACTGTTTGTGCCAAAGCTTTTTCAGTACTTTTCTTGTCTTAATACTGAGCCAGGCCAGCTATTCCCCCCTTTTTTCCAGTCTTAATGCTAAGCTAGGTTATCTGTGTAGCTCTTTTTCTAGTTTCAATGCTAGGCTATGCTAACTATCTCACCTTTTTCCTGTGTTAATGCTATGCAAGGCTAGCTGTTCTCCCTTTCTCCAGTCAACTAGGCTAGCTGTTTCCCCTGTTTTCCAGTCTTAATGCTAAGCTAGGCTAGCTGTTTCCCCTGTTTCCCAGCCTTAATGCTAAACTAGACTAATTGTTTCCTTCTTTTTCCAGTTTTAATGCTAGGCTAGGCTAACTATATTTTCCTGTTCTAGTTTTAATAATGTGATAACTTGGTTCTGTCTGCTTTTTTCAGATCTTAATGCTAATTAGAATATTGTTCACCTTTTTCCAGTTTGATTCCCCTTTTTTCAATCCTAATGCTAAGCTAGGCTAGCTGTTTGCCCATTTTTCCAGTCTTAATGCTAAATCAGGCTAGCTTATTCCACTTTTTCCAGTCCTAATGCTAAGCTAGGCTAGCTGTTTGCCCATTTATTTAACGTGAGTCCAGACTAGCTGTTTTCCTCTTTTTTTCCCAGTCTTAATACTTGGCTAGGCTGGATGTTTCAGCGTGTTTTACTCATTATGTCAACAATTCTTGGAGTACATAAATCCTGCTCCTGAACTCGAGGCTGTTATCAACTCATTAGAAGAGGTTTTGTTCTCCGTGAGCTCTTATCAATATGAGGTACGAGGTCACCTACTTTGTTATGTCATGCAGGAGGAGACTTACAGTGAGGATTAAAATCTATTCCTCATTGTTGTTCACAATTTAATCACACTGGTTAGTTTCAGGTGAATTCCACACCAACCTCACCCATATTTGTTGTAAAGGGCCATGTCCAAATTCACTGCGTCGTTTCATAAACTCAGACATGACATCACTTTTTGTTTATTTCTCTTTTGTCTTTGTATGCGTCAGCAGTTTTCATGTTTTCCTCACAGACCTCAAGGACTTTTCATTTTATTGAGTAAGTTTAATTGTCTGTTTCCTTTCCTCTGGTGGTGGATTTGTACTGATGCTTAAGAATGTGTTGCATTGATTGTTTCAGTGTTGGTCCACACAATGTATTCAGAGGGGAGTTCATGTAACATGTACCTAACACATGTGTTGTTGTTGATAATCAAGGTTTATCTGCACACCTGGAGATTTGCACTGTAAAAAAAAAGTCCTGTCAAAAAAAAAATCTCGCTGCAAGTGTGCCAGAAAAAAAGTTAAAATATATTATAATACTCTAACATTAGAAAACTGTAGAACTGAGGAAAATAATGATAATAATGATATTAATAACACATTGTAAAAACAAAACAAAAACAAACAAGAAATTGAATATTTTTTGTTAAAATGGAGATTTTTAATGTATATATTATGTACAATTGTGGTTTGTTACAGTCAACACGTAAATTAATACTTTTTTTTCTGAGATCTTACCGATTAGTATCTGTTGTTTAATATAACAGGGAAATTCTGGAAAATAACAAAATTCTGTACCATTTTTTAATCCATAATATGCACAATTTTGCTTTCAAATAATAAATGATAAATAATAAATATCTGTGAAATAGTTATATGTTTTTGCTGGTTTAAATACAGTAAAAAATAGTGGAATTTTATAATTAAATGTAAGTGAATTAATTACCATTCTGTAAATATGTAAAGATCGAGATATTTGATGTGATGTTTTTTTTTTTTTTTTTTTTTTACAATTTTAGCCTAGTTTTTAACTGTTAATATGTAAATTAATACTTTATTCTGTGATTTTACTGTCTGTAATGGTAATTTAACAAGGTGGGGAAAATGTGTAAAACAACAGCAAATTGTTCAAAGTATTATGAAAAATATAAATGATTAAAAACATATTTTTTTCTAAGTATGTATCACATTATATTTATTAAAAGTTTATAAAAGGTCATTGGCATACGCAAAGGGATATTTTACAACATGGCAGTGAAGTTGTTCTTGCACATTACTAATCCACAAAAAGTAAGTATAGCATGTATGAATCTTAATAAAGTTCAGTTATAAATCTTTTATTAATTTGTTAGAAATTATGCCAAGGAAGGAGCTAATTGGAAGTTGTGGAGCATCTCTGAACTTTAAAGAGACATTTTTTTCCTCTGTGTGAGGATTCAGTAATTGTCTCTGTTTATGCTGAAACGCCGACCTTTCTGTCAAAACGTCCTGTGCTCTAAATATTAATTGCGGATTGTTTAATGGATGCAGTTGTTTTTGGCTGCTAGCCTGGATTCTCCTTGGCTGTGTGGGATGCTGAGAGCTGGCGCGTAGAGCCGAAAGTGTTTTGTTGTTTACTTTTGGGTGAATGAATGTTATGTCCACCTGGAATCCACTCGCTGACGAGATCCACGGCGAATAAACCCTTCTGACGTTTGGGAAAAAGGGGAGGAAGAAAAGATAGATGTGGAAAAAGGGTTGAAGTCGTTGCTTTTAAAACAGAAATCCAGCAGCTTTAAAGCTGGAGGATTCAAGGCCCACCTGTTGTCTGAAACAGCAGTTATGTCTTTGCTATTCATCGATCTGTTGTGGAGCCTCAACCAGCCCTGACTCTGAATGAATTTAATTGCACATCCATCTCCTTGATATTCCAGCTAAACTAGTGTACCAGCATACAGTGCATTGAAACAGAAAGGACGCGGGGCTGCAGTTGAAAACTATTATCATCTGCTCTGCTTTACTGTTTAGCTGTTGCACTGTGATAAATGCTTGCGCAGGGTTCCCTTCTCTCTATGAAGCGCCACTGTCTTGCAGTGACAAAGTGCAGTACAATGTGGCAGGAATGGATGCTATGAAATATTCAGCCATGTTGGTGAAAGGGGAGGGAGCTGCCTATAACCCGAACGTCTCCCTCTGTGTGATGAAGCAGCAGCAGCAGCAGAGGCCTCGACTGAAACTGGGTTAATAAGATCCTGCCTTGATTTAAAAAGCTCTCATCTCCTGTTCTTTAAGTGCTGGCAGCTCTCAGATCTTTTGCATATCAGGCTGTCAAACAAAAAGCGATTTTGCTCTGAAGTTTCCCTGAAAGGTGTTCGTTATACACAGTAATCTCAGGTTCATCTGCTGCATGAAGATGCTGCTTTTATATTTCAGGCACTGGCAAATGGGAAAAGTAAAGATTTCAGATACTGTGCGGTGAAAATGTTTGTTTATCCAACAAACAGACTTCTTACACCCGAACCATCTCACAGTTTCCATCGTGAGCCGTAAACAGTGCCAGATCTGTGGAGCAGACGGCAGATTGTGCCTTTGAATCTGGACTCCTTCGCTGCTGTCCTGGCAGAATAAATTGGCTGGTTTTGCTCCGCAGACATGGGAAGGGCTGATTATACCGAGGACTGACAGAGCAAAGGTCGCCTCTTGTCTCCGTCACAGAAGCTCCTGTCCTTTACGTAATTAATGAGATTAAGAAGCAAACAAGCAGAGTTATTGGAGGTGTGGAGCGGATGATGCAGATGAAGTGGATCATTATTTTGATTTGTGTCAGAGGTCTGCGTTATTTTCACAAGTGTCTTTACAAAAACTCCTTTTCTCTCTTGGTACCTCCAGGTTCATGTTTGAAATACTGCCTTGCACTTACGATGATCATTAAACGTGACACACTGAGATGAATGTACTGCGATGTTGATGCTTTCCAGCCGCGTTAGATCAGTCATCCACTTTGGTCCAGATTAAACAGCTTGATAACTAATTGATAGATTGCCACGAAATGTGATGCGCGCTTATTTTCTCCACAGGCAGGGTCAGTGTAACGCACAGTGGTGCCCAAATTAGATGATTTGTGGTCTGACTGAAAGCAAACTTATTACAGAATGTGAAATACACACTGTAGGCATCATTTTTAAGATGCCAGTGGGTCAGAAAATGGGTAAACCCTAGGAGGAATCAACAAACATACAGTTAAAATACTTGCACAGGTCATCAAGGACCCCAGGGCTGTTTGATATTTTGAATGATTGGCGTTCCAACAATGCCCAAAGTGAGAATTGTGATAAATTTTTAATGATCTCCTGATTTGTTATTATGCTAGTGACCAAATACCTGCAAAACTAAGGACTTACTTTGTGTTTAGCACCAATCAGCTGGCATGCTAATGAGCTACGCTATGATGAGAACATGGTAAATATTATACCTATTAGGCATCTTATAATTATTATTGTGAGCAACATCGGATACAGTTTTGTCCCAGATTTTACAATCAAGTGTTTAGTTTGATGGGGGTCTTATTATCCTCTGCACTGGGCCAAGAATTGAAGGCTAAATTATGTTTTGTCTTTAGACTCGGAAGGAAATTGTCTGAGGGTGCAATTTTGACTTAATGGGTTATTTTTTTACGCAAGCACACAGCATTAAAGCAATTTTCCTCAAAGCGAGTTTTATGCACCAAAACTAACTAAATACGCTAAAAGGAAGGAAAAGTCTTTTTTATTAGTTTGTCTCTCAGATAGCTCTTTGTTTTAAGGTGTACTTTGTTTTAAAACATGACTTTCCGAAGTTCCCTTATAGTAAAAATTCAAGTTTATGGTGTTTTGTGGTTGTTATAAACTTGAATGTGTAAAATAAAAGCAAAGATACGTAACCCCTACCTAACCTATAGCTGTCTAGCTCAGACTGTGATTGGCAGCTCCACCTGTCAGTCATAGATGCTGACAGTGTTTTCTTCCTGAAGGGGGCGGGTACAGCAGCTTCTCTTTGATTTTCAGTGTAAAACCATAGACATATATACGTACACGCCGCACTGACTGTGGAGGGACGTGCCTAAAGCTCCGCCATCTTGGTACAGGGCTAGCAGAGGCGGGAGTGAATGTAAGTCTATGGAAGTTAGAGGTACTCCACAATCTTAAAATAGAATTATTCACTGAATTTTCGACCGATTTCCAAACGGTTTGGTTTGTTAAAACGTCACACATTTAGCTTTGACACAGGATGCTTGGATGCTTTTGTTCTATTTATGTCTGCCTGTCCGTCCTCCATGTCTGACGTTTGTAACAAACAATATATGTTGACAACTGATCGATTTATGATCACTTTTATAGATCAGACATGTCATTTTTCTACAGACGCAATGCACTGTAGGGGCGAGTGGCACTGTACCAAGATGGCCGCCGCGTAGGCACGTCGGCTCCAATCGGCAGCACCAGTCAACGCGGCGTCTACGTATATATGTGTATATATGTCTATGTGTAAAATGGCACATTTAAAACATCATTAAAAACAGGGGTTATACAGTTGTGGTGAAATCAACCGTCTTTGCAGTGTTTTGTGCTGAAAAACTAAAAGACACACAGTGGGGCCATGTGAGATTAATTTGCTGGAACAGATGCACAATATGGGGCCTTTAAAGTAATCGCTGAGCACCTGCTTAAAGTGTCTTTCTCCTTCAAGTCCAGATGGACTTTTCTCTTCCTGGCAGTCTTTTATTCCACCACGCAGTAACACCCATCAGCACAACACAATCATCCTAACCAATCATCCATTTTCTGTTTCCGGCTCTGCATTTTCTCTGCTGGTTTGTTTGGAGTGGTGGCAGCCTTTTCCTGAGCCCACGCTGCCCTTTCCTCTTAATTAGTGGGCGAAACGACACAAACAACCCATCAATGCAAGGACAACAAGCAGCATTCAGATAAGGACGATGCCTCAGAGTTCAGTGAAGGTGAAACGAAACAACGCAGAAGGAGGAGGAGGAGTACTTGGAGTATAATGGTGGACAGCTGAAACAGGGGGGATAAGGATAAGGTTTTTAGAGGTTTGTTTTTCCTATTTTCTGCTCCATCGAGCCTGGCAGGGAACTATGGAGGCCTGCAGGCTTGATAGGTCATTACTGAGGACGGCTCCGCTGAGAGTTGTAATGTTATAGTGGCTGTGACATGTGTGCTACATAGCTGTAAGGGCAGTGGCTTAAACGACTGGGCAGGAATTGTCTTAAACAATGGAGGCTTGTGTGCTACAAAACTCTGAAAGGCAGTCATGGAGAAAACGTACTTAATGTTAAGGTCTTAATGGTAATTACTAAAAAAGATGTACTCAAAGCATCAGATATAAAAGTACTGATAACAGTGAAGAGTCTCTTGGAGTGTTTTATGATTATATATTATATTATCCAAGGCTCCCACCAGTAAAAATCTAGCTTTTTACCTGTATGACTGAATTAATCCAATATTACCACTTCCACTGTGTAGCTTTACAGTGTTTGAGTAGAGTCAAAGGTGAGCTGGTGTGTTCGAGCTGGAGGTGGGTAGAGATATAGTCAAGGAGACAAAGAAGTAGAGGGATAATGTTCATGGAAAGCTTTCTAAATATCTCATTTGATGAACTTAAATATGTTTTTAGGGGTTTAAACAATGGCCTGAGAGATACTTTAAAGTATAATTGCTTATATTAAGTAGGGTTTTGCTGTTGTAACTTCTGGAGCTAATTTAAATTATTTAATTTGCAGTTTGATTATTCCATCTAAAATCATCAGGGTTCTTCTGCTCGATCATCACTGATTTGCTTGAATCTTTTCCATCATAAACTATACATCGATTAGGCATAACATTATGACCATCTGCCTAAAATTGTGTATGCCCCCCTTGTGAACTCAAAAATACTCTGAACCATTGGGCATGGACAAGAGGACCTCTCAGGGTGTCCTATGGGGTCT